>JAMQGS010000006.1:14398372-15063808 GCA_028455905.1 Neoseiulus californicus
GAGGCAGAACCAGAGGTCCCGCGCCTCAACCGGACCAGACGTTTTCATTTCAACTACTCCGGGTTGATGAAGAACGTTCTGTTGTCCCTGTTAACGTTTATAGTGCTCCATTACGGTAAGCGTTGTTACTTGAATTCTGATGTCTGAATAGCTTCCATAGTACACATATGAAATGAGTGATCCCACCTGCTTCATTATTCTCGATCTTTCAGTGAGCACGCATTTGTCGGCATCACACCCTGACCCTGTTCAGGCGCCACGCTTCGTGACGACGAACGCTACAGTCCCTCCGGCTGAGGAGATCCCTCCCGGTTCCAACGCTAGCATCGCCTCTCGAGCACCAGCCATCGAACGCGAACAGATGATCTCCGATGTTGATCGAAACAGGTTGTTGGGTCAGGTCCGGCAATACGTACCGCTTCAACCTGCGGTCGTCCTTCCCACCGCTCGAGCAGAGCGCAAGCAGTCTGTGAATGAGTTGTACAAGCCTGCTGTCACGAGGGATCCCGTTCACGCGAGTAGACAGTCCAAGGTAGACATCACCAAGGTAGACATGAGCAGCTTTTGGTGCGATCGTCTATCTTCAGTCAGGCTCTGCCGATCCGCTGAAAAACGAATGTGTGTTTTGCTTCCCTACGAAGGGCGCGTTCCTGATGATGTCGAGGCCATTGGACTGGATCCCCGCCGGACCACTCTGTCGCAGGATGAGTTGACGCGCGTGCGTTATGGGTGTTCGAATAGCGCTGTGCTAGTGGATGTCAGGGTTGGACTTTAAGCAGTATTGTCTTATGTAGAATAAATATGCCTTGTATTGCTTGTAGATACTACATTGGGTTCTTTTTATTTGCCTTGGGGGTTTTGAGAATGCGCTTAACATTTCAAGGCTCATCGATTCTATTTTGGTCCTCCTGGAGTCTGTCGTATTCTCCGTCGGACTGCTGCTGTTCATTTCTGGCTTTCCACCAACGTTGAATTCCTTGGACGGTGAAGATCAGGTTGAGGATTGTTGCAACTAGAGAAAATCCCATGACTGTCCAGAACGTCCATCTCCCGATGGCTCCTCCAGGGACTGGAACTGGTGTCGGCGGCATTGGTGATGGCGGGGTAGGTCCTGGTGGCGTTGAGCCGTTGTGTTTCTTCCAAGCATCCCAGATGCTCTCTCCCCCGACCGGAGGCTTTCCGAGTCGGAGACACACCGTGTCTTTGTCCGCTCTGTCCTTGCAGGCCTGCTCATCCTCGTAGCAGTCACACGGGAAGTTATCCGGATTAGTTTCCGTGATTGTGCACGAGAGCTTTGTCCGTTTGCATTGGTCCGAGCAGTCCTCGTACTCGAAGTAGTCCGCTGCCCGCACCAGGGTAGCTGCCACCATCAGCAGCATGCTGACTTCACGGAGTCCGGGGGCCATCTGGTGGAAGAATACCAGCTAGTTTTCGCAGTTCCTGGTACCTTACGCGATCCAAGGGTTTTGTCATGATGTCCGAAACGTTCGTCTCGGTTGGACAATATTCGATAGTGATTTCTCCTCTGAGGAACTTCTCTCTGCAGTAGAACTCCCTTACCTGGATGTGCTTAGAGCGTCGGTTCGTTTGGTTCGTCTTAGCCGTACAGATGGCCGCCTGGTTGTCCGCGAAGTGGTGTGGATGGACTTGGAAGCCCAACTCACCAAGCAAGCGTGAAACCCACGCACTCTCTCGAACGCATTCTGATAAGGCCACAAGCTCCGCCTCCAACGTCGACAGAACGACGGATTTCTGACGAACTGATCGCCACACCACCGGTCCACCAAAATAGAGTATGGCTCCGGAGACTGACCTTCGCGTTTCGCTATCACTAGCGTAGTCAGAATCGGAGTAGCACACGAGCCCTTCCGGACTGCTTGACGTGTACCGGATGCCGTACTCCTTGGTTGCCTTCAAGTAGCGGATGACGCGGAGCGCGAGCCTGTAGAGCGGTTTCGTTGGCCTTTCGGAAAATCGGCTGAGAAAGTTCACCGTGTATGCGATATCGAATCGACTTACACCGGCTGTGAACATCAGCGCACCGACGATTTCCCGGTACCGGCCGGACTCGTCAGGCTCACCATCGTAGTTCTCCCATGTTGATTTGTCCATTGGGGAAGCCACTGGCTTGCAATCCTTCATTCCAAACCGCTCCGCCAGCTCATCGATGTATCGGGACTGGTGAATTCTGATTTCACCTTTGTCTTCCGACTGCTCGATGTGGAGTCCCAGGTAGAGGGTGAGCTCCTTCACAGTGATGTTGAATGTCTCCTGCAGTTTGGCGAGAAACTCGTTGATTTCTTCTTCTGTCTCTGCCGCAAGCAGACCATCGTCCACGAACAGGGCCAGAATCATCGATCCTGGCGGTTTCCCGACGTACACGCACGGGTCTGAATGCGTGGGTGTCAACCCGAGTTCCCGCAGTACTTTGTCGATTTTCAGGTTGAACATTCGGGGACTCTGACGGAGTCCGTACAGCGATTTGTGAAGGCGGCACACTCGACCGGAACCATCATCGAATCCTTCGGGTTGGAGAATGTATAGTTCCTCTGGAAGATCAGCGCTCAGGAATGCTGTTGATACGTCAAAATGTCTCGTTGTTAGTTTACGCTTCGCTATTATGAATAGAACTATTCGTACAGAGTCATATTTACACACCGGGCTATAGAGTTCTTTAAAGTCACGCGATGGATCTTGGGTGAACCCCCGAGCTACCAAACGACACTTGAACCGGGTGATGTTTCCAAGTTCGTCACGCTTTGTGGAAAACAGCCATTTCGTATCAATGACCTTTCGACCAGGTGGTAACTCTGTAAGTGTCCAGACCTTGTGAGCTTTCATCGATCCCATCTCAGAAGCCAGTGCCTGTAACCATTCCTGCCTAAACTGAGATTGATATACATCTTCTAAGCATTCCGGCTCGTCAGCCGTTTCGATGGGATCCCTTACTTTCACATTCGCCTGTGCGTCGGCGATGCCGGCTTCGTATCTCTTTGGCGCTCGTAGTCTCTCTCTGCTTCTCAACCCCTCTCTCCTTCGCCCGGAGGAGCTGCCAGACGCGTCTGCTGTCGTTTCTTCTTGTACGGACCGGACGGGCGAGGAGGACGTTGCTGCTGGCGCACTCGACGCTGCTTCGCTTCCGTTCACCTTCTCTTGATCACTCAGCAGTAGACCTTGCACCGGTTATTTACCGCGGTAAAAAAACCGCGGTTACCGCATTTTTTCGCGGTTATTAACCGCAAGATAACCGCAACTTATTGCGGTAATTTACCGCGGTTTAAATGTCCTCCACTGGCAGCCGGGGCGAGCCAACAAAACTGAATGCTGTCGGTTCAAACTGGTAGGAATGAGTCATGTGATCCTTCTGTTTGAATCTGAAGCCTCTCTTCTTTCGAACCAATGCCCTCTCCCTTAGTACTTTCGCTGTCGGTCGCTTCTGGCTCACACGGGAAGTGTGGTGCTGAGAAGCGTACCACAGCAGCTGGTCGACAGCTGACTACCAGCTGTGCCAGATCCTTGCGACTGACTTTCAGCTGACTTGGTTGACGACTTCGTCATGAGGTCGCATGGCGACATCTGCGAGACGCAATCCTTTCTCGATAGTTTTTGCCCTACACTCCATGTTCTCCTGGCGTCCATGGATAGGAGTGGGCATAACGAGGAATACAGCATCCCCAACATCCACGAAATCCTGACAAATGAAATAAAGGAAATCATGTTGAAGTATGATGGCACCCTTTTCATTTCGGTTGACAATATCTCACTTCGCGGGGACGAAAAGCGCCGGAGGCCGAGAAGCTCTTGAGCCCTCATTGCTGGTCTGGGGCGGTGCCGTAGGCTCGAAGCGCGTCTGCTAAGCACTGCGACAGTCTCAAAGCACGATTTCAAACGGTCCGATTGCGCACGAATCTGACAACGGAAAATTTTCGTTGGTCATTACCGAAGTATGGACGAGTTCAAAAAAGTATCGAGTGCCCGAAGTTGGGTCTGGAAACATTTCCTCAAAGGTTCTTCGAGCGCTAAATGCATCAAGTGTTCAAAGGTAAGTTCTTTCGACTCTTCAGAGTCTAGAAAACCTGTCGCCAACGTCAAACTCGGCAAATTTTCAGAAAAAATTTTCGATCTTGCCGTCTCGTATCCGAAACTTGGCAATTCCTCTTGTGTCGGCAAAGTTTCCGTGCTCTCGCGGATTCACGGAATTTGACTTCTTCTTCCTCGCCTGCTTTTCCATCCGAACGAAGTCGTTCCTGGCTGAAGTTGATGATCATTTCCGGCGACGTATTACTACCATTCTGTTTGAACGGAGACACCACGGTGGAGATCATCAGATGTGGAGGAAGTTTAGTCCAATCCGAACAGAATCTGGAGCGTTCTCAAGGTCTCCCCAGAATAGTTCGGTCCTCGGAAGATTGTGCTCCCTCGAACGTCGTGTTCCAGCAAGCTTGTTGTCTAAACTATGGGGCGATATTTGGGAACTCAGGGCGATATTCTGAATCACGATCCTCCACGAATCAATGATTTGAAGCAGAGAGCGGAGACTCTGGTTCAGGAGCATCGCTACGGGGACTCCGTAGCCATGCGAAATTGTCGAAACACAGTTGTCTTGTACGTTCATAAAGACCATCGGCACATTCAATTCCATCTCAGGTTATCCAGAGTGACAGATCGACGAGCGGTCTCATCAGTCATCTTTGGACTCAACATCAGATCTTCAAGGATATGCCCGATCCTGCGAAACCAGATCACGAACGGGCTCGTCACTCAGCTGCTACACGGGATTCAGAGGAAGAGCTCGCACCTTTCCGACTTAGTTCGTCGAAGAAGAGGAAACAGCTCAAGTTGGACGCTTTCGTGACTCAAAGACACACCCTAAGGGAGGAAATGTTGCGATTGATTTGTCAATCGAACATGAGCATGAACCAGGTGGTCACTTCTGAGCCTCTCAGGAGAGTACTGGTTCTCGCGTACCCGAGCGATCCGAAACCTCCGAAGTCCGCAGCGACGCTGAGAAGGTATCTGAAGGAGGATTCATCAAAAGTCCGTGATGAGCTGCGTGTGAAGCTCGAAGCCATCCGTTCAGAAGGTTAGCGCTCCCTGTTGGATTAATCGGAGGCAAAATTGTCAACTTCCACGAACCCACTTCGTCAATAACCCTGAGTTTTTCTTTTTCAGGCCTCAAGGTCTCCATTTCTTTTGATGAAGCTACGACAGTCGGCACCGACAGATATCTCTCGCTGAATGTTCATCACGGGGACTTTATGATGGGATGCTCAAAATTTGCTCCGCTCGGGCTCATCAGAGTCACAGAACGAGCCACAGCACAGTACTTAGAGGAAATCATATCAGCCCGGCTTCGAAGCGTCAACCTCCTGCAATCGGATATCATAGCCGCTGCAACTGACGGCGCGAGTAACGTTCTTAAAGCCGTAGAGCTACTCGGATTCCGGAAACAGAAATGTTTCGCACACGGTCTGGACCTCGTGGTCAGCAAAGTCGTCTTCGGGAGTCAGTGTTCAACATTCGACTTGACGATCCTCGTTGATTCAAGTGAGGATGACGACGATACGGACCTTGAGAGCAATGAGGGCACAGACGACGAGGCGGGTGATGAAGATGATGAAAACTTCGAGGGGAGCCAGGATCTGGAATCCGATCACGAGTCGGTGGGAGACGAAGATATGTCGGAAATGACGCTCGGAGAGGTGCTCGGACGGCTTCGCAAAGTTGCGCGTGACGTTCGTAAACGAGCAACCCTGATGGACGAGCTCCGTCAAGTCACAAAGAAGCCGGAGTTCAACGGTCGGCCTCTGAAGTTGAAGCTCGACTGCCGAACCCGATGGTCGTCGACATTGGTCATGATCGAGCGGGCCTTGCGAATTTTACCTGCTCTGAACTTCGTGTTATCAAGACATCCGGGTACTACGCCGATCAGCGCCGACGATGCTTTAGCCCTCCAGGCCATCACCTCCGTTCTAGCTCCGTTCAAGCGAGCCATCCTCGCTCTCTGTACAGCCACGGCCACCCTCGCCCTCGCCGACAGAGTTTTCGCCCTGCTCCTCAATGATCTACAGAAAGCTGAAACGAGACTTGCAGACCTATTGCAAGAGAACCTCAAAATCGAGATCGCGAAAAGGAGAACGGTGTTGTCGACCGCTCTAGCCGTCCTCGAAAATCCACGCTATAATTACAGCCTGGAGTCCTCCATCGGTGTGGCGCAGCCCTCAAAGGATGAGCTCCTAGATGTTCTAGCCGAGATCATTGGAGCTCCTGATTCTGCCTCCTCAGATAACATCAACGAAGCTGGCGACCCACTTGTACGTTTTCAGATCGACCGTCGTTCCGCAAGATTCAATGACGTCCATTCTGTTCTCATCAGTTTTTGAGTCGATTTTCATTTTTCAGGCGGACCTCACCTGGGAATCGATCTTCTCTGAATCACGAGTCTCGGACGATGGAGTTGGGGGGGGAGACAAACTCACCAAAGAAAATCTGAGGCAGGAATTTGAATATTATCTCAAGACGGGTATACGCGGTCGGCTGGTCAAGCTCTGTCTCGACGTCTTGCGCTCTATCCCACCGACGTCAGTTCAACCCGAACGCGACTTCAGCGTTCTCTCCCACATAGTGGGAAAGAAACGCGCGAGCCTCAATCCGAGTACGCTGGACGATATTTTCATACTTCGCCAATTCTTCAAGAATCATCCGCAAGCACCAAGACTTCCATCACTGCCGCTCATTTCGAACCTCGCATAATAATTCAATGATCTCCTATTGTTAAATAAATTCGTCATAACCATCATGCATTTGCTTCGTAACAAATCTCTGAGATCCCGGGGACCCATCCGGTCCCTCACTAACGGAACGATTCAAGCGCGCGGCGAATCTATGCGTAGCATTTGCCAAAGCCCAATCATGTAATGGAAAGTCGTGGCTATCGCACATGAAACCATATGCAACGAATGGGCAACCAGCGCGGAAAAATCATCTCTCGTCACGGGCGGTGTGGGACGCCATTACGCTTCGCCCTGATAGATGAGCCATTCTAGAACACAGCGCTCGCTGTTTACTCGCGCTCACGAGCCCAGCCCAAATTTCTAGAATTGAGCAAAAGTGCGGGAAAACCAATCTCCAGCACACAAGGAGCTGCGTGAGCCCAACGTAGATACGGGGAGTCTTGTAAGGGCAAAAGAGTAGGTGCTGGGAGCTCAAAAACGAACAACCCGTTTGCGGTAATTGCGGTTATTAACCGCGGTTTTCAGATTGCGGTTTGCGGTTAACCGCTAACCGCGGTTATCCCAACTTGCGGTAAATTGCAAGGTCTACTCAGCAGTGGTTCTTCTTCTTTATCAATTCTGACGTCTTTCGTCTGTATGACTTTCATGGACCCTGTTAGCCAAACGTGATACGAGAGGCCATCGTCCTCGATTCCAACGATCACACCTGGAAGACCACGATCTTCGAGTTTCTTCCTGTTAGGATCTCGGTTGTAGACGAAGCATCTTGTTCCGAATGGTTTCACAAGATTCAGGAAAGGTTTTCGACCCGTTATCATCTCGTACGGACTTTTACCGGTTTGCTCATTGATCTTGACACAGTTGAGAATGTGGGTGGCAAAGCCGACGGCGTTCACCCACAGTGCCTTCGGGACGTTTCCGTCCCGGAGCATCGTCCTTGCTAGATTTAGCAGACTCCGGTTGAGCCTCTCTGAAACCCCATTGAGTTGTGGGGTGTAGGCCGGCGAATAACTGTGATCGGCTCCGATCCGATTGAGGATGTCAAGCACATCCCTGTTTCGGAACTCCGTTCCGTTGTCCGAGTGTAGATGATAAACTTGGTGTCCGCTCTGGTTGAAGAACCACTGGGTGAACTGTTCGATACAGTTCGGGACTTGATCCTTTGTCTGGATGAAGTACACCTTTCTGAAGCGGCTTCTATCATCTGTAAGAGTCAAGAAATGATTTGCTCCATCGTAACTACGAACGTCGAGTGAGCAGACATCCGCATGGATGTATCCGATTCTTGGGGCGAGAGCTTCCTTGGGTTTCGGCCTGTTGCTCGATCGAGTCATCTTTCCAAGGCTGCATGCTTTACATTGGGTGAAGTCATTAATCACATCATAGCCTTGTGATTTTAGCATCTGCCTCAAAGTATCAACATTTACATGCGCAAATGTTCGATGTGCCTTTACCAAACTGACCTTCTTCTTTGTGCTGGCGATGTTTGCTTCAGCTGGATACAAAGCTTCGAAGACGTAGAGTCCATCGCTTCTTCTGGCGCTTACTCGTTGTCCGTCCTTCTCCAGGATCATCGAGTCTTTGGTGACCTGGATGTCGCTTCCTGTATCTGCGATTTTACCGAGCGAGATGAGATTTCGACGTAAATCTGGTACATACAGAGTTTCTTCCAGTTCTACGGTGACTCCGTCAGATGTCTGCAGGATGACTAGTCCTGATCCGTGTGCGTGGAGATCCTCTGCTCCTCCAAGTTTTACGGCGCGCTCGTTTCCGTATGGTTCGTAGTTTGTGAACCATTTGAGGTCGTTGACCATGTGATGGCTGCACCCTGAGTCGAGGGTGAACTCGTGGCTGGCGCTTTCCGCCTGATATGCCTCGGGAACATCCATGTGAACAATGAGTGCTTCCACTAGGTTGACCTCTGGGTGGGACTGCTGTTGTCTTGGTCTCCCCCGTCCTCGACCACGCGCATTTCCTCGGTGCTGATGTGGCTGAGATCGGACTCTGCAATCCCTGGCGATATGCCCACGCTGGTTACAATTGTAGCAAATGATTTCGGTTGTTCGCTGACTCACCATTCTTCTTGAGTTTGAGAATCTGCGGAATCCGCGTCCGCGGCCACGACCGACTCCGAGGCGTGAGAACATAGCCGATACTACATTGGTATCTTCCGACCTGCGTCTCAGATCCTCAGATTCGATTAGGCTGTACAACGCGTTGAGTGTCTTCCTTTCATTTGGCCGGGCACTCCAACCTTGTCTCATGGGCTCCCAGGATGATGGTAGGGATCCAAGCAGTCTTGTGCATTGGAAGTCTTCTTCAACCCTGGCACCTAGGGATTTCATGCGGTGGACGAGTTTCTTGAAGTTCAGAAGGTTTGTGCTAGCTGGCAGGCTGCTTTGATACTTGAAGTTCATGAAGTTGTTTGAGGCTGCTTCCTTCAGTTCGCCATTGGTGCTGGTGAACTTGTTCTTGATGGCTCTCCATATCTCCTGAGCCTCTACCGTCTGGGAGTTGTCTAGAAATAACTCAACAGCGATTTCCTGTGATATTGAGCTGAACAGGACGTACCGAGCAGCCTTGTTTCCCATGATGAAGTTCTTCATCTGTGTCTTTCCGTCTGCGGTCTTCGCCTTGGCGGCATCTGGAGGATTGAGGCTTCCACTCACGACTTCCCAGGCCCATGGTTCGCCGTCCAGGACCGTCGGGATGACCGTGTACCAGTTGATCCAGTTTGATCCGTCTGGGGCCAGTACCACACTGCTGACCACTCTAGGACGTGGACCACTGGCTAGCACCTCTGGATCCGCTCTGATCGTTGAAACACCGGGCAGTTGGTCGTCCCCGACCAACTCGAACTCGCGGCCATCCGCAGGCATCCCGGCACACTTTCGTCGTGGAAAGTCCTACCTGACGGAGCTCGTGCTGATAACGCTGATGAACGATGACCCTTTCACTCTAGCTCGATGGTCAAGACAAACCTAGACTAGTCGTGTAGCCCTGGAGCTACGGATGGCGCGGACAGAGAAGAGGCAGAGGTTCGGTATCAACTGAACTGTTCCGACTAAACACACTGAGTTTATTCGTATTATATAGGAAAGCGTTGCTGGCTCTCAACTGTATCTAGGGGTGACTCTTGTATCTTATCCTAAGGTATCTATTCCGTAGTGTCACTTGTCTTCTTCTACGCTTGCCGACACTTGGGGGCCTAGCGATCATATTACCGACACTCGACTGTGAACTGAAACGACGCAATCTTTTTTCCAACAATTTGTCTCCCTACCTCATATCATCATTTGATAAATCACTGTCATCAACCGGATGCCAGACGACGAAACTTCGGACTCACTCGATTGTCGACCTCTACGGCTCGAATTGCGCGGCTCTCAAATGTAACTCGCATGTATCCCGGTGGAAGGATGGGCAGAGAACAAAAATACAGCAACATCGACTGGACGGGCCTCGAACTTCTTGATGCAGTGGCGAGACCGACTTCAGGGCGGTTCGCGTACTTCACTATGCATTGCGCATAGTTAAAGAGGCACCCGTCCACACGAACCCCGACGAACTCAGCTCGAATAGCCTCCCTCATAGAATTGTCGAAGTCCCCCATGTATCTGGCGACAGCTAGACCCGGCATTTCTCGTTTGATCGCCTGGAAGACTTCTCTGTAGGCATCAGCTGACTTTTTCCACATGAAGGCCATGGCGACCATCCTGACCTGGAAATATCAAGGAAGCTGTCGACGCGTCGTGACTACAATAAATACTGTTATGGACTAGACAACGGAGACTGATCAATCGCTCATTGTCTTGAGTCAGCGTGAATTGAGGCAGCTCCAACGAGTTTATCGCTTCGTGCAGCTCTTCCGGGTTTGCCACCTTCGGCGGTCGACCAAATGCCGCTTGCCGTCTCGCAGTGCGATCGTGTCCTGAAGGAATGATCTCCGAAGCAATCACGATCCCGAGCTTGAAAGTTTCGTTTCTCAGATCAAGCCTTCAAGTAGGCGAAATTTGGGTACATTCATCGCAACGATGTTGTCGTCATACCAATGGTTCGGTTCCGCGAGCCCGAATTCCCTCGATCCCGATTTCCGCTGAGCCTGAATTCCCGCGAGCCCGATGTCCCGCGAGCCCGAATTCCCTCAAGCCCGATATCCCTTTCTCTCTTTTTGAGGGTTGACGAAACTCAGCGAACCTTCTATGCGTTCTTGCATGAGCCGGATCGTGATCTCGCTAGAATGGAACAGTGTTGCTGAGGAAAGCTGCGCCGCAAAGACGAAAACAGAAATTATTGCCGGAAACTGAATCAGAACCCGACCGTTGGAGACACATTTCCAATAGTCAAACTCAGGGATGAGAATTGATCCTGAGAATTGGAAAAAAATGATTGCAGACGTTCTAAAGACTCGTTCGAAGCTTTGCAATTATCCCCTCGTCTCTAGTACGGAGGGGCTCCACAGATGGGAATGAGTTGGAACCTTGATAACCGGTGATCTGTCTGCGGACGAAGCTGTCCACAATGGTGCAAGTGAATAACGAATTGAAGAGTCTTCATGGGATTCGTTCAGGTCTTCGAAGACCGCAGTGGATTATAAGAAAATCGAGCTCCAGGGTTGATCTCAGATCTTGTGAAAGATGAGATCGATACAGAGCAGGAATACTCGAAGGGGACAGAAAAGATGGCAGAACGTTCATTCACAAGAGAATGCGCTTTATTCGGACTTGATTCAAGGCTAAATGTTCCCCTCAGGATTCTCATGGAGCTCTGGCTCGGGCTCATCCGGATATTCAGGTAGATTGTTTGCAACCCGATGAATGAATTGGAGGAGGGTGATTTGACGTGTCTGTAGTTGTCGCGTGAATTGCTCAAGACGTTGATTGAGCTTGATGTATTTTTTTTCCATCTGTTTCGCGCGATCACCCCCGCGGAGGGACGCTCTGCGAAGCTTCAAATTTCGCTCCTCTCGCTTCAGATGTGTTATGAGCTCAAAAATATTCACGTGTGAACTCTTGACCTTGTGGTTGAGCGCGTTATGGAACCCCTCCAGATGGTTAGTCGTTCTAATGCCGAAATTCCTGAAGATGGCCGAAAACAAAGATAATGAGTGACCATGTGATGTGATGACTCGACTGGATAGTTTCCACGTTTGCGCATAGCATGGAAAATGTTCAAATGAGAAGGATAAGGATAACGATATTGGTAAAGCTCGAAAAAAGAATCCTCACGCAAAGTGATTCCAAAGTGAACGAGGGAATATGTCACTTTCAAGCCATGTAGAGATGAAATACTGTTTAAAATCGTTAAGCTTGTTATAAGCTTCGTGCGCCACGCTCGGCGACTCCGAATCGACTTCCATCCAGGCGTCGTCGATGTCATCTAATGGTGCCAGGCTTATCGCCATGACACATTTGAGAAATCTGCGGTTTCAATGCTATTAGAATGTTGCGCGCAATGAATAATATCAGCACGGATGAGTCCGATCCCGGCGATGCAGGGAGGCAACAGAAGCTTACCGTTTCACGTTTATGTCGTCACGGTAGTGCTGGGAGAGACCCACTGCTCTGACCTTCCTCCAAACTGCTTGGCAGTAGTGGAACATGCAGCCTTTCAGCTCGGCCATCGGAAAAATGTTTTCTACAGCCTTGAGAGCAGCTGCCTCAAAGTCCGTATGGAACTTTGGTGGGTAGAAGAACAGGCCTTTGGTCCACGCATACGTCTGGAGGAGGCTCAACATCCTTGCGTATGTCTCCTTCCTCTTGTCCGGCAACAAGAAGTAGGCTAGAACCATCATTTCTCCCTCATAAACCCCGTGTAGCGTATAGAGTTGATGAAATATGCGCGGAACAATCTTGAATGTTCCGTCCATATATACGCAAGGAACTTGGCACAGTATCTCGATGGCTTCCTGGGTCGCAAATCCCAAAATCTTGTCATCAACTCCGTCATCGATGATGAGGAACTCCTCCCCATCGGTTGTGCGTTTCCAGTCACCCTCCAGTCTCAAGTCGGCCAGGGTTGCGGGGAGAGGTGGACGAACTGTAGCCCTTTTTCGGTAAACGGCGCTTTTTACGTTGGAGAACGACGGCATCAGTGCCCCGAATTCCTCGATGTCGTGCGATGGACCCGGTTGACCAAGGCTGTCCGCCATAACATTATGGTAAACGTCGCGACAAGATTCGTCAGGTCGTTCCAAAACCCTTTGTTTGATATCCGAGACAGCCTGACGTTTCATAATGTCCCATTCCTCTGGCGCGTGGTTGTGAGATTTTCCGTTAAGTTTTATGGAGGGGGGGTCCGAGTGCTGTTGGAAGAGGTGATGAATGAATCAACCAAATAATCTAGCTGATCAGGCAGCGAAGGGAGCAGTCGCAGTGGGACTCAGGCTTGTCGGTATCATTCCAAAAGAAATCAACAAAATAGGCAAAATAACTACCTTGTTCACGGATGCTCGCGCTGGACAATAATTCGCTTTTTTCCTCACGCAGCGACAATAGATCGTCAGGCCATCCTTACTTTTCTGCTCTTGTTCGTAGAGGAAACTGTTCACTGAGTAAAGGGCATTACCCTTCGCTGATTGGAGGATGCGAAATTCCATTTTCAGTAGAACTATAGGCTTCTGGGATCACCGCGATGACGCTCTTCAGTCCGCGGAAATCGTGGCGCGGAACTCCGAGAGCAACATCCGTTATCAAACATGGCGGGAACTCCGGATTTTAAATTTGGACGCTGGATGAGCCCGAATCGGAGCACCGAGCTTGTATGAATTGAATATAGTATCTATATTCGCCAAATAATCAGTGGAGGCCGCTGGTCATTGTTAGTATGTATTATGCGTTTTTTGTCATCGCGCTTTTCTCCCCGCTGCAGGAGCAATCCTCCCGAGAACTCACTTCATCCTCCTTCATGAATGAACTTTGCAGTTCGAGCAGGCCCGCTGTACTTGACGAATATACAGTCGAACCCGCTTATGAGAGACTCGGATATAAGAGAAAACCGCATATTAGAGACCCTTTCGGATTTCCTGTCTCGATAGGACCTCATGTTGGAGACTTCGGATATAAGAGACATCTTGGTATAAGGGATGTATGTGGCTTGCGCGTATCTACCGAGGTGCTCAGCCCTGGGAAGAAACTCCATCCTACCGTCTCGTTCACGTCAGATCCGGTGACGTGGGGCCTTCCTCTTGAAAATCGGAATTTATCTAGGACTAGGAGCCCTTCGCTGCACTTCACTCCCGAGCCCAAAGCGGCCCAGGCCTGGTGATGCCAAGGAAGCGATCAAGAATGTCCCCTATACTTTGGAAATATCATATAATTCGAAAGAGCAGAAGCGAATGCCATTCCGGAAACCGCGTTGTAAGAGAGCAGCGCTTTCCAAACCGCCGCCAGCGTACAACAACGAAACAATGTCTCCAATCGTGCCAAACCTGGATGACTTCTCGTATTCAACAGTTATCAAACCTGATATCTCTTGAATGCAATATTTATTCGCAGATTGTTCCACAGCTCCATAGAGTATCTTTCACACTCTCGCCGAGCGTTTGGTTCTCAGAATATATGCATTTTAAGATGTAGGATCGGCTGATCCTCTCTCTCTCTCTCTGAGTTCCGAGATCTGAGAAGAAATCCGAGCTTCGTAGTCGTTTTAGATGCTTCCGGACTTATGTTTGCCATGCCGCAGCGGACGGTCGGCATGATTTTAGTGTCGACTGTTTCCATAGCCAGGGTCAGCGGGATTTTCCGGAGGTCTCCGAGGAATATGATTCCGGTTGCGGCATCAGCTTTCCTCAGCAACACTGTTCCATTCTAGCGAGATCACGATCCGGCTCATGCAAGAATGCATAGAAGGTTCGCTGAGTCTCGTCAACCCTCAAAAAGAGAGAAAGGGATATCGGGCTTGAGGGAATTCGGGCTCGCGGGACATCGGGCTCGCGGGAATTCAGGCTCAACGGAAATCGGGATCGAGGGAATTCGGGCTCGCGGAACCGAACCATACCAATACCGTTGTCGGTTCGGTCTGATGGAAATCTCCTAGCACTGCACTTCAATCTATCGGACTTCTATAACATCATCTCTGTGGCTGCCCCAACATGAAAGTAGGATCACAACGGTCAACGGAAAATCCGTTGTAACACGAGCTTCTACTGTATTTAAGGACACTTAGGTACTTTCGTCTCTCGTCGTAGAGAGTTTTCATGGGTTTCATTGTCGGATCTTCGCGGACCCTCTCGATCCAGGTGGTTCGTGCTCCGTAAACGTCAAAACCATGTCCCCGAACTCTGGCTTGTGACTTAGGACTCGGTTGATGTAGAGTTGATGTTGAAGTAGCCTCAAAGCGGATCCTCTTTGAAAACAACTTCTTCCTCCTATGAGCATGGAAACTAATCTTTCGTGGTTCAATTCGAGGAGTGCCGCTGACTACGCGCATCATTTCAGTCAAATGACAAATGAATCCTCCGTCGACGAACCTCAATATCGTCCGCATCGTCGCGACTAGGGCTTCCACGGATCCGTCTCCGCCGATCCGCAGAAACACGGAAATGGATGCACGGGAGCCCGGAGCCAGGGATAGGGGAAATTACATTTTAAAGTAATCAAAATTCCCAATCACTAATTCCCCCAGAGAATTTGAGCTCAACTACTATTACCAATTACTTCAGTCAGCAGTAATTAATTACTCTCAATTACATTACTTTTTTCGATTACTTTCCAATTTATTTTCAAATACTGCAGGGCACAAGTTGGAATCTTTAACTTTCAACTTGTGAGGCTTCCCCCCAAGCGAGGAAAAGGAAATTCTGAGTCAGTGGTTCTCAAACTTTTTTCATCCATGGACCCCCTATCGGATTTTGCGTACATTCGTGGGTCCCTTGGACGAGTTAGAGGAGAAAACCTCGCTCGACCTCTCTAGCTTCATTCATCATGATAAATCGGTGCGCAATCGCACTAAGAATAGCTGGAATCGGATCGGAAGAACGGACGCTTGGAAATAACCTCGAACCATGAGCTATTCAATCGTGCGCGTTCTCTCTCCGACGATTTGGCGGAACGTTGTTCCAATTTTTCGCGATTTCTTTGTTGATGGCGAGTGAGTGAACGATCAGTGTAACGGATGCGCCCGACTCTCAGCGCCGAAGTTTCCGATAACTGGTTTGAGTCCGGTCCAATATGGTTCCATTCTATGACTCAACGCTCAGTATCAGTTGGGCATCTCCATGGAGCCATTCATGGTACTCAACGCTCAGTATCAGTTGGGCATCTCCATGGAGCCATTCATGGTACCCAGTCCCGACATCGCGTTGCCCCGTTAGATGTGCAGAGATATTTTCTGACAATCAGTGTATGAGGTAAAAGAGAGTCTCCTGGAATCTCTCGGTGGGAATAGACACTGACGAATCATGTCTGCTTCGTTCAGCAGCCCAAGTGAGCGTGAAGTCGTAAGTACAACTATTCCTCTTCCGGCATTGTGGAAACTAAGCAGGGGGCGTCCGTACCGAGTGGTAGTATAATGAGGGATATGGTTCACCAAAACCATTTCGTGTAGCTCCAACAAAGTTGTAGGTGGCCGAGGTCTCCTAGAGGAAGCGTGGCGGCGGGCAGTTCTGTTGTGACTGGCTTGCACGACTTGGCAAGCGGCCTCGAAGGTCATCGTATTCCGTTCCAAGCGTATGATGTCCGCCGGTGCCATTCGAGGACCCTGACCAGCATACTCAGGTAAATGATTGTGGACACCATTCACCCGAACAGCATGACCGTTAGCCCTTATCATCGCCGTCACTGCTCAACCAGCTTTGGCTGCTTTGCACCGCAACTTGGGGAGTCCGCCGGGTCCGTTGCGCCTTTTGACATAGGAGGAGAAGGCAGCGGAACCTTCGGCGTTGTCAACAAGATACTGCCCCCTCTGATCGCACCAAATTGCGACGCGCCCGTGTTTCAGGCTAGCAACTTGCTCGAAAACGTTGGGCTCCGCGTTGGCCATCCTTTCCACGACGCAAAGAAGAAAAAATAACACAGATATATTGCACAAAGCTTATCAAGAGCGATCAGTCCCTCGGCATTCAACAACCGAGGGCTCATTCGGGACTAGACTCGAAACTTAGGATTGCTTGGAAGTTTCACATACCTGGTTGCGACGCAGGATCCGGCCGCCACCTCTACCTGACTACATACTTGAGAATACAACGCGCGCGGACAAGTTCGGTTCTTTAGTGTTAGGCGGCTGCCGAGTCGAGGCGAGGCCGTCGTGCCGAGGGCCCGTGCGGATAGGAGGTTGGATCCTTGGAAACTGGAGACCGCGAGCACGACGAGGCCTTTCTGGCCCGATGATATCAAATAATCCCGAGCGTAGCGAGGCACACGAACTAGCAAACGCGTCCAGGCCCAATCGTCGAGTCGCCAATGCGGCGTGTTACGGAATCCGCGTTCACTTTTTAAGCCGCCTAACAGCAAAACACCACAAGTTCTAACGGCTTTCGGAAACCTCTTTCCCTTTGAACTTTGAAGCCGCCACCGAGGACGCCCCACAGTGGGCCGGCAGCGGTCTAAAATGGCCGCGCGGCGGTGGCGCTGTAGTCGCCGTGATTCACGCGTGAAGGAAACTCTATTGTCAAGTGAAAATCGATTTTGCGAGAAATCGCTCCCAGATTCGGCCCGTGAATCTCGGTAATGGATAGAGGGTTGCCCTACGGAGTTCGTCTATAGATTGATCTGATTCTTGGCCGATGCGTTTGAGATTTTTCCGGCTTGAAGGTGCGCAGCTTGGAAGCAATGCATCTCCGACTCATGCAAGAAACGTGCAAAGCGAACGGGCGGGGCGTTGCGGTGTACCGATTCGAGCTTTTTATGATTGTTCAAGCACCAAGCGAGGCCCCCGAAGAAATTTCGTTTCCCCCTAAATCCCCCTTCAGAAAGTACAGGGTGCTTGAACAATCATAAAAAGCTCGAATCGGTACACCGCAACGCCCCGCCCGTTCGCTTTGCACGTTTCTTGCATGAGTCGGAGATGCATTGCTTCCAAGCTGCGCACCTTCAAGCCGGAAAAATCTCAAACGCATCGGCCAAGGCTCAGATGAATCAATGGACGAGCTCCGTAGGGCAACCCTCCATCCATTACCGAGATCTACGGGCCGAATCTGGGAGCAATGTCTCGCAAAATCAATTTTCACTTGACAATCGAGTTTACTTCACGCGTGAATCACGGCGACTGCAGCGCCACCGCCGCGCGGCCATTTTAGGCCGCTGCCGGCCCACTGTGCGCCCCTGTGACAGCATTAAACATGGTTTCCATGGCGTCCGTTTCTTTGGAGGCTCCATGCCCGCCATGAGTTGGTACCGGAGAAGCTCGCTGACTGCTCCGTTCTCCCGAAAAGCCTCAATAAGTTTCCAGATTGTCGGATGGTCCGCTTGAAGTAGCGATTGGAAGCCCCGGTGCCAACCCTCCACGGCATTGTTTGTGAGCGGAAGCTACTCTCGCTGCATTTCGTAACAATTCCACAATTCCGGTGCGTACTTTGGGGCGTGCCACTTCCCGTCGCTGGTGTACCAGCCTAGCCAGTTTCGTTGAAAATAACGGAGGGAGCCTGCTAGCTCCTCGCGATGCTCAGGAAAGAACGGTGATGTGGCCAACAAATCGTAATTCTGTCGGACTTTGAATTCGGGGACGAAGGCTAACGCCACGAGACGACGAATCTGAGCGGCATACGCCGCATCACTGACGTACTTCTTGCGGACAACTGGAAACTTGTGCACGCGTCGCCACATCGCTTGTCCGAAATGGAAATGACACCCGTGCACCCATTGAACGTTCCATCCTTAAGCCACACCTCACTTTGAAACAAGCCTCTAATCGCCGACTGCGAACCGAACACAAGGAAGCGGTTCGCTCCGGAGCCGACCCCGAGGTCAAACTGCAGGAATTTCGCGCCTTGGCGATCCACCTGGTAGCTTTCCGGTATGCCCAACTTCAGCGCGTGCACGGGCGGCAGGCACCCTGAGGTTCCCAGTCCGAGGCATTCCACCTTTGTGGCGACGATTTGCGCTGTCGAGCCAAACGAAGTAGCAGCTCCTTCCTCCAATGCCTCCATGAAGTTGCGTTTTTCTAGGTTGATGACATCCGGCGCGTGATTGTGCATCTCTCGGAGCTCCGGTGGTTCATCGACATAACTCCAAAGTCGCGCGGCGCACTTTTTCCGGTCACTTTCCACACAGCGCCACGTCGTCTTGTCCTCCTGTTGCTTGTCCTTGCGATACAGGAAACCGTCGTACTTCAGTAGCATTTTCCCTTCTGGCTCCTCACAAACTGCACGTGTTCGTTCTCCATGATGCTGCCTCGACTCGTCACCTTCACGCCTTCATCTTCTTCTGCGGCATGGTGCCTAGCGCTCTACGCTCGACAACTCTAGCAGCCCGCGCTCTAAGCGCTGTTTTGGGGGTCTACGCGAAGCAGGTGCGTGGGCATCGAGGAACTTCAGATCCCTGCGCGGATGACGCAGCCTCTCTTGCTGGATTGCCGCGATGTCGAATCGAGCTTCCAGGAGGAGATTGCCCGAATCCGAGAAGATGCCGCC
This sequence comes from Neoseiulus californicus, assembly GCA_028455905.1. Lineage (NCBI taxonomy): Eukaryota > Metazoa > Arthropoda > Arachnida > Mesostigmata > Phytoseiidae > Neoseiulus > Neoseiulus californicus. The sequence continues at coordinate 14,417,675 of JAMQGS010000006.1, forward strand.
GTAAAACAACTGTTTAAGAAGCTGGCTGTCTTGATGTGGCTCAACGGGGAGTTCTCAGAAAAGTATCCCAATTCGAGTGGTCTCGCACGACGAATGGCATCTCATTTTGCCTCGTCGTACCTAGCGAAACCTGTTTCAGAGCCGTAAACGATCTCCTTACAACGGAATCGATTGATTTGCATGCGAGATGATTTGAGTTTGAAGCTGTCAAATATTCCGCCGCAATCCCATTTCTGTGCAGCCAATCACAGGAGCAAAGTTTCTCTGAAGTTCTAACTGATAATTATTCCGTCTATTCTGGTCATCTCGTAATTCGATTCCATATCCACGCCTCGGTATACAAAAAACACAATCATCGGCATTCAAGTCACCTAGGCTATCATTGAGAACGCGTTGCGGGATGAGGGGGGGGGAAGGGATTTTCATCGCTATACTTTGGGGGTGCACGGTGAAAAAAAGGTTGAGAATCACTGGTCTAGGCCATCGTCCCTCACTCACAACAGACAAAGAGCAGACAACGAGCAGTAAGGATGAGCGCATTCCGGCGGAGGCGGGCGGTCGGGGGCACGGAGAAAATGTCGCTATCCCCGAGAGCGAACCCGCTCTGTCAGCGGGAGAAATCCCGGCGGTGTGCAGCGTTCTTGCGGTGGACTGTAGGTAGCGCGCGCCCCGCGACACAGGTTCATAGTTGATCTTGATGGATTCTGTTGGAGTTGACACCATTTCAAAATAACGCGCCACACTCTTGTCAAAATAAAAGTAGCCGCCACCGAGCTGCGCGCGCCCCAGTACTTGTGAATCGGGGACTCATGGTACGTACCGTGTACTATTCATTCTCATCTTTCCCTAGCGCCGCTCTGAACCTACTCCAAGCATTTCAGCAGATTCCGTGGATAAAACAAGCTTCAGGAAGCGGGTGACGGAGAAGGAGGTCAATCCTTCAATAGTAGAGCCTGGCTTTTACCTTCCAAACTCGCCTCACGGGTCCAGTTGTGGCCTTGGTGTTGACGGTCTGTCCTAAGTCGAGTGTCAGCACTGCGCCGTTGGTGACATCAGAGATAAACTGCGCATCTGAGACGCCGATCTGGTGTCCTCTTACTGTCAAGAGCACCAGATAACCTTTGTCAGCAACTAGAGATACCTAGTGTGTAAGGTAGAGATGATAGATCCTAGATTACGAAAGTGTCTAGCGATAGTGCTGCCTTTATAAGCGAATAAAGACCGTGCGGCAACGGGGGAGCAGTCACACTGTTACAGTAACTCTGCTTGTGTTCATTTCGAGCCGTCGATAGCCAACCTAGAAGTCTCACGAATAACCCAGCATTTCCGATCCAACTGAGCTAGTGAAGCCCCAAAAGTCATCACTCGGAAGTGCCTCCCCGATTGGTTGCTGCGACCTCGGGATTTTTGACGACTGATGCAGCAGCCATGTTAAGGTTACCAGGATCTTCACCTGATGGAGATCTTCCCAAATGCTTGGTTAGAGCCCCCACGGGCTCCTAACTAATCGCTAGCTTGTTCGATCCACGGAATCCATCAAGATCAACTATGTATGAACCTGTGTCGCAGGACGCGCGCTGCCTACAGTCCACCGCAAGAACGCTGCACACCGCCGGGATTTCTCCGCTGACATAGCGGGCTCGCTCGCGGGGATAGCGACATTTTCTCCGTGCCCCCAACCGCCCACCTCCCTCGGAATGCGTTCATCCTTACTGCTCATTGTCTGCTCTTTGTTCGTTGTGAGAGACGATGGCCGTTTCCCCTACTCGGATCGATTGCCCGCTTGGCTGCGGACTATAGACGAAGACCACGGCTACGTCACTAACATTACATGCGTCCCAGAGCACAACTGCGCGACAACAAGGGGAACAAATCTACCCCACGCTGAAGATCATGCGCACTCGGCCGATCCAGATTTCTCACCAATTGTCGAGCGTATCGAGACATCCGTCCAGAAGAAAAGTTTCCCATTGCATGCAAATCGCGACGCGATCATAGACCCCAAGGCCATGAGCAGTCTAGATGGCATCGCGATGCAATCGAGTGTGGCTTCCATCGATGAGGAAACGATGATTAGGGATCGAGATCCCCCCAGTAGTTAAGCTGATAGCATAACGCTGGTGACTACAGCAAACATACCCGTCACTCAGAGTGACCTTGAAACCCTCAGCGGCGATAACTGGGTCAACGATACAGTTATAAATGTTTACTTGAAGCTCATCGAACGCCGCAGCAAGGGAGAGAAACATCTCCCGAGAGTACACGCATTCAACACTTTCTTTCTGATGTGGTATCTAAAGGGTTATCAGAACGTCGGTGGACAAGAAGAATCGATGTATTCGCCCACGACCTTCTCTTGATCCCAATTAATTCTAGAGACCACTGGTCAATTATAGTGGTAGACATGCGGATGAAGCTTGTGAAGTGCATGGATTCTCTCGGTAGGAAGAACTGCCGACAGCAGTCCTATACTACTTAAAAGAAGAGCTGGAGGACAAGAGAACATCACAGTTGAATATGAAGGAATGGTTGCTGCATTCTCCTGACGTTCCGCAACAAGAAAATTCCTATGACTGCGGAATTTTCGCTCTCAAATACGCACAATGCGCAGCTCGTGATACAAACGTCGTGATGCGTCAAGCTGACGCGTCCTATCTCAGGGGCTAGATGCGACTGGAAATTCTATGCGGAAAGGTATTCCCCAAAAGCTTAGATGGAATATGAGTACTGCAAAAGAAACTTGTGAATATCATTGTCAATAAGAAATGCAGCCGAGAACGTCACCATGTCTCTTTCGGCAGAATAAGACCTCGAAATTTGTTCGTACTCAATGACCCACCAATCCGAACGTCGGAGCCCGGGATGAGCCATTGAGATGGTAAGAACTGTCTTGCGAAAACTTTGCCAAGACAGGAAAGCTTGAATTCTGCGTGCTCATCAAACTCGTGCATTCACACGGACTGTCTTCCACCAGTGATTTCCACCAGTAGACACAAGACTTCCTGAACAGCTTAGCAGCAGAGTACTCACGGTCTCGGGGTATGCGCCGATTGGGACCGTGGTCAAGTCCAGCAACGTTCGATTACTCTGACCGCCATTCAAAAGCTTCACAAACAGCGCTCGAATCAAAGACTTCGCTGTTCTGCAAGAACCGTGCACCCATGTCCGTGTCCCCTCACCCTCTGCCTCGAAACCGTCCGCTGGCCGCCATTTGGCTCACGGCCCTATGGCCGGCCACGGTGTTGGAGGGTGTTGATCCGTGTTGGAATCCAATCAAGTTGTAGCATGCAGCGTCGGTCTGGGAAGACCATTTGCTCTCGAGGGGCCGTGAGGAGCAGAAGTGCCGTCAGGACCCAGGACCATCTTGTAAACAGTGGAGCTCAGCACAAGGATCGGCACGAGCGCACTCCCAGTTTGTCCAGCGGAAGCAGCACGATGTCGCATTGTTGGTCGCCCCCCTGCGAAGAAGAAATGGAGCTTCAGCGGCAAGCTGCCTCGGTTGAAGAGACACTCGAGGAGCAACACCGTGTTGATGTGGCCTCTCCTGGCCTCGCGGTTGAGAGCGAGCGTTCTTCGGAGAGGCAGCGATCGTGTAGTCGATCCCTGGGCTCCAGCGCAGGTGGTTCCAGTACGGCCGCATGGGATAAAGGAGCGGAATGCGGGATGCGGGACCGAGGTCAGGTTCTTTGTGGCTGCCTTGAGATGTTTTTGCCATGACGCCCTGCAAAGGCGCCGACCTCCCCTCTCCCACCCCTCCCGACTGACACGCCCACAAAAAACACTCGTGACGGCTTTCGACATATGTATAGTTTATTATAGTATATGTATAGTATGTATAGTTCGCTCTGGTATTTTATTGTTCGCTCTCGATATATCATGTCACATGTATCTTATTGTACGCTCTCGATATATTGTATTGCATGTATCTTATTGACGTTGGTACACGGACTGACTTTATCCATTGGTCGTATGTTGTGGCATTTAGAATGTTGCATCTGGGAGTACCTATTGAAGATGATGTTCGTATTCGGCGACGAATCGTTCGCGCACCCGGGGCGACTCCAGATACAGGTCGCCCACGTAGTAGGCGACATTGGCGTATCTCGACATTAGCATTGGCCCCGTTTCCAGGCATAGCTCGTCGATCGCGGCGGCGGCCGGTTGTGCCGGGACACCGCCCGCACCACGAACGGGAAAAGCTTTAGGGCGGTGTCGTCGCTTACCGGAGGCGCAGGGGACGAGGGGTCGACGCCCGATGGGATCGGTGGGGCTGGTTTTTCCTGCGTGGCGGCGGCCACGATCTCCGGCGAGGTGCCTCGGGTGTCTTGGGCCGGCGAACAGCTCCGCTCCCTGGACGGCGGGCTTTTTCCCGGGGTGGGCAAGTGGCGTGGCTCAGTCGATTGCGACGCCGGGCTGCTGGCCCGCGATGCAGAGGCCTTCGAGGTGGCCGAGGAGGCCGACGACCCTGTGTCGCTTTCCGTGTCGGTCGACCACTCAGGTGACGGCGGGCGCCGCATCTTTTTCGTCGCGGCCATGGTCTTCGCAGAGCCAACGGCCGTTTTTCGCGGGCGTTTGCCCCCGACAGTAAAGCGCTGGTCCTCGCCGAGCGGGGCACAACGGACCGGCCCAGGGTCCTTGTTTTCGTCGTTCGGCGCCCTATCCTCCTCGTGTAGGTTGTCAATGAACCGCTGCCACTTGTCAACGGCTTGCACGAGCGCTAGGCGTGGATGGCGTCGAGCAACCACCTCTATGGCCTTGTCGTAGTAGGAGGCGTCGGGAGGCGTAAGATCCGCGCGCTATTTGTCCGGGTTTCTCACTGACCACTCCAGTCGAAGGTGCTTTTTCGCTCACAACAAAACAAGTGATAAGTATCACAGTTTTGACCGCAAAGGTTGCTACGCAGTTGTCGTCGGCCTCGTGCGTCTCTTCTGTAGCAGATCTGATGATGGTAGCATCGCTCGCCGGGTTCTTTCTATGCCTGAGGCGACATGTGGGAGCTTTCCACCAGTTTTTCGTGGAGGATGAGTGTTAAAACTAGAGGAAAAGACACGTCGCGTCGTTAGCGAAGCTGGAAGCAGATAGATTTTATTCTTCGTTCTCGTCCGCTTGTAAAGCCGTTTTGGCGACGAAGTTATGTGCATCTTCCAACACCCTCCCGTGCACATGACCGGTTCGCTCAATATAGGCCCAACCTTTACCGGCACTTGTTGAATTTCTGGGCCGCGAGTCATTCGTTGAGATATCCGCGATCATGTCCTCTGTCGGGATGTACTTGACCTTTACCACTCCTTCCTTTACCATGTCCCGGATAAAATCGCATCATCTTTCGGATTCCTTCCGGGTTGAGGTGATCTAGCCTCCTGTGCCACATTTCATACGTCCCCGAAGTTCTCTCTGCCGACAAGAAACTTCCCGGATCAGTACGTCCCCGAAGTTCTCTCTGCCGACAAGCAACTTCCCGGACCAGTACGTCCCCGAAGTTCTCTCTGCCGACAAGCAACTTCCCGGACCAGTCCCTCCACTCACCCCCGGACCGTCATCACCAGTCTCCTCGTCTGCCCCCGGACTATCCGCACGAGTCTCCTGGCTCGCCCCCAGACCTGCAACCGTCCCCTCGCTCGCCTCCGGGCAGCTCCGTACCGGACTAGCTCCCAGGCGAGTCTCCAGACTTGCGGTCCCCGGGCGAGTCCCCAGACCTCGGCAAGTCCCCGGGCGACACCCCAGACTTGAGCGGATCCCCGGGTGAGCTCCAGGACTTTCCTGAACGTGTGACGATAGCGCACTCAAAGTGCATTGCTCAAGGCGGTACAGACCAATGCTCGAGCAGATGGCGACGGCACACACAACGTCACTCGCATCTCTCACCTCACATCGCTTTCCACAGAAAACGACGCGCAATCCTTTTTCAGAAAGCTGTTTTACCGACATCAGGTTGACGGTGAGCTGCGGTACGTACAGCACTCCTTGCAGCCGCGTTGGCTGTCTGATTCCGTTCACACACAGCTCGATCGTCACGTCGCCGGTGCCTTCACACCTCAAATTTTCATCATTAGCAGTGGCCACCGCCCGATTCTTGTGGTCTTGATTGAGAGCTACGAAAAGTTCTTTTTGCCACGTCATGTGCACGCTGGCACCTGAATCGACGAACCATTCTGAGGATCTAGACAACGATGATATATCCGAACACTTCAAGACTCGCTCGAACTGCGCTGTGGCGCTTTCAGATGCATCCTTCCCTGCTGTTTCATAGACCTTGGCCACTCTGCTTTGTTCTTCATCTGAACTGCATTCTATTCTTTTATGACCGGTTTTTCCGCACCTGAAACATTTTCCTCTGACCGGCGCACCCCCTCCTAGCCTGAAATTTTCCTTGTAGGTTACTCGCCCACCCGCGAGCGCACTCTCGCGCTTCTGGGAGTCGAGCCTTGTTGCTTCGCTTAGAAGTCTTTCTTTAACGAAGTCAGTAGTGATGTTATCGCGAGAGGATATGCTTTGAATCAGGGGAGTGAAGTTTTCGGGCAATTTCATCAAGATTAGCCCTGCTAAGAGGCGATCCTTCACCTCACTGTCGATGGCTCTCAGGCGCTGTGCAGCAGTGACCTTTGGGTTGATGTAAGCCTCCATGTCCGGGCAGTCTTCGTAACGAACAGTCGTGAGCTCTTCCAGCAGCGCCACCTCTTGATACAAGCCTCGAGGTTGATATAATTTTTCAAGTAGTTCCCAGATCTCTTTTCCTGACTTTGCCTCTCGGATGGACGAAAAAAGGTTCGGTTTGATTCCCGAGACGATCGCTCCGCGGGCACGTTTGTTCTGTCGCTCATCATCATTCGAACCGTCAACGTACTCCCAAAAGTCGCAGTTGAAGAGATGAGCTTCCATAGCAAACCTCCAGTCCATGTAGTTCGACGCTCCCTCCAGCTTGTCGAACGACGATGGCACGGCGATGTTCGTCACCTGAGGCTTGGAGTTATCGCTCATTGAGCCGCTCGGCATCCTCACAACCACGTACTCATCCCCATTCCTTGAAAATTTCGACTGGACTCGGATCATTTCTCTTTCTTCTTCCTCTTGAGATTTCGCGATTTCAGAGGTCCTGCTCCTGTCGTCTCGCCTTTTGTGCCCACCGCTGCCACTTGGGGAGCTCGTATCGGTTGAAACAGCACCGTTCGCTGCCGCTGTCCGCTTCCGTCTCGTTTCCATTCTCTTTCCTTCTTCTTTGCACAAAGTCACCGACGTTGTCTCACTTAATTTCTCTTGTCTAGACGTATGGCGTTCGGCCTGGGCCCATAACCTGTTAAAACTAGAGGAAAAGACACGTCGCGTCGTTAGCGAAGCTGGAAGCAGATAGATTTTATTCTTCGTTCTCGTCCGCTTGTAAAGCCGTTTTGGCGACGAAGTTATGTGCATCTTCCAACAATGAGATGAAGCGCTGGTCAACCTCCGACATCTTCTCAATCCACCGCGTGCAGAGATTCTCGAACGCAAGAGCCTTTCTCAGCTTGAACTTCTCCTGTAACTCCCCCGTCAACGGAGGTGTCATCGCAAGCATGTAGACTAGTCTGTTTCTGGATGTTCGATGAACTCGGAGCGCTTAAGAGAGTCTATGTCAGACGGTCGCAATCAATATGGCGGCCCGCCGCTGTTCTAGCTGTCCGGCTATATACACAACTGAAGGTCGGAGCGCTCCGCGCGTAAGTCAGGCCAGGAAGTGCTCAAACCCATCAGCTCTCCAGTCTCACGTATTACTTAGGTCGACGGACTGACTCAGTTTGAGCGTTCTCAACCTAACCTAACCTAACCTTTCCTAACCCATGCACTGGCTTCGGGCTCCCACTGTAACGGCGGGCAATCGAGGAAGTCCGCCATCTTTGTTGGAAATACTAGGCTCAGTCAGCTCTCAAGCGTACTGCTGCTGCACTGGTTTCACTCTAGGCGTTTTCACGGAATGAAGGCAAGCGAGGTACAAGTCGAAAAGACGCACGCAAGTGCTTTATTCAGATACGTTTATATAGTTTGGTGAACACGGAACTATGAAAGGGAGAAAGTAACTATTCTAGTAGACGGTAACCAGGTCAGACAAAGACCGGGTTTCAAACAGCGCGCGAAGTGTTAACGCTGGATGTTACCAGACTACGGTACAGGAAGTAGAACAGTGAATACGGGGTTGGGAAACAGTTGACTGGAACGAATATCTAAAATATTCTAACATACCCTCCCTTTTTCCATACTCCGTAGAGCTGATAGTCATTATTTTGCATAATCTTTCGAGAATTGCATTTTGAATGGAGGATGAGTTTTGGCGCGAAAACAAAATGGCGGCATTGGATTTTACCTGTAGAGTTCATGCCGCGAGAAGAACCCCACTTGGCATATGCAGTGCGGTCCCAGAAGCATCAAGTGCCGTTAATAACCATGTCCAATAGCAACAGGGAGACTCCACAACAGCTTTCGGTGAGAAAGAAATTCGGCAAGAATAGCCAACCAAATGCTGAGGAGCAAAGAGTCAGGGATTTGATCAGAGCACGAGAATCTCTGAAGCAGTTGCGTGAGGAGTATCCCAGTCTGAGTCCGGATGAAGATGATGATCAGCCAAACCTCACGTTGACCGATATCGGTCAGGAGATGCTCACAAAAGCTCGATTGAGGGATTTAGAAGATGAGAATCGTCGATTGCGAACACTTTTGTCGATCGCTGAGACCTCCGAAGCCAGTGCTCCAAGGAAGGGAGAATCCCCTCCAGTTTCAAGAGCCTCATCAGACCGGTCATCAGGCATGAAGGTCGTTGGAAAGTCGTCGAGCTTGAGATCTCATGATCCGACCAGTGATGGACCTGATGATCACCTGGCATCGGATTCATGTCATGGGGATGAACACGCAGTGGATCCGACTCAAGCCTTCAGTGAAATGATGTCAAGATCGAGGATTGAGGATCTCAACCATCAGGAAACAGTCCGTGCAGACCAGCTTCACAGATCTCGAGCAAATGCAGGCCGCGTGAACAGCCAAGGTCAAGGGCGTCGGTCAGTAATTTCATTTATGAACTCACAGGATTCAGTTAAACAGTCGAATTTTCCTTTCTGGTTAGGCCTAGTAATTATTCTGGGAGTTCTCCTGTTAGCCCTAGGAGGGACCAGCGTTGCTCTTAGTCTGATAACAAACTTCCAAACAGCAGAAATCAAGATCAGTATGGAAGGGCGACCGCCCGCAGAACGAAGACCGAAGGCAATGGTCTTCATGAGAGAGGCGCCAGATCAAAGCGAAAACCAGCCGCAACCGCAGGGAGACGTGACGACTCCACCTGGATTGCCCGGTATTCTTCCAAGTCGTGTGAATGAGACCTCGAAGAAACCAACTTTGTTTCTTGAGGAGGGTGCACAAGAGCCACAAACAGTCCCTTTTAAAAGTATGGACTGTTTTGAGCTCACCAAATCCTTCTTATGTCAGGCATCAAATGGCGATTGCATTGTGTCACTCCAGGATCTCTAAAAGCAAGCGGTTGTACAGGCAGAAAAACTAACGGGTTTTGTTGATCTAGTCCAGAAGCAGGAGAGGCAGTACATGTCGAGGTTGTGCAGATCCGATGTTTATATTGTTCGAGAAAATGGCCAATGAGGCAGTGCTAATATTGTGTTGACCAGTTTGAAGACTGGGGGCAACAGTTATTGTAATAAAAGCCTTTGGTTTTACGTTTGTTAAGAATCTTCGTGCTCTTCTTCTGTGTCCAACACAACAGTTCTCTGATACGGATTCCCTGGATCAACCATGTTTCCGAAATTGCTTCTGGTGGGCCACAGCTTTCGAGCAAAGTAAACATTTCCAGCGAGACAGAATATTGTCGTGGAGATGAATATGATTGTGAGGATTTCGAAAATGTTTGACTTTGTTGCAGGTCTGGGACCAGGTTTCACAGTTGTCGTGACCGGACTTGACGTAGAAGTTGGACGATTTGTCGTCGTTGTTGCTGATCGATGACGATTGAAATCGTCGTAGATCGCGGAGCCACCTGTGACCTTGCCGTCTGGTGAGATGCACGCAGTCTCTTCATCAGCGACAGCTCGGCACTTGGGTTCATCCTGCATGCACATGCAGGGGAAGTAGTTTTTGTTCACTTCACTGATTGTGCAGCTGACTTTTGCCTTTTGGCAATCTGGATCACAGTCACTGTACATGAAGCCAGTCTCCTGGAGCGACAGGGCAAACAGGCAGCAACAAATAGCGATGGAAAACATTTTCAATCTGTGCTCCGTGAGAACTGCTGGTTTAATGAGAAACACAGCCGACAACTCCCTGGCTAGGCTTGGAGCCGGGAAGACCTTGTAATAGTTGTCGTCTCTCAAACGGAAAGTTGCCGATTGCGGATGCCTGACTCATGGTGCCCTTCGCGAAACCAGTTGGTTTCAAGTGGAGAGAAGGAAGCCGGTTTGACTAAGACCTGAGACCGTGAATATTCAAAGTCAACATCACCTTACAAAGAGTCGAGTATCACGGGAGATTGCAATGTTGTTGCGTGACAGATATGGGGAGACATGAATAGAATGATTGACGGAGACAATTAGACATTGAGGAGAAGGTGGTTTCAACAGCTAATTCACATTAGGAGTGACCAGGTATTGCTGAGCCTTGAGAAACATCGTGGAGTTCAAAATCTTGGTCAGCGCGTCGGCCTTTTGGGAAACTGAAGGGCAATGGACAATATCAATAGTGCCTTCTTTGTAAAGATCCCTGGCGTACCTGAATCTCACATCAATGTGCTTTGTCCTTTTGTGGAAAATTTCATCATTCACGATCAGATTGATCGTGCTCATGTTGTCAATCTGAACTACTGGTTTCTGATCAATTCCGAGCTGTTTGAGGAAACGGATTGTCCACATGACATGCTTCAATGTTTCCACACACGCAATCATTTCGGCTTCGGTGGATGATAGTGCAACAATCTTTTGCCGTGAGGCAGACCAGTAGATGGGTGCACCTCCAAAACCGAGAACAAGAGTTCCTGTCATGCTTTTGCGGGTGCTGGTGCAGTTTGCCCAGTCAGCATCGGAGTAGTATTGAAATTCAGAACCTTTCTCATGTCGGTACAGCAGGCCATACTTGGCAGTACCTTTGAGGTACAGGAGAACTCGAATTGCAGCGTCCCACAGTTTCTTCGTAGGCTTGTCTAAATACCTTGATAGAAACGAAATCGCAAACGACACGTCTGGCCTTGTAGCCATGCCGACGAATAGAAGAGAACCAATCAGCTGGCAGTATGACGTGGTGTCAACTGGCTCAGATGAGTCTTCAGTTAGACACTCCTTCGTTATTGGGACTTTAGCTGGCCTGGAATTTTTCAATCCAAACTTATTTACGAGTTCATTTACGTAGTGCTCTTGGGAAAGGAATATGCTGTGATCAGGGTTTATAGTTATGGCTATACCTAAGAATAAGTCAGCTTTCTTAGAGGTTATTTGAAGATCTTTACCTAGTTCGGCAAGAAACTCTAGAATGGTGTCTTCTGACTCACCAATTACCAGCCCATCATCGACATACAAAGCGATGTACAATTTCTTACCACCTTTGTGGATGAAAACACAGGGGTCCTGGTCACAAGAAGAGAATTTGAGTTTTGTCAGGATGCCTTGAATCTTGGTGAACCAGCAACGGTTCGACTGCTTCAATCCGTAGACACTCCGAAGGAGTCGAAGTGTCCCTCTTTTCTTGCCACCACATCCCTCAGGGTAATGGGTATACAGTTGCTCATCGAGCTTTCCATAGAGGAAGGCTGTCTTAACGTCAAACTGGTACACATGTAACTTGAATTGGGCGGCAATGTTCAGTAGCATTCTGCATGAGTCATACCTAGATACAGGAGCGAAGATGTCGAAGTAGTCACGTTGATATTCTTGGGAATACCCTTGCATGCAGAGTCTTGCTTTCCACCTGCATACTTGACCGTCAGCGTTCCGTTTGCGGCGGAACACCCACTTGTTGCCAATTACACGGTGTCCAGGAGGGAGTTCTTCAGGAGTCCAGACTTTCATTGATTCAAGGGAGTCCATCTCCTCTTGCATTGCAGCAAGCCATTTCACACAGTCAGCAGATTCCAGTGCTTCCCTGTAGCTTTTGGGATCATCAGAGTATTCAGAATCAACTTGGTATGCAGAAGGGTCATACCTGTCGGGAGGCTTCAATGTTGATCTGTTTCGGAGAACCATGCCGGTTCTGGTTTGTCGGATGTCGTCGTTTTTCTTGCGGCCACTTGTAGACGGTTGTCGCTGGTGTGGAGAATCTTCTGGAGGCTCTGCTTCCATCATGGTACCTGCTTCAGCGGTATGGCTGGTACCGGCGTCTTCTGTAGATTCACTACCACTCTCCTCTTCGGGATTTTCTGGAGTTGCAGCGTCCGTCGTTTGTTCACTAGTTTGTTCCGTGTCGTTGTTCGCGGGTTCGCTTTCTTGCTCTGTGTTAGGAAAAACATTTGGTTTCGGAAATACGACATCCTTTGAGCTTTTTACTATGCGCGTCCCGGGGATCCAAACCCGACAGCCTGTGACTGGGTTCAGAGTCCCGACGAATCTCCCGGGATTGCTCTTCGCTGAGAGTTTGTTTGCCGCATTGTTGTCATACATGTAGCAGAGCGTGCCGAACGGGTGGAGCATGCCAAGGTTGGGCCTTTTCTTGTGCATGATCTCGTAGGCTGATATCTGCAAGGTTTTGTGAATAGTTACTGCATTGAGTACTTGAGTGCAATAGTTCAGACACTCATCCCAAAGGCCGAATGGGAGACCAGTAGCGTTGAGAAGGGTTCTGACGAGGGAGTTCAGCGTGCGTTGAGTTCTTTCACTGATCCCGTTTTGCTGTGGTCTGTAGGCTGTACTCTTGGTGAATTCGGCTCCAATGCTTTCAAGGAAGTCGCGAACTTCAGCATTGTCGAACTCGAGTCCACCGTCAGTGTGGAGTCGTTTGATGTTCGTTGCCGTCAGATTGTGGTACCACTTAGCATACAGTTTGATGCATTCTGCAGTTTGATCCTTGCTCTGGAGGAGATACACCTTTCTGTATTTTGAGAATTCATCTGTGAGGGAAAGGTAGTATCGGGAGTTCCTGTAGGATTTAACACCGATGTCAACTAGATCGCCGTGAATAGTACCGGTAAATTTGGCGACTGCATTCGGTGACCTGGAAACGTTTTTGTTTCTGGTTTGCTTGCCGCGAATACAAGCAGTGCATGAAGTGAAGTCATTAAGGTATTCAATTTGCATTTGTTTGAGGATCCCTTTTACCTTATCGATGCCAACATGGGCAAGAGCTTCATGCGCTTCCCGAAGGGAGATTGGGGGTTTTGTTGCTGTGGCCTGCAATGCAACTGCTTGGTCAGCAGGCAGGACTTGGAGGACATAGAGTCCTTGCTTGATCGGTGCACACAGCTCAACACCATCCTTCTTGAGGGTGATTGCATGGGGAAGAATGCTGATCTCGAAGTTGTCGCTAGCTAGCTTGCTGAGGGATAGAAGGCGTTTCCCCATGCTCGGGACAAACAGCGTATTGTGGAGAGTGATGTTAGATCGTCCGCTGCCATTGAGAACCGTGATTTCAACAGTACCTGAACCCTTGATTCGAAGTGTCCGGGCACCGCCTAGCCTCACGTTCCGGATGTTCTCTTCGGCTTTGTACGAGCTGAACAACTGGCGGTCATCGACAATGTGGTTGGTACAGGCAGAGTCGAGGATCCATTCCTGAGGGTCTCCAAAACATCTTGGTTCTAGATCCCAAGATTCATCACTCAGAGTTGCATAGCACTCAGTGACGTGAGCTGAGGGGGAAGAATTTTTCTTCGCATTTCGCTTGGCGAAACAGTTCTTAACGTTATGTCCCGGCTTCTTGCAGTAGGTGCAAGAGATCGTAGTTTGACTTGTGCTTCTCATGGTGCGTGAAGTTGCCTGATGTGACATGTTCTTGGAAGTCGAAGCTTGTTGAGTTTCGGACTGCTGCGATGTTTTCCGGTTGAATGATTTCTGCCACTTGTTGTATCGTTTGTTGGTCCTGGAAATCATTGCGACGGGAGCCTCAGGGTGTTCAGACTCCCTCCGGGCAGCTTCTGATAGGATCAAAGTGATTAGTGCGCTAAAGGTCTGGTCCTTCTCATCTTTGGGTAACCAAAGAACCTTGATCCAGGTCCATGATGATGGAAGTTTGTTGATTAGTGCAATGCACACAATGTCTTCAGGGAAGTTAGCTTTCGATTCCTCAAGGGCGTATTTCAGCCGCTTGAACATGTTGATGTTCTCGAGTATAGTTTTGTCATTCCGGTAGACCCAATTCATGAAGTTACATACCGCTGTAAACTTTTGGGCCGGAGTAGACTTGGAGTAGTTTTCTTGGAGTTTCTTCCAGATGAGGGAGGCCGGGATAAAGTCCAGATTTTCGTAGAAGAGGTTGAGTAGAATGTTTTGATGGATCGAGTTTAGAAGAACATACCTTGCGGCAACGTTGCCTTTGTTGTACTTGGCTTGTTGTTTCTTTGCTGCATCGGTAGTCCCTTTGTCTCCAGTCAGGGTCCCAGTTGTGACTTCCCAAGCATATGGTATGGTCTGGAGGCTCAAGGGAATCAGCGATTTCCACGAGAGGTAGTTCGATCCGTCTTCTTGAAGTATGGCAGTAACGACCCGGCTTTTCATGTCGGTGAGGTTTGGTGGCTCGAGAATATCATCCTTGCTCGGAGTGTCTCCACTAGATCCCCCACCTCCAGGGGTACCACCACCACCAGAGGTACCACCGCCACCAGGAGTGTCACTTCCACCAGGAGCACCGCCACCACCAGGAGCACCGCCGCCACCTGCAGGCGGATCCTGGAGGCCTTCAGCAGTGGCAACCAGTGCGAGAGGCTCAGTTGTTGAGAGGTCCATGGTTGGAGGTTGGTAGGGTCGGTAGGATCTTCGGAAGTTGAATCGGCTCGGATGATTGGAGTGAAGATGCCAGTACATCAGAAGTCCTTCGTGCTACGATAACGTATGTTGGAAATACTAGGCTCAGTCAGCTCTCAAGCGTACTGCTGCTGCACTGGTTTCACTCTAGGCGTTTTCACGGAATGAAGGCAAGCGAGGTACAAGTCGAAAAGACGCACGCAAGTGCTTTATTCAGATACGTTTATATAGTTTGGTGAACACGGAACTATGAAAGGGAGAAAGTAACTATTCTAGTAGACGGTAACCAGGTCAGACAAAGACCGGGTTTCAAACAGCGCGCGAAGTGTTAACGCTGGATGTTACCAGACTACGGTACAGGAAGTAGAACAGTGAATACGGGGTTAGGAAACAGTTGACTGGAACGAATATCTAAAATATTCTAACAATCTTGATTGCGACCGTTTGACGCATTCCCCGCTTAAGATAGCTTGCTCTCAGTTTGTTTAATTCTTTGAGCTGTTCTGTGGTCAGACTCTCCCATATTCAAATGACACTCTCAGTCAACAAATGTGCCACGCTCCGAGGACCGGATCAACCAAATCCTGACCCCGATCCCGACCAATTTTTCATCGAGGACAAGCCGTTACCATCGGTCGGCGACATCAGAGATCTCGGTGCCATCGTCACGCCAGACTTGAACTTCGAGAAGCATATCATGTATCTCACGGCATCATCCCGTTCCATCGTGAACACAATATTTAGATGCTCCGATGTTAGGAAACCTGAGTTCTATGTGAGACTCTTCCAATCGCTTGTGCTGTCTAAGTTCCTGTACTGTTCGCCAGTATGGCTCCCGCACAAGGCGAAACAACATAGAGCCATTGAGGCCATCCAGAACTATTTCTTGAGACGTCTTCACTTGAGATGTGATATTCCCAAACGCACTATAATTCTCCCGCCTATTCTCGACGTATTGAGAGAACAAGATATAAGAGCCGTTCGCAAGATTCTGTTACTAGGAGATTCTTCCAAATTCTTCGATATTCGAAGAAACCGCTGTAGAAGCGAATGCACCATCACCTCAAAGTCGTTAGCTAGAACGGAGGTGATTCGAAACGCATTATCCTGGAGAATATGCTCACAGATCAACGAGGGAAAGATCCAAAGTTGTATATTCGCGCCCTATATCGAAGACTGATGCCGTAGTATTGTCATAATACCAATAACTCCCCCCCCCCCCCTTTTTGAATAAAAAAAGATTGAAATTGAGAAAAAAATTGAAATTGATATTAGTTCGATCCTATATGTTGCGATGGGCGATATTTTCAGTTCGAAAAGGGCGATTGCTGTAGCCAGCGATAGTTCCCAGGGCTTTTGTATCGCGTTGAAAGCCAGCTTTGCTTTCCGGACTCTTTCTGTCAGGTGTGTCTCGTGGGAGACTCCCTGTCGGGATGTGTGGATTCCGAGGTAGCAGAATCTGGAGACCATTTCGATCGTCTCGCTGTACAGTTCGAACACGTCGCCTGCTCTTGAAGCTTCTCCTTTGCCGAATCTCATGACTTTCATTTTGCAACATTTATCCTGAGGCCGTTCTCGGTTGGAGGTGTTCAAGGGTCTGTAGTGCTCTCTTCAGATATGTACGCTATCTGGCGAATCGCTTTATTTGTCATAAAGGCATTTGTTTAGTTATGGTTGCACACAATCGGCTCGAACATTCCTCGTGGCTCTCCACGGAAAAAGATTATTGACCCGTTCCGACTCGGCCCTGACTTTGGGCCGATAATGCACTTGAGAGCGTGTTTTCATTGGAATTCTATCGAATAGTTTCTCACAGAGTTGATTGTCCTGTTTGTAGCGGGGGAACCAGACTGGGGATCCGTACATTATGATTGTGAGGACATACGTTCTGAAGAGTCTCACATACGTTTCAACATCGGTGATTATGAAAGCGAGGATAAAGCATCTCCATTCTAAACATCTGACGTGCGAAGAGCTTTGACAGACACTACACAGGTGCTATCCGGCGGGGCACTCTTGCTAGAATTACGCGACTCTGGACTCGAGAGAAAACTCCGGAAGATCAGAATCCTCGATAGAATCAGTTCGGAGTTACCTTGGAAGCTCGAAAACCAGTGGCGTAGCTAGGGGGGCGGGAGGGGCGGTCCGCCCCGGGCGGCACTTTCTAGGGGGCGGCACTATCAGCTTGTCGTGTCTGCTATCAAACTTGAATGGGAAAGAGCGACTGGGATCTGAGCTCCAAAGGCGTCAGCGTTGGTGAGTAAGGCTGAAAGAAACTCCCGGGAGCCGCGATTTTCAGAGTCCGCCGCGCTCCCCGACGTCCTCCGCAATTTTCGACGTTCCCAGCGATGACTGAAGCATACGAGAATTCGGACGTTCAGAACCAAGTTTTTTGTCGATCTCGTCATTGTTTCGCCCTGAGAAGCGCTCTTGATCCCATTCCGTGGATCGGATCGACAGTGTCGCGGTAAAAGAAAATTGAGAACCGTTTTTGCGGCATCTCTGATCGAATAGCCACCTCTGGATTACCGCAGTGGCTCATTCGTCATCGAACATATTTCCTGGATCGAAGGAGACGATTTGGCGAAGGCGGAGCTCAGAGTTTTCTTGACCTCAATCAAGAACCTACGCAACTTCAGTCATCCTGCAGAGTTTTGGCTCGCCTCGGTCCAACGACATGCGGAGCTTCCTCGAATCGCGCTTATTTGTCTCATGTCAGCGTTCCGGTCGCAAGTTGTGATGCCGAACGCTCCTTCAGTCCTTACTCTTGACCTCAGACCTTGCCAGTCCGCGATATTGTCTATCGAAACGCCGGAGCATTCTGGCTCTAATGCAGGCGCTCCATTTCCGCGCAGATCGTGCGCAGTCGGGAAGCTCCTTATTTCCCGATGCGTACGAACCAGGACCTCGTTGTAAGTTGAGCTCGTTCCAGTACTACGTCACTGCATTGAACAGGCTGCCTAGTGCGATCATCACGACACTAGCCAACCAGGGTTATCAGAGCATCACATCGAAATTTCTCGCATCCTTCGAAAGAGGGTGCATGGTAGGTTGTCCGGGGAAGGGGGCGGCAGCTCAACTCTCCGCCCCGGGCGGCACTCTGGCTAGATACGCCACTGTCGAAAACCCTTAGAATCGCTAAGGAAACTTGCACGATAGGCACTTTAGGCCCTGAAAACCCAAAATAGGCAAAAGCAGTGGAAATTCTCTGATTAAGGCAGGCACAGGCATTTGGTCTCAGCCCTAGTTATCATGTAAATGAACAAGGTTTTCGACAGTGTTGATGAATCTAGCGAGCATCGTCTCTCGCGTAGAGCGTTACCGGCGGACGAAAATCTCCCCTCGGGCTCCGCTGAAGTTGCTGGTATCGAAAGAATGACCCGCGCTAAACGTGAGATGGTGGGAGGGGTACACTGCTGAGTTTTCTTACCACCATTTCAGAACTCTATCTGTGTCCTCCTCGCCCGACGTTTCCCTGAAAGCGACGGTTGTTGCCGTATACTACATCTGAACTCCTCTCATGAGGGTTCCCGGTGAACAGCGGCTAAGATCTCGATTTTCGAGAACGGTCTCATTCTTCTGGCGCCGCAGCGCTTGAGTCGCGGAGCCAGTTCTCTCCGCTCAGCTGTTCCGGGGTCGTTCGCAGCCTCGTCGCACATTTGCTCGAGGGTTGTTTCGATATCGATTACACCAAGGACTACCATGTTGATCGTTGATTCCTTCGAGCTTTGCATTAACAGCATAAGATCGAGAATGACCTGCAAGAGGACGTTGAATGAGTTGGCTCGGAGGGAGAAACTCCCGAATATGTACGGTGCTAGGGTAAATGGAATCACTTGTACCATACCCGATAATGTTCGGCTATGATTTTTATCCGTTCCACATCATAACCACCGAGAAGATGCTCGTACGAATCAGACCTTATCATGACTTCGTTCAGAACTGCATGTGATGCCGCCGCGGATTCGAATAAAAGACACGTCGAGCCCCATCTCGTAGGGACGTCCTTTGTCGAGACTCTTGAATCGTAGCCGCGTGTCGTTGTCGCCCGTTGCAGTGCTCAATGCAACGGGAGCTTGTCGAGAGACGCCCCAGAAGCAACTTGCTGTGGCATCCCTTCACGACGACATCGATCGTTCGTCCCAAGTCCTGTACCTGCCACTTTTCCGGACCGGATCGCGAAGCAAAACACCAGCGTGTGCACTTGTTGCAACATAGCACTGTAATTTTTATACCAAGTGATTCTTACCATTTGCTCAGCACTCCTTGCAGGATTTTAAAGTACAACTTGAAGGCACAATTTTTCATCTTAACTTCACATCGGCTGCTTAACTGTTAGCATCGTGATGGATCATAGCACAATATTTATAAGTACCTAACAAATATCTACATTTTCATGTTAAGAACAATTTCTCTATAATGTGGTCGCACTCAGTTCATTGTGCGTCAAGGGTTCGCCGAGTTTGACATGCTTTCTTAATT
Organism: Neoseiulus californicus; assembly: GCA_028455905.1. Taxonomy (NCBI): domain Eukaryota; kingdom Metazoa; phylum Arthropoda; class Arachnida; order Mesostigmata; family Phytoseiidae; genus Neoseiulus; species Neoseiulus californicus. Next base: position 14,437,060 of record JAMQGS010000006.1, read on the forward strand.
TTTGTCCTTGTCGATTTGCTCGTTGAAGTGAGCAACGAAGCGCGCCCGCACTGCGGGAGCGTCTAAGTAGAGGTCGCCGATATAGGCCGGGACGCTGGCATATTGTGCCAGGAGTCGGTGGCCTGCTTCCTGTCGGAGGTCCTCTACTGCTGCACCTGCGGTTCCATTGCGGCTGACGGCTCGCACTACTGACAAGAAAAGTGCGGTGCCGTCATCGTTGTTGCGGGTCGCGTCTTCGTTGCTGTTCTTGCCGTCCGGGGGGAGCGCGGGCTCTTGAATCGCTTCCGGTGCTGTGGCCGTCACGGCAGGCGCGGTATTGATTCCCGGGGAACCGTCCCGGCTCATTGCATCGGTCGGCCGATCTGGCGGCGAGTCGCTACGCCCCGGAGTTGGCGGATTCGATGACCCTTGTGTTGAGGCGACTGAAGAGTTGCCTTCCGATGTCGTCGTCGTTGAGCTGCTCGTTGAGCATGACGAGTTGCACTTTGAGCAGTCCGAGTTGGTTCGCTGCCCGAACCCGGCGTTACGGAATGTCGCCCTCTTTTGTCGGTTGATGTTAGTGCTGCTGTGGGAAGTTTCGGGGGGCGCTTTGGCCCAATTGTCGGTCTTTGCCCTCGTCGGCTTGGGCTTCGTGGCGGAGCCGGAGGGGTCAATAAAATGACAATAAACGGTCCCATAAATGGTCCCGGAACCTGTTATGGGACAATGAAGTGTTTCATAAGTGGTCCCGGTACCAGTTATGGGACAATAAAGTGTCCTATAACTGGCACCGCATTGGGATCTTAATTCATTATGGGACAATAAGTGTCCCGTAACTGGTCCTGTCCCATAACTGTCTCGATGGAGACTCAATACAAGGGCCAATACAAGACCCATACAGGTCCAATACAGGTTCAATGCAGGTCCAATTCAGTCCAATTCAATACGGGTCCGATACAGGATCAATACCGGTTCAATACAGGTTCAATACAAGTTCAATACAGGTCCCACACAGGTTCAATACAGGTTCAATACAGGTTCGATACAGGTACAATACAGGTTCAATACAGGTTCCATACAGGTCCAATACAGGACCAATACAGGTTCGATACAGGTACAATACAGGTTCAATACAGGCCGAAAATCACTCAACACAAATTCAATACAGGTCCAATACAGGCCCACCACTGACTCAGCTCAATCTCGACAGATAGTCGATACAGGTCTACTACAGGTTCTATGCCGGCCTAGAACAAGCTCATCACCCGTTCAATGCACGGCCAACACAAGCCTCAAGCTGACTCAGTACAAACTCAACACATCGTCAATACAGGCTCAATGCAGACTCAATACAGACTCGCTCAAAGTAAACAACAGCTCAAATGGCCTCCAAACAGGCTCGATACAATCACAATGTGAACTGGAAACAGGCTCAATACAGGCTCGATAAACCGCGCCGCGCAGGCTAATATGTGAACTTCACATCACGAGCGAATACCAATGATCAGCATGAGCAACGCGAGCATACGACCCAACGTAGCATGGTTTGCTTACTCATGGGGCATCACGAAACATGAAATTCTGCACTCCACGTCAAAGAAGACGATCGCGACGCGACATACACGGGGAGGAGACTGACAAGACACAGATGGAAACAACTTGCACATTGGCATTTGGGGGCGCTACCGTCAAACCAGGTGGCGTCACTGCGAAGAACGGACGAGCGGACGACAGTTGCCAGTTTCCCACAACCGTTGTGGTGGTGTTCGAGTGAACACGTCGTTCCCAAGCAATCGAGGTAAGACGACCTACGTAGCGAATTCGGTTTTTTTTTTTTGCTGAATGACTCGACGCCCGCCGTGCTCAACTACTGGGCTATCTTCCGCCTGTTTCTGCCAACATACCAGCTTTTCGATCCCAGTTTTCCCGCCTGGGAAGTGGCCGTTCGATTCGGAGACACCGAGTGTTAGCGCCAAAACAGACTCACGACGGGGCGGGGTGCCCCGGGTCTGGGCATGCGGACGGGGCGGTGTGTCCCAGGATACAGGGCCGGAACTAGGTGGTCAAGAGCCCCGTGCCGCGGCGGGGTGGCACAAGGCAAGGGGCCTGGATGGAGTGCCCGATGCAGAGTGACGGGGCAGAATCACCAACCATCGAGTGCGCCGCCGTGTTAGCCGTGTTCTTTCCGGTGTTTGCGTAAAAAAAAACTAACAGCGCATTCAAATTTCTCGCAGACCTGTGCTAAAGAGTGACGAGAAGCCCCAGCCAACACAGACATCATGTTCCCAAGTCGGGGTGAGTTGCGTCGTAGGTCCCACACCCTCGTGAGCGCTCACGTGCTTTCATAGCGCCGCTGACGTTCTGCATATTTTTTCCAGATATAGCTTGCTCGGCCACATGGCACTTAAGCTTCAAAGCAGGCTCGCTCGAGAGCAAATCGGTGGGGAAGGTTCAGCACGCCTTGGCCCAGCTGCCAAACGTGACAGTGCTGGCACGCTCTGCCCCGGAAAGAACAAATACACGCCGCAAGAACGGCAGCCGAAGCTTATGCCCCGTAAAAATGGGGCATGTATGCATGCTACTCACGACACGCAAGAGGGTAGCGAGAAGCTACTATTGCGGCGTGCTGCAACTTGTCGAGCAACGCGAGCCACTTCTCCGAATTGTCATGGTAGTCGAGAAGTGGATCTCGTTCTTGAACAACGATCATCGGGACGACGAAGAAGAAGCCGCAACCCCACCCGTCGCGGGCCCGCCGGCGTCGTTGCCGGCGAACAAGCCACTGGTAAATTTGGAGCCCGGCGCAAAGCGGCCCCTAGTGGGCAAAAAAACGATACCAGAGGCAAAACAGGCAAAACCATCAACATCGAAGGAGACAGAGACGTCGTCTCCGTCGTCGAGAGGGCGCCATTCCGACACACCGGGATCGGAGTGCTCGAAGTGCCACTCGGAATGCTCGAAGTGCGACTCGTCATGCACATCGAGCAGCTCAAAGACGACGACATCAGACGGAAACTCATCCGTCACCTCCACACATGGGTGTTCAATTCCCCCAACACCCGGGCGCAGCATGACGCCGCCGGAAAGGCCGACCGCTGCCGTGGCTAACAATGGTGCAGGACCCTCAATGCGACATAACACCGAGTGTCAACGAGGCAGTCGTTCAATCAAAAGACGTCAAAACGGGAACGATCAGAGTCCTGGACGCTCGGATGATTGAATTCGACTGTCTGAGCAAGGGGCAAGGCAATGACAACACCGAGCATTGCGGCCTGAACGCGAAAGGAGTGAGGGTCCTAGAGGACCTGATCACGAACCACATGGGGGCGTATCCGGCCTCTCAGCAGACGAGATAGAGCTGCGGAAGACGACCGGAGCGGCAGCGCACGATGCAAGGAGAGAGGAGCTGCTGCAGAAGTACGGGGTGCACGTACAAACCGAAACCACCGAGGCGATGTTCAGATACATGGCCGACTTGGCACGCCCGACGGGCATACTCGTAAATCGCGGGGGGGGGGGGGCGGGAAGACAGGGGGATTACGACCGACCTGGACCATCCAGGAGAGGCGAATCCGGAGAACGGGGGAGGAGGACGGACAGAGCCTACAACCCAGAGAAGGAGACACTCCCGGTCCCGATCGAGGGTCTACATAGCAGAACTGGAGAGTCGACTGCTGTGGACTAAATGTGACTTCGAACTGACAAACAGAGCAGACGGAGGAACGGTGCGGGGTGCTTTCAGCGCGAATCGAATTCAGCGCATAGTCGAATTCAGCGCAGTTGAAATCAGCGCGGCTGATTTCCGCGCACTGGATTTCAGCGCGGCTTATTACCGCGCAATTGATCTCAGCGCAGCCGATTTCCGCGCACTAGATTTCAGCGCGGCGATTTCCGCGCAGTGGATTCGAACGCGGTTTCTTCCAATCCAGCGCTGGTCGTTCGGCGAGGTGCCGAACTTGGGCTTCGTCAACGACCATATAAGCCGTTGAAGAGCTTTTCACGGTCGAGAATCCTTAGTGTAGTACTTTTCCAAACGACAATTCGGCACACTGGCGGGCACAAAGGTGTTTAAGTACCCGCGTTGAATCATATGTGTGCTCGGTGGGATTCGGCATTGAACGCAGTACACACTCAAGTACGCAACGAAAACTGAAATCTCATTTATTCTCAAGAATCCTTCATCCTCTCTCCTTATTAAACACTCATTCATTCATCAAACGAGCAATCACTCATTCAGAAACTTATATTAAGAGCAATCAATCCGAGGTAGGTTAAGCCATCGAGGTCACCACAAGCGATTATGCTAGTCATGACGGTGTTCTATCGAACAAAAGCTGAAGACAACCGCGCTCAGTTCAATTGCGCGGAAATCGGCCGCGCTGAAATCCAGTGCGCGGAAAATAGTTGCGCTGAGATCAACTGCGCGGAAATCGGCCGCGCTCAAATCTAGTGCGCGGAAATCAGCTGCGCTAAGATCAACTGCGCGGTGATCAGCCGCGCTGAATTCAACTTCGCTGAAATCGACTATGCGCTGAATTCAATCCACGCTGAGATCAACTGACACCAGAGGAACCAAGAGCTTCAGACTACCGGGCCTGCTATATGCGGACGATTTGGTCTTTATGGCTCGCACCTATGAAGAAATGAGTATACCACTTGCAGTCACCACAGAACTGGGAAATGAGAAAGATCTCACTTTCAACCCAGCGAAGAGCGCTATCGTGGTCTTCAACACGGAGAGACTGGGAGAGCCGAAGGAACTGATCGTGCAAGGTCAGAGAATCGAATTCCAAGATCAATACAAGTACATTGGGATAACGATAAGCAACGGACCGAACTACCTCTTGCAGCAGGAACAAGACTGGAAGAGAGATGCCCACAACGCGTTGCAACAACTACACGCCCAAGTCATGTGGACTTTCAACCGATTCGAGATCACAAGAATCCAATGGAAAGCTACTGGGGTGCCTAAGCTGACGTACGCGAATGCGGCGCTAGCGTCAAGAGCATCGATACAACTGACAGCCATGTTCGACAGAACACAGGTTGCAGCTGGAAATGGGCTATGGCAGTGGTTCCCAAACTTTTCTTTCCGACGCCCCACCTGTCAAGAGTCCTGGTAGGAGCGCCTCACCGTATGCATGGGCCGGGCAACCTTTCGGCTCGCGGAGCTGCTCTCGAATTCCGGGACGGATGAACGGATGGGCCGATTATCCGGCGGACCGATTGCGCGGATTTTACTGTTTGCATCTGAATCGTATGAGTCTGCTCCATGAACTTACGGAGGAAGAATCACACTTCATCGCGTATTTCAGAGAAAAACCGGAGCTACGCCAATATGGCGCCCGGAGCTACTGGTAGCTGAAAATTCACGAAGCGCTTAAGACTATTCTATGATGTGGGCCATTTCTGCACAGAAGTCGAAATGCACGAAGTCTCGCCGTCCGTGTGCGGTTTCCCGCATTTGGTAGTAGGAAAAGTGAGAAGACGCCCGCAGCAACTTATCGATAGATCTCGTCGCGGCCTTGCAAACTCCCAACCCCATTCATAGGAAATCATGACACTCACGATGCGAACTGACAACGCAAAGATGGACTGCAAGGTCTCTCGAACGGGTCGTGAATAACGAGCCAGGGAAATTCGAGGGCCTTTGAGTTGCGCCCTTGCCTTCGAATTGCGTGCCTCACCCGAGTTGCGCCATACTTGCCCATCATCCGTTGTATGGTAGTCCCAACCTTTCGCGCTGATCGGGAAATTGGATGAAGTTCGAACCGTTTGGCAATGTCATCCCGATTTCTTTTCCTCCGGATAAATTCTCGCGCCTCACCAGAAAAGTCTCTGGCCTCACCAGGTGAGGCGCGCCTCACAGTTTGGGAACCGCTGGGCTATGGGAATCGCTGGGCACAAGGTGGCCACGGAGTTCGTACTCGGAGAACTCGGATGGTCAACCTTCGAAGCCAGGAAAGCACAAAGCAAGATCCGGTACTTCGCGAGGATAAGCGCGATGGAGCCCACCAGATGGCCAAGGATGATATTGTCCATGATGGCGACAGGGAACATATATACAATAGCGATTCAAAGACTCAACTTCTTGAAAGCAAAATACTCGTGCTCTGATCAGTGGCGTGCAACTACCTAGTGCCGCCCGGGGCGGGATCGCGCAACTCCGAAGATGCCGCCCCTCTGCTGATTTTTCCTGAAGTTTTTTTGCGCAAAGCGGCCCGAATTTCAACTGTTCAGGGAAAGGGGTCTCGAAACTGAACTGAAATCTCGATGCGTAGCTCTCTCGCAACCTTTATTTTTTCATTTATGCCGCAAAACGGGACAGGGAAAGATGATAATGCCGCCCCGGAAAAGTGCCGCCCGGGGCGGACCGCCCCCCCCCCCCCCCCCCCCCCCCGCCCCCCCCTTATGCACGCCACTGACTCTGATGTCCCCCTCGAATACGGGGAGAACGGGAGACTGAGGCTTGGAACCTTCAGCTCGGCCGTTCAGAAACGGATACGAGAGACGGTGGACAAGACACGGACGGAGTGTTGAATATCGTCCAAGATATTCTGTGATTGTTATTTTCGTCAACAGCTTTTCAGCACCAAGGTCACTTCAAATTACTTTCGGAAGATGACCATCCCATTTTACTTTCAGTGTTTCCATTGTTCTCGTAATCACAGTGTTTTTCTTCTGTGTGCGGTAATCGCCTATTGTTCCGCTGGTGTTGTGCCAGACTTTTCTGTACACTGATTGACACCACTGAGACAGTGGCTAGCTGGAAGATATATAAGGCACCCAATAAACATGCGGTAGTACCGAGTTGAAGACCAGTGCAAGGGAAACCTCTGCACGAGCAACTGCTCCCGCTTTGTACGCATTGCAACTGCTTGTCTTCTTTGATCTAGTGCTAGTGACCACAGGATCAAGAGCGAAGGATCGTTTTGGAGAGCCTGATCGAGACGCCACTGAGCGAAGAGATACTGACCTTCCATCACGGAGGCAATGAACTCTAAACCAAGTCTCACTTTGTACCGAGAATGGAAAGAACGAGGCGTCACACCCTTTGGACTGTATCAAAACAGCCGTGGAAGTGCGCTACTGGCTCTGGCCCGGGCAGGAATGCTCCCGAACAGAGTTCACCGTTCAAAATTTCAGGATATGGACCCCCCTGCGTAAGATGCAGGCGGGGCCTCTACAATGTCCCCCGCATTATGATGAAATGCGTCACTCATCACTCCGAGACGGAAGAACTCGCCAGAAGACTGGGTTTGTCTGGAGAGTGTGATCAGGAGACATGGAGGGACACCAGAATAACCCTAGAAGAGTGGGAAAAAGAAACCCGAGAGATCCGCTGAGTTACTCGCCCCAGGAATTGGGTCACATGTGATATGTATATTGAAAAATGTAGATACCACGTTAGAGGATCAATAAATAACTATAACCATAACCATAACGGTCAAAGTAAGATTGTTGACAATTCGACGTTGTGTCGTTCGATGATAGAGCGTGTTTCACGCCGATGACACAGGAGGGGAATCTAAGTTCGTTGCGTCTGTGATCAACTGGAAAAACGTGCTTCTTGCATGTTGCAAAGTGACTTGATTCGAGGTTCCAATTTCGTCGACTTCAATCGCAGATCCCCTCTCTCGGTTATCTCCAGTTTGTTCCTTTTCTCGCTCATCAAGTTATTTACCGCACTGAATCCACACTCGACCAGATACGACGATGGAAAGTGGATTAGGAACTCGGCTGCTCGAGAAGTGCTGTTGGTATATGCGCTCTTCGTGGCCTGAGTCAGCCAACCTAGAACGCCCTTGGCCTTGAAGACGGTCTCCATGGACTTATTGAACTGCAGCTCGGCGATTTATTCCTGGAAGTCAGCTTCCACATCTGCCACATCGACTAAAAATGGTTGATCGATCCACGGGGGACACTTAAAGTCCCGAAGGTCTCGGAATCTCTCATTGAAATCGTTGACAAGTGATTCCAAATGATCAGAGATCACCTTGACCGCGCCTTTGGTAACCTTGCAATTCTTGAGCCATTCGAAGTCCAGGAATCTCAGCGCAGACGTTGCTCCGACTCAGCTCCAAAAACTTTATGAAGCCGAAAATCTCGGTCTTGGCATCGATGATGGTTCTTTTGTGACCCTGTAGCTGCCTGTTCAATGTATTCAGCTTCTCAAAGATATCTGCGAGATATCTCATGTAGGCTTTCCCATCGACTGTTCTCAAGACGTTCATCTCTTCATCCTCTCCGAGGAACTCGCTCAATCGGTTGAAAAGCTCCATAAACCTCTCTAAGCAATTGCCTCTTGATAGCCACCTGACAGGAGGAGGAGTCTTTCATGATCAGCGTCATTATGCAAACAGAACTGTTTGAAGGGACGCTCATGCTTGGGTCTTGCTTTGATAGAGTAGACACATTTGATTACTGACTTCATGATTGCGTGGAACACAGGAGGTAGATTCTTCGCCACTAGGTTCTCTCTGTGAATGACACAGTGTATTATCAGCATGTCGGGGCTGTTGTCCTTCATCGATCTCAGACAGCCTGTGTGTCTTCCCATCATCGCGGGAGCTCCGTCCGCCGTACAGGAAACATTATTGCTCATGGGAATACAGTGAGTCCTCGTTATTCGCGGACTCGTTATTCGCGAACCTCGCTTATTCGCGGTTTTTCCAATTCCCGACCTCGATGCCGAATGGATGATTGGAATGGAAAGAGCCGCTGCGGGAATCATCCGCCGAAGACCGCGTCAAGGGTTGAGTGAGAACGATTCCCGGCGGGGGGAATTCGAATTCAAATTCTCTAGAGTTACGCGTATAAGGGACCCTGTTTCTGACCATAAAGGGGTTCAGAACTCTCCCTGACTGATGGAAAATTTGTGCTCTGAAAATTCTACATCGTTAATCCGGGAGAGATCTACCACGACGAAGTCCCAGAACACAAATTTTTCGTCGTCGAGCAGAGTACTGAACCCTTTTATGGTCAGACACAGGGTCCCTTATACGCGGGACTTTAGGGTAAGCACTCTCCACCTATTCCTCCCACCGTCGCTGGATGGTCAGCGCGCCAATTGGAATTCGAATCCTTCAGAAATTTTTGCGACTCGTCCGCGGAATATTCAACGACAAGCTACACTGTCACATCTTCTAGGGGAACGGCGTCATAATATTCACATGACGCCTCTCCGGACCCCTACCTTAGGAGGGCGACAACGGTAAAAAAAGATTATTCACTATTCGCGGAAATCTGCCATTCGCGGAGGGGCTTGGAACCAATTGACCGCGGATAACGAGGACTCACTGTACATTTTTGGTGAGATACCATTGGAGCACGTCATAGATGTCATTCGCTGTCGTGGTCGTTTCCAACGATTTGCAAGATTGCATCTCCTCTTTGAGATCCTCCTCGTCAAGGTACTTGACGTAAACCAAAAGGAGGGATTCACTGTCTCGAATCGTCGACTTGTCCAACTGGACTGAGAAAGAGCGTGTCTTGAGTTTCTCGGTCAGTTGGCTCTCTACGTCCCTACCCATACCGTCGATCCTTCTGCGAACTGTATCGTTGCTCAAGGGCATCCGACGAACATCCGCGTCATCGGTTTGCATCACAATTTGCATAAACTTCGAAATCGCGGGTTTTATCAGATCTTCCCCAAGGGAGTGGCATTTGCCGGCCCTTGCTATCATGACCGAAAGTTCGTAACTGGCTTCCTGAGCCCGATCGACGGCAGCGCTTGAGGACGCAAGCATGCTCGATATTGTGAATCTCGTCTCGAACATCCGCTTGAGCGATTTGAAAAATTCGAGATTCTGGGAAGCGAGATACGGATGCTTCACCTTGAGATGTTTCTCTAGACGAACTCAATTTCAATGTCACCTTTATTTACATAAAAGGTGTTGGAGAGACTTATTGTCTCTAACTTCTCTGTGGCCTACGCTCTAGGCTGTGGAAGAGATTGATAACACGTCTGTTTCGTACTCTTCGGTAGAGCGGTTGGCGCACTGTGGGGATTGTCCGGCAACGGCGTCGACGACGGCTGAAGTTGGCTAGACGGACGACCTGGGCGGTTCTGACTCGCTCAGAGTCGGCTCGGTCAAATCAGATCGGAATCGATGTAGATTTGGACCGGAGCGCTGAGCTCGGAAGAGTTTTTCAGAACACGCCGGAATTACACTTGTATCACTCTCTTGGAACTTGAACAAGATGGTTGCCACCGGATGGTGACAGCTCGATCAGCTGATGGGAGAAGTGGAGACGTCAGCCGGGGAAGCCGCGCTGACGTCATCGTCGCGCCGCGCTCGCCGACGATCTCCAAGTGCCTTTGTGCTGCTACCGATTTATTGAAATGAATCGTACGTGAAGCTCGGGGTGCGGCGCTCTGCTTGAGACGCCGACCTTACGAGATTATCGGAAAATGGAATATGACACATCTGAATGAATATCGCTGGAATAAATAAGTTACCCTGAAGTCAACCGATCTCGCCTACTAGCCATGTGTATATGTGGGTGTGATTGGGGTGTATATGCGAAGCTCTTACGATCCCGATGGGCCGTACGCCACATTCCCCCCCGGAATTCCGGGCACGGAATTCTGAACTCCTCGAACGCCGCTTGGAAGTTTCTCGAACTCCGGAGCTTCCGCGCGCGTTCCGGATTTGAACAACTCCTTTCCGAGACCCCTTTCTGGTCTCTCCTTTTCAACTTCGAGATTCCGCGCTCTCGGCGCGTATTCGTCATTGCGTTTCTTGCTTTCGTCTGTTTTTGACTGCGCTCGGATCCATCTCCTGACTTCGCCTCTTGGACAGCCGCATCGCTCCTGCTTCTCCGGAATCATCTCGCCGATTCGTCTCACGCATCCAGTCCAGCACTTCGCACCATCTGCCGATATTCGCTTCGGCCTTCAACGCTTCATCATGAGCCGTCTACGTCGCCGTGTGCCATACCAGGATTCGCCCATGGGGCTATACCAACACCAGCTTTGTCAGTTGAGCCACTGGCTCAATCTCCAAACGGTTGCCGACGTACGAGAAGTTACCCGCTTAGCGTGGGACTCTCTCAGTGACGCCGAGCGCGAACCTTTTCGCGATTACTCGGCTTTCCTGGTGAATGGCTTCCCACGACGTTCCGAAGATCTCCTCCGTCCGCCCCGGCGGCTCCGCTACAGTGTTCCTCCCGCGACGCTGATGGATCAGTACTTGGACTATCTTCGTGACGTTGCCCGGCGGGACCCGCGGGCCGTCACCATTCCGGTCGGTGAGCGTCCCATTCTTCTGCGCTTCGCAAGGCCGCAATTGTCCATGCTCGCGGTCCTGCGCCGCGTTCGCGACCAGCTCGTCTCCGCCGAGGCCGAGCGCCTTCGCATCGCCCGCCTGCGTGACGACCGCCGTGTGTTGCGCGAAAATGAAGTTTGGGAGCGTCGCTGCGAAGCCGAGGGGCGCGCCGCCGCCCATCCCGACGATTCCGACGCCCGCCGAGCGCGGGAAGAAGAACTTCCGCCCCTTGCGGAACGCGTCCGGGCCGCCCTGGCCCCCCGCGGTTCCGCACCGCGCTCAGGCTGATCTTCGAGATGTCCGATGTAATTTTTGCTGATTAAGCGCTGATAATAAAGGGTACGGCCGACTAAGCATGGGGTTTTGGGCCTGTAACGTTTTCGGAAACCGATTATGGGGGGTGATAGCCCTCGGCTAGAGAAAAATTTTCGCCCGGGCAGAAGTTTCCCGGAAAGCGTGATTTTTGAAAAAAACGCACATCTTTGAAGATCAAAAAACCGTTGTTATTCGAAAACGGTGATAGATAGAAAGTCCCGGTTGGTTGGGTTCGAAAGCTAGACTTAAGGGCTACAGAATCATGCCGTCGGCGCAGATCTTTTTTCTGTTCTTCGTGGTCTTTTTTCGACTTCAAAGATGTTTTGGGCTCAAAAACCATGAAGAACTCCGTGTTCCTTAATGAGTCTCCACCTGTAGAGGGCCCTTGCACCCATAAAGATGCACAAGAATTTTCAACCGATCGGATTAGTTCTTCGGTTCTCAATCCAAGCTTTTCTCTGTCTAACCCATAGAACAGCGGTTCCCAAACTTTTTCGTCCCGCGCCCCCCTTCGCCCGCCTGGTGACCGGGCAGCCCCCCCCTCCTACCTCCTCCCTCCAGAATATTATTCCTCACCTGGAAATCGCCGCAAGAATGACCAGAACGAAAATCGCGCATTTGCATTATTAGAACTTCATCGGGAATATGTTTTCTGCTGGTCTTTCCATCACCCACCTCTCCATGCTCTCAGAAAATGTTTCAGAACTTCAATAGCTAGTCGCAACGAATTTTGACTTTGGTTCGGTTCTGTTTTTATTATCGTAAACAATGGTCTTCCTCTCTTCCTGTGAACATCGGTGATCCCTTCACCCTCAGGGAAGAGCGTCAACAGGAAGCTCGAAACTGATGGAGGACATTGCGATGAACACGGGAGAGAGTTTCCCGAAAACAACACAGAGATGAGCCCAGGAAAATGCGCCGGCAAAATTGATTGTCGAGACTTCTTTCGTATTTCAGGCGGGAAGTAGAGCATAGAGGAGGATTTGACCAGGCTTTCTCTTCATTTCGAAATTATGTTTTGGTTCCCATCTGTATTATTGAAAGGCTGACAGGGGGAGAATGCGCCACGCCCCCCCCCCCCGAGAATCTTTCCACGCCATGTTGGGACCATATACTGCGAACCTCAACGACGCTCGCATCATGGTGCTCGCTGTAGGGGATTCAGCTGGCCTTGGGGGGTTCCGCGGCCTGGTGATATCTGCTTCGTAGATAGAGGATTCCGAGACGTGGTAGCCCATTTGGAAGGGAAAGGTCTGAGGGTATACATGCCAGCGCTGAAGGGTACCCGTAAGCAGCTCCCCACAGACGAGGCTAATCACTCTCGGTTCGTGACGAAGATCCGCTGGGCCGTAGAAGCTGTCCATGGAATCATAAAGCAGAAATACAGAATCCTCGACCACCGAGTGGACAACGACTTGCTGCCGAAGATCGGAGCCTTGACGAGAATCGCGTGTTTCCTGAACAACACATTCGGGCAACGTCTCCGATCTGATCAAACCATGTTCGATGAAGTTGTTGGACGCATGCAACTGATGCTTAACGTTCCGAATACGTTGCATCGAGAGGTTGAGGAAAATGGATGGAACCGAAAGCAGAGACCTTGGGCGGCCGTGGCATCTGAATCTGTTCCGGACTTTCCCGAACTGACAGAGAAAGATCTGAAGATCTTTTTCACTGGGACATATCAGCTTTCTCAATCGGTTTCATACCTCGCTGAGATGTTGAACGATGATGGCACCATCAACCTGAAAATGCACGTCGATAACAGCTGCATCCTCAAGATGGAAGTTCAATCCCGTCATGTGAGAATGAAGACTTACCGGTGCTACATCGAGTACGCGCCGGACTCGATTGGTCCCGCCGCAATAAAACGTCATTATTGCGAGTGTGCTAACGGGAGCCGCACCGTCGGTTGCTGCTCACATGTTGCGGCCGTTGTGTACTATCTCTCTCACGCGCGATATCTATCCAGAATCATAAGACCGGCAGAGATTCTGAACTCCCTGTTTCACGATGGGGCAAGTGTTCCAGTTATCGAAGAAGACAGTGACGAAGATTGAGTTGATAGTGACTGTCGTGTGGATTAACAACATTATGTGCCCTGGCAAGATCCGCTTTTTCGTGTTATCCGCAACCCAACCAGCTTGAGCAGGCTTCTCATGATGGTAGGCAGAGTTTTTCCGGCATTTTAACCTCGTAAGCATGGTTCTATGGGTTAGACAGAGAAAAGCTTGGATTGAGACCCGAAGAACTAATCCGATCGGGATGAAAATTCTTGTGCATCTTTATGGGTGCAAGGGCCCTCTACAGGTGGAGACTCATCAAGGAACACGGAGTTCTTCATGGTTTTCGAGCCCAAAACATCTTTGAAGTCGGAAAAAAACCACGAAGAACAGAAAAAAGATCTGCGCCGACGGCATGATTTTGTAGCCCTCAAGTCTAGCTTTCGAACCCAACCAACCGGGACTTTCTATCTGTTAGAATATTTTAGATATTCGTTCCAGTCAACTGTTTCCCAACCCCGTATTCACTGTTCTACTTCCTGTACCGTAGTCTGGTAATATCCAGCGTTAGCACTTCGCGCGCTGTTTGAAACCCGGTCTTCATCTGACCTGGTTACCGTCTACTAGAATAGTTACTTTCTCCCTTTCATAGTTCCGTGTTCACCGAACTATATAAACGTATCTGAATAAAGCACTTGTGTGCGTCTTTTCCGACTTGTACCTCGCTTGCCTTCATTCCGTGAAAACGTCTAGAGTGAAACCAGTGCAGCAGCAGTACGCTTGAGAGCTGACTGAGCCTAGTATTTCCAACATACGTTATCGTAGCACGAAGGACTTCTGATGTACTGGCATCTTCACTCCAATCATCCGAGCCGATTCAACTTCCGAAGATCCTACCGACCCTACCAACCTCCAACCATGGACCCCTCAACAACTGAGCCCCTCGCTCTGGTTGCCACCGCTGAGGGCCTCCAGGATCCGCCTGCAGGTGGCGGCGGTGCTCCTGGTGGTGGCGGTGCTCCTGGTGGAGGTGACACCCCTGGTGGTGGTAGTGCCTCTGGTGGTGGTGGTACCCCTGGAGGTGGCGGATCTGGTGGAGACACTCCGTGCAAGGATGATACTCTCGAGCCACCAAACCTCACTGACATGAAAAGCCGGGTCGTTACTGCCATACTTCAAGAAGACGGATCGAACTACCTCTCGTGGAAATCGCTGATTCCCCTGAGCCTCCAGACCATCCCATATGCTTGGGAAGTCACAACTGGGACTCTGACTGGAGACAAAGGGACTACCGATGCAGCAAAGAAACAACAAGCCAAGTACAACAAAGGCAACGTTGCCGCAAGGTATGTTCTCCTAAACTCGATCCATCAAAACATTCTACTCAACCTCTTCTACGAAAATCTGGACTTTATCCCGGCCTCCCTCATCTGGAAGAAACTTCAAGAAAACTACTCCAAGTCTACTCCGGCCCAAAAGTTTACAGCGGTATGTAACTTCATGAATTGGGTCTACCGGAATGACAAAACTATACTCGAGAACATCAACATGTTCAAGCGGCTGAAATACGCCCTTGAGGAATCGAAAGCTAACTTTTTGAAAGAAAGGATGCCTTTTATTCGACATTTTCCGTAAGCTATTAAATAAGATCCACGAGGGCAAAGCCCTGTCCGTGGTTAAAGCATTATTGAGCAACGAAGATGTACCGGGGGGAGAGGCACCGTCATTCACTTTTCAAGGTAGCAATTATTTCCATGGCGTTACCTGATACTCTCTAGAAAATTAAAGAGTTGAGGGAATTTCTGCTGATTGTCTTAACATAGTTCTTGATGGCTTTTTTCTTCACGGCTGAGGCTGGACTCTTGATGTCTTTGAGATCATTTTCGATGACATTCTGCATGCTTGCACATCTATTTGGATAGAATTTCTCGTACCTTTTCAGCCTCACTACTGGTTTCTTGAGCTGTTTGGCTCCTCTAGTCGTGTACGTGTGTGTGAGTCGCAGGCTCGCTAACATCGTTTCAGTAGACTCCGGGTTTCTAACGTGGCATTCGATAAGGAGACATTGAAGATATAGGCGTTTCAACGTAAGGATCTCGCACTCTGCGTACAATGGTTCCAGTCGCGCATCGAGTTTCGCTCTAAATAGTGTTCTCACTAGTCGGTTTTGCATGCTCTGTATCGGAGTCAGCGTTGTCTCAAATGCAGCTCCATACGCTAAGATGCCGTATCTCATAATTGATTCGAACAATGCTTTGTAAATGGTGATGCTCGTCTTTAGCGTGCAAGCCCGTCTTAGCTTCACTATCGAGCACGAAGCTGACCTCAATCGTGCTTTCAGGTTCTCTATGTGCTCTTTCCAATTGAGCTTTTCATCCAGAACAATTCCTAGATACCTTGTTGACGTCACATTGGGTATGCTGCTACACCAACAATCCTCATTCCTTTCACACGAGTTGTCATGGATTCTCAACGGTTGTCTGTCTGCCGCACCTTTCGGAGTGAAAACCATATAAACGGACTTGGATGCGTTCAAGAGCAATCCATTTTGTCTCGACCAGAGGCTCACCTCTTGCAGTGAGTTCTCGATCACATCTCGATCAACCTGGTCTTTGAAACTGAACAACAGGCTCGTATCGTCAGCATATCCCACATACGTGACCTCTCGATTAGTCTTGAGCAGCAAATCATTTATGTATAGGACGAACCAGTGGCGTGCACAGGGGGGGGGGGCTGGGGGGGCGATCGCCCCGGGCGGCACTTCCCGGGGGCGGCATCCCGGGCGATCGAGCCCAGCGCGGGAAAATCACGTACAACAGAAGACGACAGAGACTCCGAGCAGAGCCACATCGACGTTTCAATTGCGCGAAGAGGACCGTCTTGCGTCCGAACATCCTGGCGATCCTCTCGAATGAGCACGAGCTGACGGATGAGATACATTTCACAGGAGTGATTCGTGAGTTTGCCGAGGATGAAGTCCGCAGTACACCACCTTATTCTCTCGATTTTTCTGGCTGTTCCACCTCCACTTCTCAGGCCATTCATGCGAGAAACCGTACCGTGTTCGCCTTATGAGAAGATAATTTTTTTCTCGTCGAATAGGGGAAGGATGTCTTAGTTTCGGAATATGTCTTGTATTGAACTTCCCTCAAGATCGTTGGTCGGCTTAGCCCCGTGAGTTTCGTTTCAAGAGATTGAGAACACGCCGGATCTCAACTCGAACTCACTATAGTGGTCTCGAACTCAACACAATAGATCCCGAGATTACAGTTGCCTCGGCCTTCATTCTAGAACGAGAAGCTCATATTTTTCCGACACGACTTTGAGCAGCGTCATGTTTAGAACTCCTTCTTCCGCCCCCCGTTGGTCCATTTCCGGGAGCATTTTCGCGGAGGTTCATGATTTTCCCACCTCCAGCTGATTCTCGGGATGTACCTTCCGTTAAGGTTATTGTTCATATTCGAGGTGTCGCTTATATCCGAGATATGGCTCTTATTGCCGGAATGTTCAGAAAAGGAGGGGCGTCTTACTTTCCGAGTACATATGTCTTATTATAAGGCAAACACGGGAGGCGCCAGGCGAAAAACCGGAGCTGCTTAGGGTTGGGGCGGCAAAATAGATTTCGCCCCGGGCGGCGCGGTTAGGTACCACATTCCCGACTACCATATTCCCGACTCTCATATTCCCGACCCCTATATTCCCGACTCTCATATTCCCGACTCCCATATTCCCGATTCTCAATTTCCCGACTACAATATTCCCGACTCTCAGATTCCCGATTTTCATATTCCGGACTCCTAGATTCCCGATTTTTAGAATTCCCACGGCTCTCGATGAGCTAACCGTCTCCCCGGATATTTTCGAGGTCGGCCTAACCCTCCATGGTGTGGCTCACTGCGTGAACGACTTCTTCTATAGGGACAATAAATGAGCCAAGGGATGAGCGAGCTGGACATTAAATTATTTATGCACAACGATTCTTGACGGGCATAACTTCAAAAGAACCCGTTAACGGAATACAGCGGTTCAAATGTTAGTTCTCGACACTTCCTCAGATGTTGTAAGAAGCCTTGCTCATGTAATCGGACAATGTGATTTCTTGTGAGCTAAGCTGTCTCTGAAGTTTCATCAGAGCGTCATTTATCCGTTCGTACTTGCAATTTTTCCGGGGCGCTTCCTGCCCCATGCGTAGCTGGAGCATTACAGTTTTGTAGCACGCTTCTTGTTTCTGCAATCGGGATATCATTTCGTAGATGTCGACGTGTTTCTTTCTGATGAGAGTGTTCAAGGCGTGGTGCCACCCCTCGAGGTGGTTCGTCGTTCGGGGACCAAAATTTCCATAGTGATCCCACATGGCTCTCGGAAACACTGAACCGTTCTCGAGCCAAGTTGAAATAACATAGTCCTTGAACCGTTCGAGACACGCGAACGCTGGATGGGTGGTACCGGGGCATTCTGAATCGATTTCAAGCCAAGCATCGTCGATTGATTGCAGAGGTGTCAATGCCAGAGTTTTTACCAGACGAAAGACAAGCTTCACCTGATCGTCTTTCGCATATGCGTCTTGGGTAAGGCCGAGCTTTTGCCATTTTCGCCACAAACATTGACTAAAATGAAAATAGCACCCTTTGATTTCGGCCGCCGGAAATATGTGCTCAATAGCTCTCAGAGAAGCCACCTCGAAATCAATCTGGAAACCTCGTGGGCTCAAGAACAGCCCCAACGACGCTGCTTTGGCTCTGAGAAGAACTAGCATCCTCCGATAGGTCTCTGTGGACTTGTCCGGTAAGAGGAAGAATGCCAGTGGTATCATCTGTTCCTTGTACATGCCGTGGAGCGTGTACAGTTGATGAAACAGTTTAGGCACGACGCGGAACGTTCCGTCCATATACACGATTGGAGCGTCACAGAGAGCGGCAATCATTTCGGTTGTCGTAAATCCAAGGATGCGGTTGTCGCCTCCATCATCAATAACGAGGAATTCTCGGCCATCCAACGTCTTCGTCCAATTGTCTCTTAGTTGAATTTCTGCGAGTGTTTGTGGCAACGACGGTCTCAGAATTGCTCGCTGACGGTGCAATTTGCTGCGAATTCTTTCGAAATTCGGAACTGACACTCCGATGGCCTCTTCACTAACGTTGCCATCACTTTGCAAACTCTCGACCGTCGACACAAGAGATTCGTCATACACCTCCTTGACACCTTTATCGGCTCGGGCCCGTACTGCTTCTTTGAATTTCGCTGTCGCGGTCAGCTTGATTGTTCGAATATCTTCTGTTTCATGAAAGTGTTCTCCACTGAGTTTGATAACTTGGATCGGTTCCTTTGGAGGGAATGTACGATGAGAGACTACATCCGAAACATAGATTCAGCCAATATATACGACAGTACAGAGCTCGTACCTTGCAAAGAGTAGCCCGCGCGAGACAGTTTTCCCAACGCTTACGCACGCAACGGCAGTAGATCTTGTCGCCTTTCGATTTCTCGGTCTCGTAGAGGAATCCATTGACTCTGTAAATGTTTTTTTTCCCCTTCGTGGATTTCACAATCTCTACGTCCATTTTCAAACTTGACCAGCGTTTCACTCCAGTTGAGCGCTCCACGTGTAAACAATCGCAGAAACGGCCGATTTGTGCCGACGTGCATCAACAAGTCGCATGCACAGCACATTACGCCCATATCTACGGATGTTTGTGCCAAGGTACGCTCAATCGAACGTCCCAGTGCACCCAAAACGAGGCCACCGAAAATGCAAGACTGCACTCTGCCAGTTTCAATCTAGGCGGTATCTCAGTGACAGTGGCAATTCCTGCGACTCCAGGAATCGGGAATATGAGAGTCGGGAATATGCGAGTCGGGAATAAGCCATTCGGGAATCTTAGAGTCGGGAAACTGAGAATCGGGAATATGGGAGACGGGAATATGAGAGTCGGGAATATGAGAGTCGGGAATATGAGAGTCGGGAATATGGGAGTCGGGAATGTGAGTAGACACCGGCGGCGCATGCCCTGTGCACGCCACTGGGACGAACATCAAACTTGATAATGATCCGCCTTGTGGAACACCTCTCAAAACTCTAGTACGCTCGGATGTATTCTCTCCACATCTAAGACGCTGGCATCTACCTTCTAAGTAGGACCGAATCAGTGTCAGAGCTCTCCCTACGATTCCTGCGTTCTCGAGCTTATTTAACAGTCGGTCATGTGGCACTGAATTGAAAGCTGCCGAGTAATCAAGCATAACCGCAACCGGCGTGCGTTTGGCTTCCCATTGTTCGTAGACGTATTTCTGTATGAAGAGTATTGCGTCCTGTGTGTTCCTTCGTTTTCTGAATCCGAATTGATGATTCGAGAGGATGCCGTTGTATTCTATATGGGCTGTTATCCTTTTCGCGATGATTCTCTCAGTGATTTTGCTGAAAATGCTGAGCAGTGATATCGGACGATAGTTCTCCAATTCCTCGATGCTCCCTTTCTTGTGTATCAGGATCACCGTGGCCTCTTTGAGCGCTGTTGGAAATATTCCCGTGCTGAGGATCAGTGATGTAAGGTGCTGCAACAGTGGAGCGAAGACGTCAACGTTCTTCTTCAAAGTCTCAGCCATTATCTTATCGCTCTCTGGTGCCTTATCGTTTTTCAGGGATTTGATCTCCTCTGTGATTTCAATCATGCTTGGCACTGCAAGGTCGGATAGCACGCTTTTAACTTCATAGGACGGAAGATTGGTGTTCGGGTCGCTGATGCCAACTCGTTCACCTATTCGGTCACCTGATTCTGCAAAGAACGAGTTCGCACTGTTGATCTGGTCGATATGCGGTTCGTTAGCAGAAAGCGCTGCGGGCAACCTTGGACATGACTTCTTTCCTCTCAGATGTTCATTCACAGCCCTCCATGCACGCTTGGGGTCCTCAACCAGATTGATTTTTCTGTTCAGGTATTCAGACTCTGCTCTCCTGAGGATTTGTCGTAGGTCATTTCTGTATCTCTTGAAACGGTCCCTCAGGAAAGCATTATCTGGGTAGTTCCTGGAATCTCTCCATAACTTGTCTTTCTGTTGAATTAGCTCTTGGATTCTTCGGGTTATACATGGTTTCATCGGACAGTTCTTGCGAGATATTGTGATGACTCTTGAGGACTCGTCTCGACAGTGCTCAATCTCTGACAGTAATAGTTCTGACGCTGTGTTTGGGTCTTTGGTTTCATAGAATACTTTCGTCTCCATGCGGGATATTTTCTCATTGAAAAGCTCCCAATCTGTGACCAATCTCTCTCTTTGCTTGTGTTGAGCAGCAGTATGCATATCCATACAGCACATAACAATATCATGATCTGACAGGCCTCCTGAGTCAATCACCCTTGCTGAGACGTTCTCGGCGCATGTTTCTCTAATGAATATTTGGTCAATCACCGACTTCGATACATCAGTACTCCTTGTTGGTCCCGTTTCAAGCCATTCCATTCCACATGATGTAAAGCCATCTGCGTACTCGTTGGCGGTCACCGAGCCCCCTGTTAGATCTATGTTTGCATCTGCCATCCATATGCAATTTTTACTCTTTTTGGGAATCTCGAAAATTTCTGCCAAGTCTTCATTTATGAATGCTCGTACGTTTAATTTGCTAGGGCTCGGTGACCTGTATGCTCCGACGACATAAAATCGATTCCCGAGTATTCGCAGGCTCACTATACAAGCTTCGACATTTCGGTTGTGATTGCAAACTAGATAGCTTTCAGCATCATTTCTGACGAACACAGCCACGCCACCAGCTGTGTTGTTATCTTGACAATTGAAGTAGCCACTGTATCCCTCAATATTGTATATTGCTTTTTCGTGCGAGTATATCCATATTTCCGTTAGTACAATCACATGAGGTTTGCATGATTCGCTTTTAAGTTTCGCCAGGAATTCATTGAAGTTTTTCCGTATGCTTCCAATATTGAATAAAATGAAAGTAAGACGATTCCTCCCCTCCTCCAAACCCCTCCGCAGCTCCAGTGTTGTCCACGATTGCCGATCCTCAACCCTTACTATGTTACATCGACGCTGCTTCCTACATGAAATCATTCTCTAGTTTTCTTGGGCCGATTGATCACATTGTTCGATTCCTTCTCCCTGCCTCTTTTCTTTGACGCCTGTAGTTTCTTCACAGTCATGTCCGCTACGGGGCTGCTGGTGTGAATGCTTCCATCTTCGAGTAGTTTGTTCTTAAATTCAATGATGTCTTGTATAGTTCGTAACTTCCCTGAAGACATTGTGTGCATTGCACTAATCAACAAACTTCCATCATCATGGACCTGGATCAAGGTTCTTTGGTTGCCCAAAGATGAGAAGGACCAAACCTTTAGCGCACTAATCTATTTGATCCTATCAGAAGCTGCCCGGAGGGAGTCTGAACACCCTGAGGCTCCCGTCGCAATGATTTCCAGGACCAACAAACGATACAACAAGTGGCAGAGATCATTCGACCGGAAAACATCGCAGCAGTCCGAAACTCAACAAGCTTCGACTTCCAAGAACATGTCACATCAGGCAACTTCACGCACCATGAGGAGCACAAGTCAAACTATGATCCCTTGCACCTACTGCAAGAAGCCGGGACATAACGTTAAGAACTGTTTCGCTAAACGAAATGCGAAGAAAAATTCTTCCCCCTCAGCTCACGTCACTGACATGAGTGCTATGCAACTCTGAGTGAGTGATGAATCTTGGGATCTAGAACCAAGATGTTTTGGAGACCCTCAGGAATGGATCCTCGACTCTGCCTGTACCAACGACATTGTCGATGACCGCCAGCTCTTCAGCTCGTACAAAGCCGAAGAGAACATCCGAAACGTGAGGCTAGGCGGTGCCCGGACACTTCAAATCAAAGGTTCAGGTACTGTTGAAATCACGGTTCTCAATGGCAGCGGACGATCTAACATCACTCTCCACAATACGCTGTTTGTCCCGAGCATGGGGAAACGCCTTCTATCCCTCAGCAAGCTAGCCAGCAACAACTTCGAGATCAGCATTCTTCCCCATGCAATCACCCTCAAGAAGGATGGTGTTGAGCTGTGTGCACCGATCAAGCAAGGACTCTATGTCCTCCAGGTCCTGCCTGCTGATCAAGCAGTTGCATTGCAGGCCACAGCAACAAAACCCCCAATCTCCCTTCGGGAAGCGCATGAAGCACTTGCCCATGTTGGCATCGATAAGGTAAAAGGGATCCTCAAACAAATGCAAATTGAATACCTTAATGACTTCACTTCATGCACTGCTTGTATTCGCGGCAAGCAAACCAGAAACAAAAACGTTTCCAGGTCACCGAATTAGGGGTCGCAAAAAACCGGTTTTTTTCAGAAAAACCGGTTTTCTGAAACCGGTTTTCGTGGCCAATGATTCCCAAAACGGGGTTATTCTGAGCGTGTGAGAGTGAAGAGCCGAGGTCGGGCCGCACCTCACGTGCGTTGTCAATGAGGTCGAGAGGATTGACTAGGCGGTGAACTTGGTTCACAATGATGTCTCAACCGCTACCGCTCAACCGTTTCGTAGCGCACACGAGTATTGGGTTGCACGGCAGCTTCTCGAAGCATCGTAACCGATGTCGATGCTTTGAAAATATCAGAGAGCGTCAAGTTTCTACTTTCTGATTGCTTGCTTTTGGAGCGTCGTTGTCAGGTTCCGCTCGTCTTCTTATGCAATCCTCTTCTATGTTTTCCGAACGTAGAAGAAGCGTAAACTCGTATGCGCTCTCCCGATGTCGCTCCGCTCTGCCTGATTCCAGTCGAATCCGACTCCTCTGGCAACGGATTCAAGCTGAGCAGCTCAGTCGCCAAGTTTAACCGAGACCAGCGAAAGCAGCTCCCATTTACCTGAAGAATTAGGCGTCCAATTTCTGTCAAGTGCAATTCGATTGTGCCGTGTACGCAAAGGAGTGCCGACGCAAAGGACTGCAAGAGCAGAGAACTGCGAACTCTACGAGGATGAGTGCCGACTCGCCGAAGTCATCGAAAAGCTGGGTATGGGCCCATTACATCAGAGATAACGACCAGAAAGAAGAAGCCAAATGCAAGTATTGCGGCAAAGTTCTGAAGTGCGAAGGTGGGAGCACCAGCAACCTTGCCTCTCAACCCGAGAGGGACTTCAGTTCCATGAATTCAGTGTGCTCGAAGACCAGGAATTCATTAGCACCAGGAACTCTCGACAACATTGTCTCCCTCCGTGGTTATATCCGCCGACATAACCCCGAACAGTCAAAATAAACTTGACTTTCAAGCATGTCCCATCCGAGATGGAATCGCGTTTTTCTTTCGGAATAAATTTTTCTCTCTCCCTAGGGGATCAGATTCCATCTTTGCGCTTGCATAGGAGCCGGTTCCAGTGCTAAAATCGATTTCTAAAAAAACCGGTTTTTCGAGAAAAACCGGTTTTTGAAACCGGTTTTTTCGAGGAAAAAAAACCGGTTTTCGGAACCGGTTTTGAAACCGGTTGCGACCCCTACACCGAATGCAGTCGCCAAATTTACCGGTACTATTCACGGCGATCTAGTTGACATCGGTGTTAAATCCTACAGGAACTCCCGATACTACCTTTCCCTCACAGATGAATTCTCAAAATACAGAAAGGTGTATCTCCTCCAGAGCAAGGATCAAACTGCAGAATGCATCAAACTGTATGCTAAGTGGTACCACAACCTAACGGCAACGAACATCAAACGACTCCACACTGACGGTGGACTCGAGTTCGACAATGCTGAAGTTCGCGACTTCCTTGAAAGCATTGGAGCCGAATTCACCAAGAGTACAGCCTACAGACCACAGCAAAACGGGATCAGTGAAAGAACTCAACGCACGCTGAACTCCCTCGTCAGGACCCTTCTCAACGCTACTGGTCTCCCATTCGGCCTTTGGGACGAGTGCCTGAACTATTGCACTCAAGTACTCAATGCAGTAACTATTCACAAAACCTTGCAGATATCAGCCTATGAAATCATGCACAAGAAACATGTATGACAACAATGCGGCGAACAAACTCTCAGCGAAGAGCAATCCCGGGAGATTCGTCGGGACTCTGAACCCAGTCACAGGCTGTCGGGTTTGGATCCCCGGGACGCGCATAGTGAAAAGCTCAAAGGATGTCGTGTTTCCGAAACCAAACGTTTTTCCTAACACAGAGCAAGAAAGCGAACCCGCGAACAACGACACGGAACAAACTAGTGAACAAACGACGGACGCTGCAACCCCAGAAAATCCCGAAGAGGAGAGTGGTAATGAATCTACAGAAGACGCCGGTACCAGCAATACCGCTGAAGCAGGTACCATGATGGAAGCAGAGCCCCCAGAAGATTCTCCACAACAGCGACAACCGTCTACAAGTGGCCGCAAGAAAAACGACGACATCCGACAAACCAGAACCGGCATGGTTCTCCGAAACAGATCAACATTGAAGCCTCCCGACAGGTATGACACCTCTGCATACCAAGTTGATTCTGAATATTCCGACGATCCCAAAAGCTACAGGGAAGCACTGGAATCTGCTGACTGTGTGAAATGGCTTGCTGCAATGCAAGAGGAGATGGACTCCCTGGAATCAATGAAAGTCTGGACTCCCGAAGAACTCCCTCCTGGACATCGTGTAATCGGCAACAAGTGGGTGTTCCGCCGCAAACGGAATGCTGACGGTCAAGTATGCAGGTGGAAAGCAAGACTCTGCATGCAAGGTATTCCCAAGAATATCAACGGGACTACTTCGACATCTTCGCTCCTGTATCTAGGTATGACTCATGCAGAATGCTATTGAACATTGCCGCCCAATTCAAGTTACATGTATACCAGTTTGACGTTAAGACAGCCTCCCTCTATGGGAAGCTCGATGAGCAGCTGTATACCCATTACCCTGAGGGATGTGGCGGCAGGAAGAGAGGGACACTTCGACTTCTTCGCAGTGTCTATGGACTGAAACAGTCGAACCGCTGCTGGTTCACTAAAATTCAAGGCATCCTGACAAAACTCAAATTCTCTTCTTGTGACCAGGACCCCTGTGTTTTCATCCACAAAGGTGGTAAGAAATTGTACATCGCTTTGTATGTCGATGATGGGCTGGTAATTGGTGAGTCAGAAGACACCATTTCAGAGTTTCTTGCCGAACTAGGTAAAGATCTTCAAATAACCTCTAAGAAAGCTGACTTATTCTTAGGTATAGCCATAACTATAAACCCTGATCACAGCATATTCCTTTCCCAAGAGCACTACGTAAATGAACTCGTAAATAAGTTTGGATTGAAAAATTCCAAACCAGCGAAAGTCCCAATAACGAAGGAGTGTCTAACTGAAGACTCATCTGAGCCAGTTGACACCACGTCATACCGCCAGCTGATTGGTTCTCTTCTATTCGTCGGCATGGCTACAAGGCCGGACGTGTCGTTTGCGATTTCGTTTCTATCAAGGTATTTAGACAAGCCTACGAAGAAACTGTGGGACGCCGCAACCCGAGTTCCCCTGTACCTCAAAGGTACTGCCAAGTATGGCCTCCTGTACCGACATGAAAAAGGTTCTGAATTTCAATACTACTCCGATGCTGACTGGGCAAACTGCACCAGCACCCGCAAAAGCATGACAGGAACTCTTGTCCTCGGTTTTGGTGGTGCACCCATCTACTGGTCTGCCTCGCGGCAAAAGATTGTTGCACTATCATCCACCGAGGCCGAAATGATTGCGTGAGTGGAAACATTGAAGCATGTCATGTGGACAATCCGTTTCCTCAAACAGCTCGGAATTGATCAGAAACCAGTAGTTCAGATTGACAACATGAGCACGATCAATCTGATCGTGAATGATGAAATTTTCCACAAAAGGACAAAGCACATTGATGTGAGATTCAGGTACGCCAGGGATCTTTACAAAGAAGGCACTATTGACATTGTCCATTGCCCTTCAGCTTCCCAAAAGGCCGACGCGCTGACCAAGATTTTGAACTCCACGATGTTTCTCAAGGCTCAGCAATACCTGGTCACTCCTAATGTGAATTAGCTGTTGAAACCAGCTTCTCCTCAATGTCTAATTGTCTCCGTCAATTATTCTATTCATGTCTCCCCATATCTGTCACGCACCAACATTGCAATCTCCCGTGATACTCGACTCTTTGTAAGGTGATGTTGACTTTGAATATTCACGGTCACAGGTCTTAGTCAAACCAGCTTCCTTCTCTCCACTTGAAACCAACTGGTTTCGCGAAGGGCACCATGAGTCAGGCATCCGCTATCGGCAACTTTCCGTTTGAGAGACGACAACTATTCCAAGGTCTCTCCGGCTCCAAGCCTAGCCAAGGAGTTGTCGGCTGTGTTTCTCATTAAACCAGCAGTTCTCACGGAGCACAGATTGAAAATGTTTTCCATCGCCATTTGCTGCTGCCTGTTCGCCCTGTCGCTCCAGGAGACTGGCTTCATGTACAGTGACTGTGATCCAGATTGCCAAAAGGCAAAAGTCAGCTGCACAATCAGTGAAGTGAACAAAAACTACTTCCCCTGCATGTGCATGCAGGATGAGTCCAAGTGCCGAGCTGTCGCTGATGAAGAGACTGCGTGCATCTCACCAGACGGCAAGGTCACAGGTGGCTCCGCGATCTACGACGACTTCAATCGTCATCGATCTGCAACAACGACAACAAATCGCCCAACCTCGACACCAGGACCATTCACATCGACAGTACGTCCTGTTCCAGACAGAGATTCAAGAACTTTCGAGATTGTCGCAACAATATTCTTCCTGTCAACCATCACAAGTGTGGCTCTGAATGCCTTTCTTCTTCACAAACTGAGACCCACCAGAAGTAGCTATGAAAGATTTCCGGACCCTGAGAACCCTTACCAAAGGACAACGGAAAACATGGAAAGAGAAGAGGAGGCAACTTAACAAACACAAATCAATTTATTAAAATAGAATTTCACCCTGAGAGGGCCCTAAGCTGCAAATAATGGTGACAAATCATCATCGGCCTTCAAAAATACATCTGATTTACAGATACGGTTCAAGTATACCCGTTCATGTTTCGATAAAGCCCGCAATGGTGCTTTCGGCTGCTTGACCTGAACGGTGATGAACTTCGAGATATCGCTGAGGGAGAATATGCAGATGCCATTCTGGGTTCGGCAAAGGAATGCTAGTCGTAGAGAATAACACTCAATATCGTCAAAACTCAATCTTTCAGGCTCTTGTGCCACTTCATCGAGCCATGGGGTTTTGGTTTGGTTCCTCTGCGCCTCAGTCACCACAACCGTTTGATTGGAACCTCCTACGCGGTTAACTGGTGTGTCTTTCTCCGCACGCGTTAAGATCCACTTTGCCTCGAGTTGTTTTGCTCCCGTTCCGTCCTGGAGTCGCAGCGTGATTTCTGATGTTTTCAGGCTTGTCATGGTTGTCATGATAACCGTGGCTACACCTAAAGATACAATTGTGACAACTGAGAGCATAATCAACATTCTTTTGAAGGCACAACATTTCTCGACATCAGGGTTACTTGAGGCATCCTCGTGAACTAACCGGTTTCGGTCTTGCCGAGCCTGTCTCTCCCTGAAAGCTTCACCGAGCGTTTCAAGCCTCGATCGATCTAGCAGATGACTTGCAGTTCTCCCTGGAACGGCTTGCTGACAATTTCGGGCTGAATCAACCCTGTCCTGTCCTCTCGTCTCACTCAAGCCCTCTGGAAGCGCCATGTGACTTTCTGCTGGGGTGGATTGCCCCTCCTGGACATGGGATTCCCATCTTGCATCGTGAACCGTGGGATCATGGCTCCTTCCTGTTGTTCGCTCCAGATGCGCACAAATCATGGCTATGTTCTGCTTCAATTGGAGGTTCTCAGTCTCCAAATCAGTCACCTTCCAGCGTAAAATCTCCTGGTCGGCCTCCGGGCTAAGGATTACTACTGGGTCATCATGCAAGTCTTGAGCATCCTCATGTTCCCCATCTTCAGAATCAAAGGATGGATACTGTCTTCGCAGGGCTTCCAGTGACTTTTTATCACTGATCCGCTGGTGAACAGCCTGCTCGGCATAATTCATTACTCTCGTCGCTTGCCTTTGTTGTTGATTTCCTTTCCGGTTGCTTCGGGTACGCACTGAATTTGGCATTATGATGATTTCTTTGAATTGTTGAGTGGCTGTGATCTGACGAGTGACACAGCTCCAAGGCGAAGTCAGTGCCGGGTACAGTTCAACCCCGCCATGTCATTTTCGCGCCAAAACTCATTCTCCATTCCAAATGTCAACTCCGAAAGGTTATGCAAAATAATGACTATCAGTTCTACGGAGTATGGAAAAAGGGAGGGTATGTTAGAATATTTTAGATATTCGTTCCAGTCAACTGTTTCCCAACCCCGTATCCACTGTTCTATATATGCTTTTTATTTCACACTGTGCGTGTAAACTACCTAGTTATAAATATACAGCGTTCAAGACGTCACGTAGAGGTGAGCTGAGCTGAGCTGAGCTGAGTTGAGTGAGAGATTGGACTTGCGGGCATTCCTGCGCGTGGTACAGTTTACAGTCTTGTCCACAGAGTTTGCATCTACAGTCCGATCCCGGCTCGTGAAATGAAGGGGAGTTGCACACGGTATGGTGAAAACCATGGCAGCTATATCTTGTCACGGTGTGTCTGTTCACTTGGTTTTCCTTGGAGTTTTTCCGGCATTTTAACCTCGTAAGCATGGTTCTATGGGTTAGACAGAGAGAAACTTGGATTGAGACCCGAAGAACTAATCCGATCGGGATGAAAATTCTTGTGCATCTTTATGGGTGCAAGGGCCCTCTACAGGTGGAGACTCATCAAGGACCACGGAGTTCTTCATGGTTTTCGAGCCCAAAACATCTTTGAAGTCGGAAAAAAACCACGAAGAACAGAAAAAAGATCTGCGCCGACGGCATGATTTTGTAGCCCTCAAGTCTAGCTTTCGAACCCAACCAACCGGGACTTTCTATCTGTTAGAATATTTTAGATATTCGTTCCAGTCAACTGTTTCCCAACCCCGTATTCACTGTTCTACTTCCTGTACCGTAGTCTGGTAATATCCAGCGTTTGCACTTCGCGCGCTGTTTGAAACCCGGTCTTCATCTGACCTGGTTACCGTCTACTAGAATAGTTACTTTCTCCCTTTCATAGTTCCGTGTTCACCAAACTATATAAACGTATCTGAATAAAGCACTTGTGTGCGTCTTTTCCGACTTGTACCTCGCTTGCCTTCATTCCGTGAAAACGTCTAGAGTGAAACCAGTGCAGCAGCAGTACGCTTGAGAGCTGACTGAGCCTAGTATTTCCAACACTATCTATCACCGTTTTCGAATAACAACGGTTTTTTGATTTTCAAAGATGTGCGTTTTTTTCAAAAATCACGCTTTCCGGGAAACTTCTGCCCGGGCGAAAATTTTTCTCTAGCCGAGGGCTATCACCCCCCATAATCGGTTTCCGAAAACGTCACAGACCCAAAACCCCATGCTTAGTCGGCTGTACCCTTTTGTTTGATTTCTTTAGTTCTGTTTGTTTTCTTTGACAGGTTAGCAGATCGGTTGAGGGTTCTTGTAGGGTGTTTTCAGTTGACAATGTTTTCAGGATCTCGCTGGGAGTTCTCTTCTTGCGAAGTTTTTTTCAGCTTTCTCCAGCGGGTATAGTTTCTTTATTGGGCGGTTTAGGATTTGGCCTCTGGATGTCTTAATGGTGGACGATCGTGCTTGAGCTGGTGACGTGTTTTCAGGGATTGCTACTACGCGGCATAGCGGCCACAACGCTCGGTTGTTGGACGTGTCTTCGAGGAGACAAACGTCGCCGATGTCGATAGGGTTCGTTCTCGCGTTGGCTCGCTTATGTGCTGTCCGCAGGTATCCGAGGTATTCTCCCTGGAACCGCTTCCGAAATGCGTTTAGAAGACGTTGCTGGTACTTCCAACGTTTGGAAAAAATTATTTTGTCCGAATCTCCTTTTTTCAGCGGTTTCAGAGCGTGTTGAGGGAATATCGTGTCGCCTTTTATCCCGTAGAGCAGGTTCGCTGGACTCAGTGCTTCGACTTCATTTGCTCCCGCTGCAACGGTGGTGATTGGTCGCCTGTTGACCATCGCCTCTACTCCGCTGAGGAGTATTTCCAGGTCTCTGAAGTGTGGAATTGCTGATCCCAGTATCTTCTTGACCGGTTTCTTGATCACCCCGACTAGTCTTTCCCAGTATCCTCAAACCACGGCGCTGAAGGTGTGATGAACCTCCAGCTAATGAAGGAATCTGCGAGCCATTTTTTGACGTCCCCGTCTTTAATGTGCTCGTAGATGCACTTGATTTCCTTTGCCGCTCGCTGGAATGATAGACCATTGTCCGAAGTAATTGTTCGGACTGACTGAAATCGGTTGACGAATTTCTGAAGTGCTCCCAGCACTTCTGCTGTTGAGAGATCGGTAGTTAGCTCGATGTGTACTGCTCGAGTAACTGCGCAGACGAATAGCAAAAAATAGCATTTTGAAATTTCGCCGTCGTCTTTTTTGTATCGAAACGGTCCCGCGAAATCGCACCCCGTATGGAAGAACGGGGGTGCTTCCTCAATTCTGAAGCTTGGCAGAGGAGCCATCGGCAGCGACGCTGGCTTGCAGTGGAATATTTTGCAAGTCGGGCAAGCCGCTAGGAGCTGCATCGTGAGCTTTCGAGCGTGGATCACGAGGAAGTCTTGCCGCAGAATGTGCAATGTGGCTGCGATGCCACCGCAATGGAAGTTTCTTCGCTCGTGGACATCCTTGATGACCAGCTTCGTGAGGTTGCTGTTCGGCGGCAAGATGATCGGGAATTTCTGATTCGTTGTTAGGTCTTTAGACCGCTCGAGCCTAGATCGACATCTTAGTAGACCTTCGGCGTCGATGAATGGGCTGTATTGGTAGAGAATGCTGGATTTCTTAAGATTCTCGCACCGTGATTTGACTTCCTCCGCGAAGTACGTTCTCTGGATCAGGCGCAGTAGGTCCAGTCTCGCTGCGGCCATTTCTTCGGCGTCGATGCGCATCGATGGTTGCTGTTCGCAGGGTCCGATTCCGGTGCCTGATTTAATTGCTTGAATTTTATTTTTCAGCCGAATCATGAAAGCCCAGAATCGGACTGCTTTCAGAAATGATGAGAAGCGATTTTCGAAGAATATTTCGCTTGGAAACGTATTGATGTTCATGCATGTCGAGACCGTTGCTTTCCGCTCGGCTTCGAATTCCTTTGCTCGACATTCGAGAGGGTGTTTTTCTGAATCCGGCCGACTTTCTGTCGACAGCCATGGAGGCCCGTGTAACCAGAGTTTCCTCTTCTCTGGCACTGAAATGTCGATACCTCGCGACAGAATGTCGGCGCTGTTGAATTCGGATTTCACGAAGTTCCAGCTTGCACCTTTGGTCAAGGCTTGGATTCTGCGTATGCGGTTCGCAACGTAAGCCTTCCATTTCTCGGGCTCTGAGTTGACCCATGCTAGGACACTCGAGTTGTCGGTGTACATGTGGTACGACTGGATTTCGATGTCCAGGCATCTCTTGAGGGTATCCAACAGCCTCGCCGCTAGGGCGCTCCCTAGAAGCTCAAGGCGGCATAAGCTCATTGGTTTTACTGGTGCTACCTTGGCTTTCGCCATCACGAAATAAACTCTTGGTCTACTGTTGGGAGCTGTCTCTCGGATATAGGCGACGCATCCGTAAGCAGCGAGGCTGGCGTCGCAGAAGATGTGTAGCTGACGATCCACAACCCCTGCGACGGCGGATCTCAAGTTTCTCCCGACCGAGAATGTTTTCGTTCTTTCAAGGAGCTCGATGAATTCGGAGTATTGTTCTTTTTGGCCGGCGTTGAGCTCGGCATCCCAGGAACATTTGCTTTTCCATAGATTCTGGAGCAGTATTTTCGCTTTTATCGTTGACGGCGCTAAGATGTTCAACGGGTCGTACACTTGAGCCAGGCCTCGGAGAAGTTTTCTTTTCGACGGTGTTCCCGTCGTCAGCTCTTTGAGAGCTTTCGCTGTTGGAACCGCCAACTCATCCGAGAGTTGATTCCACGGAATCCCTAGGAACTTCCCGTCTTGCTGCCCTGCCGTGATGACCGTGTCTGGCAACGGTGGGATCTGTTTAATGAAATCGCCCAGTGACTTATCGTTCGCTGGCCATTTTTTCAAAGGGAAGTGCCCATCTTGAAATATGTTGAATAGGAGCTTGATTCGGCGCTTGGCCTCTTGGATCGAGTCTGCTCCGACGCAAATGTCGTCCATGTAGATTGTATCCGAAATCTCCTTGATGAACTTTTCTTGGCCTGGATATTGTCGAATCGCGTTTTCCAGGTGAAGCCGTACTCCTTGACAGTGAAGAAACGGACTGCAGATTAATCCGAAGTCTAGACGGTTCGTCCAGAATTCTCTGATGCTTGCATTGGGATTATCTGAAATGCCCAACGGCCAGAGAAAGCGAAGGAAAGTGCGATCGTCTTCGGCTATTTTGAACTGGTTGAATGCTTTTTCGATGTCTGCGGGGAGCGTGTATCTGTATTCTCTGAACTTCATGACGACTTTCAATATTGATGGGAGCAGGCATGGTCCCTGATGAAGTACATCGTTCAGACCGGCTTCATTTGAGCGTCTTGCTCTCGCATCTTTAACCACTCTCGTTTTCAGCTGAAGAGGCGCGCTGGGATTCGCCTTGAAGACTGCTTGGACCGGAAGATAGTGAGCGAGCTGATTGTCTAGCTTTGGTTTCGCGTACTCGATGAATCCGTCGTCAAAGTACTTTTTCATCTGTGCATCGACTGCTTTGAGCTTGATTGGGTCTCTCTTGAGCTTGTCAAGCAGTGAGAAGAGGCGTGAAAGAGATAAGTTGTGGTTGTCTCCGAGAGAGAGAACATTATCCTTTAGCTGTAGTCTCAGTACGTATCGACCTGTTTCATCGCGCCGCGTTGTCTTTCTGAAGTTTTCGACTAGGGCTTTGTTCAATTCGTCCTCTTCCTCTTTGGTCTCTGACGATTCGTCGTCGAAACCCACCTCTTCCGAGAGCCACAGAAACCTGATGTCTTCCAGGGTTTGAGCCTTTCTCTCGGAAGGCGGTGCTGTTGCACGGTTTTTTTCTCGGCTTGCGAGTGGCTCGACTTCTGAATGCGAAGCTGATTGGGTAGCCACTTGTATGATCTCGAAGCCGCAGAAGCGTGACGTCGTTGTTGGATTCGGTGCTGAACCGTTTGTGCCTCCGAATATCCAACCGAAGATCGAATGGAATGCAAATATATCTTCGAATGTGCGAGGCTCGCTGAATTCTATTTTGGCCAGGTTTTCCGTGCCAATTAGGATGTCCACCAGTTCAAGCTCGTTCTCCGACCCTTGGTCGGCGATAGGACTCAGACCGAAATTCTCTTTCAAGATCGGGAATTTCGCCCTGGACAGTCACTTGAGCTCGATGGCTTTGATCTGGACTGACTTGCTGTCATCGAATCTGCTCCGTAGCGTTATGTTGTGAACTCCGCAATTGTGGATGTTCGTAACGCGTCCGCCTGCTGTGGACATCGCCAGGTCAATGTGAGATTCTGGCGCTGAGCCTAGTTTGTTCGCCATCGTGTGGGTGACGTGGCTCGACTGACTTCCAGGATCTACTAGAATCCTGCAAAGCACGCGCTTTCCCTTGACTTCGGCCCATACGTGGGCCGTCCAGAGGTATACTGGCTGATCGTTGATCTCCGTCTTTAGATTGACGATGGAAGTTCTCGACTTCTTCTCGAACATGTCGACTGGAGCTTTGCTGCATATGATCGAGTAATGTTTGCCTTTGCAGAAACGGCACGTCTTCTTGCCATTCTCTCTTCTTGCCTTCCAAGAACTCCTTGCAGCTCTTGGCGTCATGGTTAAGCTTGAGACATTTCAGGCATGCTTTTGCTGCCGCCGCCCTGTCTTTCCGCTCCTGCGGAGTTAGGGACGCTGGGCACCTGAACGGTTGATGATCGCCTTCGCAGAAAATGCAACTGATTTTCAGTTTCCGCTTAGGCTCCGGAGGGGTGTCTCGATGCTGGAACTGCGTCGGTTGAGAAGCCAGATGAAAGTTGTTCGTCGTGTTCCGATACGAATTCTGCTGCGGCTTGAAACCTTGCCTCTGTTGCGATGGACGCTGTTGGCTGCCGCTTTGGCTGAACGTTCGGGGCTTGTTACTGATCGCTTGCTGATTGTTTGCCTGCCTGATTGTTTGCTGATCGCTTTGGAACTTGCCGAAACGCTGGTTTCTGGGAGGAGACTGCCTGGAACTGGAATCTCTGGAAGCGGTTAGGGCGCCAGCTGTACGGGCCTCCTTCCGAAGGAAGGAGTGCAACGCTTCGAGCTTGCAAGTGTGTGTTTGTCTGTTCTTGTCTCTGAAAATCTTTAAGAACTCTCCCTGCAAATCCCTGGAAAGTTTTGCCAGAATTCTTTCTGCATATGATGGGGATAACGTGCTGTACGATTCACCTAAGGCTATCAGAGCTAATATATGTTGCGAGATCGAATTGACAAAACTGGGTAACTTATCATATTTGATGTCACCTCCTGAAGACAGGATGCCATCGAGCGCCCGTAGATGTCCGACTTCGGCCAAGTCCTCGTCCCCAAACTCATCCTCCAGCAGTTGACGCATCGTTTCGTAACTCTCGGCTGCGATGTCTAGATGTTTGACGCACTGGAAAGCTCTCCCGGAGAGAGCTCCGCTCAGGAGAATCACTTTTTGAAGTTCCGGAATCTGCCTGTTGTGCACGAATGCGTTGAAGGTGTTCATGAAACGTCTGAACTCCTTGACATCACCGCTGAACCTTGGCATTTTGAAGTTCTTTGATAGCTTAGGCATGTAATTGCTCGGGTCTTCTGCGGTAGTTGACGTCTCGGCCGTTGGGAGTTTGGGCTGCGCTGGAGTTTCCGGCACTGACATTGGTATTCGCCAGTCGCTGGGTCCCGAGCTCTGAGGTTCGCCAGGGGTCAGCGAGTTGAATGCTTGAACCTGCTGGGTTGGCAATGGAGTTGGGTTGGGCGAGTTGAATGTTGGAGCCTGGGGTGGCCGTCGAGTCGGGAGTACCCCTGATTGGTCTTGGGTACGTGCCCTTCCTAGGCTCGGCCTCGGGATGCTGTCCCCCAGTCCGAGCGGAATCTCAGGTGGTGGCTCGACTGGGTTTCCAATCGACGACCTCCAGCCTTCGTTCCTCGAAGTTTGCAGCAAAGGCGATGGTCCGTTGAGGACGCTTTGCGGCGTGCGCACGGTGGCATCTCGACGAGTTGAATCGAACGTTGATTCCGTTGAGGTCCCTGAGACCTCGTCCATTAGGAAGCTGCGTAGAGACTGCAAATAGGCGAGGCCCTCGGTGAGGTCTTTTTCCACCTTTGCCGCCTCCACGAAGAAATCTTGGTTCAGATCCTCGTCGGATATGTCGATGAGGGTTGCCATGTTCCCCAGCCATTGTTCGGTTAACGACGTCAATTTTTCTTTGTGGACCTCCAAACTGGCGAGCGCCCCGTGGCTGTCCATGTTTTCATTGTAGAATGTTGCTGCGCCCGCGGTGAAGATTCCGGCTCGGGCTTTGAGAGCGTTGAGCTTACGCCGGATCTTTCTGCATTCTTGGGCGTTTGACTCCCCCAACGCCGCTAGGGCACTCTGGTTGTGAGCTGCTGCGGTTTCGTTTCGCGGTGGGTTCACCGGGGTTTCCGAGTCTCGAATGCTCTGGAAGTCGCCCTGAGGCAGGGTGGGAAGGATTTCGTTGTTGAACATTTGGTTGATTTCTTCCTGCACTCCTTCACTTCCTGACGATGACGCGTTCTCCCCTAGCACGTTGTTCTCTCTGAACGATGAGAAGTTGGTCAACGTTGCGTCGAAGAAGCTGTCTGTCCCTGATGCTGGGGCGCTTGGCGTTCCTGTCTGCGGATTCGGCGCAGTCTGACTGGAAGCTGCGTCCCCTGGATTTGTTTGCTGGTTGTCGTTGTCTGCGACCGTCGGTTGTGTATCAGACGTGTCGCCACTGTTTTCTGTTCCGCTCATGGGAACTGCTGGGCCTGCCTTCTGTTGGGTCTAAGGCGAGGCGAGGACTCTTGGTCTCGGATCCCGAAGACTTCGGACGTAGTGGATTGCTACTCGCCTCTCGGGTGATCCGGTCAATTTCCCTTTGCTCTGGGAGAAGAGGCAGTGCCTCGCGATTCAGATTTGTCACTTCGCGAGGTCACCGAAACCTGTACCGGGAACGTCTCGGTGACGTTAGGCCTACCCGCGTACTGGTTGCACGTGCTGAAGAATGCGGTTGCTTGCTGGAGCGAATCCGCTGTAGATGCCGATGATCAGTCGGCGTAGATTTCTGGTAACTTCTGACACCAAATTGTGGCCTACGCTCTAGGCTGTGGAAGAGATTGATAACACGTCTGTTTCGTACTCTTCGGTAGAGCGGTTGGCGCACTGTGGGGATCGTCCGGCAACGGCGTCGACGA
The DNA here is from genome assembly GCA_028455905.1 of Neoseiulus californicus. NCBI lineage: Eukaryota > Metazoa > Arthropoda > Arachnida > Mesostigmata > Phytoseiidae > Neoseiulus > Neoseiulus californicus. Next base: position 14,474,057 of record JAMQGS010000006.1, read on the forward strand.
CGGCTGAAGTTGGCTAGACGGACGACCTGGGCGGTTCTGACTCGCTCAGAGTCGGCTCGGTCAAATCAGATCGGAATCGATGTAGATTTGGACCAGAGCGCTGAGCTCGGAAGAGTTTTTCAGAACACGCCGGAATTACACTTGTATCACTCTCTTGGAACTTGAACAAGATGGCTGCCACCGGATGGTGACAGCCCGATCAGCTGTTGGGAGCTGCTGGAGACGTCAGGCGGGGAAGCCGCGCTGACGTCATCGTCGCGCCGCGCTCGCCGACGATCTCCAAGTGCCTTTTGTGCCGCTACCGATTTATTGAATGAATCGTAAGTGAAGCTCGGGGTGCGGCGCTCTGCTTGAGACGCCGACCTTACGAGGTTATCGGAAATGGAATATGATACATCTGAATGAATATTGCTGGAATAAATAAGTTACCCATGAAGTCAACCGATCTCGCCTACTAGCCATGTGTATATGTGGGTGTGATTGGGGTGTATATGCGAAGCTCTTACGATCCCGATGGGCCGTACGCCATAACCCTGATTCAGGGGCGAGTATTCTCAGCAGATCCTCCGGGTCTCATTTTCCCATGTCTCCAGCAGGTTCTCCGTGTCCCTCCAAGTGTTCCGATCATTCCCAGTGAGACCCAGTCTTCTGGCGAGCTCGTTTGGCCCGTAATGATGCGGGGTACACTCCATTATTATGTGAGGTCGGAAAGTCACATCTGAGCTCGACGCGTCGTGGAAATTTCTCCTGCATTTTCTCGAGAAGAGCGCGATCCTTCACATAGCGAGGATTCCAGATAACACAGCAGTATTCCAGGTAGGGCATCACTTAAGTTCTATATGTAGAGGCTGAGATTGTTGTGCCTGAGCACTAGAGGAAGTACCAAGCTAGCGTGGCGGAGAAGTAATGGTTTATTCCAGGGGCAGTGCTTAAATAGTGAATGACTGCCTAGCATCGTTGTCACCGGGATTCAGACTGAGGAACCCAACATTCCTCCCTTCTAATAAGACGCTAACTTTGGAAGCGTTTGAGCCTCGCAATATTCGTTTAGGACTGTTGATCTCGGAATAGACTGTCTGACTGATTCGGACGTGACAACGAGAACGGTTTCCGAGGTACACTATCGGGCGAGAGTTCCATCACTCCCTCCTTCCCCGTGGCGCAGGGGCATACTTGCGAAGCTCTTCAACGATTGAAGCTTTTCTCACGGAGCCGGATGATTTTCGGTGTGGCTTGGGCGACTGGTAGGGATTCGAAGCTCCGTTTGCGATCCCGCTCCAACCGTAAACGATTGCGGTGTGAGCACATAGAACGAGGGAACGGTTGAATTTTCTCGAGCTTGGCGTGGCTTTCTCAGATGCGAAATCTCTTTCACCCTGGTGACGGCAATGAGGGGTGCCGGTGAGCTAGAGTAAGTGATGAGGACTCACTGAGTTGAATATCACGTGTCTACCTCGACTTGTGGATGAAGCTTATGTGTAGTGTCGTGGGCTACGACAGACAGAACGAAGAATCTTCTGCCGCGGTTACACACCGCTCGCCCGAAAACCGGTCGTCCGAAAACCGATCGCCCGAAAATCTAACCCAACCTAACCCATCCTGCTCAATGTGATTCGGGCTGGGCAGCCATCAGTTTTCGGGCGAGCGGTTTTTCGGGCGAGCGGTTTTCGGGCGATCGGTGAGTCACCTCTGCCGCGGGACTCTTCCTCGCACGAAGCTTCTCTGCGCCGGACGATTCGGCCGATCAATCCTTCCGCAGACCTTGCTTTCACAGGTTACAAGTTACGAGCGGCTGCGCCAATGTTGTGCCTGAGCACGAGAGGAAGGACCAAGCTAGCGTGGCGGAGAAGTAATGGTTTATTCCAGGGGCAGTGCTTATATAGTGCATCGTTGTCACCGGAATTCAGACTTGGGAACCCAACAGAGATAGATCGACGGGTCACGGATTGCAAAAGCTCGGAGGATCCACGAGCTAACAAGATAACACCGCTTAACAGTATTGTTTACATGTTCGGTGAAGCTAAGGGAGGACGAGAACATAACTCCGAGATCTCTCAAGATGACCTCACAAGCTCCAATGTCCTTGAGCTTGGACGGAATGAAGTTCATGAAGACCACAAACATGAATGCATTCCGCATCATTCCGGAGAATCATAACTTTTTGCATTATACCAAGAAGACTACAACCCAAATTTCGCGCCCGGGGCAAGTGCCCCGCCTGCCCCCCTAGATCCGCCACTGAACCGGAGTGAACTAGTTGATAAGGAAGGCACAGCATTCCCTAAACTCACTGAACATTGAATCAATATCCGTGCAGTGAGCGAAAAATGTGGGCCAGTCAATGGCATCCAGATTAGGGGTGACTTCCCGTATTACGGATTACGGGAAATTTCCGTAATACGGATTTACGGAAAATTTTCGGAGGGGCTCATTGACGGGTATGCCGCTCAGACGTGATTTGGAGAACGTCTAAACTTTCCGTAATGGCGATTACGGCAAACTTTCATGAAGAAACAAGCCGTGAGACCACATTTCAGTTTATCTAAACCTATAAAACAGAATGTGCTCCGGCTGTTATCTATGCACTCTTTTACTGGACGATCCTTAGACCTGAAAGTTGCTGGAAAAGGACCAGCGGGTTCCTAGGTACCTACTCGGACAACCAACAATGTTAGCACGGTCGTCCGTAACATTTGGGACCGAAAAACCGTTCAAGTGACTGGACTTCGTCGTTTTTCGTTGATGACATCAATGAGGGTTTTGGGGTAGTCGTTTCCAAACTTGCTTCGAGAACGAAGTTACATTGAGGTTGTAAACTACGACAGAGGGTATATTCGGGGTGAAATTTCCAGGAGATGCCTCCAAAACGACAGTCGATCGAACTCTCGACGTCCGTAGCGAAGAGAATGAGAACTCGTAGAGCATAGGAAACGGTGGAACAACGTGGGGAAAGATTAGAGGCTGATCGTGCGCGGAAATCTCGTCGAACTGGAGAACAGTATATCGCACGACAGGAGATGGACCGACGACGATACGCAGGAGCGCGGGCGACTGAGTCCGTCTATCAGCGAATATCGAGATTAGAGGTACAGAGGGAACGTATGACTCCGTCCAGACGGTCACAACACTCAGGGTTGAAACTTGCCGCCCTTAATTACGATCCTGAGTATGAATGTGCGGCCCATCCGAGTATAGTTATAGGAGAGATGGATGTGATCTGTCAGGTTTGTGCCTTCAAGTTCGGAAACGAGGCTCCCGATGTGTGTTGTATGCGTGGACAAGTGATATTGCCGAGGTTGGTATCACGCCCTGAGCCTTACTTTCATTGACTCTGGGACTCACCAGCGAATCGAAACAATTCTTAGTGAACATCCGTGAGTACAATTCGTGTTTCCAAATGACATCTTTCGGTGCGACGGAAATCATCCGCGAGAATTACATGCCTACGTTCAAAGTGCAGGGTCAGGTTCACCATCGTGTTGGGTCGATATTACCGCTGCCAGATGGTGAACATCAATTCCTTCAGATCTATTCCATGGGGGGGATCAGGAGCAGAAACGAACCAGCATGTTCGATTCTATTCCAGCACAGACCGAGGAATCGTAGCGAAATTGCAAGCTTCCTTCCATGAGCACAACGAGTTAGTGCGTCATTTTAAGACCAGACACGACAAGATGCCAATCAACGATTATGTCTTTGTCATTAGAGCGGTGAAGGTCCCACCGGGTGGGCATAAGAGACAGTTCAACGTACCGACAGTAAACGAGGTGGCCTCAGTCATGGTAGGAGGAGAATTCAACCGGCGAGATATTGTGCTGCGTCTTCAGAGTGGTGGTGTACAGCGAGTCGCCGGAACCCATCGATCTTATGATGCTCTACAATATTTTCTAATCTGCTGGCGGGGTAAGGACGGGTACCAACTCAACATCAGGATGAGAAATCCGCAAACCGAGGAGGAAACCGGGGAGGTTGAATACTGTAACTCAGTGAAGTCAATATAATACGTATGTAAATACGTGACCAAGGAGTGCAACAAAGCACTTTTCGAGCTGGTGAATGCGACAGGACCCGTGGATGAGGTACCGATTGCGTCGTTATATTAGTAGTAGTGAAGCCTGCTGGAGAATTTTCTCCTCCGCTATCCACGAGCGACATCCTACTGTGGTCCATCTCGCTGTCCATCTTCAAAATGGTCAACGTGTGTATTTCACGTCTCACGTCATTTCATCTCCAGACAAGGGCGCGCAATCCGCTTTAAACAACCCTGACTGCCTTTTTCTCGCTGTGTGTACAAGATACCTTCGCGAGGACTCTCTCGTATTCTGAAGCACCTAAATATCACACTTGGAGTAAACCTTTGAGGAAATTTCAGCGACGCAAACAGGGGAGGGCACTCGAATGTTTATTCGAGTGACGCTCTGGGTCGCGTGTTTGCTGTGCATCCAAATAATAGGGAGTGTTTCTATTTACGTCCGTTACTCATTAACGTCCGAGGTCCTAGATCCTTCCAAGAATTGAGGAGTGTCGATGGTGCGCTCGACGGAGCGCAAACCGGAAGAGACAACCTCCTCATCCTCTTTCCACGGTAGCTTCAACGAGTCGTATCGAGACTACGGGATCGATGATCTTGATTCCGCTTCGGATAACACGGATAACGAAAACTCGCCTAAAAAACCTTGTGAAACCTATAAATAGACCTGTCACGAACTGAATCTCCTAGGAGATGACGCGCATTTGGACACAACCCTCAGGGACGCGCCGGACACAAAACACCTGAGCCGACGCTTTGAGTCCTAAAACTAAATCAATGGATTAACTGCGTACCCGACAGGAGGTCCCGAGATATCCGGACCGCTTAAGAAACGGTAGTTCACGGAGCCCATTCTCACTTCTCATTCATCTTCATTCCCAAAAGGATCACGCCGCCTGCAACATCTCAATCCAGTCGTACAGTTAAAATCGAGAAAATGAGACCACGTCAGTCTTCAGATCCACGATCGCAACATATATTCGTCCCATCCCTCGGTTGTCGACGACACTCCGCTCTCCCTGTCGGTCGCGCGAAGCGCGACGGGCTTTGCTAGTATGTATATGTATATAAATACATATATTTATGTACGAATATACCTCAACGGAATTCTAAATTACAAACGCTCGATTGAGCAAATTTTTCTTCGAAATCTACCCATGGTTGAGTCTTTGTGTAGAAGTCTCTCAGCAGCAGGATGTCGGCGAACCTGTCGTCATCGAGAGCCTCTTGTGCATGGCTCCTGAGGTGGCGCGCACGACTAAAAAAGCGCTCGGCCGGAACGCTTGTGGGCTTCAGCGTATCCAGCGCCGTACACAGCGCCGGTGGCATGACATCCCACCCAATGTTATAGAGTCTCATGAGCTCTCTCGGGCAGGTTTGGCTTTTTGCTTTGCCGCTGCCTCCTTCTCCTTATTAAGCCGAGCCGCGTAGAGATCCTTCGGCTTGCTGGGATCGGATTCCGGTTCTCTTCCACGCCCTGTGGATCGCGTCTGCTTTGATACTGGGCGATTGCCTCCGAAAGGTCGCCACTCCTCACAAACGTATCCCAGAGACGATCGTTGCCGCTGGTCACGACGCCGTCCGATACTTCTTGAAGTCTCTCATCCAGCTCGGTTGTTTCTTGTCGGTCGTCTGAGAACCTCGACAATCTTGAGGCAATATCCCGGCGTTGGAGTATCCTGATTGCGATATTGCGTTCCAACGACTTCGCGAAGGGATGCGGTTCCGCTCTCAACATGCTCAACATCGTCTGTAAGGAATCGGAGTGTTCAAATCATTGAACCATGATAACAAGAGCTGACGAATGATCTGAATCTTTTCTGGCTACCTGCGCTTACCTCGATAGCGAGGTCTGCAAGTACCATTGTAGTGTCCTCGCGAGAAAGCCTTTTTACGCATTCTTCCACATGCTCGAGAGCCTTGATGATCTGCTTCGTCGTTTCGACCTCTTCCACAGTCAGAGGGAAGACTGCTTGTGGGGAAATTTCGTAAAAGCGCCGCAACGAGTCCTCGTGGTGAACGAAGTTTCGAAGCATTCGCAGGGTGCTGTTCCAGCGAGTTCTTACATCCATAACAATCTTGGCGCGCGATGAAGACAGTTCTTTGGCGATTTGGAGCAATTCGTCGTTGAGGGCACCGCTTCTTTGGATCGTGAGGCAAAGCCGACGGATTTTCTCGACAAGTCTTCCTGCCGAGCCGTTGAAGGCTGGCGGTCCAGATAAAGTCTGTTCTTCGTCCTCACAAAAATCGAGAGTCGCTGGAATCGGCAAGAATTTCCCTGAACATCGATGTCAGTGACCAAAGAGGGAGAACCATCGGAGTCTACACTTTCCGTAATGGGAAGACGTGGAAAGCTTTCTGACCTTGAAGTTCAGCATCGTCATCGTTAAGCTCAACCATGGCCCAGTTTGCGGGTTCGGAATCTGAGCTGTCAGGCTCGCCTGTAGCTTCATTGCCTTTGAGGGAATCAAGAACGCCGAGGTGCAAACCGTGAGCGAAGCAGAGCTGTACGAAGAACGGGTTCGGAGCAGCGGCCTTCTTTAGAGATCGCCCGAGTTTGCGCATGTTAGCTGCCGCATCAGTCGTGATGCCGCAAAAATCCTTTATGCTTAAGCCAACATTCTCCAAGCTTTCAAGGAGGACTCTCTCCAAAGTTTCCGCTGTCGCGCGCTCCGTGAATCTTGCTAGCAGTTGGATGTTATGGCTTTTATAGCACGGAATCAACTGCGATGAGTGGAGATTAACGCCTGAAATCGCCGATCATCAGTCGCGTGAAAAATGCATCCGCAAAGCGCATATCGAAGATTCAGCTTTCTGGCCCTGAATTTTACCGAGAAATCTTTTCCTCTGATACGTCCATTCGTCCGCAGTGAGTGAGAATGCTGCTCCTTCCGCCTTCAACGCCATGAGGTCTGCCTTCAGAAGCGCTCTCAATCTCCTATGGAACAAGCCCGTGAATGATCGACAGCTCTTGGATGATTGAAACTTGAGTTTGTTGTGAAATCGGAGAATCCTCATGAAATAGGATCGTTGTTTGAATCCATGGCTCACTTTGCTTCGTTTCTGATGTAACGTCTGACCATGTCAGGATTGATCGGCCCCAAGCGGGCCAACCAGAAAAGAAGCCGCATGAGAGGGTGCCCGAAAACTGTCAAGAAAACAGCGTCCCATTACCGGAACATGATTCGTGGCAAAAAAAAGTGGGCAAGGACGAACAGCGATGTCAGATTCCCCCATACCTCGTCTTTTCTTTTTGCGGCCTTCGTTACCATGTGTCTTCTTCCGCGGAGACCATGATTTGCGTGGGCTATTCGATCGAGTGATCGAAATGGAACGCAGGGATTCTGCGCTTGGGCTTGACTGACGCGGACGCGATTCCGCGAGCTGGGGCGAACGGGGCGATCCCGCAACTTTGGTTGAACGACGCAATATGGTTCGGCGGGGAATCGATGGTATGAGCGTTTCACGCCAACCCGCGGATGTTCCCCCTGGAGGTGTCTCTTCCTCACTCGTTGAAGCCGATTCGCGTGGCGGATTCTTACCTACATAAACGCACTTCTTGCTTATCTCTGATTGGATATCCTTGACAATGCTAACCACCTTGGCATGAGGTGTGCTTTCTGCACTAGGTAGGTAGGAAGCACTAGGTAGGTAGGAAGCGATGTTTTATGATTAGTCACCAATACTCACGGGCACGCAGTTTCCCCATCTCTGGATTAGGCTCAGGAGGATTCCTAGAGCACTGAGTTGTTGAACACTGCAGCTCCGACAGACACTGACTCGAGTACTGGGTTGTCGAACTCCGAAGCCTCGGCAGAGTTTGGTCGTGTGATGTTTCATAATCGTAGTGAGGGTGTTCTTGGTATCGGAAGTTCTCCCGCGGGCTAATTGAGACTTCCTCGAAATGATGACATTTGAGAATCTGAATCACTGCCGCGTGCTATCTAGAACACGGCTCCATTGGAATTACGTCATTCCAGGATCCAGACCATCTCCGTCCCCATCTAAATCAGCTCCAGCTAACCGAGTTAATTCAGAGCTGTAATATTACACCCGTAATTCTCGAAACAGCGACAAATATGAACATTGAGCCAGTAGCTCTCGTCAATTGACGCGTTGATCGGCAAACCGCGATAAGTCCATTCGTACAGTTTCGGGGAAATTCCATCTCTTGTTTTGACCCAGGTTGTGTCCCGAAAGTCACGATAAAACTTCAGTCATAGATTCTTGCGGGCGCCGTGAGCGTAACGCAGGGGAGTTGGCAAATCGCCGGGGCCCATGGGCGTGGCTACAGCAATGAGATCATCTGGACTTATTGCATTTTGGAAATAAACTGCCGAAATCTCCTATGGAATCGATTTTATCATGCTCGTAAAATGACCATGAATGCAATGTGCACTCCTCATCGAGTGCACATTGATTGCGCACCTCGATGAGGGGTGCGACGAGCCATCGCGAGAGATAATGTTCAAAGAACGACATTGCCGTCGCCGAACAGCCCAAAGTGTTGAATTTGACACTGCAAATTGTCACAAGTCCATCGAGCTCGAATCAAAGTACGTGTTCTCGGAATCATTGTTCATTCAGTGAGTCCAGTGATCGGTCACCATGAGCTCCGACAAACCAAGAAGACAGGAAGTCCGCACTGAAAAGTTGACCAAAAAACGGTGCTGGAACACCGACTCGTGGGCGAAAAATGAGTGGAAACATGACCTACACAGCGGCTCGGAGAAAACTGCGAGTATTAGCTGTACTCATACGGAATATTCGGCAATTTGTCAGGCAAGTCGACTCACCCAAGAAAGCTTGCAGTTCGTTCATTCATTGATGTATCAAGACAGCGTCAAAGAGCGTCATGAGTCATGACGCTTTGATCACATCGCTCGTCTCGATCGTGCCCGTGCAACGGCGCAGACCTCGGACGGATTCCCCTAACCAGAGAGCATTCACGGCGCGTTATGCTATCCCGCTACCAGGAACTCCTGATACTGTGAGAGTCTGCGCTTCAAGCTTCAATAGCATCCTCGGTGTGGGAACTAGGCGAGTCAACAACCTTGTTAAGTACGAGATTTTAGAGAAGAGCTCCCGCCCGGAGAGAAGAGGAGGTAGGCGAGTCAACGAAGATCACGAGAGGAAGAAAGAGCTCGTTCAAACACACATTGAAAGTTTCCTCTGTAAGGACTCGCACTATGCTCGAGCTAGTTCACCAAAACGGCAGTACCTGTCGAGTTTGTTGAGCGTGGCCAAAATGCATAGAATGCTCGTGGAGAGTCATCCAGACGCGGGCATCGCTTACCATACTTACTACCGCATTTTCGTCTCCGAGTACAATCTAGCGTTCGGAAACCCGCAGACTGACGTCTGCTCCACTTGCGCATGCTTCGCCGAAAAGCTCAGACTTGAACAGGATGCAGAGACGAAAAAAGCTATTGTGGTCGAGCAGGCAGTGCATAAACACCGCGCAAAGAAATTTTATGAGCTGCTCAAAGACGAACAGGACGAGCACAGAGTGACGCTATGTTTCGATCTCATGCAGAACCAAGAGCTGCCGAGGACACCTCTGGGCGAGGCGTACTATGCTCGTCAACAGTGGCAGTACTTCTTCGGTATAGTTGAATGCGAATATAGCTCCAGCCGAGCCTCCGAAAGAGTAACTTTCTATACTTGGGGAGAGCATCAGGCGGGGAGAGGCTCGAATGAGATTGGAAGCGCGCTCTATCATTATCTGATGACGAGTTTGCCCGAAGGTACCAAGAAAGTAAGATTGTTCAGCGACAATTGCGCAGGCCAAAACAAGAACTTCCCGATGATCTCTATGCTCTCGGTTTTCGCTTCGCAGACGAAAGTCGAGGTGGAATTCTTCTTCCCGATCCGGGGCCATTCCTTCTTGCCTGCCGATCGGGCATTCGGCCGAGTCGAAAAGAGGCTGCGTCGACTGGAGACGATCTTACTTCCAGCTGGTTACATCGAGGAGTTTAAGAAAGAAGGGGAGGTTCGCGAGTTCCCGATGGAGTGGTCGATGCTCGACTTCAAAGCTTTCGCGAAGGAAAGTACTGAAAGCAAAGCCGCCCTTCCTAATATCTAGTCAGCGAAGGCTCAGAATCAGAGGCAGCGTTGTCGAGATTGCGGCAGATTTCAGCACTACAATGCGAGAGTTCTCAATTCTTGAACGAGGCAAGAAGTTCTCAAGTTTCAGTCCATCCGATTTCAAATGTGATCCACAGAATCGGATGAAGAGTGCGAAGAAAAAGGATGTGATGCGCTTGTTGGCGTTAATTGGAGTCGACGAACGGCACCCGGCGTACTCTTTCTACCAAGAATCTTGCCGAACAAACGTTCAGGACGAACAGCTCTCAGGTCGTGACACGGAATCCGAAAATGAAGATTAGAAATATCGAAAATGAAGCAACGGTGGACTTCTTGCACTCTGGAAATAAACTGCCGTTGGACTTGTAGCGATTTGAAAATAAACATGTATTTCAATCCCTGTTTTCTCACGGAAGAAGGACGATTTCCAAAGAACCGACTGTTGCATAAGGTACAGGCGATGATTTAGAATCGTTTTCCATGATAATACAGAAATCGACGAAAATGGACTTATTGCGGTTTGCCGATCAAGGCGTCAATTCATTGCTGCCTCCATTTCCGCCCGGAATCCTTCCGGCTAGAGTACACCAATACCATGGTGTCCGTTTCTTTCAATTCGTTTCGCCTGATATTTGCCGCAATCGACATTACGGACAGTTTGGAATTCATCCCGATCGCCTCCCACCGTGGGATAGAGGAACACTCGCCTTGGATTTTTTTCCGTAATTCCGTACTACGGAAAGTCGCCAAATGTCATCGAATCCTTGCGTAGATGAGCAATGACGCGTCCGACGTGATGCCCAATCGGCGTCACTTGCCGTAATCGCCATTACGGAAAGTTTAGACGTTCTCCAAATCGGGTTTGAGCGTCATACCCGTCAATGAGCCCCTCCGAAAATTTTCCGTAAATCCGTATCACGGAATTTTCCCGTAATCCGTAATACGGGAAGTCACCCCCAATCCAGATGCATCGCGATGGCGGACTCATTCATATTACGACCAGACGTCAGGTGTCCGCGCTTCGCGCGGACACACAACCCTGGATCGAATGAACGGTGCGTTGCTGTGGTTCTCCTGTTTAAGAAGAAAACTGTCGTCTGCTAGCAGGCGGTGAAAGGGGGAAACGGCCATCGTCCCGCACAACAAACGAAGAGCAGACGACGAGCAGTAAGGATGAACGCATCCCGGCGGAGGCGGGCGGTCGGGGGCACGGAGTAAATGTCGCTATCCCCGAGAGCGAGCCCGCTATGTCAGCGGAGAAATCGCGGCGGTATGCAGCGTTCTTGCGGTGGACTGTAGGTAGCGCGCGGCCTGCGACACAGGTTCATAGTTGATCTTGATGGATTCCGCGGATTGGACTAGCTGCAGGAAGCGGGTGACGGAGAAGGAGGTTAATCCTTCAAGAGTAGAGCCTGGCTTTCAGCTTCCAAACTCGCCTAACGCGTCCAGTTGTGTCCTCGGAACCCCCCCCCCCCCCGATCGGTTGCTGCAGGGTCCCATCCGGTCACAAACCTGCACTGAAACAACCTCTGGATTTTCGACGAGCGATGGAGCAGCCAGATTAAGGGTCGATCTTCACCTGATGAAGATCTTCCCAAAGGCTTGGTTAGAGCCCCCCACGGGCTCCTCACTAATCGCCAGCGTGGTATGCCAGCCGGGGATGCCAAGCTCTACTATTGAAGGATTAACCTCCTCCTCCGTCACCCGCTTCCTGCAGCTTGTTCGATCCACGGAATCCATCAAGATCAACTATGAACCCGTTTCGCGGGTCGCGCGCTACCTACAGTGCACCGCAAGAACGCTGCACACCGCCGAGATTTCTCCGCTGACATAGCGGGCTCGCTCTCGGGGATAGCGACGTTTTCTCCGTGCCCCCGACCGCCCGCCTCCGCCGGAATGCGTTCATCCTCACTGCTCGTCGTCTGCTCTTCGTTTGTTGTGCGGGACGATGGCCTAGACTCGTGAAAGGAGTCTTTTTTTGCCCGGTGGAAAAAAGTGGGAAAAAAAAGCGTGAAAGTGGAAGAAAAAACAATTTTGGTGACGGTGAAAAGACTAACCAGGTGCCAGGGAAAAAACTGTGCCAGCCTAGGACCACATCGTCACCGAGTGAACTCGATCGGCACAAAAAAGTGTGGTGAGAGTTAAGCCTAACAGTGCGCGCGTATCGAGCGAAAGAATCGAAGCGCGAAAATGAGCCTCCCGAGCAATGATAAGCCCGTGGGGGGCTCCAATACATTCATGGTCGTCTGCGGTGACTGCAAAAAAGCAGTACCGCCGGCGGTGCAGGATGAATCAAGAAGGACGTGCTGCGCGATGATGGTGCTACGAAACATCAACAACCAGCACGTGAATGAAATCAACCGGCTTAAGGAAGAAAACGCCGCGTTGAGAATGAAGCTGATGTCCCTCGACACTGGGGCGGAGGCCATGGAGGACGAAGAAGCCCTCCTAAACCCACAGCCCGTTGAAACCCCGGCCGCGCCAGAAGCGGTTAGGGCTAAGTACCAGCGGAGCGCGCCAACTCACGGCCAGAGTGATCAGCTGACACAACAGCTGACACCGACCGCGCAGCTGCGCTCACCAGTGATAGTGTTCGCAGGGGACCGAACACTGGCCGCATTGAAGAACCCCAAATCCCGAGACAACGCAAGGAGTGCCTTGGGGGGGTCCAGAGTATACCATCTGGAGGGAGTTCAAAGGGAAGAGCACACAAGACATGTGCTCGGAGATCAAGAAGATAGTGGAATGGGATGCAAACGCCCAGTACCACGTCTTATGCGTGTCTGGCCAGCACGACATAGCTAAAGCGAAGGAAGAACGCAGTCTTCTCGCCGTACATGGACGGATTATCAAACCTCTAGTATGGCTGAAGACCACGACGGGGCAAATCAAGTCGCTGTCGTGGCTAACAATGTTGCAGGACCCTCAGTGCGACATAACACCGAGTGTCAACGAGGCAGTCGTCCAATCAAAAGACGTCAAAACGGGAACGATCAGAGTCCTGGACGCTCGGATGATTGACCCCGACTGTCTGAGCAAGAGACAAGGCAATGACAATACCGAGCATTGCGGTCTGAGCGCGAAAGGAGTGAAGGTTCTAGAGGACCTGATCACGAACCACATGAGGGCCGTATCCGGCCTCTCAGCAGACGATATAGAGCTGCGGAAGACGACCGGAGCGGCAGCACACGATGCAAGAAGAGAGGAGCTGCTGCAGAAGTACGGGGTGCACGTACATACCCAAACCACCGAGGCCATGTTCAAATACATGGCCGACTTGGCAAAACCGGCGAGCATACTCGTAAATCGAAACGAGGTACTCACGGGGGAGGGAAGACAATGGGATTACGACCGACCTGGGCCATCCAGGAGAGGCGAACCCGGAGAACGGGGGGAGGAGGACGGACAGAGCCTACTACCCAGAGAGAAGAAGAGACTCCCGGTCTCGATCGAGGGCTCGCGGCGAATACAATCGCTCGAGGAGCAGGGGACGATCGCCCCAGAACAAGCGGGTCAGGTTCGACTGGCCGCCTGAGGGGAGAGGACCTAGAAGAGGGAGCGAGAGCACACCCAGATGGCACAACGAAGCCATGGGGGAAACTCGAAGACCGCGGCCACAGCAGCAACAACAACAACAGCAGCAGCAGCAACAACAACACCCGCGGCAACAACCGAAGAAGAACGTGGAGGGGCCCCCCGGAGGAGGAAAAATCCTGCCGGTGAGGGGTGACCCTCAACGACGGTGCTCCTAATCGGAGGAGGGGGTGCCGAGGGGGAGCCCGGGCTGACGAAAGAGCAGTAACCGGCCAAACCCTACGTATCTCGGCACTCAACCTGAACGGGGCCAGAACCCACAGAAAAAAGTGGGCAATGGCGATAGAAGAAATCATGGAAGCCCAGCGCTCGGACATCCTGATGGTGAGTGAATCCAAACTTATGAATCAGGAGCAACCACCGGAAATGGATGGTTATAGATGGTTCGGGAACAATAGATCAGGACCCACCGGCAGACAAGCCTTTGGTGGTGTAGGTATTCTCGCCGGAAATCACTTGAAACTCGAACAAAGAGGGGAAGGTGAAGACTGGATCGCAGTTGAGCTGAAGACTCACGGGGTACCATGGGTTATTATATCGATTTACTGTCCGCACACGGCAGCGGTGTCGAACAGAAAGCAAATAAGGGACCTTTCCGCCTTCATTGAAAAAGAATGTGCAGGAAAAGGGATCATAGTTGGAGGAGATTTTAACGCACACACCCACCTTTTCACTAGCCATAGGAATACGAGAGGGAGGATACTACTGGAGTTTGCCGAACGGCACAGCTTAGTGATCCTGAACTCAGTCGATCAGTGTGAGGGAAAACACACGAGGAAAGACTCTACCATTGACTATCTCCTATGTAATAACGAAGTCATCAAATATTTCGAAAACATGGTCGTTGATGAAAAGAGGGAGATGACACAAATAAGTGATCACAACCTCATCATCATGACTTGCCAGGTGGCGATCAGAACATCCACGGCAAGTCGACCGAGAATACGCGTCATCAACAAGAAGGCCGCCGCAGACAATGCAGCCAAAGTTGTCAGGCGGTCGGCGAACGCCGAAAGTGGAGTGAACTATCAATCACTTACCGAGGCGCTGAGGGCGGGTATCGAGAAGGCGACGAGAGTAGTTAAAATTGGAAATAAGGCGATGTACAACTCGCCAATCACCAGAGAAGCCAGTGCTGCTAGAAGGAAAGCAAGCAGGGAGCTGAGACAAGCGAGGAAGGGCCTGGATCGAGACGAAATAGCTCAAAAACAGGCCCTCCTGCTCACGGCAAGGAGACGGCTGAATGAAGCATTTGCCAGGGAAGAGAGAGCCCGCTACGAGGCCCTGAGCAGAAAGATACTCAATGGTCCGAGGAGTGAGCGAGCGAAGAAGTTCTGGAGATACGTCGCGGCCCATAATCGTAAGAACTCTGAGCCAGAACGGGTGAAAAACCGTGAAGGCGTGGAGGTCTTAGAGGACGACATACAACGGCACCTCACGGAGGTCGGGTGTGAAGTTCTAATGGCGGAACCAGCAGGCGGAGAGAGAATCCCACCGGTATTCGGGGGTGTCTCAGGAATCATCACGACGGACACTGAGGTTGAACGTATCCTCTCTCAGATGTCGAGTCGGACCGCTACCGTTGAAGATCAAATCCCGGCATCGGTAATCAAGGAACTTGACCAAGAGGGCATTGGATGGCTAACGAGCACATTCAACGCCATCTTGAATGGAGAAGAACCGCTCCCAGTAGACTGGAGAGACGGTCGAGTGTCCATGATCGCGAAATCCAACTCGAAGAGAGGGGTGCTCGAGACATACCGACCAATCACGGTATCGACTGTGCTCTACAGGATATTCACGAAAATATTAGCGGCTAGAATATCCGATTGGATAGAATCAGAGGAAATCCTCGGAGAAATGCAGAACGGGTTCAGACAAGGAAGACGGGGAGAGGACAACTTGTTCATAATCACGTCTGTCATCGAACTATCCCGTAAACGAGGAGAAGGGCTGCTCACCTGTTTCCTGGACTGCTCCAAAGCATACGACAGGATAACACGAGCGCAACTATGGACAACATTGATGGATCTTGGTATGGACGAAGGATGGATACAACTCCTGAAGGCCATATACACAGACAATGGTGCTGTAGTCAAACAAGGAAATCGATCCTCAGTGAGACTACGCACACACATTGGACTGAGGCAAGGATGTCCTTTGTCTCCGGTCCTATTTGCACTCTACATAGCAGAACTAGAGAGTCGACTGCTATGGACTAGGTGTGGCTTCCAACTGACAAACAGAGCAGACGGAGGAACCAAGAGCTTGAGACTACCGGGCTTGCTATATGCAGACGATTTGGTCTTGATAGCTCGCACCTATGAAGAAATGAGTATCCTACTTGCAGTTACCACAGAACTGGGAAATGAGAAAGATCTCACTTTCAACCCAGCGAAGAGCGCTATCGTTGTCTTCAGCACGGAGAGACTCGGAGAGCCGAAGGAACTGACAGTGCAAGGCCAGAGAATCGAATTCCAAGAGCAATACAAGTACCTTGGGATAACGATAAGCAACGGACCAAACTACCTCTTGCAGCAGGAACAAGACTGGAAGAGAGATGCCCACAACGCGTTGCAACAACTACACGCCCAAGTCATGTGGACTTTCAACCGATTCGAGATCACAAGAATCCAATGGAAAGCTACTGGGGTGCCTAAGCTGACGTACGCGAATGCGGCGCTAGCGTCAAGAGCATCGAAACAGCTGACAGCCATGTTCGACAGAACACAGGTTGCAGCAGGAAAATGGGCCATGGGAATCGCTGGGCACAAGGTGGCCACGGAGTTCGTACTCGGAGAACTCGGATGGTCAACCTTCGAAGCCAGGGAAGCACAAAGCAAGATTCGGTACTTCGCGAGGATAAGCGCGATGGAGCCCACCAGATGGCCAAGGATGATATTGTCCATGATGGCCACAGAGAACATATTTATATACAATAACGATTCAAAGACTCAATTTCTTGAAAGCAAAATACTCGTGCTCCGATGTCCCCCTCGAATACGGGGAGAACGGGAGACCGAGGTTTGGAACCTTTAACTCGGCCGTCCAGAAACGGATACGAGAGACGGTTGACAAGACATGGACGGCGGCAATGAACTCTAAACCAAGTCTTACTTTGTACCGAGAATGGAAAGAACGAGGCGTCACACCCTTTGGACTGTACCAAAACAGCCGTGGAAGTGCGCTACTGGCTCTAGCCCGGGCAGGAATGCTCCCGAGCAGAGTTCACCGCTCGAAATTTCAGGATATCGACCCCCTCTGCGTAAGATGCAGGCGGGGCCCTGAGAATGTCCCCCACATTATAATGAAATGCGTCACTCATCACCCCGAGACGGAAGAACTCGCCAGAAGACTTGGTTTGTCTGGAGAGCGTGATCAGGAGACATGGAGGGACACCAGAATAACCCTAGAAGAATGGGAAAAAGAAACCCGAGAGATCCGCTGAGTTACTCGCCCCAGAAACTGGGTCACATGTGATATGTATATTGAAAAATGTATATACCACTTGAGAGGGTCAATAAATAACCATAACCATAACCATAAGACGTAGGTGGACGAACGGAAATAACGGGAATGAGGGTTTCGTCAATGAGGGTTCCGGAAGCGCAACTCTGCTTCTCCAACTGACGGGTATAGGACATAGGTTCGCAAACAATGAGGCGGAGCGCAGACGCTTTCGAGGGAGAGGAGGGGGCCTTGGCGCTACGCAACCCGAAGAGTGAGCGCGCGTGATTCAAATGACTGAGAGTTCTTGGGAAGCAACGGTTCTAGGATGAGCGGCGAAGACAAGTATTGTAAAACGACACGATTGGATCCAAATAAAAGGAGAAACAAAGAAAGATATCATTATTCAGGTTTAGCCATAAGGCCACCAACAAGGGAGGTACACGATGTGTAACGCTGGGATCCCAATGAAAGGCTGCCAGGTTTGTTGTCCATGCTGATTCATATTCAGGCCCACGGTTGGCCGTCCCGAATGGGCCGGCGTTTTTTCCTCGAAAAAAAACCGAAAACGGAGAAAAAAATCCTAGCGTTCAACCTTCGGTTGAACCTTGCGGCTCCGCAGAAATGCGGAAATAGGGAAAAGGGGGGGAAGTAGTGAAACAACTACGAGAGGGAAGAGACAACGACAGAATTTGGAAGCATCGTTTTATTGAATTCAGGTTCCTCCAGAGGGTGTCCTGAAGGCGTCAGTGGAGGGGTCTTGAACGAAGTCGGGTGTGTGTCACGTCGATGTGGGAGGTGTTACAGAAACCGAGAGGTGGCGAGAGGTTAGGCCGTCGAGGTACTCAGAACAGGAAAATAGTAAATTTTTGTATATGTTTGAGAGACCGATCTCACCCCACAGTCTTTCCGAGATGATGATCTCGGGGGGCCACCGGAGCGACATCTTGGAGGCCACCGTCGTCGACACCGAGGTTCGTTTCGCGTAGGAGAAACCAGAGATTCTTTTGTTCGAGTCAACGTTGAATTCGACAACTTTCTGGTTGTAGTGTGTAATGTGTTTTGAATCGTAGATTCCATGGCATCCACCAGTGTCCGTTAACATAGGAGTTGGATGGGGACTATGAGGGAATTCTCTTGAGGAGACGGTGGATGAAATTCGTGGAGTCAAGAATGGTTTTGGTAAAACGGTGGAAGGTGTTTCACCTTATTAATTTTTGAAATTTGATGGTTTTACATTCGTGACCATATGGATCGGTGGAAATAGTTCTATATGTAGGTATCGGAGACACCAGGTTTGAGGAAGACAAAAAGTTTTTTGGACCAATTCTGGGGATTTTGGTCCGGTTTTATTTTAAAATAGTAGTAGAGTAGTAGTAGTACCTAGTAGAGGTAGTGATGTAGGGTCGAGGGTAGGATTGAACGGGTAGGTGATCCCGATGTGGTGAGGTCTCGGATCCAAAGCGTGTCGGTGTTCATGTATGCGAGAATCGAGAGTCTGAGTTTTCCTTTCGGGTGGAGGAAAACTCGTTTCGGGACTCTTGAACAGAGTATGGGGGATCTGTTGAATCCCTCGTTGTTCTGTTCAATTGAGTGGTGTTAAACGAGGTGTCAACGATGAGGTGCCGATGGGTTGGAATCGGAGATGATAAGACTCGTAAGGTCGTAGGATTCAGGATGGATGATCGTAGTGTCCAGGAGATGTGATTCCTCGGATATAGGTTTTTCGGTCGGGGTCTTTGTTTTCCCGGGATGAAGGTAGCTTCCAGGAGTGCGACGTCCCTTGTTGCGCGACTGGACCAGAAGGGAATCCGGAACCGACACTCTTCGGTCTGCCTCCCTCGTCCACCGTACTGTTTATAGCACGTGGATGTGTGTTTGTGCACTTGTAACGACGCGTAATTTTGATTCTCGATCGAGTTCTCAATATCCACAGAACAGAGATGGTTTATCAGGTCCGCAGTTTCCGGCATACATATACTCTGACAGTTCTCCTGCCGGGTCGTTAGCCAACCAAAGTAAAATATGCACGTGTGGACTATCTCTGTGCTGAAACTCCACTCTTAAGGAGTAGTCTATGACTGCGTACTGACCAAATGGAGAGTGCCTCTTCGACTGTAGGAGGCGCATGATGGTATTGGCCATCTTCCAAAAATAAATGCAGCAGGTCACAGCATCATCACCAACTGACGAGGGAAGACCGGTAACTCGTCGAGAACTTCTTCAAGGGGTCATCGACATCCTCCTCAGTTCAACTCCTGAATTTGTGCAAGATATTCAAAAGATGAGGCCACTGAGTCTCGTTGGCACTCATCGTCAGGAAGAATGTTGGCTTTCCTTACTCTCGAATCATCGCGAGAAGATCTTTTGTCCTGGATAACCAATACTGCACAGAGTTCGGGATAGATTTGAGGAACGCGAAGTTATTCTGTACACAGTACTCTAAAATCCTCTATCTTCGATCATCTGATGAGTGATTTTACTCCAATCACCACTGCACCGGTATGTGGCATGTGACCCACTCGCTACTCTCAATCGCATTATTAAGCGGTGTCACTCTTACACCTTGACGAAACTGCCTAGCGACTCCTTAGTAGATGCCTGGAAACGCCAACTCTTCCGCATGTTCATCAGAGATTTATACTCAGTGGATTCGATTCTTGTCCTGGCGCTATGTTGAGATACTTTTTTTCGCTCCATAGAAGAGACTGTTGCTTCGCCACAACGAGCTCACAATCATTACTACCATCGACTTCCTCGATCTCCTATTGTTCCGATTCCTCGTCGACATTGTCGACCCAACCCCAATTTACTTCAATTTCATAAGATCTATACAGAGGCGTCGTCAGAAGATAACTTGACCAAATTTTAATGCTTTCCTTTGTGACTAGGCCAGAATAAGCCGAACTTTTATGAATGATGTGTTTCTTCAACGGAAAACTAAAAGCGTAATCATTCGCTGAATCCCTCGGCAGACTCAAAACCATCGTCTGCACATCTACCGGAACATTGATGGTCTGTCCCGTAATTTCGCACGGTGGAGGGTGATTTCAGCGCGGATTGATTTCAGCGAAGGACCGATTTCAGCGCAGGATTGATTTCAGCGCAGGATCGATTTCAGCGCGATCGATTTCAGCGCGGATCGATTCCAGCGTAGGATTGATTTCAGCGCAGTCGATGTCTTCGGCGTTCAACGATGGTCAGTTGTATGAAATCAGTCCTGCGCTGAAATCAATCCGCGCTGAAATCGACTGTTACCATTTTGCACGTCCCTGATTCTACTCGGAGTCGACGAATTTGCATGAACGCAATTCGGGGACTGATCAATCTCGTTGTAATAGCGTTGAGCTCGGACAAATTGGGCGGTATTGGCGGGTATTGGAAACCGTTGTATACGGCCAAGGGACTCGGTCCTTCAGACCTCTCCAATATCCTCAATCTCACCAATTTTTCCACCGGTTCCTTCCACGTTTGGTACCCGGGGGACCTCCGTCTGCAACTGTCGTCGCGCGAGATTCTTCGCGGCCCGCGACTTTCTCATTCTCTTGGTACTGCCAACAGCTCTACCGAACGTTCCTCGCTTACGAGGCATCACTACCACGAGACTCGTCAAGTTTCTCCGCTATGGTACTCGCCGAGTTGGACTTCGTTATCGAACTCAACGAACGACTCCCGACTCGGGCTTATGTCCTTGACCAAACAACGAAGTCCAACAATCTCCTCCGCTTCCCTCGACAAGACACAACTCTCTGAAACGTGATCCGGTAACCGTAAAAAGTAGCCTATTACGACCGGCCCGGCATCCCGACACATTTCGCCGAGACCGCAATACCAGAGCTTGCGCCCTTCATAGAGAAAACCCGTCACTTAGAAATCAGCTAACTTCGTTGTTTTATTTCTGATACCACCCCCTCCGGGTGTCCGCAAAGCCGCATTTCTGCGGCAAAAGAGGTGTTTCGGCGTTCTGAGCCCTATGCTTAAGTGAATTCCCGACTGGTCATGCAAACATGCTACTTTTCCGTCAGAGGATCAATTGTGGAAGATAATAAGGCCGAGCAGAAGACCCCAGATTGAAAGAAACTTGCGGAACAGAGTTTTTTTGAGCGTTTCGAGCTCGAAAGTGACAATGTTGATGAAACGTATATTCTGCGTTCTTGTCGGGGGGCGGACGGGATAGCAGCTGATCACGAGCTACTGGATGGGCACCATCCGATTCAGCGTCCATCTGCCGACATGGAAGCCGAAAGTTTGTATCACTACCAGTCAGGAGGACTTTTGAGCCCGTAACGCCGGAAACCGCTTTTCTTCAATTCGGGAGTTTTAGCTCCGAGGGAATGGGGTTTGCTCGGTCTGATTATCTTCCGCCATCCTTCCCCTAACCAAGAAGTCGCATGTTATGGATGGCAAATCGGGCAACCATGGGGCTCAGAACGCCGGAAACCTCTTCTTCCTCCGTTTTCGGATTTTTCTTGGCAAAAAACGCGAGCCCATTCGGGACGGCCAACTGTGGGCCTGAAATGAATCAGCATGGACTACAAAACAGGCACCATTTCATCGGGATCCCAGCGTTACACATCGTGTACCTCCCTTGCAAGTGGTCACTAGCTTTCAGCTGCCGCAACAAGCATGAACCTTATTGATCTTAATCTATAAAATCGGGAAGCTGTTCTCAATCGCACTCTTGTCGCAATCGCCGTCTATTCGCTAAGAGATAACTGCTGTCGTTTCTCCTCATCTTCATGCAAAATTCTACTACTCCTCATAGTACCGAACGGCGAAGCCTTCTCATTTAGCCTATGAATTGAGGCGTTATTCGGGCGGCGCCTGTCATTACCAGACGCAAGTTGTGCGTATGCTTCTGCGAGGTAACAGGGAAATCAATGGAGGTGGTAGTGAATTCTATCGACGTCGTTCGAGAGCTATATCGCCTGAAGCATGCCTGGCCATTTATTGTGGGTCACGCGATAAGGACCTCATCCGGAAAGCTGGATTCATTCAGGAGCTGAAATCACCTTGAACGCCACTTCGAGGCTTCGCGAGTATACTCGCTGTTAGAAGGCGGGAATCGACAGGATGTGCCCTGAATCGTCTTCGGAGACCCTGGGAAGATTTCCGACGGTTTTTTAGGGATTTGAGGGGGCAGAGGGATCATGATGAGCATGCGAAGAGAACGATGCGCACCATTGCGCCGAAATTGGCGCGCTGTCCTCTGATTGATCGGGAAGATGACATCATCAAAGCCCAACTGACGGGTATAGGACATAGGTTCGCAAACAATGAGGCGGAGCGCAGACGCTTTCGAGGGAGAGGAGGGGGCCTTGGCGCTACGCAACCCGAAGAGTGAGCGCGCGTGATTCAAATGACTGAGAGTTCTTGGGAAGCAACGGTTCTAGGATGAGCGGCGAAGACAAGTATTGTAAAACGACACGATTGGATCCAAATAAAAGGAGAAACAAAGAAAGATATCATTATTCAGGTTTAGCCATAAGGCCACCAACAAGGGAGGTACACGATGTGTAACGCTGGGATCCCAATGAAAGGCTGCCAGGTTTGTTGTCCATGCTGATTCATATTCAGGCCCACGGTTGGCCGTCCCGAATGGGCCGGCGTTTTTTCCTCGAAAAAAAACCGAAAACGGAGAAAAAAATCCTAGCGTTCAACCTTCGGTTGAACCTTGCGGCTCCGCAGAAATGCGGAAATAGGGAAAAAGGGGGGGGAAGTAGTGAAACAACTACGAGAGGGAAGAGACAACGACAGAATTTGGAAGCATCGTTTTATTGAATTCAGGTTCCTCCAGAGGGTGTCCTGAAGGCGTCAGTGGAGGGGTCTTGAACGAAGTCGGGTGTGTGTCACGTCGATGTGGGAGGTGTTACAGAAACCGAGAGGTGGCGAGAGGTTAGGCCGTCGAGGTACTCAGAACAGGAAAATAGTAAATTTTTGTATATGTTTGAGAGACCGATCTCACCCCACAGTCTTTCCGAGATGATGATCTCGGGGGCCACCGGAGCGACATCTTGGAGGCCACCGTCGTCGACACCGAGGTTCGTTTCGCGTAGGAGAAACCAGAGATTCTTTTGTTCGAGTCAACGTTGAATTCGACAACTTTCTGGTTGTAGTGTGTAATGTGTTTTGAATCGTAGATTCCATGGCATCCACCAGTGTCCGTTAACATAGGAGTTGGATGGGGACTATGAGGGAATTCTCTTGAGGAGACGGTGGATGAAATTCGTGGAGTCAAGAATGGTTTTGGTAAAACGGTGGAAGGTGTTTCACCTTATTAATTTTTGAAATTTGATGGTTTTACATTCGTGACCATATGGATCGGTGGAAATAGTTCTATATGTAGGTATCGGAGACACCAGGTTTGAGGAAGACAAAAAGTTTTTGGACCAATTCTGGGGATTTTGGTCCGGTTTTATTTTAAAATAGTAGTAGAGTAGTAGTAGTACCTAGTAGAGGTAGTGATGTAGGGTCGAGGGTAGGATTGAACGGGTAGGTGATCCCGATGTGGTGAGGTCTCGGATCCAAAGCGTGTCGGTGTTCATGTATGCGAGAATCGAGAGTCTGAGTTTTCCTTTCGGGTGGAGGAAAACTCGTTTCGGGACTCTTGAACAGAGTATGGGGGATCTGTTGAATCCCTCGTTGTTCTGTTCAATTGAGTGGTGTTAAACGAGGTGTCAACGATGAGGTGCCGATGGGTTGGAATCGGAGATGATAAGACTCGTAAGGTCGTAGGATTCAGGATGGATGATCGTAGTGTCCAGGAGATGTGATTCCTCGGATATAGGTTTTTCGGTCGGGGTCTTTGTTTTCCCGGGATGAAGGTAGCTTCCAGGAGTGCGACGTCCCTTGTTGCGCGACTGGACCAGAAGGGAATCCGGAACCGACACTCTTCGGTCTGCCTCCCTCGTCCACCGTACTGTTTATAGCACGTGGATGTGTGTTTGTGCACTTGTAACGACGCGTAATTTTGATTCTCGATCGAGTTCTCAATATCCACAGAACAGAGATGGTTTATCAGGTCCGCAGTTTCCGGCATACATATACTCTGACAGTTCTCCTGCCGGGTCGTTAGCCAACCAAAGTAAAATATGCACGTGTGGACTATCTCTGTGCTGAAACTCCACTCTTAAGGAGTAGTCTATGACTGCGTACTGACCAAATGGAGAGTGCCTCTTCGACTGTAGGAGGCGCATGATGGTATTGGCCATCTTCCAAAAATAAATGCAGCAGGTCACAGCATCATCACCAACTGACGAGGGAAGACCGGTAACTCGTCGAGAACTTCTTCAAGGGGTCATCGACATCCTCCTCAGTTCAACTCCTGAATTTGTGCAAGATATTCAAAAGATGAGGCCACTGAGTCTCGTTGGCACTCATCGTCAGGAAGAATGTTGGCTTTCCTTACTCTCGAATCATCGCGAGAAGATCTTTTGTCCTGGATAACCAATACTGCACAGAGTTCGGGATAGATTTGAGGAACGCGAAGTTATTCTGTACACAGTACTCTAAAATCCTCTATCTTCGATCATCTGATGAGTGATTTTACTCCAATCACCACTGCACCGGTATGTGGCATGTGACCCACTCGCTACTCTCAATCGCATTATTAAGCGGTGTCACTCTTACACCTTGACGAAACTGCCTAGCGACTCCTTAGTAGATGCCTGGAAACGCCAACTCTTCCGCATGTTCATCAGAGATTTATACTCAGTGGATTCGATTCTTGTCCTGGCGCTATGTTGAGATACTTTTTTTCGCTCCATAGAAGAGACTGTTGCTTCGCCACAACGAGCTCACAATCATTACTACCATCGACTTCCTCGATCTCCTATTGTTCCGATTCCTCGTCGACATTGTCGACCCAACCCCAATTTACTTCAATTTCATAAGATCTATACAGAGGCGTCGTCAGAAGATAACTTGACCAAATTTTAATGCTTTCCTTTGTGACTAGGCCAGAATAAGCCGAACTTTTATGAATGATGTGTTTCTTCAACGGAAAACTAAAAGCGTAATCATTCGCTGAATCCCTCGGCAGACTCAAAACCATCGTCTGCACATCTACCGGAACATTGATGGTCTGTCCCGTAATTTCGCACGGTGGAGGGTGATTTCAGCGCGGATTGATTTCAGCGAAGGACCGATTTCAGCGCAGGATTGATTTCAGCGCAGGATCGATTTCAGCGCGATCGATTTCAGCGCGGATCGATTCCAGCGTAGGATTGATTTCAGCGCAGTCGATGTCTTCGGCGTTCAACGATGGTCAGTTGTATGAAATCAGTCCTGCGCTGAAATCAATCCGCGCTGAAATCGACTGTTACCATTTTGCACGTCCCTGATTCTACTCGGAGTCGACGAATTTGCATGAACGCAATTCGGGGACTGATCAATCTCGTTGTAATAGCGTTGAGCTCGGACAAATTGGGCGGTATTGGCGGGTATTGGAAACCGTTGTATACGGCCAAGGGACTCGGTCCTTCAGACCTCTCCAATATCCTCAATCTCACCAATTTTTCCACCGGTTCCTTCCACGTTTGGTACCCGGGGGACCTCCGTCTGCAACTGTCGTCGCGCGAGATTCTTCGCGGCCCGCGACTTTCTCATTCTCTTGGTACTGCCAACAGCTCTACCGAACGTTCCTCGCTTACGAGGCATCACTACCACGAGACTCGTCAAGTTTCTCCGCTATGGTACTCGCCGAGTTGGACTTCGTTATCGAACTCAACGAACGACTCCCGACTCGGGCTTATGTCCTTGACCAAACAACGAAGTCCAACAATCTCCTCCGCTTCCCTCGACAAGACACAACTCTCTGAAACGTGATCCGGTAACCGTAAAAAGTAGCCTATTACGACCGGCCCGGCATCCCGACACATTTCGCCGAGACCGCAATACCAGAGCTTGCGCCCTTCATAGAGAAAACCCGTCACTTAGAAATCAGCTAACTTCGTTGTTTTATTTCTGATACCACCCCCCTCCGGGTGTCCGCAAAGCCGCATTTCTGCGGCAAAAGAGGTGTTTCGGCGTTCTGAGCCCTATGCTTAAGTGAATTCCCGACTGGTCATGCAAACATGCTACTTTTCCGTCAGAGGATCAATTGTGGAAGATAATAAGGCCGAGCAGAAGACCCCAGATTGAAAGAAACTTGCGGAACAGAGTTTTTTTGAGCGTTTCGAGCTCGAAAGTGACAATGTTGATGAAACGTATATTCTGCGTTCTTGTCGGGGGGGCGGACGGGATAGCAGCTGATCACGAGCTACTGGATGGGCACCATCCGATTCAGCGTCCATCTGCCGACATGGAAGCCGAAAGTTTGTATCACTACCAGTCAGGAGGACTTTTGAGCCCGTAACGCCGGAAACCGCTTTTCTTCAATTCGGGAGTTTTAGCTCCGAGGGAATGGGGTTTGCTCGGTCTGATTATCTTCCGCCATCCTTCCCCTAACCAAGAAGTCGCATGTTATGGATGGCAAATCGGGCAACCATGGGGCTCAGAACGCCGGAAACCTCTTCTTCCTCCGTTTTCGGATTTTTCTTGGCAAAAAACGCGAGCCCATTCGGGACGGCCAACTGTGGGCCTGAAATGAATCAGCATGGACTACAAAACAGGCACCATTTCATCGGGATCCCAGCGTTACACATCGTGTACCTCCCTTGCAAGTGGTCACTAGCTTTCAGCTGCCGCAACAAGCATGAACCTTATTGATCTTAATCTATAAAATCGGGAAGCTGTTCTCAATCGCACTCTTGTCGCAATCGCCGTCTATTCGCTAAGAGATAACTGCTGTCGTTTCTCCTCATCTTCATGCAAAATTCTACTACTCCTCATAGTACCGAACGGCGAAGCCTTCTCATTTAGCCTATGAATTGAGGCGTTATTCGGGCGGCGCCTGTCATTACCAGACGCAAGTTGTGCGTATGCTTCTGCGAGGTAACAGGGAAATCAATGGAGGTGGTAGTGAATTCTATCGACGTCGTTCGAGAGCTATATCGCCTGAAGCATGCCTGGCCATTTATTGTGGGTCACGCGATAAGGACCTCATCCGGAAAGCTGGATTCATTCAGGAGCTGAAATCACCTTGAACGCCACTTCGAGGCTTCGCGAGTATACTCGCTGTTAGAAGGCGGGAATCGACAGGATGTGCCCTGAATCGTCTTCGGAGACCCTGGGAAGATTTCCGACGGTTTTTTAGGGATTTGAGGGGGCAGAGGGATCATGATGAGCATGCGAAGAGAACGATGCGCACCATTGCGCCGAAATTGGCGCGCTGTCCTCTGATTGATCGGGAAGATGACATCATCAAAGCCCGAAAGTTGGAGCTCCACAGTGAGCGTCAACATGGAACGTATCGGGGATCGTTTAACCTACTGTGACGGGGCCCGATATGGGGAAAAGATTTGGTGTGACTCTCGGGGGGCATATGAGGTGGAGGGCCACAGAGGCTTCTCCGAATTCTTCTTTCATCGCGAGCGAGTTTGCTATAAGTCCGGTGCGTGGACCCTAAAATGCAAGAAATTCAAACGGTGAGTTTTTCACTATCGTATATGGTATCTGAAAGGTTTGGTGCTCGATCTCGATCAGTGGTTCTCAACCCGGGTTCCGCGGAACCCCAGGGTTCCATGAGGCAATTCCCGGGCCATCCGAGGGTTCCGCCGAGCGGCCCGTGGAACCCTGATCCGATTCCAACCGGGGGTTCCACGGTGCGCTTCGCGGAGCCCTTCAACAGATGCGAGGGGAGGGGTCAAGAAAAGGTTGAGAACCACTGATCTAGATAATGTGTCCCTCTTCATAACAAGTGTTAGGATGGCGCATTCCTATCACGAGTGGCGTCATTAATGTTTCCCATCGCCTCTGTCTTCTCTTCCAAATTTGCAAAAATTATCCCTCTCCAGTCCGACCAAGTGCCCGGTTCGAGTGAAAATCACGAAAGACGGTGAAATCCAGCGACTGAGCGGAGTCCACAACCACAATGCAGAATTCAACGGGCAAGGAAAATACGTGTACGAATCCCGAGCCAAATGGATAACATCGCTGCGTCGAGATACGAGGCTGACCCCGATTGTTGCCATCGACGATGAAAGAAGAGAGTATGTGACTTTTCGCTAACTTCACTCAACTTCAGGCCAGAAATTGTATGACTTAGAGCCATTATAGTTGTC
The DNA here is from genome assembly GCA_028455905.1 of Neoseiulus californicus. Classification (NCBI taxonomy): domain Eukaryota; kingdom Metazoa; phylum Arthropoda; class Arachnida; order Mesostigmata; family Phytoseiidae; genus Neoseiulus; species Neoseiulus californicus. The sequence goes on from JAMQGS010000006.1 coordinate 14,502,377, forward strand.
TGGCTGTTCCTAACTTCACTTTCTCGTCCAGATTGCCCATGCCCGCCGCGAGGCAAATAATACCGGTGTCCCACATCAGGACTGCTCGCCGACAACGCGCTCATGGACGCCCAGCCTCAATCCGTCTCCCAAAGGAACTCCATGATGCCATCACGGCAAAAGCGATACCGAACTACACTGTCACCAGAGACGGTGAACGTCTGCTGAGTTTTTTCTGCACAAATTCGCAAACGGTTATCCTGACGACGAGAAGGCAACTCGACTTGTTGCCACAGCCAGCAGAAATTCTTGCGGATGCAACTTACAAAGTTGTGAAGAAAACGCCTTTCCGCCAGCTATTCACCTTGCACGCAAACTGGGATGGCTATGTAAGCGCGAAGTTGAGATCGGGTCTCTTTTATCTCTCTTTTTTAATGATGAATAACTAAGGATTTCTCTTACTGAATCAAGGTGGGAATCGTTCTTGTGGCCTTCATGAAGTCCGCCTCAGCGGATGCATACGGCGAAGTCTTCCGCCTCCTGAAGCAGGAAACTCATGGCAATGTCTCATCATACATGGGAGATTACGACGCTGGTATGCGCTCGGCAATCAAGACTGAGTTTCCGGAAGCTCAAGTGCATGGTTGCTGGTTTCATTACTCACAAGCTCTCGTACGTCGGGCGAGCTCTCCGCGGGTTGGCCTTGCTAAGCATCTGAGGGAAGGAGGGGAAACTTTGAAGACCTTTCTATCGTTCACCGCTTTACCGTTGTTGCCGGCCAATGAAATCCTCCCAATATTCGAGGATTTGTCATCAGAAGCCTCGGCTGTGAGCCCAAGGGTGAGCGTCCTCTCGAAATGGATCCATTGCAGTTCTTATTGAGTTAGCAGTCTACCGGAACGCATCTCTCCGTACAGCCTCAGTGAGCCCCCTAAAAAACCTATTTTTCCGCAGTTCAAGCCTTTCCTTAAGTACGTGAGATCGCAGTGGCTGGAGAAAATTGGTCCCAAAGAGCTTTCCCTCTACAAAGTGCCTCATCGGACCAATAACGCCGTTGAAGCGAGCAACTCAAAGCTGAAACGCCGGCTACACGAGAATCCCGCTTTATGGGATGTAATTGGTGGGTGCTCCTTCTGCATACTCCTAATCATTCGGCCGAGTCTGCATTGATTATGCTTATTCAAGCTTCCATGATCGTTGGATTGCTTTTCAACTTTGTTTCCTCTGACAGCGACCATCTGCGATATCGCGCAAGACGTTGCAATCGAAGTTCATAGCCGTGCGGACGGGATACGCTTCATCAGGTCGAAGCCGAGCACGGCCACTGTAGAGAATGACAGGAGGATCAATGTAGCTTGGTCCAGGCTCGAACAGGGCATGGTTACGCCACGAGAGTTTTTGGAGAGCGTCAAGTACCGTGTTGGCCGAGGTGAGTTCTATCATGTTTCGTCCCAGATATGAGGAAACGATTCGTTCGCGGTTGATTATCATTACCAGTCAGTCGTAGCAGCTCGTCGATGAACTCCACTAATGGTTCTCGGTTCTCCAATGTCGCTTCTAGCTGCGGTACGGCATGGGCTCCACAACAAAAAAGGCCAGTCAACGATCCAAGGGCTGGATCCGCAGAAGAATAGAGTCCGGAGGGAATGGGTTGCTTGGATGGATAGGCAAGCCGCATTGATCGATCACAACTATGATCTGTGTTCAGCATGCCACACATTCGGCGACCATACCTACTCGCGACTTCCAGATCACGATAAGTCTGTCATCGTCGAAAGTTCTGCCAACGATGCTTTCCTTCAGCCCGATTCATTCGCCGTCAGCGACTGCAATCCTCGAAGCCCACCAATCTCTGAAGAGATGAAGACGATCATCAGAGAGGCCCTCATGAAACCGGAGGAGCAGGTGCTTGTGACCGTGTCGGGACTAGCCGTAACCCGTCGAGATTTGGACACCCTCCAGGAGCTTTCATGGCTGAATGACAAGATCATCGATACATACTTGAGTCTCATTGTCAAGCGAAGCACCGAGAACTGTCAGTTGCCAAAAGTCTACTCATTCAGCGTATTCTTCCTGAAGTTGTACGACAGATCCGGCTACTACGATATTCGAACCTGGACTCGCCGTGCTGAGATATTCGCCCATGACATCCTTATCTTTCCCGTTCACTCGGGGAATCATTGGACGATGGTAATCGCGGATCTACGAATCAACAAGATTACGTACATGGATTCAATGGGTAGCTCGAACGACGAGTGTCTTCGGAAACTGCTGCGATACTTGGAGCAAGAGAAGCTCGACAAAGAAAACGCTTCCCTCAATTCAGATGAATGGCGGCTCGAGAACATGCACGATCTTCCTCACCAGGAAAACAGCTATGACTGTGGCATGTTCGCCCTTAAATATGCAGATTATGCAGCGCGCGATGCAAAGATCAATTTCAGTCAGAGTGACATGACGTATTTCCGCGAACGAATGATGGTCGAACTTTTGCAATCAGAGATATTCCCAACAGGTTACGGCGGACCGCCCCATCCGGGTGCGGAACTAAACCTTCAACAGATGATTCTTCAAGATGAAATTTAGAGATTGCTCAGCTAGGCTTGTGTCCCTAACATGGTTTAGATGAAGGCAAGCCCAATTGAAACTCCAGTCTGCAGTCTCTCAGTGATATTTTAGATGTTTGCTCAATCGTCCAAGGCTCTCCGTCCTCCCTTGAAGAGAAGTCCTATGGCTCTGTGATATTTATTGATGTTCGATCTCTGTTTGATTGCTGGAATCAAAGGGTTTCGCTTGCTTGAAAGTGCAATGATATACCTTCGTCCCGAGCGAGTCTTCTGCCGTGCGCGGAAATTCTAGTGTCAATTGAAAGCTTGAAGAGACGAGTCATTGAAAGTTTCGGAGACGACAAAATTGTACAAGATCACTTCATCTCCTAAGATAAATTTGCTCGATATTTTCGTGAACTACTGCATCAGTAATGCCCCCGAAATTCTCAGTTTGTGGATCGAAAGACTCTGAAATATTCAATTGTGTGCATGGATGGAATCTCATCTCGATTCGGCGTTTCCTAGTGAGAGCTCTGATAACTATTCCGACAACCTACCCGGGCATCTTCTTCGTCGTGCCTGTTTCACATCTCAATCTTCAACTGCCTCGTTCAACAATCACTGTTTATCCGCGCCCCAGAGCAGTCTTATAAGAACCCTCCCTGATTCGAACAGCGCGCGCTCGCAATCCTGATGAGGCGGTGCTCGGTCATAGGGCCGCGGCAAGATGGCGGCATGAGATCGGATTCGAGGGAGAGGGGGAGAATCCACAGCACCAATGTCAGGGAGAGCCCGCGCAATTCAAACTGCTCAGTGTTCTTTGAGCCCGTTGGCTGCGACGCAATTATCTTGCGGGATCCGTTAGAGATTTACATATTGTGCAGAAATCTCGAAAAGACGTGGCAGGAATCCGGAGTCAGGTGGAAAGTTGAAATCAGGTGAGGCTCCGTCGTCATAATTAGGCCTGATTCTCCTCTAGAGCTCATCACAATGTTATTCACTTCACCTCGCGTAGGGAGAATTCCAAAGATGAAGAAGTTCTGGTATGCTCAGTGGCGTAGCCAGGATTTTCCTCGGAGCAAGGGCCAGTCCTCGTGAGACTCTCAACAATCAGTTGTGCGATCAGAAACCTCATCCTCGATCGTACGTGCAGAGTGGTTGTTGGAGGGGGTAGACCCGCCCGTCCTCCGCCAGGCTACGCCCCTGCGTATGACAGACCTTCCGTGCGGAGAAGCTCGCGAATATCAAGTCTATGCTTAAGGCTCAACCTCTCTACGCAAGGTTTGTCTCACGCGAAGACATTTTTGTTCTCCGTACCTATGTTCTTAGCTCGTGCGTGGTCAGGGCAATCATGAACAGATCATGAACTGGAAGATCCGTTCGTTGTAATGGCGATTCGCCATAACGAGAGTCATCTGAAATTATTCCCCATGGCAGTTTGGCCGAATGAACACAAACCCTTTTCGTCGTATCGAGGATTCAGTTGTAAAAATGTATCAGCTTTCACAGTTCGGTTTCGCACCCAACGCCTTCAACGAACCCTCGATTTACATCAGAGTGGCGCAGGTCTCCCGTCCTGCGCCGCAGTCTCCCGAAAGGTGGTGCAGCCAATCCCTACCCTCTCCCTCGAATCCGATCTCATGCCGCCATCTTGCCGCGGCCCTATGGCCGGCCACCGATGAGGGGGTCTAGGACATTTCATCTAAAAGCATGGCGGCGCTGAAATGTAAACAAATCATGACCGGGATGCCTTCAGCGGAGAGGCTCTCAGGAGGACTTGACAAAGCCGAGCTCATGATGGGAAAGGGAGAGGTGAGATCCGAAGGGTTGACGCCTCTTGAGAGCCGGTGGCTCCAGTGTCAGGATCGCAGAGAAAACGCGCTCGATCACAAAATCACTCGGTTTATTCGTAATCCGCCTCAGGCTCTGTAGCCGTGCTTGACCGCACGCTACCCTTGCTGCACTCTGAATGAATACCTACTCGTGTCGCTATGTCTGACTTGGAAGAATGTGGACGTGCACGTCGTGCGAAACCTACTCCAAACACTCGGCAATCCTGACCGTGGCGACGACCGCGTCGCTTAGCTAGCTTAAGTTATCTACGTTAGGATGATCGTTATATTTGACATGATTTCTGTATGACTACTGGGATATCACAAGATATGACACAAGCTTAGAAATCTCTTGGACTGGCAACGACATGATTACTTCTAGAATGATGGGTCGAAGATTGCTTTCTTTTTCGGAATTCGCGACGTCCGCCTGGGTTCCGGCTGACGCTGCGATGAACTGGTCTGGTGAGTGCGGGAGCTCGGCTGTTCCGGTGGGGCTGCTGGTGGGTCTGGAGGTGTTGGTGATGGAACGGGATGTTCTATGGCGGGTACCTCGGTAGAATCATCTGAAATCTCGGCAAACGTTAGTTCCCCAGGCCCCGTGCCCCCGTGATTGGTGTCGTCGATGGCAACTGGCTGACTGATTGTGGCATCGACTGCGTGTCCAAAGCGGCGTAATTGACCTATGTGGGCGATTGAAGAGTACGCGTTGTTATCGTCTAGAGAAACGATGGCGTACGTATCGTGGTCCAACGCCCTTGTGACCATCATTGGGCCGCGGAAAAGAGGATCGAACTTTCGTGAAGTTCCGTCGGCTGCTCTTGGGGGTGCTGAAAACCACACGATATCTCCCGGCCGGAGTTTTTCAGCAGCGACGTGACGACGATCGTAGTACTTTTGCGCCTCTCGGAATGCTTTCTCGATGCGCGATCGTGCTTGCGCTCTCAGCTCCTCGGGATCGCCTCGAGGCTTAGACGCCGGGTGTGCAATCGCACCCAGAAGTCGATCCGGCACCTCCGGACTGAATCCACAGAGCAACCTGATGGGCGTTTCTCCCGTTGAACTGTTGACCGATGTATTGAGAAGCAGTTGCACTTTCTTTAGAAGCCGATCCCAGTGCCCTGTCTTGCCGGAATGAAGGAGTTTTGCCAATAAGGGTGTGAGAATACCATTCACGCGTTCCACTTGACCATTCCCTTGAGGTCGCCTTGGACAAGTGAGTCGGTGAGAGATACCGAGTTTTGTCACAAACTCTCGGAAAACGCTCGCCGTGAAGGCCGAGCCCCTGTCGGATGTTATCCTGGCTGGGGTCCCCCAGTCGTCTATGAACCTCTGAAGAGCTTCAACGGACTCCTTCGCCGACGTGTTCCTGACGGGCTCGAGATAAGAAAACTTCGTGAGACGGTCCACAATAACTAGAATATGCGTCTTCTGGGAAGTTGAGGTGGGGAACAGACCGACGTGGTCGATGTGTACCCACTCGAAGGGTCGGTTCGGAATCGGGATATCCTGCAACATGCCGGGCTGTTTTCCGGATTTGCGGCGATGGGCGAGACATGGAATACAACGAGAGATGTGGTCCCTCACGTAGCGATTCATGCGCGGGAACCAACAGTTCTGCCTGATGATTTGAGTCGTCCGCTCTACGCCGAAATGGCCATGAAGATCGTGAGCTCGGATGGTGATTGCCTTCCGTTGACCATCTGGAACGACAAACAATCGCGCTGCATCCGAAACTCGAAAGAGGCAGCCTCTATAGAGCTCGAAATGGAGGATCATTCTCTCCTCCGCAGCTGATCTATCCTCCTCGGGCTTCCTCAAGATCTCTATCCTCCGCCTGATGTCCGGGTCTTCCTGCTGAATCGCCAGGATCTCCTCCTGGAACGTTGTTGCTGGCTTAGCGATGGTAACGAATGCGGAGACTGGCCGGTCCTCCATCCATCTATCCAGTATCTCCTCCCCCGACCGGTCGGAGACATCCCGGGCCGCGCCGCAGTAGATTCTTTCGGCTTCCTCTGGAGGCTCGTTGACCGGGTTTCTCGAAAGAGCATCAACGTGAGCCATCCGAGTCCCGGCTCGGTGCTCAACTGTGAACTGGAATTCCTGCATTAGTACACACCATCGAGCAAGCTGTGGGTTACGAGTGGTACGGGTATTTATGCTTAAGAGAGCTTGACAATCGGTTACCAGCTTGAAGGTTCTACCGAGCAGGAATGTCCGCAGCTTTTCCAGGGCGAATATTATCGCCAGAAGTTCCAGTCGAGATGAATGATACGTCGTCTCCGTTGCGCTGCATTTTCTCGACACGCAACGCACCAAATGTAGTCTCCTGGACTCATCCATCTGTAGTAGCATTCCGGCGAGACCGACCGAGCTTGCATCGCAATGTAACTCAATCTCTGCCTTTGGATTGAAGAGGGTCAGCACAGGCGGTTGTCTCATGATCTGCTTCATGTTCTCGAACGCGGACTGCTGCGAGTCGCCCCAGGCGAATGCAATCTTAGTCGACGTCAGCGCGCTCAGAGGGGCCACTTTTTCCGCAAAGGCCGGAATAAAGCGACGAAAGAATCCGCACAAACCAAGATACTGACGAACTTGTGTGGCATTCTCCGGGACTCTGAACTGCTCAATTGCACGTATTTTATCCTCTGTCGGCGAAACTGTTCCGTTCTTGATGACCAGACCCATGAATGTCACCTCCTCGAAACCGAAGCGGCACTTCTCTGGATTCAACGTGAGTCTGGCGGATCTGAGGCGGAGGAACACGTCGCGCAATACCGTCAACAGCTGGTCGAATCCGATGGCCGTCACCAGCACGTCGTCGAAGAAATGCAAGCACAGCTTCTCTCTTTTCATCGGCTCGAGCACGAGGGAAACCAGGTGATTAAAGATGGCGGGACCGTTCTTGAAGCCAAACATCATTCTGTTGAACTCGCCGCTGGAATCTGGTGTTATGAACGCTGTGTACGGACGCGACTCCGCCGAGAGTGGGACCTGCATGAACCCTTGTCTGAAGTCAAGCTGCGCGAAGCAACGCGCGTGAGAGAGGTCCATAAGTTCGTCCTCAATGTTAGGTATAGGCCACTGCAAGTCTACCGCCGCATCATTCAGTTTGCGCACATCAACCACCACTCGTTTTTTGGGGGACTTACCGGGGACCAATCGGGTCACCACGAAAGCCGGACTCGCAAACGGACTACGGGTATCAGACACGATTCCCGCGTCTTTCCAATCTCTGATCTGAGTTTTCATGAATTCTCGATCATCCGGTGCAAGACGGTATGGCTTCGAACGCGCGGGCGCTCCTCTCGGCTTGAGTTGGATGTCTGCCTCCAGGACATTTGTACAGCCGAGCTCCTGCAGGTTGAAAGAGAACACATCCTTAAATTCGTTGATGAGCTCCAAGGCTGTACGTTTTTGGGAATTGGATAGTGTGGGACCAAACATAACTTCCTCCAGCTTGATAACTCTTTGACAGCCTACAGTATCGCTACTTGACTTCTGTTCGCTACCACCAATCCTGGTCTCAGCCGACGAGGAACTCCTGTACAAATCCTCTCTCGGTATTTCTTCCTCGCTGAAAACTTTACATTCGCAAACTACCTCTCCGGCACGGATATGGAGACTCTGAACTCCGTCGTTGTTCACCGGCAACTCGACGACTCCATTCGAGTCGCTGTGGAACATGTAGTCGTGCTCCCGCGCTCGAATTACGACCGCAGAGGACGACTCGGTGACCGCACGAACAAGGGCCACCGTACCAGGTCGAACCTCCGCGTCCGACATCGCACGCGGTCGCTCCAACGTGCCTCGACGGATTCGTTCCAGCATCGACTCCTTTGGGCCCACGAAAAACTCTTCGTCGAACCTTAAGAGCGAGAGGTGAGGCAAATCTAAGAATGTTCGCCCCACACAAAGATCCTCTGGGATCGCGCTGTCTGGAAGTACCAGCGCCTCCACGTTGTGGGCAACGCCCTCATCCACCTGCAAGGAATTTAAAAACACCCTTCCCAGGGTGTGAGTAGCTGGGATCGACACGTCTCCGGTCCCATACACCGGAATCGCTTCACGCGATATCTTGAGATCCAACTGAATAGCTTTTGAAGCTCTTATTAACACCGCCGAACAACCGGTGTCCATCAAGCCTCTCACCTTTTGATCGCCATTTACCGTGCACTCCTTGAGGTACTTAGCCTCGGATGCGATGTTGGTAACTTTCGTATTGAAGTTTTCGCGACGCGGCAAGCCTCGGCGGGCTCCTAGGGGACAGTCTCTTTTGATGTGACCGACTTCATTGCATCCCCAGCACGTCGGAGTCAGCGCAAGCGATCGGCTCGGATCCGGCGCTTGAGATCGCTCGGGCGCAACCTGATGGCCCACCAATGGTCCACGAACCGCCGAACCACCTGCTGCCGATCTCCACATCGGTGCGCCCTGTGGCTCTACAGGAGCGCGAAGCGCGCGATCCGGGATAGCCTCAATTGTCTGAGAGCGCGGATCCTCGCGCCATCGACCAGGAGCACTCTGAAAGAACCCTCGCATGTTTGATCCTTGGAACGTACCCGATCCTGGTCTGCTCCTGAGCTCATTGGGCGTCCTCTCCGCATCGACTCCAATCACCCTTGCCGCTCTGATGATATCCGAAACGAGCGCGACGGCACTGCTCGATGGGTGGTGTGACACGGCAAGTTTCACGGGCGTCAGCACCTCGTGCAGACCCTGTATCACGTGATCGAAGGCATCCTCGAATGAAATACCCGCCGCTTGTGCCAGGCTGACCTTCTCGTAGACATACGACTCCGCCGGAGTATCGGGCGACTGTCTGAAACTGTAAAATCCGCTCGCCGAGCAGCCCGGCTGCACGAATGCCTCCGTGAATCGACGGCAGAACGTGGCGGCGTCCTCAACGTCCTCCGACTCGAATGCGACAAACGGAACCTCAGCATGCTCGAAATGGTACCACGTAGCAGCTCGTCCCTCCAGATGAGCACGAGCGAGGGCAAGAGCCGCCCCCGGCGTCAAACTCGAGCCTGATATCTCGCCTTGGATTTGATGAAGCCATTGTCGCGCGGCCAATCCTTTCTTCGCACCATCGTAAGAGGCGAGCCGTGGTCCCCGGCGGGACACTCCCTGTGTTTGTCGATCGCTCATGGCACGAGCCAACTCCGCGATCTGGGCCGTGAGCTCCAGGATCGACTTTTCCGCCGACTCGCCCGGCATGACTGTGCAACTCGCGCGGTCTCTCCGGATCAGTTCCTGGAAATTTCTGATTCACTGCTCCGAACTCACCGTCTGTCTTCTCGCCGACGAATTACTCTCGCGCGCCAATTATCCCACTTCTGCTCTGTCAGGATCGCAGAGAAAACGCGCTCGATCACAAAATCACTCGGTTTATTCGTAATCCGCCTCAGGCTCTGTAGCCGTGCTTGACCGCACGCTACCCTTGCTGCACTCTGAATGAATACCTACTCGTGTCGCTATGTCTGACTTGGAAGAATGTGGACGTGCACGTCGTGCGAAACCTACTCCAAACACCAGTACATTTTAAAGCCGAGCTCCGGGAGCGAATCAGTTACTGACTGATGATGATCTAAATTCGTTTCTAGATCGTATCAATCTGCGAGTATGGGTACGAATCGGCTCGGAGTAGCCCCTATTTCTGCCGATTATCCTTGCCGAGCAAGGCTGCTCCGTGGATTCCTCCGCTTCATTCTTCTACCTGATCAAGGTGCTTGTTTTATTCAGCGAATTTCCCGAAAGGCAATCCTGGGAATCATAATCAGATCCTGGTTGAAAACTTCTCGCCCATCCAGACTCTCAATTCTAGCACCGTCTATTTGAGATTCGGGCTGCTCCTCCGCTATTCAAGAGCCGTCAAGATTCCGAATCGTGAGCGCTGTGCCCTGCCATTCTCTCCCAGTCGAATTGGCTGCCCTTTCCCGCGAGCGATCGGTCTATGATGATGATGGTGATCTATTTACATTCATGCGCCGCCATGTTTTTAGATGAAATGTCCGTTTCCCCCGATGAGGCAGCCGATCTCTCCTCCTCTCCCTCGAAATCGTCTGCGCCCTGGGACATTGTTTGCGAACCTATGGCCGTCTACCCAACTGACGGCGCCGGCGCCGCGGCGAAAGCACACACGGACCACCGAGCTTTCCAAACGAAGCGCGGCAGTCATGACAACAATCGCCGGATGCTTCGTCATGACTGAGCTCACAGGTCAACACGGCTCGGGCGCGAATCGAGGGTCTAGGACATTTCATCTAAAAGCATGGCGGCGCTGAAATGTAAACAAATCATGACCGGGATGCCTTCAGCGGAGAGGCTCTCAGGAGGACTTGACAAAGCCGAGCTCATGATGGGAAAGGGAGAGGTGAGATCCGAAGGGTTGACGCCTCTTGAGAGCCGGTGGCTCCAGTGTCAGGATCGCAGAGAAAACGCGCTCGATCACAAAATCACTCGGTTTATTCGTAATCCGCCTCAGGCTCTGTAGCCGTGCTTGACCGCACGCTACCCTTGCTGCACTCTGAATGAATACCTACTCGTGTCGCTATGTCTGACTTGGAAGAATGTGGACGTGCACGTCGTGCGAAACCTACTCCAAACACTCGGCAATCCTGACCGTGGCGACGACCGCGTCGCTTAGCTAGCTTAAGTTATCTACGTTAGGATGATCGTTATATTTGACATGATTTCTGTATGACTACTGGGATATCACAAGATATGACACAAGCTTAGAAATCTCTTGGACTGGCAACGACATGATTACTTCTAGAATGATGGGTCGAAGATTGCTTTCTTTTTCGGAATTCGCGACGTCCGCCTGGGTTCCGGCTGACGCTGCGATGAACTGGTCTGGTGAGTGCGGGAGCTCGGCTGTTCCGGTGGGGCTGCTGGTGGGTCTGGAGGTGTTGGTGATGGAACGGGATGTTCTATGGCGGGTACCTCGGTAGAATCATCTGAAATCTCGGCAAACGTTAGTTCCCCAGGCCCCGTGCCCCCGTGATTGGTGTCGTCGATGGCAACTGGCTGACTGATTGTGGCATCGACTGCGTGTCCAAAGCGGCGTAATTGACCTATGTGGGCGATTGAAGAGTACGCGTTGTTATCGTCTAGAGAAACGATGGCGTACGTATCGTGGTCCAACGCCCTTGTGACCATCATTGGGCCGCGGAAAAGAGGATCGAACTTTCGTGAAGTTCCGTCGGCTGCTCTTGGGGGTGCTGAAAACCACACGATATCTCCCGGCCGGAGTTTTTCAGCAGCGACGTGACGACGATCGTAGTACTTTTGCGCCTCTCGGAATGCTTTCTCGATGCGCGATCGTGCTTGCGCTCTCAGCTCCTCGGGATCGCCTCGAGGCTTAGACGCCGGGTGTGCAATCGCACCCAGAAGTCGATCCGGCACCTCCGGACTGAATCCACAGAGCAACCTGATGGGCGTTTCTCCCGTTGAACTGTTGACCGATGTATTGAGAAGCAGTTGCACTTTCTTTAGAAGCCGATCCCAGTGCCCTGTCTTGCCGGAATGAAGGAGTTTTGCCAATAAGGGTGTGAGAATACCATTCACGCGTTCCACTTGACCATTCCCTTGAGGTCGCCTTGGACAAGTGAGTCGGTGAGAGATACCGAGTTTTGTCACAAACTCTCGGAAAACGCTCGCCGTGAAGGCCGAGCCCCTGTCGGATGTTATCCTGGCTGGGGTCCCCCAGTCGTCTATGAACCTCTGAAGAGCTTCAACGGACTCCTTCGCCGACGTGTTCCTGACGGGCTCGAGATAAGAAAACTTCGTGAGACGGTCCACAATAACTAGAATATGCGTCTTCTGGGAAGTTGAGGTGGGGAACGGACCGACGTGGTCGATGTGTACCCACTCGAAGGGTCGGTTCGGAATCGGGATATCCTGCAACATGCCGGGCTGTTTTCCGGATTTGCGGCGATGGGCGAGACATGGAATACAACGAGAGATGTGGTCCCTCACGTAGCGATTCATGCGCGGGAACCAACAGTTCTGCCTGATGATTTGAGTCGTCCGCTCTACGCCGAAATGGCCATGAAGATCGTGAGCTCGGATGGTGATTGCCTTCCGTTGACCATCTGGAACGACAAACAATCGCGCTGCATCCGAAACTCGAAAGAGGCAGCCTCTATAGAGCTCGAAATGGAGGATCATTCTCTCCTCCGCAGCTGATCTATCCTCCTCGGGCTTCCTCAAGATCTCTATCCTCCGCCTGATGTCCGGGTCTTCCTGCTGAATCGCCAGGATCTCCTCCTGGAACGTTGTTGCTGGCTTAGCGATGGTAACGAATGCGGAGACTGGCCGGTCCTCCATCCATCTATCCAGTATCTCCTCCCCCGACCGGTCGGAGACATCCCGGGCCGCGCCGCAGTAGATTCTTTCGGCTTCCTCTGGAGGCTCGTTGACCGGGTTTCTCGAAAGAGCATCAACGTGAGCCATCCGAGTCCCGGCTCGGTGCTCAACTGTGAACTGGAATTCCTGCATTAGTACACACCATCGAGCAAGCTGTGGGTTACGAGTGGTACGGGTATTTATGCTTAAGAGAGCTTGACAATCGGTTACCAGCTTGAAGGTTCTACCGAGCAGGAATGTCCGCAGCTTTTCCAGGGCGAATATTATCGCCAGAAGTTCCAGTCGAGATGAATGATACGTCGTCTCCGTTGCGCTGCATTTTCTCGACACGCAACGCACCAAATGTAGTCTCCTGGACTCATCCATCTGTAGTAGCATTCCGGCGAGACCGACCGAGCTTGCATCGCAATGTAACTCAATCTCTGCCTTTGGATTGAAGAGGGTCAGCACAGGCGGTTGTCTCATGATCTGCTTCATGTTCTCGAACGCGGACTGCTGCGAGTCGCCCCAGGCGAATGCAATCTTAGTCGACGTCAGCGCGCTCAGAGGGGCCACTTTTTCCGCAAAGGCCGGAATAAAGCGACGAAAGAATCCGCACAAACCAAGATACTGACGAACTTGTGTGGCATTCTCCGGGACTCTGAACTGCTCAATTGCACGTATTTTATCCTCTGTCGGCGAAACTGTTCCGTTCTTGATGACCAGACCCATGAATGTCACCTCCTCGAAACCGAAGCGGCACTTCTCTGGATTCAACGTGAGTCTGGCGGATCTGAGGCGGAGGAACACGTCGCGCAATACCGTCAACAGCTGGTCGAATCCGATGGCCGTCACCAGCACGTCGTCGAAGAAATGCAAGCACAGCTTCTCTCTTTTCATCGGCTCGAGCACGAGGGAAACCAGGTGATTAAAGATGGCGGGACCGTTCTTGAAGCCAAACATCATTCTGTTGAACTCGCCGCTGGAATCTGGTGTTATGAACGCTGTGTACGGACGCGACTCCGCCGAGAGTGGGACCTGCATGAACCCTTGTCTGAAGTCAAGCTGCGCGAAGCAACGCGCGTGAGAGAGGTCCATAAGTTCGTCCTCAATGTTAGGTATAGGCCACTGCAAGTCTACCGCCGCATCATTCAGTTTGCGCACATCAACCACCACTCGTTTTTTGGGGGACTTACCGGGGACCAATCGGGTCACCACGAAAGCCGGACTCGCAAACGGACTACGGGTATCAGACACGATTCCCGCGTCTTTCCAATCTCTGATCTGAGTTTTCATGAATTCTCGATCATCCGGTGCAAGACGGTATGGCTTCGAACGCGCGGGCGCTCCTCTCGGCTTGAGTTGGATGTCTGCCTCCAGGACATTTGTACAGCCGAGCTCCTGCAGGTTGAAAGAGAACACATCCTTAAATTCGTTGATGAGCTCCAAGGCTGTACGTTTTTGGGAATTGGATAGTGTGGGACCAAACATAACTTCCTCCAGCTTGATAACTCTTTGACAGCCTACAGTATCGCTACTTGACTTCTGTTCGCTACCACCAATCCTGGTCTCAGCCGACGAGGAACTCCTGTACAAATCCTCTCTCGGTATTTCTTCCTCGCTGAAAACTTTACATTCGCAAACTACCTCTCCGGCACGGATATGGAGACTCTGAACTCCGTCGTTGTTCACCGGCAACTCGACGACTCCATTCGAGTCGCTGTGGAACATGTAGTCGTGCTCCCGCGCTCGAATTACGACCGCAGAGGACGACTCGGTGACCGCACGAACAAGGGCCACCGTACCAGGTCGAACCTCCGCGTCCGACATCGCACGCGGTCGCTCCAACGTGCCTCGACGGATTCGTTCCAGCATCGACTCCTTTGGGCCCACGAAAAACTCTTCGTCGAACCTTAAGAGCGAGAGGTGAGGCAAATCTAAGAATGTTCGCCCCACACAAAGATCCTCTGGGATCGCGCTGTCTGGAAGTACCAGCGCCTCCACGTTGTGGGCAACGCCCTCATCCACCTGCAAGGAATTTAAAAACACCCTTCCCAGGGTGTGAGTAGCTGGGATCGACACGTCTCCGGTCCCATACACCGGAATCGCTTCACGCGATATCTTGAGATCCAACTGAATAGCTTTTGAAGCTCTTATTAACACCGCCGAACAACCGGTGTCCATCAAGCCTCTCACCTTTTGATCGCCATTTACCGTGCACTCCTTGAGGTACTTAGCCTCGGATGCGATGTTGGTAACTTTCGTATTGAAGTTTTCGCGACGCGGCAAGCCTCGGCGGGCTCCTAGGGGACAGTCTCTTTTGATGTGACCGACTTCATTGCATCCCCAGCACGTCGGAGTCAGCGCAAGCGATCGGCTCGGATCCGGCGCTTGAGATCGCTCGGGCGCAACCTGATGGCCCACCAATGGTCCACGAACCGCCGAACCACCTGCTGCCGATCTCCACATCGGTGCGCCCTGTGGCTCTACAGGAGCGCGAAGCGCGCGATCCGGGATAGCCTCAATTGTCTGAGAGCGCGGATCCTCGCGCCATCGACCAGGAGCACTCTGAAAGAACCCTCGCATGTTTGATCCTTGGAACGTACCCGATCCTGGTCTGCTCCTGAGCTCATTGGGCGTCCTCTCCGCATCGACTCCAATCACCCTTGCCGCTCTGATGATATCCGAAACGAGCGCGACGGCACTGCTCGATGGGTGGTGTGACACGGCAAGTTTCACGGGCGTCAGCACCTCGTGCAGACCCTGTATCACGTGATCGAAGGCATCCTCGAATGAAATACCCGCCGCTTGTGCCAGGCTGACCTTCTCGTAGACATACGACTCCGCCGGAGTATCGGGCGACTGTCTGAAACTGTAAAATCCGCTCGCCGAGCAGCCCGGCTGCACGAATGCCTCCGTGAATCGACGGCAGAACGTGGCGGCGTCCTCAACGTCCTCCGACTCGAATGCGACAAACGGAACCTCAGCATGCTCGAAATGGTACCACGTAGCAGCTCGTCCCTCCAGATGAGCACGAGCGAGGGCAAGAGCCGCCCCCGGCGTCAAACTCGAGCCTGATATCTCGCCTTGGATTTGATGAAGCCATTGTCGCGCGGCCAATCCTTTCTTCGCACCATCGTAAGAGGCGAGCCGTGGTCCCCGGCGGGACACTCCCTGTGTTTGTCGATCGCTCATGGCACGAGCCAACTCCGCGATCTGGGCCGTGAGCTCCAGGATCGACTTTTCCGCCGACTCGCCCGGCATGACTGTGCAACTCGCGCGGTCTCTCCGGATCAGTTCCTGGAAATTTCTGATTCACTGCTCCGAACTCACCGTCTGTCTTCTCGCCGACGAATTACTCTCGCGCGCCAATTATCCCACTTCTGCTCTGTCAGGATCGCAGAGAAAACGCGCTCGATCACAAAATCACTCGGTTTATTCGTAATCCGCCTCAGGCTCTGTAGCCGTGCTTGACCGCACGCTACCCTTGCTGCACTCTGAATGAATACCTACTCGTGTCGCTATGTCTGACTTGGAAGAATGTGGACGTGCACGTCGTGCGAAACCTACTCCAAACACCAGTACATTTTAAAGCCGAGCTCCGGGAGCGAATCAGTTACTGACTGATGATGATCTAAATTCGTTTCTAGATCGTATCAATCTGCGAGTATGGGTACGAATCGGCTCGGAGTAGCCCCTATTTCTGCCGATTATCCTTGCCGAGCAAGGCTGCTCCGTGGATTCCTCCGCTTCATTCTTCTACCTGATCAAGGTGCTTGTTTTATTCAGCGAATTTCCCGAAAGGCAATCCTGGGAATCATAATCAGATCCTGGTTGAAAACTTCTCGCCCATCCAGACTCTCAATTCTAGCACCGTCTATTTGAGATTCGGGCTGCTCCTCCGCTATTCAAGAGCCGTCAAGATTCCGAATCGTGAGCGCTGTGCCCTGCCATTCTCTCCCAGTCGAATTGGCTGCCCTTTCCCGCGAGCGATCGGTCTATGATGATGATGGTGATCTATTTACATTCATGCGCCGCCATGTTTTTAGATGAAATGTCCGTTTCCCGCGAATCGACAGGACTCCAGATGTGCACGATGATGCGATCACTGCCTCCATAACGGGGTCCCAAACGGCCGAATTAAGGCCGACGGACGAAGCAACACCAATAAACACCTGAAGCTGCTGGGGTGGACGCAGTCAGTGGGAACCAAAGCTGAACCGCGCAGCTTCTCGACGACGCGACAGTGGAGATGGACGACGTACATAGGTGGAAACGAAAACTGAGCCACGCGACTTCTCATCGAGGCGAAAGCAGAAATGGACGAAGTTAATCAAAACCAAAACAGGACCGTGCGGATGCACCGGCTGCTCACACAGAAACATGGAGACCGCGCAGACTGTTTTCTGAGGGAGAGCAACCATGCTGTTTAGGTCGTTAGTGCGATCAGTGACGCCATCTGGAGGAAAATACTTCAGGAGGCTGCGATTGGAAAACGGTATGGGGTTGCAAAGAAAAATTGCGATGGTAGACTACAGAAGGTGGGATCTTACCAACGTGCAAGTTTCATCCAAATTCGAGAACTTTTTGGGCGACAGAGTAGCGCTTTATTAAGAGTATGGAATGGATGGATATGGATATGGATGGATAATCACGAGCAGGGACTGTATTATCATTATGGTTTTGTTTGAATTCGGCCTTAGGAGTCGAGAGTGGTTTTGTTGTTGGGTTCCTCTAATTGTAAGACCAATGGAATCAAGTAGAAATTCGCATTGGTGACGTCATCGTCCATGGCGGGTTGGTGAGGGGTGACGCATTCAGATTTAGTTTCCGATCCGAGAACGAAGATGTTCTTGAGAAATTCCACGCTGCAGTTCGGTCTGACATTGTGGCGTTGTAAAATTCGATGTGTTTCACACCCAAGATTCTGAGGTATGTTTGTAGGTGTTCAGTGGAGTAGTTTAGTGGATTTTATAGAATCTGTTAATTAGACGCTGTTTGCGGGGTTGGTGGTCGCGAGGCTCCGTGCGTCAAGTATTGCAAAGAGGGAATTGAAGTTGTAGTGTTTCTAGTTAGTTAGAAGTAGGCCTTGCAGCGGTTTTTAACTGCAATTTTCTAACTGCAAAGACTGCAAAATTTTGCAGTTTTCCAACTGCAAAAAACTGCTTCCAGCTGCAGTTTTTGACTGCAGTTTAAAGCCCGCGGGCGACAACGAAAGGAACCCGCCATCCGGAAATGCGCCCATTTTTCCGTCATACCCGAGGGACGGTGAGGGACAGATTGATCTTTCATCCGAATAATCCCCTTTATCCCCTCTACTTCGTGTCTTCGAGCTGACATTGCGCGACGTATGTAGCTCCAATCTGACCAGAGGGGCCAGGGGTTTCACCAGTCACCATACCACGACTGGTAGCTTGTGATCCATACATTGTTCAAGGATTGAACGACTGGCTGGAATTCTGCCTGAAGTTCAGAATGAACGACTTCGCCAGTACATGTCATCTGGCCGAAGGTCCGCAAGACACTTCCGGGAAATCTTGGGCGTCTCCTCGAGCGTTGTCGGAGAAGCCTGACTTCAGTGTAGTTCGGTTATTGCTTGGAGAGAACAGAGCAAGTCTGGAACCAGCCACATTGGATAAAATCTTCTTTCTCCGGAAACTATTTCAATATGAGCATTTTCGAACTCAGTCAACCTATTTCGAGAGCAGTTTGATTGCAAGGATGCACTTGCGAGGTCTTCCCGCTGAAGAACCTCAAGGGAATGATTGAACTTGGCAGATGAATCGTCTCTGGAGTTTCAAGTGCTTGAAATTTATCCCAAGCTCATTGAAGATTACCAGACTATAGCATAGAAATCAACAGCACACTCGTAATTCAAGGTCGAATGCGAGAAAAAGCAATTGCAGTCATTTGCAGTTTTTGACTGCAAACTGCAGTTTTCGGTCGCAGTTAACCGAAAACTGCGTTTTCCAAAAACTGCAGTTTTTTTACAAGGCCTAGTTAGAAGGTGTGGCTTTGAAGCCTTCGTTGGCGAGGCTGCAGATAATGCGGTGTTTTTCGATGGGAGACAACAGACTACGAAGACAACAGAAAAGGAGAAGAATGGATTTAGTGTTTTTTTTTTTTTTTTATCTCAAATAACATGTTTCTTCGCTATGCCTCAGATAGGTCTACCAATTTGGCGACTCTCTAACTGCAGACTATGAGGTCAGCTCCAGACGAGGGCCGTCGTAGGCCGCCATTGTGCCCATGACAGCGGCTGCATTGCCTCTCTGTACATCTAGTGACAAACGCTGCAAAAGGTATTCCCGCGCACGATTACAGCCGGTCGCCTCCTCGATCAACTGTCCCACGGTGTTCA
The DNA here is from genome assembly GCA_028455905.1 of Neoseiulus californicus. Classification (NCBI taxonomy): domain Eukaryota; kingdom Metazoa; phylum Arthropoda; class Arachnida; order Mesostigmata; family Phytoseiidae; genus Neoseiulus; species Neoseiulus californicus. The sequence continues at coordinate 14,521,450 of JAMQGS010000006.1, forward strand.
ATAGAGCTCTCGTCGCCGGGCCTGGGCCACCTAGAGTCTCGAATGCCAGTGGCGCAACGAAATAGTTGGCCGACAGATCGCTGTATTTCTGAAGCTTGAGAGCCTCCGCTCTGGCGCCTGCAGCACCCGCCGTGAGGCTCCCGGCGTCGACATATGAAGGGGCTAGAGTGTCGACAACCGTTCCGTCCCACACAAGGGCTTTTCCTCTCTCAAAAGGTATGAGTGTCATACCGTCTGGCCGCCTGCCGTCGCTCCCGCACAGTCCCTGAGGCTCCCTGATGTTTGGTATCTGGGCGCTGCGCAGCGCGCGACTGAACGTCTCGTTGATCTGGGAGTGGCGAGACCACCTCCCGGCGCTCATTCTGCATGAGAGCCCGTGCACGCCGTCTGCCTCCACCGGGTGCCCACAGGAGCAGGGGTGGGGTGTGACAATTTTGGCCCCCAAACGCAGACCTGCGCAGATTCGCACCGAGTTGTCATCGAGCAAAGTCCCCAAGCTCGCCGACGGCAGGCAGTGGAGCCACTTGCTGGCACCGGGACTGCTCACGGCCCGAAGCCTTGCCTTGTCTGCGTTTGAGAGCAGGCTGTTCCCGAGCTCTGTCGTTCGCTCCTCGCATAGGACGGCGTCCCACTCTCTCTGAACGCGCTTCTTTTCCGGGGCTGTTCTTCCGGAGGAGCAGAATCGGTCTACTAGAGCCGACACCGTCGCCGAGAAGGATGAGAAGAGCTCTTCGTCAAGCAACTCCCCGACCATGCCTTCCGTTGCGTGGACCGAGGAAAGAATGCAAGGGGCCGCGAGGTCGCGCAAGGAGCGAATGCCCAGTCCACCCATTCGAACCGGCAGCTTCGCTTGTCGTAATTGCAGCGGGTTGAGATCGATGTTAAGAATCTTTGCTAGCGCTTCGTGGATTTAGTTCATTGTGGCGGTTCGGATTAAGGTTTATTTAGGAGCGGGCAGCAGTGGATCTTCGAATTCCTCTTCGTGTCCCTCTTCTAGCCACCACTGAAGCAGGGCGGCATGTGTAGGATCCTGGCTATTTTCTCCGTGTTCCACGAGGGTGTTGATTGTCGACGTTAATTGTCGTCGTCCGTTAAATTCCCGGATCATCAAGTTGCGTACTTCGGCGGATTGTCCCTCACTTTCATCCAAGAGCTCTGAATGTTCTCCCCAGTTTTTCTGGGATAGTCCTGTCATAGGGCTACTTGTTTCCGCACGCGTCATGCATCTTGCGCACCCTGGAGCGGAGATAAAAATTCAAACGAGGAAAAAAACACGAAAATCCGAAAAATCGACCTTACAACGAAACTAGAACTGTTACGAGGAAACGGTCACCAGATTCGGAATCTACGACCCCAAATTACCCCATCCATGGTCTCAAATTCCTTGTAAGTGAAAATGTGTTTTTTTTTGTCGGGCAGTGTTATGTAGTCCGCTTGTGGTGGTGGGGTGTTGGGCGCTTCGATTTCTTCTATCTTGCTGATCTGTGGCGGAATAGAAACATGCTAATCTCTCTATCAGATATGGGTCAGACGATTTGTTATGACGAGAGGCTTTCGAATGAATCGCATGAACCTACTTTAGTGAGGCGAAGTTCGTAAGCGTGAGATGTCGCTCGGTAACTTGCACTCGGTTTCTTCACGCAGAATCCCGAGAGTTTGTAGGCTTTCCCTTGGTGGAGGTGGTCGTAGATGTTCTCAGCGCTTGCGGAGCAAATTACATTTATCTCGGCTGTGGTGTCTGCTAGGACAAAGGAGAATAATTTCCCATCGGTACATGCTTGCGTTGAGGACCGAAAGGGCGTTTTTGATCGAACTCGGCCGAGTATGACGCCGCCGGTTCGGTTGCCGCCAATGTCGACGATGGATCTCGGTGTTTTCTTCGGTGGTTGTTCTTGGCCCTCTTCTGGAAGGAGACGTTAGACATGAGGGAGGATATGGTTGAGAGCGCAATATGTTTGCTTCGATGAGGGGTATTTATGAGGTTCTTCGTTCATCCGTGACGTACTTACCGTCGGATCGATCTTCGATAGGCGCAATTTCAGCCATCCTCAGCTTCGTTGTAGGAAGCTTTCGCTGACCTAATTTCAGAATTGTTCTGGTGGGCTTTATATGGGGTTTCAGTCGTGGGTATAATTTGTTGTTTATGATTGTTTGCGAGAGGCTTGATTTGCTGTGGCAAGAGGTCCTTTCTTTCTGAATTGGCGTTCGTTGTGTTGTTCTAAGTGGAAGGTTGACGATTTCGGTTTTTGGATGTATGTCTTCCTCGTTGGTGATTGATGGAGATGTGTCCGTGGATGGATGCCACGTTAGATTGTGGGGGCTTTGTTCGTGTTGGATTTTCCTTCGATAGGTTAGAATGATTTGTTGAGGGAATCACCGTATGCCTGGGAATCGTGGTTTGCGGACGGAAGGTGGAGGATATCTGTTATGTGAATCGAGGCGAAGCGGGTCCTCGGTCGTCGAACGCGAGGAACGATCGCTCTCCTCCTGATTGTCGGTGTGTTGATGCGTTTCTGGATTGGCCGTTTTTTGCGAAGTAAATAATCAACGAGCTTGTTGACCTGACATTTCGCAGCGTTTAGAGGTCATGAAAAATCTCGCGGATTAGCGGAATTCATTGAGTTCTATTGAGTAGTATTCATTGAATCGTATTGCCAAACGCAAGGGTCATTGCGACGGAAAGCGCAGGAATATTGTGGTCAGGTACGCGTATAGTGGTTGCGCTTATCAGCGCATAGTAGCCGCGTTTGATGTCGGTTGGAAGGCTTGCGATCAATTTGATGAACTGATCACAGGGTTTTTCCTTGGTTGTTTTGGGTGTTTTTTCTCTTATGTATTGTGTGAGCGGCTGCGGTCGGCTGACCCGCTAGTTCAGTGTAGGAGGTAGGCGATGTGAGTTGAGCCGTTTTCGAGTTAATAGCGGGCTTCAATGGGTGATGGGGTACTCTTGATTTTTTCTTGAGGTTGAATGAGTGCGAGCTGGGCTGCTGCGCTGTATGGCGGTTATCTGACTGGAGTTTTGGGTGTTGATGTCAGGACTCATGGTTCGACTTCTGTTCTTCTCAACAAATGCCCTTGACGGGTCGGATGGTTGTCATGGGGTGTTTTATCCGTGAAGCTGAGTTGTTTCTGTTCTTGATTTTGAAAGGCGGGTTCCAGTGTCTAATGAGATGTATTTTTGTGAAATTGCTCGCGCCTGTGTTTCCAAGTGATATCTTGACGATATAGGTTTTTGGATATCTCTTGTGTTTATGATATCCGCCGCTCTGACGTACGTGATGTTTAAGGTCATGATATGGGTTTTCAGAATACAATAGGTTTTTTTATCGGTGGTTCCAAGGTTTTTTCCAATGGGTATGTTGTGTGCATCAATTTGTGGCAGATTTCCGTCTTGGATGTGTACAATTTCACTCATCTGTGGAAACATTGAGTCATCTTATTAGATTATCCATGGAATATATATTTGATTTTCAAGCTAGTTGCTGTGTTGATGGGATTACTTCGAATGTGACGCATATTCACTTTTGTCAGACGGGCTGAAATGGGTGAGTGCTGTTTCTGTAGGTTGCGGCGGTTTTTTCAGTGAGAAATCTTGACAGCTTGTACCAGTGTCCCACCCGTAAACGTTGATAGCGTTCTTCTGCTTCGTTTGAACAAAGCACGTTGGTTTCGGCTGACGAATCCCACCCGTAAACGTTGATAGCGTTCTTCTGCTTCGTTTGAACAAAGCACGTTGGTTTCGGCTGACGAATCCCCCAAAGTGAAGGAGGAGAATTTTTTCCGAGGGTCGTCCTGCGCGGTTCCACGGAGGGAGGTTTTTGTGCGGATTTGGCCGACAATGATTCCTTCTGTTTGACTCGCTTTGATGTCGACTATGAGTCGAGGCTTGCTCACTGGTGGCTCATTATCGGCGCGGTCTAGAATGCGACTCCAGACGTAAAGCGGTAATCGGTTAGCGGCATCTCTATCTCTATAAGAAAGAGTTTCGGTACGTACTGTGCTGATTTCTAAGATCCGCAGCGTCGAGTTCCGAATCTCCTTTAGGTGTTGTTGTCGCCACGGACACTTCGTTGTAGTTTCGCCTTTGCAGAATAAAAGCAAGTAAGCGCTCGGGGGGACCTCATATAGGGTTCTATTTTATTAGGGGCTTCTTTCTTTGCGAAATATCGTCAGCTGTGTATTTGCAACAGAGATGTCGGTGATATTGATTTCTGGAGGCGTCCGTTCCTTGTCGTGTAACAGCCGTATTAGCAGCCGAGGCGGTTCCCGTGGATAGATTCTAAAGGTGCGTTCACACTACGGCCAATCGGTGGCGCCGCAAATCGGTGGGAGGGGCGGTAGCAGAGGGGATCGCGCTACAGCCACCGCTCACGGAGCAGCGGCGAACGAAATGAGCCCGCGAAAAGCTAACGGTAATCGGAGGGAATCGCCGACCGCGAACTCGCGAAATGTAAACAAAGGGAAGAATGAGTCCACGAAGAGTCGGAGGTGTAGGAAAAAAACGACCTAGTGAAGAAATTCGAGTGCAGGATGCGGCCGGCAAGAAATAACGACCTAGTTCGCGCAGCCATCGATGTCGTAGTGCATGCGGCAATCGCGGACCTACAGCAGAACCTCAAGGCGAGGAGTCGCAAGCCGCGTCGTTACTGGGTGAAGCCGTGGATCAGGGCGAGGGAGGAGCGAGGTGCCTCCGCTACACTCATCGCAGAATGGCGCACCCAAACGCCCGAGGATTTCCAGAACCATTTCAGGATGAACGAGCAGCAGTTCGGGTATTTGTTGGAGAGAGTACGCCCGTACCTCGAAAAACAAGATACTTGGTTCCGGGAAGCGCTTCGCGTCGAAATCAAACTTGAAATGAGTCTTCGGTATCTCGCAACGGGGGACAACCTGAGCACCCTGAGCGCGCTCTATAGGGTCCCGAAAAATACGTTCTCGCTGTTCTTCCCGGAGGTCTGTCGAGCCATCTACACCGTTTTAGAGAACTCCATTCGGGTAATGATCTCTTTATTGGAGAAATATGCAGGACATATATAAGGCCGGAGAGGCTGGGCTGAAAGACGGTGGGGTATGGCTCGAAGAGAGAGTTCACAGCGGGAGGAAGGAGTCTGCCTCAGCCGCGTCAGCGTCTGGAGTAGAACTTTGGTAGGAGGCCTGCTGACTGCTCGATTTCGCATCTTTGAAAGGCCGATTCTCTTGCCTCGGAGACAACGGAGCTCGTGGTGAAGACCACCTGTGCATTGCACAATCGGCTGCAAACAAGCTCCTAGCGACCGTCTCAACGGGTTGGTTCGCGACGCCGTGAGGACAACGAGCGCCCTGATCATGGATTGCCCGGTCTGCAGCCCACGCGACACCGACACCCCGCCCACGCAGCTGAAAGGGTTCGGGACACGTTCGCCGACCGCTTCCTAACCACAGAGAGTGTGCCCTGGCAATGGGGCATGATTTGATGCGTTGAGGGCGTTTCTGAATAAACTGAAGGAGTCGCTACTCACCTCCAAGTTTGAAGTACTCTTTCTGACGTTGGCTGTTCGCCGGAGGAAGCAGTCCGCATCCTCAAACCAGAAAAGCTTCGGCCTGTATATATCAGCCGGTCCGGAGCCGCTCCTTTCTGAATCGCGGATTTTTTTGAGCTCCATCACGTATCTGGTCCGCAGCGACTTGAGCTTCGCTTTCAACTGTGGCACCGTCAGGCTCGGAAGGTCCAGCTCGACTACTAGGAGCTCGTACGCTTTGTCTCTGAGATTTGCCTTCCGGTACTCGCTGCTTGTGTGATCCCATAGGCAGTCATAGGAACGAAAGGCTCGCAGCAGGGGGACAATGTCCGTCGGTTTCCAGGGAAAAGTCATCGTGGGAAACAGCTCAACGACTGCGACTGGTGTCTCTGCAACCGCTGGCTGGTGCTAGTGGTTGTGCCCGGGCGCGCTCAAAATCAACCGCCAATGAATTCAGCCTCCGGAGAGTGCTGGCCAGTGCTACCTAGTACCTGTGCGCGCGCGCTCAAAATCAAACGCCAGTTGATCCGGCCTCCGGAGTGTGTTTCGGTGGCGCCTCCAGTGTTGCAGCGGCGTCGCCGTGCCCTACTGCTTCTTTCAACACTGGCTGAGCCACCGAGGTGGCGCCACCGATTTGCCGGGGTGTGAACGCACCTTGAGTTGGTTCTCGCTGGCATCGTCAATGATGTCGATTTTCTCTGATTTGTTGGTATGATTTGCTTGGAGAGTCGGTTGGCGTGTGGCATCCGTGGAGCAATGCCACGCTGGTTTGAGGTAAAGTAATTGGTGATTCCGGTTTTCCTTGAATTATTTGTATGAGCGGTTACGCAGTCCCGACGATGCGGGTCCTGGTTGTCGACGGGCGTCGTGAACATTGCGCCCTTTGAATTCTGGTTGGAGTTATATTCCGTCGGGAGTCGTGTCAGGAGCAATCCGTCGAAAATGCTTAGAATTTCAATGCGTACTGAATCATGATTCGAACGATCCTTTCATATTAGTGGATCATACTCCGTACGAGCCGTCCAGCGCTATGTACCCGCCAAAAGTCAAGCTAGGCGTTCCCCTGGGGACTGAGAGATGAAGGAGAAACGGGTCGTCACACAATATGACCTGGAATCGACACGAAATTTCAAGATATCGGAGAAAAATACCCAGCGGTCATCACTCGTCCTCACCCAACCCCACCGAAGCAACTGAAGCTCATTTCAGACGTCGCCGTGAAGCGCTTTGGAGGGGTAATCGCTGGAAGGGTGAAAAGCAAGTCCAACATCCGGCCTTGGAAAAATGATTCGGAAGAAGGCTCGATGTTTTCTTTCGTCGTCTACGATACTAGCTCCGAAATCAACGAACTGGTCTTCGGTGATTCCACCGGAGAATTGTGCGAGGTTATCAAAATCGACCAGTGCTACCGATTTCATGGCTTCCGAGTTAAACAAACCAACCCATAGTATTCGACATCACAGCATGACTGTGATATTCTACTCAAAAAGGCAAGCAATCCCGGGCCCGGCACGGAAGTATCACTTCAATGGCGAAGTAATGTCCTAACGATGATCTTTCAACCTCCCGCAGCCATCCAACGTACAACCCATCGATGGATCGGGAATTCCAAGACCGGCGATCGTACCGTTAACGCTCGCCAAACTGGCTGAGTTGGAGACGAACAGTCTCGTAAATCTGGCCGCTATCGTGTACGATGTCAAAAGGCCGGTGACGATGAATTGCCGGGATGGAGCAAACCGTCCATGTCAAACCGCCACACTAGTTGACGATACTCTCAAAGCGATCCCCGTATCACTATGGGGGGATTTCATCGCCCCTCTCTAGACCAGAGCGAAGGACAGAGCGTGGTTTTCCAGAGCTTCCAACTGAGGAGCGTCGGTGAAAAAAAAACCCAAGTTCAACCGCCAGTTCTGTGATCCTGGAAGAAGGGGACGTCGCGAAAGGCCGCAGCCAAGCCTTGGGTGCGTGGTACAAGAAAGCCGGTTTCGAAGATGAATTTGAAGCACTGTGACTTCTTCTGATAGCTTCATCAATAAACAATCAATTTCCTTGAGTATTTTCATGTATCATTCGACCCGACGTATTAAATATAATCATCGACAAGTGATTTTCAATATCTAGCATTTGGAATTTCCGGGCGCCACGGCGCAGTCTCACAATCAGTCAAATCCGCCTGATTGTTTACGTCCTCCAGCAGACTCCTTAATAGGAATCTGAGGTGGATTTCCGTCGACTCATGCTATCCAACAATCGTGGAGGCTCGAAAACGGCGCACATACGTCGCATAATCTGTGCTGTTTACTAATTGTAAGTACGAAGACAACGTGAGACACTTCTATCTACTCTCCCACTCAAAGAGTGGGAGTGTAGATAGACTCCCACTCTGGAGAGGGCCAAGTGCTCACTGGCTGCCCACAGGGGACAGTGCTATGAAGCTCCCTATTTCTCCTGTTCATTGATGAAATCAAACACATCTTACAGCCTCCTGTCAGATTTGTGATCTACGCAGACGGCGTGAAACTGTACATGCCAATGAGACACGAAAAGGACAGAAAGGTTCTTCAGAGCGCTCTGGACGACCTCATGGCATGGTCCCATGAAATCGGACTGAAGCTATCCACCCATAATTGCGGCATCATCCATCTTGGTCGAAAAAATCCGAAATACACTTATGTCCTCGGCAGCGACGTACTAACCCAACTACACTCAGCAAAGGACCTTGGCATTCGCTTCTCAGCTACACTTGACTTCCGCGAGCAAGTGGATCATGTTGTGAGGCGGTGCTCCGTCCTGGGCTGTTGGATACTACGTTCATTTTCGATCAAAGATCCCCGAGTTTATATCCAACTCTACCGAAGTCACGTCGTACCTGTACTGACTTACTGCTCGCAGGTCTGGTTCCCTCGCCGCAAGTGTGATATGGAAAGACTAGAGAAACTTCAACGCTTCTTCATCAGAAGAGTTGCGCACCGCTGCTCCCTGGAGCACTCTCTGATTGCCCTCCCGACGGTCAGGATGCTCTTCAAAGCTGCCGACGTTGTTTATTTGAGAAAACTCATCAGGCGGGACGAGACCACTTTCGACACCATGTTCTCGTTAAGTTTCAGGAATACCAGATCCGGTTTTGACTTCCACGCCCATCAGATAGCAAACTCCGAACTCATCGCCAACATGTATCCGTGGAGAATCTCCAGAGTCATACACCATGAAGTCTAGTTCCCCCCCCCCTCCTGCCCCACCGTTGTAATATTACATCTAGTCCATCTATCACCTGTTGAATAAATGTGTTTGAACCTTAGAATTCGGAGATCTACAGGATGACAGTGGTCACAAGGACCGAAGTGAAACAGTGAAGACGACACAGCAGTAGATACCACGGAGCTCGAGGCACCGAAGTCCAGGGAAGATGAAAACTCCGACTCAAGGAAGGATAAAGGAGTTAACTGTGGAAGGAGGCGCCTGTGAAGCTGTAAAGCCGTGGTCAATGTTACGTGAGGTTTCCGCAAGTATGGTGGTTGACTTTCGGGTTTCGTGTGTCGTCACAGAGTAATGAAAATCCGTCGTTTTGGTGTCTTGAACGGGACGGTCGGCATTAGTACTATATCCAGTCAAAAGGCGATTGTCGTAGTAAGGACGTGACGAAGAAAGTGATTGGGGTGTTTATTCTATCATTACGGTATCTGGGATGGGTAGTGGGATGTTATAAGCGTAGCGGTTCTAGATCATGTAAGCTGCCCTCTGTGACCCACCAGAGGAGCAAGTCTGATGTGGTTGGGTCGTCTTCGGGGGTCGTTATCGTCATGGTCGAATCCGTGGTGGTAGACAGGTCGTCAATGTTCCTGGAGGGTTGAGTGAGGTTTGCGATGAGGACGCAATCGCCCTCATGAGGGTCCAGGGTTTCGACGAGTTCCCCCCGAAGGGTCACCGTCACCACCTTTTTGGTTGTGGCGACTAGGACGGTACGGTGGCCCTCTGGATGGGGATTTACTTTCAGGACCAACCCGTGAATGGAGATATTTGTGTCGGTCGGGGTCAGGGTGGCGGATAAGTCTCCGCTGTCCGTTGGAAGGGTGACAGAAGCAGTCGGGGGTGGTGGTGGTGGATCGGGGATTACAAAAGTGGGCATGGGGATTGTTCTGCAGATTCCTGGAGAGACCGAACTTCGTTGTGGTGAGGGATGGCCTGGGTTTTTATATCTTCGGATAATCGTGGAGGGCTCTCATTGGTCAATCGAGGTGAGGAATTCGTCGTTGGTTCGAGTTGGGGTGAATTCTCTGGTGTGGGATGGTCAGGTTCATTCTAGAAACACAGACGGATGGATATGTTCTCGGTTACCACGGTTGAGCTCTGGGATCATGTATCGGTGGAGCGTGTCGAAAAGAATCTTGGAAAATTCGAAGAATCAAGAAAATGTCATTTTGCAAGCTTCTCCGACGTGTGGCGACTTCCAAAAATATTCCACCCGTCGTTTGGGAACCCTAAACGGTCCAGTACTCCAGGGTGGGAGTCATTAAAATGGCAGTGGTATGGCCACTGGTGTTATGTCTGTCACTGTCTAGGTCAGGGGTGGGCAACCCGCGGCCCGCGGGCCGCATGCGACCCCCGGGTACCTTCTCTGCGGCCCGCCGCCGTATACTCATGTGTTCAGGGCCCGATAGTCTCTTGTCGATATTGAGGGAATCCAGCATCTCATTCAGACTTGACCCTATGAATGATATTCCCTGGGACAAAATATCCCACCACGATCCGCCTTTCAAAAAGAATAGTTCAATTTCTGAATCAATTCCAAATAAGAATCACGTCATACACCCAGTGGCGTAACCGGCCTTGCTGGCGCCCGGGGCAGACTCCCAACCCCACAGTTTTCGCAAATAGCTCTGGTATACACACTCTCACTCATGTGATTCGGAAATGATTCTCAGATCGATATATTTTGAGTTAGCTTATCATCACAATGACTTTCATTTGATGTCCAAAGATCCCCTTTTTTCACTCGTCTCTCTCGTCATCTCGTTCTCTATACTCAGGCGGGAGGTCTACGAGTCTCCATTGGTTTATCGAAGCTCTCAGATTCGAGAGGATCAACTCGAGTTTGCTTAACGATCTTTCACAGCTTGCAATGCATATCGCTATCGTGAGTAAGATCTGGACAGAAACTCAAAGATTCGGAAACACGCTCCCGTCTCCATAATGAACCATAGAATGAAGCAGCTCAACCGATTGGCTGATATGAATTTCGTTCCGAGCTCGTAGTGGCATCCTGCAGTGGTGGATTGCGCGATCCAATTCTTCGCCGTCAACATCAACTTTATGGAAACCAGCAAAAGACCGACATTGTGCTTCGAGCGTGTCACACTGATCATAGAGGAGTCGCGGCGTAACTTGCAGAGAGCCGAATTTCTCATCTGATTCCGCGAAACGCTCGGATCTTTGCTACAGCTAATGAAGGAGCCAATCGATGGTAGTAAACACAACGCGCCTCATATCATCGTTTGCTTTCGAAACGGTACCGCGAGTTGTTCTGCTTCCGCTGTTGCTCGAAGGAGATCTCGGAGTCGTCGCAAAATTCCTGGCCTCATGATCCGTCGCAACCTTCAACAATGAAGGCATGCAACTATAGATGCACAGCCATCCGAAGGTTCCTCTCTCTGATTCGACCCTTACTCGGGGCCGGAATCGCACTTGTGAACGCGTGTTTGATTCAATTCTGACAAACCGTATATCACAGAATTTGCTGTTATTGACAATTTTCCGCTTACATGACTCCGGTAGTATGAATCGGGGCTCCGTTTTTGCGCCCCCAGAGGCTGCGCCCGGGGCATGAGCCCCCTCTGGCACCCCCCTAGTTACGCCACTCATACACCCCCGGGAAGGACCATTGCGGCCCGCCATGGGTTTTGAGCGCAGTCAGTGGCCCGCCGGAGGTCCGAAGTTGCCCACCCCTGGTCTAGGTTGAAGATTGGGATTTTTTGGAGAAGAATTCATTGAATTGAAATGGGTATGAAGAAATCATGGGAGTTTATTTCATTACGTTATCATCATCGGGACAGAAAATCTCAGGACTGCGATGAGGTATCGGGGGGGAGATCAAGTTTCTCGAATTCTTGGACACTTCCTTCAGTTGCCCACCACTTGTGTAATTCAGATGACGAGGGGTCATCCTCTGGATTTCGGAGCGTGAGGATCGTGTTCGGATTCGTGGAGAGCCCCCGTACTCCTCCAAAATCACGGATGTATAGATTTTGGAGGAATACGCAAGTTCCCCCCGTATCACCAATCTTCCAGCGAACTCTCCCCATAGGGTAACGGTTACCACTCTCTTGGTGTCATCCACGAGGAGGATGTGTTGTCGTTGTTTTGTCGTGGTGTCGGTGCACGGTATGTCCCAAGTGGGCTCGACCTCGGAAACCATGGCATGTATGGTGATCTTTTGTTTCGGGTTGACTGTCAATAGTTCCGATAGTTTGTTGTTCTTCAATGTGTTCATAGGAAGGTCTCCACCCGGTATCGCTTGTATACGGCTCAGCTGTAAGATCAAGATCAGGCGCGTAGCCAGGATTTTCCCTGGGGAGGGGCTGAAATTTTTCCCAAAGGGGGTACCCTTGTGAAATTCGCCGAAAATCGGTTGCTTGACCAGAACCCTCAACTTGGATAGTATGAACCGAGGGGTCTTGGGGGGGGGGCCAGCGCCCCATTTGCCCCAATGTGGCTACGCCACTGATCAAGATGCTACTAAGCTGACCAGGTTTCATATGGTTGTTGACATAACAGGGTGGATGAGTGCTTACTTTTGTTAACTGGAGTTCGAATGGGTGTGTCGTTGGGTTGTAACGCGCATGGGCCCTTTCTATTTTGAAAATTGTTAGGGAGTAACACTTCCCGACTTGGATCTCTTGGCAACATTTCTCAGTGAATTGGTCAACTCCGGACACAATTACGTTTATGTCTCCAGTGGTATCCTCCAGGATGAATGTGAAGATTTGACCATTCTGCCAGGTCTTTATCTTGGTTTTCATTGTCACGCGACCGATCACAACACCGCCTATTTGATCAGCGGTGAGGTCTTTGTATATGTCGGACTTTCCCGGTCGGTTGTAGGCCTTGAAACAGGAAAGTTTTTATCGATCCAAGTTTGATCAAGTTGATGGTGAAAATACGTAAGAAGTATCCTCACAAGTTTTTTTCAAAGGAACGTCTGCCGGTGATTCGCGGGTGCGGGTGTTTCGTTCGAACCCGATGGATTGGGTAGTGAACGTTCGGGTGGTCGAAGATTTTCTGTTATGTTCGACATCATGTGGGTTTGACGCCAGTGATTTACGAACTTCGTTGTGGTGAGGGATGGTTTGGGTTTTAATATCTTCGGATAATCGTGGAGGGCTCTCATTGGTCAATCGAGGTGAGGAATTCGTCGTTGGTTCGAGCTGGGGTGAATTCTCTGGTGTGGAATGGTCAGGTTCATTCTAGAATCACAGACGGATGGATATGTTCTCGGTTACCTCGTTTGAGCTGTGAGGTCATGTAACGGTGGACCGTGTCGAAGTGGATCTTGGAAAATCCGAAAAATCCAGAAAATGTCATTTTGCAAGCTTCTCCGACGTGGGGTGACATCCAAAAATACGACCCGCTATAGAGCATTGATCAGTAAAATGCCCCCCGGGGTGGACGACTTTTTCGTCTCCCCCCTACGGTCCGTCACTGGGGACGTCAGTCGGGTCACATGTATGGAGGTGAAAAACCCGTGAACTCGTAATTCCGGTAGTTCGAGAACAAATTGAGGGAACTGAAGAATATGGGAGTTCGAAAAAAAGGCCCGGGAGTAACTGACCTGATTTGTTTCATTTCGATCACAGAGGATTTTCATGTTGGTTGAATATTTCCATGGTTTAAGTCTTATCATTTCGTTTCCTTAAATATTTTATTCACACGGTTTGTGTAATATTCTACCTAAGTAAGAAGTACAATTCATTTCGTTTCATGACAGGCTTACATTTCTCATAAAAGTATTTTGTTGAATACCGGACGGTGATTTGAAAAATATGAGATGTGAGGGTGACACTCGAGTGTCATGTCCCTCGAAAATGTCAAGTCAATGCATGTTCTTCCGAGGGTTGTTTTTTCGTCGGTATTGTTTGTCAGTTTGAGTCCCCAGTGTTTTGCAAAAAATTTGGTTAGTTTTGGTAGGGTGACATCAGTTGTGTTGAAATAATTACGGGTGCACTGGATACTGAATGAGCAAGGCTGAGAGGGATCGAGGATTAGAGGTTTTCGTTGTTAGGTTCCGAAAGACTGTTTATTCATCAGGAATACCCCACTTATATAAGATCACTTCGTTTTACGATGGTCAGAAACTTCAACACTTTCCCTTGACCAGAGCATAAACGGAGTCGAGTCCGAGCTTTTGAACTCAGGACAATCCTGCGAGTTTGCAAAGGTAGTTGTGCCTGATCTTAAGCAGGGGCTTGGTTAAAAGGTCTGCAACTTGGTTTTCAGTGCCGATTTGCTGCACTTCCAGATCCTTCTCAGCAACCCTTTCCCTGACGAAGAAGTGTCTCAACGAAATATGCTTGGTACGACGGTGGAATTCGGGATTCTTGGAAAGTTTCACGGCGGCGGCATTGTCTACAAACAGCGTTGGCACCCTGCTTAGAGCAGCCTTGCTTCAACTGAAAAGCTTCAACTGAATCTGAATCTGGTCCTGCTTTGAAATTTCTCTCAAACATGCATAGCTGATGGACCAAATCCTCAAAACTCTTGGTTGAATCTCTGGACAGAAGCATCCAGCTCGATCGGAACGTTTCAAACTTTTGCGGGAGAATCTGGAGGGCTTTGCACACTAGGAGTAAATAAGGGAGTGGGTTCTCCTTCCTGGCTCGCAATCCAATATTCAACTCATTAAAGAGACTGGACAGTTTGGCCGTATGAGTTGAGACATCATTCTCCGGCGACCAATTGAATGTGAAGAAGTCCGTGCAGATTTTGAACAATTGATCCTGTGAGGAAGCCTCATAGAGTGACTTGAGTGCTTCCCAGGCATCTCTCGCTGACTCCTTGTCCATAATCTTTTGATATACATGGTCAGTGACTGCACTTGATATCAGCGTCTTAGCACTGCTGTTTGCCTTTCTGTACAGATCACTCTTCGCCTTATACTCTTTACGCTCGTCCGCCGATGCTTCCTCTTCGATAGGCTGTGGTTTTTCTAGTTTTCCATCAATGACTTCCAAAGCCCCTTCGTGGTAATCTAGAATGTCTCTCATCTTTCGTTTCCACAGGGGCCAGTCTGCTTCCCTGGACAATGGTTTTACGTGCTTGGCCAGATCCATGCCTTTCATCGCTTGCGAAGCACACAATCCCGAAATGAACGTCCCGAATCGACCGCCCCAACTGCCTTATTCTCAGAAAACTCCACAGAACTCGAATATCTCTCCTCTCAAAACCTGCCTACTGGGCCCATAACCAATTACGGGTGCACTGGATACTGAATGAGCAAGGCTGAGAGGGATCGAGGATTAGAGGTTTTCGTTGTTAGGTTCCGAAAGACTGTTTATTCATCAGGAATACCCCACTTATATAAGATCACTTCGTTTTACGATGGTCAGAAACTTCAACAGAAATCACCCGTGACGATCAAGGGGCGACTGTCGTGATTTAAAAGTGTGGAATTAACGTATTTCCCCATGGTTCTCTTCAGGAAGATTTTCAAATCCCGATATTGAGCTTTAACATGGACGTACACCGCCACGATGCATCACTGGTTGGATTGGGCGCTATTCTCACAGACAGGAAAAGGACGGAAAGTGGAGGATGGTGTACGCGATAAGCAGAGCGCTGTCGGACACGGAAAAGAACTTCCATTCAACGAAGCTGGAACAGCTGGCGGTGGTTTTGAGTATTGAAAGATTCAGGCATTACTTGTACGGTCAGAAGTTCGTGGTAGCAAGTGATTGTAACGCGGTAGCGGCGCTCAAAGCGAAGAATGGTTCAGCGCAGCTGAATAGATGGTTGAACAGGATCGCCGAATTCGATTTCGAAGTAAGGCATCGACCTGGAACTTCGATGAGTCACGTCGATGCGCTGAGTCGCGCACCAGTCGAAGAAGCCGAGGAAGAAAGCGTCGGAGAGGTGAAAGGAGAGTTGCCAACGGATGTGAGGGAGGTGCAGGTTCGGCTGGTTAAGACAGAAGGAAGTGCGATACGAGCGATGCAATCGGGAGATGAAGACTGCAGGAGACGAATGGAAATTCTGGAGAAAGAAGAGCAGGAGAGATTAGGAGGTGAACGAGGATTGGTTGGAGGATTCTGCCTGGTCGGAGGAGTTTTGTACAAGGAAGTCGGCGAGGGAAAGAAACTGTTCGTAGTGTCAAAGTGTGGCATGGAAATATATGTTGGTCTTGAACCATGATAAGGCAGGTCACTTTGGGAAGGATAAGACGCTGGAGTTGTTAAGAAGGAGATGTTGAAACATGAAGAAATATAAAGAGTTCCATTTGAAAGCGTGTCTAGATTGTGTGGTAAACAAGGAGAGGAGCGGACGGTTGGGAGGGTTGACGAACGTCATCCGACCGGAGCGGCGACCATTCGAGGAAATATTCTGTGATCACTTGGGACCCTTAATAAAATCGAATGGGAAAGAGCACATTTTGGCAGTAATTGATGGGTTCACGAACTCATATTGCTCGAGGCGGTGGTTGGAACGGGAGCCGAGGAAGTCGTCAAATTCTTGAGGGAGGTTTTCGACATGTATGGAGTACCGGCGAAGATGATGACAGATCGGGGATTTGCATTCATGGCAAAGAAGGTTCAGAACTTCCTGTTGGAGAAAGGGGTGATTCATGTTCCGATCAGTACTCAGCACCCGAATGCGAACGGTCAAATCGAACGGATGAACAAGGAGATCGCGAGGTTATTGAGGTCGCTGTGCGAAAAGGAAGATAAGAGTGATTGGGCAGCGAAGCTCGGGGAAGCTCAGAAGTGGCTCAATCGAACGATGTCAAGAAGTCTGGGGAAATCCCCATTCGAGGTGTTGCATGGATATCTGCCGAGAGAAAACAGTCAGCGAAACTGAATAACGACCATCCTGGGTGAACTGGACAAGGCTTTCGAAAAATTTGACGAGCTCCTCGTGACCCTTCTCTTCGTCGTCGGGAAGCGGATTCTCAGTGCCCAGAACCTCTGTGTCCCACAAGCGCTCCAGGTCAAACGAGTTGCTTTTGCCTTTAATGGATGGAGCTTCTGCGATGCCTGATGCGGCTGCGAAGCTGTGGATTACCGCAGATGACGTGAAAACCGAATCGCGGACCTTATTCGAGCCGTCTATGCCGCAGCATACCCAACCAGAGATTGTGGGACACGCGAACATAGATCCTAATCTGGTGAAGGAGACTCTCTCCTGACCTGTGTAGACCAGGTGTAACCAGTCGTTGGCTATCAGGATATCTAGCTCAACAGGGGAGCCAACTTCCTTCTGACCTGCTATTGGATGGAATCCCTTGAAGATTCGTTTCTTTTTCTCTAAAAACTGAAGAAGAGTCTCGAGGTGGGAGCCGTCGTCGGATTCCCTCTCATCCCAGAGGGTATCGAACTCCACACGTAAATCGTACGGAATGCAGCAGAGTACCAACGGAACAAATGCCGTTGAGAGCGATTCGAAGCTATCTCCTAGAGCTACCAAATGACGGAGGTTCTGAGCCAGAAGAGAAACAAAATGAATGAACTTGCTTGGTTCCGCCGTATCCTTCATGTTGCATAGCGGGTACACTCTCTTCGTGAGCTGAGTCTTCGCGGCGTCGTTACGCCCGAAAGTCTGTGTGATGACGTCCTTCATGCGATCGTAAGCCTCTTCGCCAATTTCCAAGTGGCAGACTGCGCCGAGGGCTTTTCCTTGGAGGGAGTTTTTCGGGATTCTGCTCTTCTCTGTGATGTCCATCTGCCGGGAGTCGACGTAGTAGACGAAGAGCTTCCAGAACTCCTTGAACTTGATCGGGTCACCCGCGAACTTGAGGATTTTCTTCTCTGGATCCTTCACCGGCCACAGTGGGTTCTGGTGTCCCGCTCCAGGGCCCTCAGCTTCTTGATCTAGGCACCCCGCAGCATCCGTATTTTCGGTGAAATACGTGCCTGTCGCGGACTGCGCGATGTCTTGAGGCGTATGCTGTGGGGACGTGGCCTGAGCACTCTGGTCGTAGAACTGGCGTCTTGCGCTGCGAATGATTGCGCGAAGACCTGCCAGATTCTCAGAGGTATCTTCCGATGAACTGCGATGTCGCAGGTTCTCGTAGCTTCTGACACCAATATTACGAATCCGGGAACGGATCCGCAGAGGATTACTTTCACTAAAGCAGAACGCCTTGATTTGATAATCGTAGGCACCGCTCCTCTCGAAACTCTACCCAACACCCGGACCGAGATCGGTCCGCTGGCGGCTGTAGATCGAGCGTGAATGTCTCTCCACATCGGGATCGAGATCGATCCCACCGCAGGGAGAGGAGGGCGGGAGAGAGCGAGGGAGCGGCTGCCTTCTCTATTCTCTACGGAGATTGTACCTACGAACTCCATTCGTAACAGCACTGATATTTCCGGAATTTCGGGTAATTCGCCTATAGGCTCCATTTTAAACACTACAATAATTCGCCAGATTCCGATAATTCGCTATTCGCACACGGGTTTCGGCAGAATTCGCACGAATTCTTCGTCTGACACGTGTCATTTCTCGTCAAAAGCTCGGATTGTCGTCGCTCGAAATTGATGTTTAGTGTCTGAGTCGTTGCAGCAGTGGTTCTCAACGGGGGGCGCGAGAGAATTCGGAAATTGCGGGCCTACTTGGTGCAGTTAGCGGCTTTCTCGGCAAGGTTTGCTGATTGTGAGATGGGAGAGATGGTTTTCTTACCTTGGCTAACCCAACCGTTAGAAACTGGTTTGTAAGACGTCAGAATCGGGTACCAAGACGAGATTGCCCAGTCACAGCACAGTGAATTCGCGAAGCCTCTGCTCGAATCAAGGGGTATCCTCATGTGGCTGACTGACGATGCACAGTGAGCCAGCGGTGGCCAAAAGTCCGCTTCTCACGGGCTGCGCTGCAGCGCGAGATCTCCGCGCTCCGCGGCCCGACCGCGGCAGAGCGCATTATTTTCAAAGATGTATCCTTGGAGCTGTACCTTGAGGTTCGGATGTCGAAGTTCCGGAAAGAGATCGCTTGAGAACTCACGAAGTGGGACACAAGGATTCAGCATTGTGTCGACGGGGGAATCGACCCGTAGCTAGGGTTTGCGCGAAATTCTCCGGCGAGCATCGCCGCGGAACGGGAGGGAGGCTTGCGAAATCCGCTGGCATCCTTGTGAATTCAATCTTTCGGTGTTTTATCTCCCACGACGCCTCGTTGTACATACGTCTGTACAGCACCATTGTTATCGCCAGACTGCTATACGCGTCCTCCGTTTGGGCTCCGCATCAATCCAAATATATTGACCTTCTAGAAGGGATTCAGAGGCGTCTTTTAAAACGAATCACTCGACGATGTAACCTAGTCCAGCAACCTTCACTTCCGACGGTTAAATCACTTATTGATGCGCTTGATGTCTGCACACTGAAAGGTCTCAGGCGTGCTAGCATGACCAAGGATCTCTTCATTGTTAAAGCAAACAATCTCAGGCGCCAAATGAGCGTAACTACTACAGATCTTGCGGGACGGACGCGATTCGTAACTTGTTTGCGTGGCGTATGTGCCGCCGCTACCATGAGGGGCATATCCGCTCATCAGTATTCGGTTGTTTATATTTTCATATACACCACCTCCACCTTTTATGTGCAATAAAAGAGAGTTTCAGTTCAGTTCAGTTATTACTAATATTTAATATTATTGTTAATATTTAATATTACAGGGTGGGGCAAATTATTCTCCCTGATTTCAAATGCTCCTGGAATCTCCCAGAAGCGCACTGAAAAAATTCTGTTTGAGCCGAAAGCTCCCAATTTTGTTGCGATTTCGGAAAGAATGACCAAATTTTTTTTTGCGGCATTGCCATGGCGAAATTAGGGCGAGAATAATCGATTCCGAATGGGGGTGCGAGGGATTTTCCTCCTTTCTGTAAAATTCATTCATTCAATGAGCTTGATGAATCTGAATGACGCTTGGGATCTTCGATTTCAGTCGATTTCCGGGTCCGAAACGGCTACGGTTCAATTTCTGTTCACATCAGGAAGGAAGATTCCCGCCCCCCCTCCATTCAGAATCGTTGCTCTTCGCCCTGATTTCGCTATAGAATTCCGCCAAAAAAAAAACATGGATGCGAACAGCATAGGTAATACTTTGTCAATGAGACCAAGATTCCAACCGTAAAATCAACCCGCGATCTGGGTGTTCAGGTGACGAGTGACTTGGATTTCGATGAACTCATCCTTAATGTTACACGTGCAGTCGGTATCCTCATAAATTCAATATTCAGATGTTTCATCACCTCGAATAATCCCGATGTATACCTGCGTCTGTACAAGTCTCTTGTTCTTCCCAAACTGCTCTATGGTTCCCCTGTGTGGCGACCGCATCTATCGAAGCACAGAAACCTGCTGCAAGGCCTTCAGAATCGTTTCACAAAACGACTCAGCTTACGATGTAACATTGATAGATCTTCGATTGAGCTTCCTTCTATCGACTCCCTCCTCCTCAAAGGGGACGTGGGACTGTTGAGATCTCTCGCACAGGCCGACATGTTGAACGATCTGTTCTTCACAAAGCGTAACAGCCTTAGAAACCGTGTTACTGTCAGAGCGAAACAAATCGCCCGGACTGACCGCCTTTCAAACCAATTTACATGGAGAATGTCTCGACTGGTTGCCAATGGGGCCATCTCAAATATACTGTTTATGAGGTATGCTAAAGATGGATCCCTCAATTACTCCCTGATGGGTTTACAGGTTTCGATCCGTTAGCTCCAGTACGGTCGGACTAAGTGAAAACACGTCTTGCTAGAGTCAGGTGATGTTACTCCCCCTTTTTTCGGGGACTCTTTATTCTCCTTATATACTCGACAGACGAAGCACAGAGGTGAGGGCTAGAACCACTGGTCACTGAACTAGTAGAAGGGTTGAGTGAACTAGAACTAGCTTATGCGGACACTGTGAGCGATTACTGAAAACAAAGGGTGCGCTGACCCCTTCGGTCAGCCAAGCATAGACGCAGTGGACAATGACCCTAAAGGGGTAATATCTCATCACTCCCGTTGCAAGCAATAAAGGCGAATTTGAAACTTGAAAACTTGAACTAATGTCTAAAGCAGTGACTCTCAACGGGGGGCGTACGCCCCCCCTAGGGGGCGTGGAAGATTTTTGGGGGGCCGCGAGGGAATCCTGGAATTTTCGGGAAACCCTGGTGCAGTTAGCGGCTGATTTCTCAGCAAGGTTTGCTGACATGGAAGAAATGGTTTTCTTTCCTTGACTAACTCAACCGTTTGAAATTGATTTGTTCGACGTTTGGACCGAGTACCGAGACGATATTGCCTTCAGCATACTGAATTCGCGAAGCAACTGCTCAAACCACGGGGAATCCTCGTGTGGCCTAGTGCAGTGGTTTTCAAAGTGGGTTCCATGGAACCCTTTGGTTCCATGGCGAGTTTTCAGGGTTCCCCGGCCATATTTCTTGTGGAACCCCAGGGTTCCACCATGTGCTGTGGCTGCGGTCGAGACCGGCTGATTTGTCGCGTATCACGTCAATTGACATATTCGCGCAAGATGTTCGACCAGCGGATGTCACTGGAAGCGCACATTCACGTTTCACTCATTCATATCCATTGTTTGTTGATAGCGACAATCGAAAGATGAAGATGAGAAAAACCTGGATTTGCACTTATTCCGAGTTTGAGGTTCCGCGAAGGGTTCCGCGGATACGATGGGGTTCCGCGAAGGGTTCCGCGGATACGATGAGTTAGGAGCGGGGTTCCACGGAAAAAAAAGTTTGGGAACCACTGGCCTAGTGACGATGTATCCAAGAGGTTCCCGAGAGCGGCTGCGTATGCGCGCGCTATTTTGACTCATTCTGCGTCGACGTACTTGGTAGAGTCGGGATTCAGCATGGTGACTGATCTACAGTCGAAGAAAAGTAGTCGTCTGGAAATCACCTTCGAGGAGATTTGAGATTGAGGCTGACTAAGCTCGAGCCCAGAATCAGCAATTTGAGTGGGCGACAACAGGGTCAACCGTCCCATTGAATTCTAAACGAACTGATTTCAAGGTTAAGTCGATAGCTGAATAAAAGCAATCAAGTTGTGGGTCCACCCCTGTCTTGACTTCAGAAGGCTCCTCCGCTTGGACGAGGGGAGGGGGAGGGGTCACGCGCGATTCCTCTAAGCGTCAGGGGGGCGCGGGACGATAAAGGTTGAGAAACACTAGTCTAAAGTAAACGTTCTACCCTGCAAGTCTTCCGTTGTTTCTATCAACCATCCCAAATTCTTCCACGAAGATCTCTAATTTCTCAAAAACGAACTCACCGATATCAATCCCAGCTAGACCTTTTGAGCGGTTTCTCTCGATCTATCTCACTCCGGAGAATAGTTATATGTAGCCTGCCGCGTAACCGTCCATCGTCGCTTTGAAAACCGTGTAAAGATCCTGAGACGATCACCGACACATACACTACACCCACCACTACCGAGTTCAAGAATTTCCCAGGGAGATCAGATTACCCACACAATCAGACCCCCCATAGACATCTTCCACCATTTCGGATGATCATCCAGACCCGACTGAGATCACACACTGTCTTGGGGATCATTACTCATTCACCACCACGTCACCAATTCGTCTCCCCATCAGACTGCACTCCTCTGCTCACTTCGTTCACTTCCTACGGTAACAAATCTATCCCGAATACCGCTTCTGGTTCTTTTCTGTTAGACGGATACCGAGTTGAAACCGCTGTGCGCAGGATGACCGCCGGCCGAGATGGCGGTGCCAGACGGATTCAAGAGAAAGGAGGAAAGCGAGGTGGCGCTTCTAGCCCGCGGGTCGTCGAAAATGAAGGGTTCTTGAGAGCACCGCATGGAATCGGGGCGAAGAATCACTTCAGGTTGAGATACAAATGCCGGTCTTACCGGTGGGGATTCTGTTGCTGCTGAGTGTGTCGGCTAGGAAGTTTTCCATGTTACAGACTTTTCTCGTAATGTAACCAGCAGAATAACCAACCGTCATACTGAGCCCGATATCGAAGTACATACATGTGTAGAGGCATGGTACAGTGCCGGAGCTGTACCATGCCTCCGGGCATGGTACAGACATGGATCCATCCCGGAGCACCGTCATGCACTCCGTGTGACAGGTGTGCTCCCAGCACACTAGAATTCATGCTGGCTTTGTGCACGAGCTTCTACCATCTCGCGCCAGACTGGGTTTCCTCTAAGATCACTGTTTTTCAAGTAAGTTCAAGTGTTTCACGTTGAAACAGCACAATGATAGTGAATGATGGAGACACAGCCTACTTTCAGGACCTTGGAACCTGTTGAAATGGTTAATAAATCAATCACTCAATCGAATCATGAACCTCGCTGTCCATCTCTTGCTCGACTCAGTCGATCTGCTTGTCATAAATTGTTATAGCTTTCTCATCATAGCTCTCGACTATATGTTGAGACATCCGAAAACTTTGTCAGGAGCTGAGCTTTCCACAGCGTTGTGACGATGATAGAAAACGAGGACTATGGAAGGCCCTCAACAGCAATCTGGAAACCAAACTCAGTCTGAAATCTGGGCCAGGAATTCTTTGAACGAAAGCGCGGAAGTTGATCGAAGCTTTTAGAAAGAGACACTAACAAAGAATTCGGAAGAAATAATCTCTCTGATAAGCCACCACAAGAGTTCCGCGCGTCCGAGGAGGAGACATCATCACCAAAAGGCTCGGAGTCGACTTCCGGCAACCTGATGAGCTCGATCGACTCAGGCGATGACATGCGCAATATGGCGCGCAAAAGCCAACAGTCAACAGTCGTCTCTCGTATAACGGTTTTTTCGGGGGTCTCGAAATGGATCTTGGAAAATATTTCACACTAGCCGGCCTTCGGCCGACTACGCTGGCCGTGCGTTGCGAATGGAGCGTTCTCTGTATGAGACAAAGAAGAGATCAGAAGTAATCTCGGCTTGAACCATACGGAAAGTAAGGAGTCGAGAGAATCACACTGAACATGGCTTTATCTTATTGTAGTGCCTGAGGGTAAACAACATTTTTAGTGATGTTTCCCGGTGCGTAGATGTGAAGGTTAGAGGATTTGCCGACTCGGGAACACGCTACGTATAGTTGACCATGAGAGAAGCAATGATTCTCTAGATTAAGACCGCACACTTGCAACGATTGTCCTTGCGCTTTGTTTATCGTCATTGCGGAGGCTAATCTCACGGGGAACTGGAGTCTCTTGAACGTGGAAGGCAGATCATGTGGTATTATTGGGATACGTGGAAGCAGCACAACTTCTCCCTCGAATCTGCCATTCAAGATCGTTGCCTCTAACAGATTATCCATCAAGCTCTTAACAGCGAGCCTTGTGCCGTTGCACAATTGAGGTGGATGGATGTTTCGCAACAGGATGATTGGAGCCCCGATTTTCAAAGACAACGTATGGGGTGGGATTCCGGGGAGATCAAGCGAGTTGAGGAACTCTACAGGATAATTTACAGCCTGATCTAGGTCCATGATGATATCGATTGAGTGGTACATTTTGACTGGGCCGGGAATTTGAGTCAGGATCGTGTGATTGATGGCATTTATATCGTTATTGGTAGGCGCCAATATCGCTCGCCCGCTTAGCCAGGGATGATCACTGAAGTTGACGGTGATTTCGGGAAAACCTTTTGAATCAATTCGTCTTGTGTTTCGCTGAAGAGACAGAAACCCGTCGGGAACTTGATGTATTGATTGGCATCAGCAACCACTCTGCCATTCCCGATGAGTAGGAGTTGTTCCGCGAAAATTTCGGCGCGTGAGTCGTTTTGCATTTGCGCTCGCATGTTTGTCTCAAGTCTAATTGTAAGTGTTTTGACATGACGCCAAAGGATAGAGGACTTCAAACACCCGTGGAGTTCATCTGCAGGTGTGGATCGTGGGATTACTGGTAGGGTTTGCCGGAAATCACCCGAAAGTAAAATGAGTGCCCCGCCGAACGGTAGCTGGTTTCCTCGAAAATCTTTGAGCGTTCGATCGAGCGCTTCCAATGCCTTCTTATGAGACATTGTACATTCGTCCCAAATAATGAGCTGGCATGTTTGGAGAACGGTGCCCATGCCGGAGTTCTTGGTTACACCGCAAATGGGCTCTTCTACAGTATGCAAATCAAGGCGAAGCTTCAGTGCGGAGTGTGCAGTTCGACCACCATCTAGAAGTGTCGATGCGATGCCGGAGGATGCGATTGCAAGAGCGCTTTCACCCCGAGACCGAATCTCCGCCAAGATGAGCGAAAGGAGAAATGTTTTTCCGGTGCCGCCAGGAGCGTCCAAGAAGTGCAATCCTCCAGTTCCGAACCGAATGGCGCGCATGATAATGTCGTAGGCTGAGCGTTGCTCTGGAAGCAATTTCGGGAGGTTTTCTTCGACGAATCCTCGTAGATAATCGGCATCGAATTGAGTTTCACGATTCAAATCACTGTCATGACGCGTCTGAACGGATCGGTCAGGAGCGAACATCGCCAACTGCGTGAGATATTTGTTGGCTATGCCTACACACAGATCTTCGAGTGCAATGAGCGCTTCGTTGTAGATTTGTGGTGTCGGTTGTACTTCTGGATCGTTACTCATTGTTCTCAAGCGACGCAAGAAGTCTTCACTCATGTGATCTTTGTATTTTTCCCAAAGATCCTTCGGATTAGAAGGTGCGCACATGGTGAGAATGATTGCGAAGAGGGTACGAATTTGATGCGGGTGAGCGGTTGCGGCAGCGTCGGCGAAAGTCGTGTCCCAATGCGCGTCATCTTGGAGGAGATTCATCTTACGGCAAGCTTCTCGATATGTTCCGCATACCTGGCCATCAACGGTTTTGAGATCTAGGAAGGATTTAGGTCCCCGTACATTCACCAAGAGTAAGCGGAGGAAGAAACACTCATGGTTGTTTGGGTGAATGGTGTAGATGCGTCCGAGAGCATCAGATGAGTACACGTTGGGTTGTCCTTCCACCGGTCTGCCTTGTTTGCGGCGTTGGAATGTTTTTTGGCCAGGAACCCATACGAAGTATTTTGGTACTTCGGAATAAAGCAGCGTTTGAGCGAATGGATCTCGGGAACACAATGCAAAGAAAGCCGTCAATGTCGTTTGAGGCGGCGATGATGCTCTTCCCAAGGCATTGGCTGTTGTAAAATAAACACGTTGCCCATTCTCAAGATGAACGGCTAAGTGAACAACTGTTGGATAACGATCATGGATGGCGAATGAAAAGATACGCCAGATCCCTTTATTCGTACTGATGTACCGACCGCTTTGATATTGATGAATT
Organism: Neoseiulus californicus; assembly: GCA_028455905.1. Lineage (NCBI taxonomy): Eukaryota > Metazoa > Arthropoda > Arachnida > Mesostigmata > Phytoseiidae > Neoseiulus > Neoseiulus californicus. The sequence goes on from JAMQGS010000006.1 coordinate 14,547,408, forward strand.
TCATCGTTGTTGGGGTCTTCCACTGTGAAGACAGCCATGTCGCTACCTTTGTTGACATATTTACATATGTATTTGATTGATTTCACAGAGTTGCAATACTCAACGTTGATGTGGGCTTTGAAAGTTTTCGAGAGAAGCGATGAGTAGGGTACTATCCAACGGTTGTCAACGTCGACTCCTGCGCGCGCGAAGACTCTTCCACCATCGTTGATTGATCTTCTTCGGTAAAGAGGGTATCCGTCATTACCCGTGATGGTGTCGGTGTGCAGATTTCTTGGATAGCGTTTAGCGCACTTCCCGTCAACCATACAGGGTGATCTTGAATTCAAGGAACCACATGGACCGTGCACCATGTTTTTGGTAACCACTTCGAATAGTTCAGGATCGACGTTAACGTCGGGAATTTCGGCGGATATTATGCTGTCGATTTGATCCGGTCTGATTTTGTTCAACAACCAAATCAAGATGTGAGCGTGTGGGAGACCCCTTTTTTGCCATTCTATGGAGTACATGTAACAACGTGTTTCGCCAAAAACTTGGTGTTTCACGATGAAACCCATGAGTGATTTGAGTTTTCATTGGAACACGCGTGCAGTGATGTCGGGTCGATCGGCAGAATGCTGACCTGGCAATAGACCTGAGTTCCCGTGACACGGAAAACGGAAAATCGAATTTCCGTTTTCCCCAGAACGGAAAATCGAATTTCCGTTTTCCCAAAACGGAAAATCGAATTTCCGTTTTCCCAAAACGGAAAATCGAATTTCCGTTTTCCAAAAACGGAAAATATTTTCCAACATGGAAAATGAGGTTTCAACACGGAAAATAGGGCCACAACACGAAATCTGCTTTATTTTGTTGGAATACGCCTCGCTCGGGACAGATACCCTCTGCGCACCAAAAAAATATACGACAAGTCACCAGTCATCGGATGAACATTTACTGGTGTGATTCGAGAAGCGGTTTCCAAGGCTGCATGATGGCATACACGAACTTAACGAGAAGACAGTCAGCGAAACGATCATCGTTTTGACTTTCTTGGTTGTAGCGCCGGAAATGACGCGCTCGACTGAAAACTCGCTCGGCGGCAACGCTCGTCGGCTTGAGCACCGACAGCGTTTTGAGCAGAGCATCAGGGAGGTCGCTTCCTCCCTCCTCATACACTTCGACCATTTTTCTCGCGGAGAGTTGATTAATGTTCAACTGTCCGCATTGCAGTTTTTTGTTACGCTGCCATATTTCCCAGTCATCCAACTCTTCGTGATCTTCAGCGGGTGGCGGCGATTGAGATGACCTGGGGGCAGCGGGATCGTGGAATCGAGCCACCTCTTCAACAATAACCCCTTGAGGGAGGAAAGAAGAGCGCAAATTTGCGTTCTGTTCTCTGCATCTGGCCTCGTCGAGCCAGTCACCGAAATCCACGTGTCGCTTCCTGGAATACACGAATCGTGCCAATCTCGATGCTATCGCTAGCCTCTGAAGTATACGCACGCACAACTTGTGCGTCAGGGTGGACGCGAACGGTCCGCCGATCTTTCTCAGCCTACGCAGCATACCCTGAGGACACAATGGAAATTAAGATTAGAATTTGATACGCAATTCAACTGGCGCACTATTATCTCAAGGCCATGCAGGAAACAGCAATCACCTGCAGGGCTACGTCCGCATCTTCCATAGTGGCGTCCGCGGCTGAAAGCCGTCTAGAGCATTGATCCACGATCCGGAGCGCTTTCTCCATCTCCCTGAATGCGGATTCTTCTGCATCAGAGAACGGGAATGGTCTGTTGGAAGCCGAGTAGAAGCTGCGCAGTGGCTCCTCGAGATTGAGGAAATGGCACAGCATGGTGAAAGTCGAATTCCATCGAGTTTTCACATCGGTCACGATCTTCATTCGGCGGTTCAAGGCAAAGGCGATCTTCTGCAGTTGGTCATTCATCACGCCACTGCGTTGGAAAACGCGACAAACTTCTCTTAGTCTGTTAATCAACGCGCCTGCCGTACCGATGAACTGTGTACTCCCGTCCATCTCGTCTTCCTCTTGGATCTCTTCTTCGTAAATACGGTTGGAATCTAGTAGGAACATAGAATTGAGGTAGTTAGCGGAATCTGAGGACAGGGATCTCATCGCAAGAGTAAGCAATGCGGCATGAAAGCTCACCTCCCGAGCCCGCAGCCTCGGGGTCCTCTTCCTCTGGCATGCTGATGAGCCGCCATGAGTGGGACTCTTCATTCGCAATAGAAGTGAAGAGTGCCATATCCTCCGTCGCCGACAATGTATCAAGCACGGCCAGATGGAGGCAATGTGCGAAACAGAGCTGGTGGTACAGCGGGCGAGGATGACTTGCTTCTTGGAGTAATCGTCCCAGCTTGCGCATCACTGACGCAGCGTCCGTCGTGATACCTGTGGAGCGAATATGTCCATGTTGTACATAGATGGAAGTTACGAACATTCATTCGTTCGAGATATGCAAGTTACGCACCTCTGATATCCTCAATCGATAATCCAAACCCGGCAATGGTTTCCAGAATCAGGGCCATCAGATTCTCTGCAGTGGCAATATCCTGGATCCTAGCGAGAACTTCGATGTTGTGGGTCTTCAGGGTCCCGATCTCAAGCGATGAGTGCAGCGTCACGCCTGAAAAACGATTTCCGATGAGCTTGGGTCAGGAAGAAACTCCAGAACTAATCTTTCCGCGGATTTTATCTTCATTTTTCTGAGTGAGTCGAGACTTGCCTAGGAATCGTTTGCGCTGCCATTGCCACTCGTCGGCCGTTAGGGTGAAAACAGCGCCTTTTCCACGCATTTGGGAAATATCATTCGATATAAGTGCTCTCAACCTCCTGTGGGAAAGATAAGTCAGCAAGTAATAGATCGAACTTTGCTCAATGGAGGTAGTTGCGCGGTGAAATTCTTCATGTGATGGACAGCATCGTCTCCTTTATCTTCAGTGAACTTACGCTGCCTCTTCGTCGATTGTTGATCTCGCGATCTTATCGTTGATCGGACCGAGTTTCATCTGGGCGAAAATTAGCTTCATGAGGGGGACGTTGAAAGAAGAACACGGTGTGTTCAACACTGCGATCAATCCGGAAACAACGACTGTCTTGAGCATTTTTCTGTCGAGAATGGCTTCCCGTTTCTTGTGGTAATTCACGTGGGTGATCAGCGAGCTCCGACTGTCTTTCGCGGTACGAATGAGCGCCGGACACAGGGTGCATGCCTGCATGAAGCGGTCTTCGGTGGGCTTGAAATATTCCATGACCCAATCAGAATCTGAGAAGCAAGCGGAATTTATGATCAGTACCAGCAATTCAGAAGCCCGCGATTCAATCTCTTGGACATAAGAGTTGCACTCCTGAGCCTAGCTTTCCCGCCAGGTTGGCCGGATCTCTTGGAAAAAGATCACGAGACTTGGAAAATGAGTAGTGTTTGATGGAACCTACTTTTTGGAGTTCGCGGTCGCCCTCTGCTTCTCGTGCTGCGTGGTCTGCTACGTTTTGGTGAGGGTGGTGGGATAACTTCGTCGACCGGTTGAGATTCAGCCTCAGAGTTGCCTGAAGAACTCTGGTCAAACGGTAGCCACTGGGCCAGGGGATTCCATAGGTCGTCGGCCATTCCTATATGTACCTAGATCCCGAATCGATTAGTCATAAACCCAGTTTGCACGTTTGGAGCTTAGGAACGATGATGCATTATAACTGAAGAATGCTTTCCCGGACTCTTGGGGGGCTTGTTTTTTAGCAGGATGGATTCTCGGGCTAGAAACTCACCTTACGAAGCTTGCGGGAGCACGAAGTTCTGTGGTTGCTCGAGGGAGCTTGAGCGCACAACTGTGACTGTGATGCTGAACTGAATCAGACTGCAGACTGAATCCGCATTTCGTCAGTGTGGCGTTGCGGTACAGAAACGTTGGAGGTAATTTAATATCAAACCAGACGATCGATTCCCACCTCCAGACACACTCGGAGTAGAAGACATCCCACAGTCAGTGGAAACACACTCGAAATTCGGATACATGACAGCTTCTCAGCGGGGCTCCAACGGTCTTTGAGCACGCGTCTCTGCTCGATCGTGATGATTTTTCCCCACGGAGATCGAAAACGAATCGTTGATTCAGAAGCGCCTGTTTCGGAGCTCTCAGTTGATGATGATGGACGAAACAAGTGGAGAGCTCTGCGCTTCTCAGCGGGATCTACATTTCCACCTAACCTACAACCCCAAGACATGAATCGGCTCTTGATTCTCAAGAGTCCGTCATCCGCCACAGGAAGTAGGAAATAAATCCGCGATCTAGACGCTTCCATCGAGAATGTCACAAGAAATCACGGTTGTGTTCCGAGATGCGCCCTGCGACTTATAGTGGAACGTAAACACGCGAATGGCGAGTTGAGTGCAGCTGATGCCGGACCCTGTCATCGGTCTGTGGTAGCTGCAGCTGGAGCAGGTGGACAGACTCGGATATGGACTAGACATCACTTTCCGAAGTCCGGCATTCGGAAATGAATTCCCGAACTTCGGAATTCAGAATACGGAAATTTGGGATCTGACTTTGTGCGGGGAATTCCGGTCCAAACTTCATTGTCATACATGAAGAGAACGATGCGAACACCGTCGTCATACGTCACCGTTCCCCGCGGTCCCATCGTCTCTCTCACGTACGGTAACGAATTTCAGGTTTATTTCCGAAATTCGCAGCGCGAGCTCCGAACACCGGGAATCGATGTCTGGTATCGACGCGTCAGACTCTCGAGTTCCTGTATGCCAATCTGCAGCCTCTGAAGCCGCTCCTAGAAGCACAGGCGTGAATTTGCATCCGATCACTGGTGACTTGACGAATAGTTTTTTGGTGCGCAGAGACTCTGGAGGCACCATGTTGGCTACCACCATGCTCTCACCCTCGATATAACTGGCTTGATTTTCGTATCTCTGGTCCAAGTGAAGCTTATTCCAACAAAATAGAGCAGCTTCCGTCTCAGAATCTTATTTTCCGTGTTGAAAAATATTTTCCGTTTTGGGAAAACGGAAAATCGAATTTCCGTTTTGGGAAAACGGAAAATCGAATTTCCGTTTTGGGAAAACGGAAATTCGATTTTCCGTTCTGGAGAAAACGGAAATTCGATTTTCCGTTCTGGGGAAAACGGAAATTCGATTTACCGTTTTCCGTGTCACGGGAACTCAGGTCTACCTGGCAACAAAAGCTCTTGGACATCGTTCCAGGTAGGATTGCAAGTAAATGTGATGAAGAGGTCGGGACGAGCGTACTCACGCACGTAGTCCATTGCATCTTGTGCGCATTCATGCATATGCCTTGGACTGCCCGTGAAGGTAGCTGGAAGGATGAATCGTCTCCCCCACTTTCAATTTTGACGTACATGTCTACAACGTATTGATGGAAAAGCTTGCGGCACTTCAGAATATGGTTGTCGACGTTCAAATGAATCATTAATCTATACGCATAGTAGTTCATCGAACTGACTTTTTTCCCGTTTGTCATCATGATACTGAAGTCGTAACCATCTTCCCCCCGACAGAATAAGATGGGATACTGGAGTGCGTCGTAGCAACGATGAGTTTCAGGAATTTGTTTCAGCTCGCCGGCTCTGCGGCGGAGAATGATGTCTCGGGAGTTGAACTGATCTCCAACCATGATTGCCGCCACCTCATCGACGATTGGTGCGTTGTACCTCCTGCCGTGCTCTCCCGCTGGAGTTCTATCAGCTCCGATAACAACTACGTGGTTGTCAAAGGGCATTTGATCGAGGGCAGTTTTGAACTCACGAATTAAGACGTTGTTTTCGTGTAGTAGTCTTTGGAGCCAGGAAACGATATCTCGATTCATGCCGTCGATAATGTGACATTGTTGATCTTTCTCGGCTTCAGCATCAGCCATGAAGTATATTTGAAGATATTTGTGCTCATTGTCCTCCATCGGAAGCAATGATCCGAATCGGTGATATATTTGCCCTTGTACTTTGAAGGTCGGCATGAAGTTATCGTGAACTACTCGTTGCGCGCCGAAGGAAGTCATTTGGAAGCAGGAGTTGTATTTGCGAATATTGGTCAAGAACTGTTCCGATTCAGCCGTAACACCGTCGAGCAAAGAAAGTAATGGCTCTGGTGGAGCAAGCAGTTCTGGCAGTCTAACTTTTCCTCCTGAGCAACACATTCCTGGAGTTTCGCCGCGAAATTTCATTGCACCGCACGGATTGCAAATTTTGTCCATTTTTCCGATGCAAATTTTCGGATGAGTGCTATAGTCATGAGCACAACTATATCGGAAAGCAGCGAGATTCAAGTCAGATGGCACTCGTCTGCGAGCTGTGCGGAGCTGGCGCGATTGAGCTCGATTGATTTCTAAGCGAGTATTGTGTTGTTCTACAGATTCAGCAGCTCGAGCAGTGGCGGTGTTTTCTCTATCAGAAGTTTGTCTTGAGATACGTTGGTCATCGCTTTCGTCCGAGCGTCTTCTAGTTGCACGAATTCGTTCGATGTCCAAACGCGCATCATGTTTTTCGACAGATTCGGTGGCTCGAGCACTGGCGGTGTTCTTTCTATCCGAAGCTCTCCTTGAGGTCCGTTGGTTATCGCTTTCATTTGAGCGTCTTGCGGTTGCTCTAATTCGTTCGATTTCCAAGCGCGCATCACGTTGTTCGGAACATTCAGCGGCTCGAACACTGGCGGTGTTCTCTCTATCCGAAGCTCGCCTCGAGGTTCGTTGGTTATCGCTTTCGTTTGAGCGTCTCGTGGTTGCTTGAATTCGTTCAATCTCCAAACGCGCATCACGTTGTTCGGAACTTTCAGCGGCTCGAACACTGGCTGTGTTTTCTCGATTTGAAGTTTGTCTTGAAGTGCGTTGGTCACTGCTCTCGTTTGAGCGTCTGCTGGTTGCTCGAATTGTTCGATGTCCAAGCGGGCATCACGTTGTTCGATAATTTCAGTACTTCGAGAGTTAGCTCTCCTGTTGTGCATGTAGCAACTTGGCCACAAACAGATAAGACAATAAAGATCAGCGCATCATCCACTTGTGCCAAATACTGTGTTCTCAACATGGCGCAGTCGCGAAAACTATGAAAAAATCATCGAGTAACGTGGGAAACCGTGAAAAATGATCGTGAAAGAACGTCCGGGAGACAAGTCAACTATCAGCAGTCAAAATGGCGATAGTCGAGGGTATGATACCCATTCCGAAAGCTATGAGGGTGAGCCCGAACGAAGACAACTCCGAAGCATGGCAGGCGTTCCGAGAATCATTCGCGGACTATGCGTTAGTGACAGAACTATACAAAGAAGACCCAGCCATCCAGGTCGCGAAATTCAGATCAATCTTTGGAGATGACAACCGGAAGATCTTGAGGAACCTGGACGTGAAGAGTGTCGAAAACGACCAGGCGGATCCCGCAGGTCTCAAGGCATGTCAGAACCTTGAGAGCATCATCGAGACATTGGAAAAAAGATTCGCAGTAAGGAAGAATCTGTTGTACCAGAGATACAGCTTCTACAGAATACGACAAGAAGACAACGAGAAAGTTAAAGACTTTTGTGAGCGGCTGAGGAAGCAAGCAAAAAAATGTGCCTTCCACACTGCCGAGAAGATCATGGTAAGAGATATCATGATTTTGGGAACAAACATCCAGGCTGCGAGAGAGGCATGTTTCAAGGAGGACGAAGCGACTCTAGATCTCAGCAGAGCAACCAACATCCTCGAAATGTACGAGGACAACGCGAAGACACTCAGGGACATCGATCAGAAGAAAGCACCGACGCCAGCAGAAACGGTATGGGCGCTTGAGCGAAACAAAAACCGAAGATTACGGCCGAACGCAACAAATCGACGACCTTGCTACCATTGCGGTAGACACCATCCGCCGAGAAAATGCCCAGCATGGGGGCAGACGTGTACAAAGTGCCGCAGAATGAACCACGACGCATCAGTTTGTCGATCCAGAGAACGAGTGAACAGGCTAGACGAAGAACAGAGCAATGTGAATTCCGAATACGATGACATCGACGAGGTTTACGCTGTCCAGACGACAACGGAGAAGCCAGTACGCAAGATGTGTGCGATCCTCGAACTCGTATTGGAGGGCCGCGCAGCGAAACTGCGAGTGTACCTGGATACGGGAGCGACAACGAACGTCATGAGTCTTCAAACTCTCCGGAAAATTCGGGGACAACGCACGGAAATCACCGCCAGAGACAGGGTGTCGCTGAGAATGTACAACAACACAATCGAGAAAACCCTTGGCACCGCGGACATCGTGGTACGCAATAACGGCAAAACTTTTCCCTTGAAGTTTCAGATCATCAACAGGGAAGTTGATACGTTAGTGTCCGCCCAGACCTGTCTTGATCTGCAGCTGATACGGATATCACCGGAGGTGGAATGCATCAACCGAATGGTAGCCAAACCAAACTACCTGCAGCAGCTGCAAGCGGACTTCGACGACATCTTCAGAGGTCTCGGTAAGCTGCCACAGCCCGTGAAATTATATGTCAAACCAAATAGCAAACCAGTACAGCAGCCGCCCCGCAGAGCCCCAATCGCACTAACCGAGCCGTTGATAGAAAGACTTAAGGAGCTGGAGACGATGGGAATCATCGAGAGGGTGGACCATCCCACAGATTGGGTCAGTAATCTAGTGGCGGTCCACCGCGAAGGCAAGAAGCTGAGGATATGCATCGACCCACATTATCTCAACAAAGCACTCGAAATACCGAAGTATCCAATGCCAACCCTAGCGGATTCACTGCACAGACTGAGAAGAGCGAAGATATTCTCGGTTATCGACGCAAGAGATGGATTCTACCAGATGGAGCTGGCTGAAGAGAGTTCAGATCTTACTACATTCTGGAGCCCTCTCGGGAGATTCAGATACCGACGAGTCCCACAGGGCATTTCGAGCGCTCCAGAGGAATATCAAAAACGACAAATGCAGGCATACGACGGGCTGAAGGGAATCATCGTAGTAGCCGACGACACACTAGTATTTGGAGAAGGCGACACTGTGGAAGAAGCCGAGAAAGACCACTACGAGAACCTAAAGAATCTTTTCAGACGAGCCAGAGAGGTTGGACTTCGTTTCAACAAGAGCAAGTTGCGGCTAGGACTCACCGAGGTTCGCTTTTTGGGTCACATAATCAGCAAAGAGGGTCTCCGAGTCGATGACGAGAAAGTCAAAGCCGTGAAAGAAATGCCCCCACCTACCGACGTAAAAGGCGTCCAAACATTTTTGGGATGCGTCAATTACCTACAAAGATTCACACCCAACTTGTCACAAGCCAGCGAGCCGCTCCGACAACTCACGCAAATCACCAAATACAATTTCGCTTGGCAAACGGAACAGCAGCGGGCCTTCGATGCTATCAAAGCGATGATTTGCGCAGCGCCGACACTCGCGTACTTCGATCGAGACAAGGAAACGGTACTCCAAACGGACGCCAGCGACTTCGGAATCGGAGGTGTCCTGTTGCAGGACAGCAAGCCGGTGGCTTTCACATCCCATACTTTGACAGCGGCCGAGAGATCGTATGCGGTGATAGAAAAAGAGTGTTTGGCGATCATGATCACATGCACGAAATTCGACAAGTATCTCTACGCAAACCACAGGGTGGTGGTCGAAACGGACCACAAGCCCTTGGAGATGGTATTCGCCAAACCTCTCGACGCTTGCCCGAAGAGATTGCAAAGAATGCGCCTCATGCTACAACGCTATGATTTAGAAGTTCGGTATATAGCGGGGAAGAAGAACGTTATAGCCGACACGCTAAGTCGATTTCCCATCCAGCAGCGGGACATTCGGAGCACGCACGAGATACGTCGAATCACCATTGCAGAGACAAGCCAGAGAGATTCCTGCGAGATATCAGACCCACTGGCAGAACAGCTCAAAGCGGCAACTCTGCAAGACGAAGACATGCAGACCCTGAAGAAAACGATTGGAAAAGGGTGGCCACAACAGATGCCGAGAGACCCAACACTCCAAGCATACTGGGCCATTCGAGACGAGTTATGTGAGGAAGGAGGAATCATATACAAAGGAAACGCCGCTGTGATCCCAAGGAGCGAAAGAGCGGAGCTCCTTAAGAGAACGCACAGCTCGCATTTGGGAGAAGAAGCCATGAAGAGAAGAGCACGGAACGCAATCTACTGGCCGGGAATCCGAAATGACATCAGCAACATCTCCAGAGCCTGCGAGGCTTGTCAGACGTATCAGGTGAAACAAAGAAGAGAACCATTGATAAACAAGGCGATTCCATGTAGACCATGGCAAGTCGTTCACCAAGACATCTTCACGTGGGAGGAGCTGAATTATCTCGTTACGGTCGACGGATATTCAGACTTCATCGAAATCGACGAGCTCGGTCGCGACACAACCACAGCTCAGTTCATAAAGAAAACAGAAGCTCACTTCGCGAGACACGGGAGACCAAGCGAATTTCACACAGATGCAGATCCTAGATACAGAGCCGGAGACTTCCAGAGGTTCTTGACGAGATGGAAGGTTCGTCACCGCATGAGCGCACCACATCACCATCAGTCGAACGGGAAAAGCGAAAGCGCGGTCAAGATCGCCAAGAGGTTGATCAAGAAGACAAAACTCAGCGGCCAGAGCATAGCAGAAAGTCTCCTAGAACTGCGGCTGACTCCGCAGAGCGACGGATTGTCACCGGCGTACAAATTGTTCGGCAGAAATTTGAGCTCATTGATACCATGTAGAGAAAAGTTGATGAGGACGCAGACCGCGGAACAGGTGCAAACAACGATACGCCGAAGACGAGAGGCCCAGAAAAGGACGTTCGACCGCGGAACCAGAGAGCTTCCATGCATCGCAGAGGGTCAAGAAATCAGAGTGCAGCCCATCGATTACTCACACGAGTGGAAGCCAGCAAAATGCATCAAACAGCTCAACGGGCGAACGTACTTGGTGGAACTAGAAGATGGGAGCCGTTTGGTGCGGAATCGGAAATTTCTCGCAACACTCCGCCGACAATCAAAAACCCCAAAACCAATCACTAACGATACATCTACCTCTCCACAGGCAAGTGCGGACGACAGCAGATCGGAGTCCGCTCAGCCGAATCAGTTGTTTAGACGGAGAACCGAAGGAGCTCGCACAGAGCCGGTAGCCTCGGAGGAAGCTTCAACAAACGCAGAACCAACTCCACAAGGATCGCATCCGACCACCAGAAGTGGCAGAGCTGTCAAACCGCCAGTACGACTTGACTTGTAAATGAAGTAGGTAGATAGAAAGAAGGACGCGGAAGAGAACGAGAAAGCCTCGAAGCGAATTAGATATTGGTCACTAGTTGAGATCGAGTTCGTTAGCGGTGATTGAGTTCCGATCCGAGAAATCCAGCATACGCGATCAATAGAATAATTTTAAAAGAGAAAAAGGAGGATAAGAAAACCGCGAAGCGAGTTCGACACTGGTCACTAGTTATGATCGAATTCGTCAGCGGGTTTCAGCCGGCTCCGGTCGAAAGAACGTCGAAGTAATATAGAGGAAGAAAGATGTTGTGCATGTAGCAACTTGGCCACAAACAGATAAGACAATAAAGATCAGCGCATCATCCACTTGTGCCAAATACTGTGTTCTCAACATCTCCGCTCACGATCACTATCTAGTCTTGACGAACGACTTTCTCCACTTTCCGATGTTCTTGCTCTTTTCATTCTTCGTCCGTCGTCGCGGGCCACCAGAAATGGCCTCGCGGGCCACTTTTGGCCCGCGGGCCACGGTTTGAGCAACACTGTTCTAAAGAGTATGATAAGAAAGGCCCGAGATCTCCCCATGGATTCAAAAAAGCATTATCCGACCGATACCGAGATACCTTCATAGAATCCAAAGAGTATAATCAGACCGACCCCGGAATCATCGTCATAAGCTTGGGAAAGTATGATCAGACGTATCCCGGAATCGCTTCTATGGGTTTCAAAAAGTACGATTAGAAAGGCCCCGGAATCCCCCCTGGACTCCAAAAAGTATCATCTGACCGAACCCGAAATCCCCGCCCTTTACTCCCAAACACTCCCAAAACATGGCGAGGCCGACCCCAATATCACCATTATGGACTCTGAAATATATGATCAGACCGGCTTCGTAGTCGCCTCCAAAGATTCCAAAAAGTATGATCTGACCGACCCCGGAATCCTTCCCATAAGTTTAGAAAAGTATGCTCATACCTACGCTGGAACTACCTCTATAGGTCTCAGAAAGTATGATCAGAAAGGCTCACAATTTTCCTATGGACTCAAAAAAGTATCATCTGACCGACCCTGGGATACCTTCATAGAATCTCGAAATTATGGTCAGACCGACCCCGGAATCAACTCCATAGGTTCCAGATCAGATCGAGCACGGAATCGCCCCATGGGCTCAGAGGAGAATCCCTCCCCATGGACTCAGAAACGTATCATTTGAACGACTCCGAAAAACCTACCCCGGAATCGCCTCCATATAGATTCCTAAAAGTATGACTACGGAGGGACTACGGAATCGCCGCAAAGAGTCGGAAAAGTCTGATCACACCGACCCCGGAAAGTGTGGTCTGACTGTCCCTCAAATGCCCCTACAGACTCCCAATAGTATGGTCAAACCGACCCCGGAATAATCTCCATGGACTCTAAAAATTGTGACCGACCCCGGAATCGCATTCGCAGGTTCCAAAAAGTATGATTATGGAGTACCCGGGTTCGTCTCATGGTCTCAAAAAGTATCACATGACCGACCTCGAAATGCCCGTCCTGTACTCCCATAGACTTCCAGCAGTATAGTCAGACCGACCCAAAATCACCTCCATGGGTTCCAGGAGGTATGATCAGACTGCCCCTGGAACGCCTCCATCGTATTCAGGAAGTGTGATTAGACCGACCCCGAAATCGCCCCATACGCTCAAAAAAGTATGACCTGACCGACCCCAGAATTCCTCCACGGACTCCCGAGTGTATGGTCAGATGGGTCCCGTAATCGTTTCCATTGAGGGGCTGCAGCGAGAGAGATTCCTATCAGAGATAGGCTAATAACTGTTGTCTTGGGAGAAATGACGGGGGAGGGGGAAGGGAGGGGGGGGGAGGTGGGTAGCCTATGTCCGTCACGGATGGGCCCTCTACACGAAACACCCTGGCTCCGGGCTCGTTCAAGCTTGGTTTCCGAGTCTATCGCGAACAGACAAACAGACTGACAGACAAACAGAGAGCGTTTCGGCGTTTTGGGCCCATTTATGAAAAGACGTCAACGTGAGTAGATTTCCTGGTAGCGATACCACGTGTGGAGTACCGAGCGTGTTTCGGATCCAACCTCTGGTAGCTATAGCACTTGGAGAGCAAAAAGGAACACATAGCGCGGCGCGGGTTCTTTCAAACTGCTATTCCAAGCTCACTTTCCGTGCGCAGGACTGGCAGCTGGCATTCGAAAGAACCGCGCTCTCTTTTTTAACCTCCGGTAGCTAGAGCACCATGTATGGTAGATGGAGGTGGGGATGCTTTGCTTCCGTAGTTCATGGCTTTCGTAGGTATGATCTCTCCATATAAACTTAGGGACGTATCGTTTGACCGATTTGAAATACCTCCATAAACTCCTAAAAGTATGGTCTGATGGACTTCCAGATCGCCTCCATTGGGAAGCTGCAGCGAGAGAGATTCCTATCAGAGATCAAAGATAGGCTAATGGCTGATGGCTGTTGTTTTGGCAGAAATGAGGGGGGAGGGGGGAAGGTGGGGGAGGGGAGGTGGGTAGTCTATGACCGTCACGGATGGGTCCTCTACACGGAACACTCTGGCTCCGGGCTCGTTCAAGGTTGGCTTCCGAGTCTATCGCGAACAGACAAACACACTGACAGACAAACAGACAGCGTTTTGACTTTTATTTATATAGATTATCAATAACTATTTCATAACAAGCATCATCAGTGAGAATATTGATTTGGTTCCCACGGTTTCCATTGATTTCACTCTACCTACACCGTCTACAAGAACACTCAAGAGAACGTCGCGATTCGGGGTTCTAGTCGGAACTTTCTCGAGGAATGAAATCTTGATGATCTTCGCCCCTACAGGAAAGAGAAATCAAAACTAACAATAAGATAGGGAACGCCCGAATGAGGTTTGGCAACTGCTTCATCTCCCAATACTTGATCAGACCAACGTTCGACTATTTACCAGTGCGCGTGCTAGTTTCCTTTCGCCTTCTGTTCTTCCGAGGGGCGGCATGTGCAGTCACACTCCTTGCCGCATCCTCTGAAAATATTGATCTTATTTTTGGAGATTTCTCCAGTTCATGCACGGGGGCTCTACACTGGGCGATGCCAACTCATCGTCACGTGAAGTTTCCACCAAACTAAAAGTATGGTCTGATGGACTTCCAGATCGCCTCCATTGGGAAGCTGCAGCGAGAGAGATTCCTATCGTCTGCTAGCCTTTGTTGTGGCTGGAGCGTTTTTGAGCCGCTCCCAGAATTTTTGTGAAAATTGTGTATTTCAAGACCTAATTTCCATCGAAAACATGTCGTGGAAGGCAGGAACTCGTCGAGCGAGGGACTCGTGTGACGTCGGAGTGCAGGAAAAGCAGAAACAGGCCAGGCAGGCGTGTCCAGTGTGTTTCACCGACGTAAACACACCCAGGTGCAACGTCATCCAGTGCACCAAATGCGAGCTGTGGGTTAATGTGACCAAGTGCACGGAGCTTTCAGCACTCGACCTAATCGACCAGAATGTGACAAAGGGTTTCAAGTGCAAGACCTGCCTGCTCGAACTTGAAGTTGAGAGTCAGATGGAAATGGCAACACCGTCCACCGGAGCATCTGAAGGAACGCCTACGAGCGATGGCATTCTGAGCAGAATTCTCTCTGAAATCCTTTTATTGAAGCGAGAATCATCGGAGTTGAGGAAACTGCCGACACTCGTGACAAAATTGAGTGAGGAAAATGCCGAGCTGAGGAGAACGATACAGAAATCATCGAACAGGATCGCGGAAACTCATTCCGCCGCCAGAGGGCGCACACCAACGAAAACACAACCGAAAACACGACCCCGGAGCAACTCTACGTTACGTGGTAATCCGCCAACTCCGCAATCAAATGGAGTCCGTTTCTCGAAATCACCGAGAAATATCTTTGACGGTCTCGAAACGCCCCGTAAAACTTACGCGAGGGTTGTGAGGGATGGACCTGCGCATCCAAAACCGAGAGCTAGTCAGAGAATACTACGAGTGACTGAGCAGCATGGGGAAACGAAACACCCTAAGCTCCCAAGAAGAAATGTTCGGGTGTACAACAAAAGAGCTTTCATCGTGCTGCAAGACACAGAAGTGGACCCGAAACAGCTTCACGGATACCTGAAGTCGCATGATCTGAATGCCATATCTGTCACCACCCTCAAGCAGAAATTTGAACACTACCGATCTTTTGTGGTTGAATGCTGTGAGACGACCTATGAAAAGCTCTTCGATCCAACCCTGTGGGACAAGGGAACCGTAGTGAAGGAGTTCATAGGGGCTCCACGTTCCGGGGCAATCGAGGCGTGCTTTCCCCAAAGTGGGTAGCCGGCCCGGAAGAACTCAGGCACAGACAAACCGCCGCCGACCGGACAGGAAGACATCGAACGATCTCAACTACTGTGAATTTTCTGAATGTGACCCCGAGCGAAAAACTCTGCCGGAACCTGAACACGATGCACGCTCACACTCTGTGCTCAACTGCCTACTACTGAATGCTCGATCGCTGCTCAAGAGAGATGCGCTTGACACTCTACATTGCTACCTGATGGCTGCAAACGTCCACGTAGCCTTCGTAACTGAGACGTGGGCATCATCCGAAACCATGACTGATGCGGAGCTGAGTCTGAAAGGAACTTTCCGGGTTTTCCGTCTCGATCGAAACTCGAGGGGTGGAGGGGTCCTCCTCCTTTTCCGATCTTCCCTAGCATGCTCCGCCGTGACGGCGGACACCGACGATGAACGTGACGAACTGGTTGCCGTTGACCTACACTGGGGTGGCAACACAAGACGTTTCATCTGTGTCTATTTCTCACCCACTGGATCGACGGAGGAGCTATTTGGTCGTATGGAGCGACTCTGTACGCGATTAGAGGCACTCTGCGATACGGACGCAGGCGTCTGTCTCGCGGGAGATTTCAATTTACCCAAAATCGACTGGGAGACTTGGTCATGCCCCGGGAAAAATGTCGTCACCAGGGAATCTCTTTTCCTAGATATGTGCGGTAGGCTTGGCCTCCAACAGCATGTTGAAGAGCCCACAAGACCGAGCAGTCAAAACATACTGGATCTGGTGCTGTGTAACGACGAATCCATCGTTAATGCGCACACAACGAACGAACCCATGTACACGGACCATCTCCCTGTCATGCTCAAGATGAAATTGCACGCGGACCCGGATGAGGATATGGTGCCTGACGTTACCGAGAAATTCGACTACAAAAACGGTGACTATGAGACCATACGGCTAAATCTCTCCATCACCGACTGGGGCCTCTTCTTTCAAAATTGCGCGAACATCGACGGAATGTATGAAAGACTGACTGAATACCTGAGACTGCTGCGAACTCTGCATGTGCCATTCAGATCCGGAAGAAATAGTACTAGCATCGGGTTGCATATTGAGAAGCTGATCCAGAGGGTAAGGCGTGAGCAGGACGCCAAGAGACTCGAAAGACTGAAACGTGACCTGAGCAAGGCTGTCCGACGCCACAGAGTGCTTGAGGAGCACAGAGTTGCAAATTCGAAGAACCCCAGAAGTTTCTACACCTACGTAAATCGCCGACTCAAGACGAACGATCACCTCTCCGTCCTGAAGTCCTGACTGACGCCCAAGACAAGGCCATCACCGATGATCCAGCGAAAGCAGAACTGTTGAGGGAACACTTTGAGTCCTCATATCCGTCAACTGAGGAAATGGTAGAACGGAATGCAAATCCAGGACCACAATTACAAAGAAACCCTGATGTTCGAATTGTTGATGAGATCGACACCTCAGCAGAAAATCTACTGCGTCATCTTCGCAAACTGAAGAACTCGGGTGCTACATCTCCAGATGGACTCCCAACGACCTTCTTGAAGGCATGTGGATACGATGTATGCCTACCGTTGTCCATCATCTTCGAACGAAGCATGGAAGAGGGTGAGCTACCGAGAGTTTTCAAGAAAGCCATCGTTGTACCAGTACACAAGAAGGGAGACAAAACGAAGCCCGGAAACAAACGCAACGTCTCACTCACCTGCGCAGCTTGCAAGCTGTTCGAAAGTGTAATTGTCGAAAGAATCTGGCAAAACGCCGAGGCACAACGTCTGATCTGTGATGAACAGTACGCGTACAGGAAAGGCCGCTCATGTTGTTCCCAACTTCTAGTTTACCAGAATGATCTAGCGAAGCTCATTAACGATGGTGACAGTTTTGATATAGTAATGTTTGATTTTAAGTCAGCCTTTGAACTGACAACACATAGCAAACTCCTCGCCAGCCTTTCCTCTGTCGGTGTCGGTCCTAAGCTGACGAAATGGATCGAATGCTTTGTGTCAGAGAGAACTTTCAGAGTTTCTGTGAATGACACACTGTCCAGCGAGGCAAAGATAACCTCTGGCTGTCCTCAGGGGACGATTTTGGGATGTCTAGCATATGTGATATATACAAACTCGTTGAAGGATGTTTTCTCGAAGAATGTGGCGTACAAGGTGTATGCCGATGACACAGAGCTGTATGCTAAGACAAATAGCGAGGCCGAGTGTCAGCAGCTCCAGCGTGCCGTCGACGATTTTGAGCGATGGACCAGAGCGCTTGATCTTAAACTGTCTGTAGATAAATGTCTAGTCATGCATTGTGGAAAAAAGAATCTGCAATGGACATACGGGATCAAGGGAGAACCCCTGAGAGAGTACGCGAGCACGTGACCTGGGTGTCATTATGACACCGGATTTTAAGTTCAGTGAACAAGTACGGGAGGTCGCAAGCAAAGCAGCCAGACAGTCTAACTTCATTCTGCGAACGTTTGCTGTAACCGATGCGAATGTATATAAGAAGCTCTTTACGACGTACGTTCTCCCACTCATGGCCCATGCATCCCCGGTGTGGAACCCCTCTTTGAAGAAAGATCAGAGACTACTGCAGTCGATTGTAAATAGGTTTGAGAGGCGGGTTGCCGCCAGATGTAGCCCAGAGGGAGAACGCACGGACAGGAGAGATATTGTTGAATACCTCGAAACTGCCGATAGGAAAATGTTTCAAAGCATTATGAAAGACTCACAACTAAGAGAGATTTTCTTCGACACAGCCGTGACGAGAACCAGGGCAGGTCTTACAATTAGGCCCAAATTCATAGCGAAAAGGACTAAAGTGAACAACATGTTCCCTTGGCGGGTGACCAGATCCAGCATGATCTGAAGCCTCATACCCGACCTCTTTCAAATACCTTTATGGATCAATAAAGCTCTACACTGGGCGATGCCAACTCATCGTCACGTGAAGTTTCCACCAAACTAAAAGTATGGTCTGATGGACTTCCAGATCGCCTCCATTGGGAAGCTGCAGCGAGAGAAATTCCTATCAGAGATAGGTTAATGGCTGATGGCTGTTGTTTTGGCAGAAATGAGGGGGGAGGGGGGAAGGTGGGGGAGGGGAGGTGGGTAGCCTATGTCCGTCACGGATGGGTCCTCTACACGGAACACTCTGGCTCCGGGCTCGTTCAAGCTTGGTTTCCGAGTCTATCGCGAACAGACAAACACACTGACAGACAAACAGACAGCGTTTTGACTTTTATTTATATAGATTATGCGATGGTCGTAAAAGGGGGCACAGAGTTTGGTGTGACCCCCAGGGTCGATTCGAAGTCAACGATGAATGTGGAGTCTCGAAATTCCTCCTCCACCAGGAGAAGAAATCCAAACAGCCTGGCGCTAATATCCTTAGATGTAAAAAGAAGAGAAGGTAAGTGTCTTCATTCGAATCCATTGCAAATGTAGTTTCTGTGAATCAATGCCGAAATAGTTCCGGAGCGAAACTTTGACATGGAAAACCATGTGCTCTTTGCTGACGACTGTGCTTTCGCAGCCCTGAAAAATGCCCTGTCCGTGCGAAAATTGCGGAGGACGGACGCGTTCTGTCGTTGGCTGGTATCCACAATCATCTGAGCGAGTACGGAGGACATGCTCAGAGAGTGTACAACGCGAGAGGGGACTGGATTCGAGCTCTGCACTCAGAACCGCGACAGTCAAGCACGGGCGCAATACTGGAAGCACGCCGGAGGTAATGTCCGAAGTCTGATGAGTTCTGTCTATCTCTATGGAAGTGTCCGATGAATTCATGTTAACGAAGAAGTATCTGCGCTTCAGGCTGCCAATTGACGTAACGTCACTGATAATACCAACGAGACATATTCGCACAGCGCAGAGCCAAGCCGCCTCTGTGCTTCCGCCGAAAGTCAAGACCCTTGACCAGCTTCACGAAACGATCGAAAGTTGGACCTGGCAGAGGTACACAATCACTCTAGAGTCTAGATGGTGAGAGAATGCTGAGCTTCCGTGGTGAGAACTCGGGGAGCCTTGTGCTCACAACGACGAGATTGCTCGCGTACCTCTCTGAAGCGAAAATGTTCCACTGCGACGCGGCCTACCAAGTCGTCCCCGAAAGGAAGCTCTTTGCAAAGCAGCTCGTGACACTCCACGCAAACTGGGACGCATATGTGAGTTCGCCCGACCCTGGTATCGTGGGATATGATCAACGTTAGATTTTCTGGACACAATCATACACCAATCAACAACACAATAACCGTGATTACTAGAGTGCGTATGTTCATGCAAAATGCATAAAAATGGCGCTGTTTCTCAAGTCCGCGCTAGGTCTTCACCGAAATGCGAGGAATCGTCTTGTATATCTAGTAGCTGGCACTCCGTTCCTGACTGAGGAACTTCAGATGATGTATGATCTACCGAAAACCGTTGCATACGTGCAGCATTTAGAGAAATGGACCTCAAAGCTGTCGAACATTGATCCGGGAATCTTCATGACCCCGGCGCTCCAGAACGACAACTGGAAAAACGCACAACAAAGAAACCGACATACGATTACCAGGGGCGCCATTCATGGTTTCCATTTCGAGATATGTCAGAGAACACTGAGCCACGACATAGACGATCATTGCTTATGTAGATTTTGTGACTGCCCGTGTAATCTATATCACTTTTATCAGTGTAAAAAGTTAAACCACACCATTTGAATGGTAAATAAACGTCTTGAAAACAAAATGCATAAAAATGCATAATTTGGGATATTCTGTTCGAATATGCATAGAATGGGGCTCGGGGCATGTTTTTGCATGAATTGGGCGTCAAATATTGCTAAAAAATGCATCAAATGGGCTTCGGAGCATATATTTGCATAAATTCAGCGAGAATTTCACTGGCTCTCTTCGAAAATTGGCGCGCAGCTTCGGACCATCGGAGGTCGCTCATTTTGGATTTGCTTCAATATCATCTGTTAACGTCGACGGACCTCCTTTTTTTCGAAACATACGCTAAACGATCGTCGACAAGATTGCACTTCCGAAAATTTGAGAATGATCGTCGTCTAACAGTGTAAAATTTATACCATCCTTCGAATGTATCAATGTGAAAGTGCATATGGTCGATTTTTCGGTGCATATTTTGGCCAGTTTCCTTGCATATTTGCATGCATATTTCCTGGTTTTATTTTGCATGAAGGTACGCACTCTAGTGATTACATCTATTGATTCCAAACAGGTATGATAGCTTGTGCTCTAATGAACTCCGCAACCGCCCAGCCGTACCGTGAGGTTTTCCGAATCCTCAAGGATCAAAGTCCGGGCAACGTCTGCATTGCCTACATGGGGGATTTTGACGCCGCCATGAGGGCAGAGCTGAGTTCCCGGGAGCACCAATACATGGCTGTCTGTTCCATTATGCACAAGCCCTCGTCAGGAAAGCAAGTTCACGAGAGGTCGGGCTGGCGACCGGGATCCGTGAGCCGGGAAACATTTTGCGCAAATTTGTCGCCTTCACGGCTCTGCCTCTGCTGCCGGCCCACGAAATATGCAATGTTTTCCAGATTCTTGTACAGGAAACGCAGAAGGATACTCATCGGGTAAGCGTGTAGCCTGTGATAAGCTGATACAAAGTTATCAAATCGAGAGCCGACAGAGACCGCTGATGAGACTGTTCATTATTATCGGATACTCCTTGCAGTTGGATCCTGTGATCGAGTATATCGAGACGTACTGGTTGGGCGTTGTCGGATCAGCGGAACTCTCCGTCTACCGAGCAATTTGCAGGACTAACAATTCCGTAGAATCCAGCAATTCGCGACTGAAAGCCCGAGTCGGCCCGAATCCATCCAAATGGAACTTGATAAGTGCGTTTCCGACGTACCCTCAAACTTTGCAATCTGACTACCCAATTTCCCTATTCTCTTCGATGCTTGTGGATCGAATTTCTCATGGGTTTCGCCCCTTATAGAAGACGTGTGCGACACCTTCCACGACGTCGCCATCGACGACAATGCTTTCCAGGAGGGGGCACGTAACATACGCTCGAGGCCAAGCAGGTCAACGCGGAAGAACGAGGAGCGAATGCTACGAGGATGGGAACTCTTGGAGCAGGGCGTCTTGACTCCGCGCAAATTCATCGACCACGTCAAATACAGGACTGGTGGTAGTGGAACGCTTTTTGAATGATATTTTCGAACAGATATAGGTATAGAATGTTGATTAAAGGATGCATTCGAATATTATGGAAGGATTGCGGACCGCCGCGTCCCATTGTAAGTCCCAAATGCAAAAACTCTCTCTAAATCAAGACCGTCTGATTCTGAGCTATTCGTTTTCCAGTCGCTCACAGAAAGGGTACGGCTCTGGAGCCCTCGGTCACTGGCACTCACCACGTGAACACTCCCACTCCCATTGACCACGATTACCTAGCTTCGGCGAACGATGAGTCCCCCACATCGACGGACCATGATCATTTCGCCCCCTTACAAAACGAGGATACCGCCGTCCAAGATGTCAAGGATCCAGCAATCAACGTAGAATCTGGGAACTCACAAACTCGTGCCCTCGTGAAAATATCGGGCCTGTGTGTCTATCAGCATGATCTCGACACTCTTGTTGAATCCAACTGGCTGAATGACGTGATCGTCAACGCTTACCTGAGTTTAATCGTGAACAGAAGTCTGAAATTCGCTCACTTGCCAAAAGTTTATGCGTTCAACACGTTTTTCTCAAGATCTACAATAAGGAAGGTTATGACCAGGTTCGCCGGTGGACACGGAAGGACCATATCTTTGCTCACCACATCCTACTCTTCCCCGTGCATCTGAATTCTCACTGGTGCATGGTCGTTGCTGAGCTGCGTGTCAAGCGCTTGGCATACCTTGACTCGATGGGTGGACGAAACCTCAAGTTCATGCAGATTTTATTGCAGTACTTGGCCGAGGAGTCGGAAGACAAGGAGCAAGGGAAACTAAACGCCGATGAGTGGCAACTTACCCACGTCATCAACCTACCCCAGCAGAAGAACGGCTTCGACTGCGGGGTGTTCGCGTTGAAGTACGCAGACTTCTTATCTCAAGACGCCAACATAAATTTTACTTTACAAGACATCCCATATTTCCGTCGGAGATTGATGTCCGAAATATTGCACTCAGAAATAATGCCGCTTACTCTGGATCAGTGGTTCCCAAAGTGGTCTATATCGACCCCCAGGGGTCGATACCGTTCGCCGGGGGGTCTACGAAAGCTGCAAGGAGATTTGGGGGTCGATGCGCAGATGAGAGGGGTCTACGTATTTCTCTCTCTGGAAGTACCAGGCGGATTATGAGCAGTCTGAATGGGGTCCCAGCAAACGCTCCGGAACCACGGCTGACTTGGGAGGAAAAGTTTTTTCTGCTCAACAAACAGAAAGCCATAGAAATGCGCCCGCATTCGAATCACTTTTGGCGCGCATTACCGGCACCTCCGTCCTATGTCCAGCACCTTGAAGCCCCAAGAACTGACTTCAAGACGATGCTCACTGGTGTTCTCGAGATGGACATTCCCCGGTGGGAACAAAATCCGTACTTTGACACTGAAGAATCCGGTGTCGACTGGCAGGATCAGCTAATCGCGCTCCAAAAATACGAGGTGAAAGTGTGATTCGAGAAAGGTTATCACATTTTGGGCTCCAAGAGGCGGTACCAGATGCCTATCCGTTGCTTTGGGGAATTTCGAGGAAGTTCTGGAAGAGAGGGGCTCCAGCGCGGTTTCGAAAATTGTGACCAAGCAAATAAACAAAATAGCTAGACAGCCATTACTGAGCGCGGGAATTCGCCACTATCCATGACTGATTTGGAACCGCACGCGCATGATCTGGTCGCGCGACAACGATTACGTCCCTCACACTGAAGATACATCATTTTACCTCAACAGAGATATTCTGAATCGAGACGAAGTAAGGTCTTTTTGACTTCTCTGATGGCCTCTCAAAAGGGGTCTACGCGGACCTCTCGGGGTGCTCAAGGGGTCTATGGAGAAAAAAAGTTCACCAGCTCGAGTTTGATGCCGTTGAGCCGGATGCTCTTGTCGCAACGAGCGTAAGCTCCGCCGTTGCTGAAACGCATCACTTTGGTCTTTTAGGCGTTGATCTGGATTTTCGAGTCTTCGCACCATGTTGATGTTCTCCTGAGGTAACTGCATAGTCGTGATCGATCTTTCGCAAGGATGACCAAGTCGTCAGCGTAAAATGCGAATGTTGCTCCGGCGTCACGGAGCTCGTCGGCCAGACTTGTGGCGTACAGTACGTATAGGAAGGGGCTTGCTGCGTCACCTTGGGCTAAGCTTACGTCTTGTTGTATCGCTTGTTCTATTATTCGGTCTCCGCTTTTGATTCTGATGAAGTTAGGCATACCCTAGAATCCCGCGTATAACGAACCCTATTTCTGACCATAACGGGGCTAAGTACTTTGTCTGACAGATGGAAAAGTGTGTTCTGGGCTTCTGTCACGGTAGATCTCTTGCGGATTATGAGCAGTCTGAATGGGGTCCCAGCAAACGCTCCGGAACCACGGCTGACTTGGGAGGAAAAGTTTTTTCTGCTCAACAAACAGAAAGCCATAGAAATGCGCCCGCATTCGAATCACTTTTGGCGCGCATTACCGGCACCTCCGTCCTATGTCCAGCACCTTGAAGCCCCAAGAACTGACTTCAAGACGATGCTCACTGGTGTTCTCGAGATGGACATTCCCCGGTGGGAACTAAATCCGTACTTTGACACTGAAGAATCCGGTGTCGACTGGCAGGATCAGCTAATCGCGCTCCAAAAATACGAGGTGAAAGTGTGATTCGAGAAAGGTTATCACATTTTGGGCTCCAAGAGGCGGTACCAGATGCCTATCCGTTGCTTTGGGCAATTTCGAGGAAGTTCTGGAAGAGAGGGGCTCCAGCGCGGTTTCGAAAATTGTGACCAAGCAAATAAACAAAATAGCTAGACAGCCATTACTGAGCGCGGGAATTCGCCACTATCCATGACTGATTTGGAACCGCACGCGCATGATCTGGTCGCGCGACAACGATTACGTCCCTCACACTGAAGATACATCATTTTACCTCAACAGAGATATTCTGAATCGAGACGAAGTAAGGTCTTTTTGACTTCTCTGATGGCCTCTCAAAAGGGGTCTACGCGGACCTCTCGGGGTGCTCAAGGGGTCTATGGAGAAAAAAAGTTCACCAGCTCGAGTTTGATGCCGTTGAGCCGGATGCTCTTGTCGCAACGAGCGTAAGCTCCGCCGTTGCTGAAACGCATCACTTTGGTCTTTTAGGCGTTGATCTGGATTTTCGAGTCTTCGCACCATGTTGATGTTCTCCTGAGGTAACTGCATAGTCGTGATCGATCTTTCGCAAGGATGACCAAGTCGTCAGCGTAAAATGCGAATGTTGCTCCGGCGTCACGGAGCTCGTCGGCCAGACTTGTGGCGTACAGTACGTATAGGAAGGGGCTTGCTGCGTCACCTTGGGCTAAGCTTACGTCTTGTTGTATCGCTTGTTCTATTATTCGGTCTCCGCTTTTGATTCTGATGAAGTTAGGCATACCCTAGAATCCCGCGTATAACGAACCCTATTTCTGACCATAACGGGGCTAAGTACTTTGTCTGACAGATGGAAAAGTGTGTTCTGGGCTTCTGTCACGGTAGATCTCTTGCGGATCCACTATGTGGAATTTCCAGAACACACTTTTTCATCTGTCAGGCAAAGTACTGAGCCCTGTTATGGTCAGAAATAGGGTTCGTTATACGCGGGATTTTAGGGTAATTATGGCCCTTAGCAGGTCGAAGCAAGGACCTTTGATATTGAATCTCTGACTCAGTTCCTGTAGTAGGCGATCACGCGGAACGGTGTCGAAGCATTTACGGAAGTCGACGAAGGCTGCATAGGTCATTTTTGGTTTGCGGTCATTGATAGATTGCAGGACAAGTTCAAGGGCATTGGCTGCGCTTCTGCCGGGTAGGAAACCGAATTGTTCAGGGGGAAGCTTCTCGGCTAGTTGATCGTGGAGTCGGCTAACCAGAATAGAAGTCAGGAGTTTGTACACGGAGCTCGTCAGTGCAATGCCTCTGTAGCTGTCAGGGTCGTTCGGGCTGCCCTTCCCTTTGAAGATGGGCATCAGGATACTGTTCCGCCACATGGTCGGCAGTTCCCCGCTTGCCAGGCATTCGTTAAAGAGAATGGTGAGGTACGGGACGATGGTCATGGCTAGGGGTGGACAGCTCCGGGACGGAAGACGGACCGTCCCGCCGTCCCGGTTTGAGACGGGAGACGGCGGGACGGCCGTCCTGCCGTCCCAGACTGGGACGGAGAGACGGAAGACGGCCGTCCCGCTCTGAGACGGCGGGACGGCCGTCCTGCCGTCCCGCCGTCTCAGAACAGGACGGCAGGACGGAGGTGACCGTCCCAGTCTGACTGAGATGTTGGGATCGCCGACCAGTGAGACTGAGCGCACTCGAGCTAAGTTGTGATTTCCGTCTATGATACGAAGCGGAGACTGGGACGGCCGTCTTCCGTCTCGCCGTCCCAGTGTGGGACGGCAGGACGGCCGTCCCGCCGTCTCCCGTCTCAAACCGGGACGGCGGGACGGTCCGTCTTCCGTCCCGGAGCTGTCCACCCCTAGTCATGGGGTGTGCTCTGAGATGTTCGTAGTAAAGGTTGTCGGGTCCTCAGGATTTTCTACTGCCCTTCTTGCATAGGGCCCCGTGTATCTCTTCATTCGAGAATTCGGCCGCCAGGGGGCCTGGATCACCTCCAGTCATCTGGTTCGGGGTAGGTATGTAGGTCCGTTGGCTTGCTGAGAAGCCGTGTAAAATGCTTGATCCACTCCTCGTCGTTTATCAGGGGGTTGGCCGGAGCTGGTCTTCGTGGGAGTAGCAACCATGGTTTCCCTACGCTGTCTCGAAAGAGTTCCACTCGTTTGCGTATGCTGTGTTCGCTCTTCTTTTGGGCTCGGATGGTCTGGTATTCCCGTCTAGCTCTTATGTAGCATTGTCGGTCGCCCCAACCTCCATGGTAAGCTATTGCGGCGCTCAGGGATCTGTGTTTAGCCAGTCCGCATTCTCTGTCAAAACAGGGTGTATTCCATCGCTTCGGGGGTCGGAATGTGCTGGATTCTGTGATGGCATTCCTGAGAAATCTCTCCAATGTATCTGGTGACTGGTTGCCCGTTGGTCTGTTCATGAGTGACTGCAGTTTCGGTACGTCGAGTCTTCTGCTCAAGGGGGCGCGCGGCTCCTCAGCATATTAATAATGATATTAAATATTATTAATAATAATAATAATATTATATGATTAAAATTATATATATTTTATATATATATATATATAGATATCTTAGCAGCTCCATATCAATTTAGGGGTCAGATAACTCTTACCGTATTCACTCTAACCAGCGGCCTCCAATAAACGGGCACTTTCCAATTAGCGGGCACGTTCGGCAGCATTTGAAAAATAAACGAGCACCCTCATGTGAGCGTGCACTGGGGGCTTCTATAGTCAATACACCTTCACTTAATGTCACACCCTCAGTCGTTTATTACTTCGGGTATCTCAAATCACTCAGTCACTTATTCATTCAATCATACACACTCTTGCTACGTGATCAACACTCATTCATCAACTCTCTCTCTCTCTAGCTTCTCTACCCTCAGTCTCTCATTCGTGGTTCTCTTTCCACTTCTCTTGAGACTGATACCTGCACGCCGGCTGCTTCGCCGGTCGGCTGGCTTTTGGCTACTCGATTGAATTTCTATCTGCTTCTTCGATTTCGTATCTGAAATTCGACCACGCTACCTAGCTGACTCCCGGCAGCTCTCTATGAAATCGGATACCTATTCAACGATGGCACACACCTAAAGGAACACTCTACGTCTGCGGTTCACCCTCAGTACATATCCGGCAGCATTTATTTATGTGCAACAACCCATATGAGTTACCTTCGTCCCGACTCTCGGGGACCCTCAGTATTACAGACATCTGATATAATTGAACATTGTGAACCAATTTCCTCAGCAGAATGTCCTTCGATTGACCGGCCGTCCGTGCCCGAAACCGATTCTCTGCGGTCGTTTCTCCGCAGCATAGATGTCGTCCGTCGGACGGTGCGCCTTCATTGCCGCCGATGGTTCAGCGCGAACTCCTCGCTCGGGTGGGGTGACAGCAGCCCTGGCTTCTGATTTCCCCTCATTAACACGCTTGGGTGGCGTTGGCACAGCATCATACGCAGCTGGCGGCGGAACCGCATGATAGGTTTGCGGTGTTCTGGGCCGCGCAACGATCGTCGGCCTGACCCTCAGCAGTGGTTGAGCAGCCGGGACCTCCGGTTTTCTTGGAGCGGGGGCGACCTGGGTGATGGTGCGCGCTTGGAGCCTCCTTGCGGTGACGTATCCATAGGCCCGCAAATCGAGTCCGAAGTTCTTGCTGTATTTGGCGATCTCGCTCCCGTCCCGCTCTACCGTAACGTTTCCCTCAGTATCCCTGACGAATTTGCGCTCCTTACAACTCCATGCAACTGCTGCTTTATCCCAACTGCCTGTGACAGGAGGCGCCAAAACATGGACATCCGTCGGATATGCTGAAGATCAAGCTGCGGGAGAAGCTCACTGAACTTCGCGAAGCCGCGAAGAAGACGCCTCGAGAGGTTCAGCATCGCTGATTGTGTCCAGACAGGTCGGCACGGTGAAGTCCGAAGCCGTGTTGGGGGAACTGCCAAGTTTCAGATGTCTGAGTAAGCAGGTTGCCAGCACCAGGCGAGACGAGGGGTCGACCGCGGCGGTACGAGAAAAAAAAGCGCGAAAATATAGAGATTCCAAGCAAGTCGAAGGTAGGTGGGCCGGAATCTCAATTCATGTTGATCCAGAAGTTGATCCACCTGATTCGGGATGCCTGGCTAATGTAAGACTCGGTTCATACAAACATTGCAGCTAAAGACGAAGGAGGCAACTTTCCTACACTTCGACTCGGGCGAGGGCGACGAGGAAAGAATGATCGTCTTTGCGACGCAAGCCAATATCCAATTCCCGAAGGAGTGTCCTGAGTGGTACCTGGGCGGTACTTTCCAAGTGTGCCCAGCAACGTTCCATCAACTGTATAGCACACATGTTAAGTTGAAGGATGTCGTCCCGGTCATGTTTGCTGTACTTCCCGGAAAAGATGCAAATACATACAGAAGGCTAGTGGATGCTATCTACAAAGCAGTCGATGGTTTTCAAGCGCAAGCAATCCTAGTAGATTCTGAGGTTGTCATGACCAATGAATTCCAGCGAACCGTCCCATCAGCTGGCATCCAGGGGTGTAATTTTCACTTCACAAATGGTAGCACCACTCTGGAGCGGACGGACGGAAAAGCGAAGGGCCAACTACAGTAGACTCCCGATAATTCGCGTTTTTTGGGAGTCACTTT
The DNA here is from genome assembly GCA_028455905.1 of Neoseiulus californicus. Classification (NCBI taxonomy): domain Eukaryota; kingdom Metazoa; phylum Arthropoda; class Arachnida; order Mesostigmata; family Phytoseiidae; genus Neoseiulus; species Neoseiulus californicus. The sequence goes on from JAMQGS010000006.1 coordinate 14,576,346, forward strand.
TAGGAAACTCGCGCGAATTGCGAATTATCGGGAGTAGCCAAAACTAGAGCTTATCGACGATACGCTAATATATTCTGAATATTGAGATGAGCCCGATAAAGTTAGAAAGCTCCACAAAGTTCTTATCGGCCGACAATGTGACATTTCAACGATTTGGGAACGATTGAGGAGGAGAGAATTCCTGCAAACTTGGCGATCACCTGCCCTGCGTTCACCGAGGGCGCAGGATTTACTCCCTTCGACGTACATTTGAACGTGGCGACTTCACTCTCCCCTTTGCGTATGGAAGACAGGCTCTTTGGCCTCACAGGACTCTCACCGACGTCCAAGAGAATCTCGCACGTCAGCTCGACCTCAGTTCCGAATCATCATCGGGGGAAGGGGGAGGGGAGCCTCCTCCTGGAGATTCTCGAAGACTCCGGAAAAACGTTCGCATTACCAACGTACAAGTTGGTGGAGACGGCCGAACGCAGTTCCCTCCACCGCATTTAGCTGCGGTCATAACTTCACCGGCTCTGGGTATCAAAATTGCGAGGGAACATGATCCATGCGCGAATTGCGAATAATGAAGATTTCCGCGAAATATCGGATGCTTCAATATAGAGCCTATGAGCGAATTGACGAAACTACTCAGAAAATCACCGCGAATTGCGAATTATCGGAGTTTCCGAATCATCGGGGGTGCGAATTGTAGAGACTCTTCCTATGGACTCCTAGGCACACAGAACGCTCGTGATTAGTTCAGTCACACTGGTTTATTTGGCACTCATTCAGATACGGTCTCCTAACGTCGACCGATCTTCATCAACCATGCACGAACTCTCTACTCTGTCTACTTGCTATTCGAACGCTTCCATTCGGACATGCACGTCTAACTATCGTACGTCCCTCGCATTCCCTACAGTTCGACCACTGCTACCATTCTAAATGACCTCATTTACGCTATGTCTAGCTTATCTATGGATTGAGCACACGATTTCCATCTCGATCTACTTCTAGCGGCCGTTACAATTTATTGCACAGTAAATAAATGTGTATAAGTATGTAAATAGTAAACGGCTCGATCTCACAATGCATGCCACTCGGCACAGTCGCGTTGGCGGTGCCCGTACTGGTCGCACTGATAGCACCGCTCACGAACCTTCCCTGGACAGCACCTGGAGTAGTGCCCCGTGCCTTTGCATCCGAAACACTGGGCAGTGCGGGCTGTACACCTCCCGTTTAACGATCTATGGGACCTTGCCCAGCAGTCCGCACAACGATCTCGGATGACGGCCTGACGAATCTTCTCCGCCGCCTCAGGCGTTGCAGCGATCTTCCTTTTCGGCCTCACGGCACGACCTCCGACGACGGGTGCTGCTGCTGCTGCTGGTTCTTCTGCTGCTGCTGCTGGTTCTGCTGCTGCTGCTGCTTCGATCTCGATCTCTGGTTCGATCTCGATCTCAGGCTCGACCTCGATCTCTGGCTCGACCGCGATCTCAGGCTCGATCTCGATCTCAGGCGCGATCTCGATCTCAGGCTCGATCTCGGGCTCGGGTGCCCCCGTCTCCGTGTTTTCGATGGTGACGAACGGCACCTCATCGACGTCATCGTCGGCCTCGTACTCGAATCTTCGTCGCACCCCTGCGAACGTCACCTGACGATCTGCGCTGTTCGCTCGGCGAGACGCTCTCCGACGCCTCCACTGCTCATCGTCGTTGAATGCCGTAGCCTCCCGCATCAGCTCGATCACTCGTTCGAACGCCTCCAGCAGGCCGTTCCAAAGCCTTGACGGCACCCTCACGATGTCTCCTTCTTCCTCGTGCCGTAGGACGGCTGGCGCTCTTCGTCGTCGCTCGTTGCGGTCCATCACGTTCTTGGTCGTCGCTGTTGCTTGTCTTGAGATGACGATCTACACACGTCGAAGTGTCGAAGCGGAATGATACAAACTTGAGCCGAATCTACACTTTGCTCCACTTTTCCCTCTCTCCGATCGACCATGCTACCACACACGCTGTCCTCAGCGTGCCTGTTTCGGCCTTCCTACCTACGTGCACTCAATCCTTATCTATTTTCCCTAAGCATATCCTGTTAATATTTCGATATCACACTCTCTCATACATTTCTGCCATTCTTATCTGTATTTTCCATCATTTGGTGTATCTTCCTTCGAATCTTGCCGCTCTTCTGAGATTCCTCCTTCCGGTCTCCGAGTCTCTTTCCTCCTCTTCATCCGGTTCTCTCGTCGGCGTCTCGATGATCGCTGAATTCAGGTCGACTTTCTTTGGCGTCTCCAATTTCCACGTCTTGTTCGACTCGTCGAGTCCTCCCATGCCTTCCATCATCGAAGACATTTCGTCGATCTCATCGTTTTCGACGAACGTTCTCCTCGATGCCTCGGCTTTCTGACCTGAAGAAGCAGCTTCATGCTCATTAGACTCTGAAAACTCTAAAGATTCATCAGACAATGGAACGATCTCTTCACAATCCTCGCTGTGAGCCCTGTACCATCTTAACTGAGAGCAATGCGCAGAGCACACGTAACTGCTATTTTCCCCAAGCTGAGCTAGGCGATACGAATCTTTCGGCAGAATATATATCCATGAAGCACTTCAAACGGAGTTTTTCCTGTACCTCGAGCCACCGTCTGATTCAACAACGCTTGCGCTCTCGGAACTTTCGCTGCCCAATCCGTTTTATCTTCTTTTTCGCTCAACGATCTTAACAGCCTTGCAACTTCCTTGTTCGTTCTCTCGACCTGACCATTGCTCTGTGGATGTTGTGTCGAACTTAGAATATGCGCAATTCCACGACTCGTCAAGAACTCCTCGAAAACCCTTGATGTGAACGCCGTTCCTCTGTCCGAGACCAACTTCTCCGGATTTCCGTAGTTCAGAAACGTTCTTTCGAGAAACTTGATAACGCCGGCTGAATTAGTTGTTTTGACTGCCTCCAACACGACGAATTTGGTCAACCCGTCAACCATGACAATTATGTGCTGCTTCCCGTTCGACGTCGGCAACGGACCCATGTGATCGATAAACACTTTCTGAAACGGTCTTCGTTCCGGCACTATGGGATGACACATCCCTTCCTTCCTGCCTGACAAATTCTTGTTGAACATGCATTCGAGACATGCTTGCAAGTGAAACTTCGCATAGTCTCTCATTCCAACGAACCAATACGATCTCCTCATCGCTTCGAGTGTTTTTCTCATGCCGAAATGTCCCATTCTGTCATGACATGTTACCAGAATGTACTTCCTCAGAACTCGTGGGACCACAAAAGCCAACCACTTCTTAATCAGCTTCTTTTCTTTACGATCTCCTGGTCCCCACTCTTCCATCTTTTTCATCAGCAATCCGTCTTGCAACTCGAACCCTTCGACCAAATTCTTTTCTCGAACGTTTCTCGACGCCAGTGGTTTCTTCAGAATATCGATTCGTTCTTGCAATTCCTCATCGATTGCCTGCATTGCCACCGCCTCGTCGTACGACGCCTCTACCGCCAGAATCGTTTTCGAACTCAGATCTGTCGGCAAATCATCGTCCTCCAACTCGCACGGTTCTTCAAACGGACTTCTGCTCAGCGCGTCGACATGCGACATTGTGACGCCCGATCTGTATTTCACTGTGAAATCGAACTCCGCGATCCGATTCCACCAACGGCTCAACTGTGTCGATCCTGACTGTGCTTTCAGAGCTAACACAGCATTGCAATCGCTCACGACGGTGAATTTCAAACCGTACAGATAATGCCGTAAGCGTTCTACACTCCAAACCACTGCTAATTGTTCGAGCTTCGTCGAATGATAATTCCTTTCTGATTCGGCCAGCTTCCGACTAATTGCATAAACCAATCGCAACTTTCCGTCGGTCTTCTGAAACAACATGCCGGCGATCCCGGTTATCGAAGCGTCTGTATGCAACTCGGTCTCTTTGCTCGGATCAAATCTGTCCAGAATCGGCTCTTCTGTCAACATCCTCTTCAGCCTTCCGAACGCGATCTCACATGCCAACGACCACTCGAACTTCGATTCTTTTCTCAACAAAAGTGTCAGCGGATTCGCTACGGTCGCGTATCGTGGAATGAATCGTCTGAAGAAGCTTGTCAACCCGAGAAAACGCCTGACTTCGTGAACGTTCTTTGGCTTCTCGAACTGTTCAACTGCTTCCACCTTCTTCTTTCCCGGTCTAATGCCTTCTCGAGACACTCCGAATCCAAGAAACTGTACGGATCTCATAAAGAATCGGCATTTGCTTAGTCTGACTGTCAGACCCACTTGCTTCAACGCCTCGAGCACGTTTCTTATTTGTTCCAAATGCTCTTTCGGATCATCTGCAGCTGTTATCAGATCGTCTAGATATGGGTGAACTTGCTTTCCGCCAGCTCCGTCTCGAACCCTCATCATCACCTCTTGAAACTTTGCCGGCGCACCTGACAAACCCATCATCATTACGACCGGTGCAAAATGCCCCTCTGAAGTAACGAACGCTGCTTTTTCCTTCGATCTCTCCGACATTGGGATTTGGAAGTAGCCCCATGCTAAATCGAACGTCGAATAATACTCTCGACCTCCAACCTCGTCCAGTATCGTATCGATCAGCGGCATTGGATAATTCGATTTTACGGTCTGCGCGTTGAGTTTCCGATAATCGATTACCATTCGAAACGATCCGTCCGGCTTCTTCACCAGCATTACTGGACTTGCATACGCCGAATGCGTATTCTCGATCATGCCGGCGTCCTTCATTTGCTTCAAAATTTCTCGCAACGCCTCTTGTTCTTTCAACGAGAGTCTGAACGGCTTACTTCTGACCGGTCCGCTGCCTGGGAATTCCTGTATCTCGAATTCTTCGCCTACCGCTCGACCTAACTCTTTCATCGTCGTGGCCACTACACTTCTATACTCGTTGAGAAGCTCAAGTAGCGCGATCTTCCACTCGATTCCCAATTCCTCGTTCACCCCGAGATCTTCCATTTGAATTGGGTTCCCTGATTCCTGCTGAACCTGAAGCGATCTCACATCTTTTCTAGTCAAGCTGAAATATTCGTCGTTCTCGACTCCCAATAAATCTGCTCGAGCGACAACCGCTCCCGATCTCACGCTGACTTCTTGATCGCCAAGATTCGCGACGGGAATCAACACTTCTTCGTTCTGAATCTCGTAAATCGCTTCCAAGTCGTCGTTGTTTTCGAAACGTATCCATTCCCCTCTTCAAGCGCTTGGCTGCGTTCGCACGAAGCACACCGTTCTCGGTTGAATTTTTACTTCCGACGCCGCCGCAAGCTCGACTCGACGATCTGTTCTCGGCAATAGACCCTCGATCTCGGGAAACTTCTCGCGTTTCAACATCCACGCTGTGCCTTCGAAAAACACAGTGACGACTCCGCGATCCATTACGTCCTTCCCAAGCAAAATTTCTTTGTCGTAGAGCTTCCCACTCGGCAACACTGTCAGCACCACGTCGGCGAATGCAATCTCGTCAATGTGCAATTGCACGTTCGCCTGGCCGATAGGTGTGCAAGCCCCGCCGACTCCTCGAATGTTCTTCACCTCGCTCGGTCTCAATTCGAGTTCTAACGATCTCGCCGCCTCCTCCGAAATTACGCTGATTTCAGCTTCGCTATCGATCTTCGCCGTCCATTCCTTCCCATTCACTCTGATCTCTTTTAGTGCTTTCGATTGATTGCTCACTCCAGCGACCTTCTCGGGCTCGACCGCAGCCTGTTCGATCATGCCGATCGCTGTACACGCTCTCTTCGTATGTCCGGGTTGATGACACCGATAACATACGATCTCCCTTCGCGCCTGGGTCATTGGTTGATTGTCGGTGCCCCACGGCGCTCGCTCTCGACAGCCACCACCGCTCGTTCCCGGCGTCAGGCGTGAACCCTGATTAGGCCTAATCGTCTCGGCTCTCGACGAACTCTGCCCACTGCCGCCTGGTGGCGCTGACGCTTCCGCGCCGCTCGATCTTCCACTTGTTCCCGGCGTTGATTGAGAATCTTTGCCGTCGATTTTCGGTCTTCCGAACAAACGTGTCGATGTCAGTGTCACTGGACCCTCCTTGTCGGTCCGATCTTTGCCAAACTTCTCGCGATTTGGACATTGGGACGACTTATGGCCTTCCTCCTTACACGTATAGCATGTTAGAAGTCTGCCCTGGGTCTCCCGTCGATTCACGGTCGTCTCGCCTTTCATTCTCTTGATGCGCTCGACCTGTCTCTTGATGTCCAACACCAAATCGTCTACAATGTCGTAATTTTTGCTGGACATGTACATTGTCGCCTCTACATACTCGCGGGCTACGCCTTCGATGATTCGATCCATGACATCCGCGCTCGTTAGGCCTAACCGTTGACCCAACCGCTCGGTCTTCGCTGCAAACATCTCCAGAGATTCGCCTCTCTGCTGATAACTGTTCATAAACGCAGCCATCATCGCCATACGATCTCCTTCTGGCGCGAACTTCCTTTTGAACCTCGTTTTCCACTCTTCAAACGAAACCCAAGCCGCTTCCTGATTCTGATTCCAGATTCGTGCCGCCCCAGCCATTTTCTCTAGAATTACCCCCTTAACGAACCAATCCGGCCAGTTACCTGTGCTCTTTGCTAACTCTAGCTGATTCAACCACAGCTCTGCCTCCACGATGCTACCCCCCGAAAACTTATCCACAGCTTTTGAGGTGCTACTCGAGAATCGTTCCACCGACCTGATTCCTCCCGAGCTCGTGTCCTCTGCAGCATCTCGGCTGTCCAGCCTCCTCAGCTCCTTCTGCACCATTCGCTCCAACAACTTGGCCAGTCCGGATTGTTCGTCGATCTCGTCCTCGGTCTTCGTTGCGTCTTCGAGTCCCATTGTAGCTCGCTCGCAACCTCTCTCAGCACCGAATTGTTCACGATCTCACTTTCACGATTTGTTCTGCGGAATCCCACCGCTGCAATGTAGAGACTCTTCCTATGGACTCCTAGGCACACAGAACGCTCGTGATTAGTTCAGTCACACTGGTTTATTTGGCACTCATTCAGATACGGTCTCCTAACGTCGACCGATCTTCATCAACCATGCACGAACTCTCTACTCTGTCTACTTGCTATTCGAACGCTTCCATTCGGACATGCACGTCTAACTATCGTACGTCCCTCGCATTCCCTACAGAATAATCGGTAGTCTACTGTAGAGCGGAAGTCCTCGAAGAGCGACTGAGCGGAAGTAGCGAAGGTCCAACGAGAGCGAAGAGCCGGGAAAAGCGGCGGGCCCATTTGCGCGGAGGTCCTCGAAGAGCGGACAGCCGAGTAGAGCGGAGGGCCAGTTAGAGCGAGACGAGGCGCCGTTGTGTGGTACGCTTGAGAGCAGCGATGGGAGAAATTACATTCCCAATTCCCAATTACTAATTCCCCTCGGAAAATTTGAGTTCAATTAGAATAAGAACAAGACGGCGAGTGGTACAACGCCTACTTTGATTGATTGATTGATTGTTTATTGACCATCTTCTCTGTTGTATTTACATTCCAATTAAAACCGAAGACCCGTATGGCGGGGCGATTGCTCAGCTGATCTTTGATGTGGATATTCTTCCTTCACGACGCATGGCCGGGGTCTTTCTTCCCTCCCCATCTTCCAAGTATTCTCTTCGCGTCGCTTATCATTTTGGCTGTGCTCTCTCCGAGGAGTCCCAATCTTTTCTGTATCGTACACTCTGCATCAGGGATTTCTTTGCATTCTAGAAGCTGCTCCAACAGACCCGGAAGGGGTCTCGCGATTTTTCGGAATGGCGAATTACTTGTTACAATTCGTTCCTTCTTTCGCAGATGTCGCGGCTCCCCTGAGAGAAGTCATGAAACGCTCGAACGAGTTTATGTGGGAGGAATCCCAGCAGACGGCATTCAACGCCACCAAGCGGCTGCTAACGCAAGCGCCGACGTTATCCTTTTTCGACACGAGAAAAGAGGAAATGATCTACACTGACGCATCAGACTATGGTGTCGGCGCCGTTCTGATACAAGACGGTAGACCGGTAGCCTACCACTCACACACCTCATCAACCACAGAACAGCGCTGTGCCGTCATTGAGGAAGAATGCCTCGCCATTGTGTCAGCGTGTCTGAAATTCGACCACTTCCTGTTCGGTAAGCCGCGGATACGCATTTTGTCTGATCACAAGCCGCTCTCCATCATTTTCCAGAAACCGTTGGAAAACTGCCTTCGTCGATTGCAAAGGATGAGACTCACTCTGCAAAGATACGACTTGGTCGTAGAGTACATTGCAGGATCGAAGAACCTGGTAGCAGACGCTCTGAGCCGAGCCCCGACGAGCAAGGCAACCGAAAACGCCATGGACAAAGAGTCTGCTCTCCGTCTGGAATACGAGAGGACGAAGACCCGTGCTTTGTCTCGCGTTTCAGACGCACTGCTTCAACGCATCGCCCAGAGTTTGGAGTCAGATCACGAAGGACGTCTCCTTTTAGAGGCGATCAAGAGTAACAAGTGGGACAAACACCCACTGCTACACCCATTCAAGCCAGTGCGAGAAAACTTATTCATTGAGGACGGCCTCATATTCCACGAGCAAGCCTGCTACATACCGCCAGCGCTTAGGAAAGAAATGCTGAAACGCTGTCAGCGATCTCACCTGGCGAGGGACGCTATGCTTCGGCGAGCGCGCGGAGCCATATTTTGGCCAGGTCTCACCAGAGAGATTGAAGTCCTCGTCGACGGATGTCAAGCGTGCCAGTTAAACAGCACCAGCAGTGAATGGAGCGGTCCCACAACACCCCTTTGAGATCGTCCACCAAGACCTTATGGAAAGGGAAGGGCAATGGTATCTGGTGACTGCCGACGGATACAGCGATTTTTTCGACATCACACGTCTCGGACAGGCTACGTCGACGAAAAGCATCATTGAGGCTACGAAGAAGATATTCACGATCTTCGGAAGACCGGCAACTTTCAGAACAGACAGCGATCCGCGCTACCGTTCCGTGGATTTCGAACGATTCAGCTCTGAATGGGAATTCCATCACGAGCTCAGCGCACCGCATCACCACTCATCAAACGGGAAAGCAGAATCGGCCGTAAATATCGCCAAACGTATCCTGAAGAAATGCCAAGCACAGAACGAGGATCTTCAGGCCGCACTGATAGAATGGCGCAACACACCAGATAAAGACGGTCTGACACCGGCTGAGAAACTCTTGTCGAGACGAACCCGAACGCTGCTACCGACCAGGCTCCGAGATTTGCAACCGAGAATCCTCAGCGACATGGAAGCCAACATCCAGAGAAGAAGAAACCGACAGAAATCTCAGCATGATAGAGGCGCGCACCCGCTGGCTCCTCTATCCGAAACCGACGCGGTCAGGATGGAACCACGAGGAAATCAAAAGAAGTGGTTGAAAGGTCGAGTTCGGAAAGAAATCGGACTACGGCGTTCCTTGGTTGAAACGGAGAACGGCACACTGCTGGAACGCAACCGACGATTTCTCAGAGCAATTCCTCAAGACAAAAACGCGGAGCACTACAACCCAACCGGAACAGTTTCCGAATCCCAAGTCAGCGCCTACCGGCCAGTATGGGACGGTCCTGAAGGACTACCGCTCAAGAACATGACTTCGATTACCAGCCCCCAGACGGACGAAGAGACAAACAGTGAAACGCACATCGAGACACCCAAACGACGCTCAGTCAAGCGTTCAAGAGATAAAGAGAGCACTGAGAAGGTAGCGAAGGAACCCAGAGAAGCGCAGGAAAACTCATCTAACCACACTCGGAGTGGCCGACTCGTAAAGCGACCGTCGAGATTCGTACCTGGTTGATATGGAGTGTTCGCGCGTTCTCATCAAGCTAGAGGTGGACGGAGAGAAACTTAGCGTCAGTATAAGTTAACTGCTAGCTAAGGGCGGATTCCTAATGGTATTTCTTGTTCCTAGGAACGAGCCATTTCTCTCTGTAAACTTTCAGCGGAATTCATCAAGGCTCACCCAGAGCGACCAATAATAATGTAGAATTGTGTAGAATATTCCAAGCGAGCAATCCAACAGAACTAATCGCGTACCCAAGCAATATTGTGATACTTTCCAAAACAAAAAAAAAGTCATTATATCAATGAAAGAGAAGACGTGTTGGAGCCCGCGGTAGAATCAAACTCCGCGCATGCGCGGGAACAATATCAATGAACACACGGCTGACAGGTCACCGTCAGCAGTGAGTTTCCTACAGGCTTCCCAGCGTGTTCTCTATCTCATCCGCTAGGCTAACAGGCTACACAACAGAGCCGGTCGAATTCGCCAATACTTTCTCATCCTGGCAGAAAACAATTAGGGGAGGGGACCCAAATATGGGACACTTTTCCTAGAATCGATGGCGTCTCCGATCGGCAGACTACTCATGTAACCTGGCATGGCAACCCGAATCTCCGTTCATAGGGCTGCAAGCAGGCACTTACAGGTTCGGTACAGCACTCTTAGTTTCCGAGGAAAATCGCGATCGATGATTGACTCGGAGAATCTTCGAGAGAAAGAAGGGCTCCCAATATGGGACACATGGGGTCCCAATGTGGGGCAGCTCAGAGGCTGGTGTCAGTGAATTACGGAGATGTGGTGAGCTTCCTCCGAGCTAAATATCGCAAGTTTTGAGGATGACGCAATCGGAGTCCTTGCACGAGTTCCTCAACACGAGTTTCTTGTCGCTCGGCTCTTGAACGATCGAGAAATGAATCAACTCGGAAAGTGACATTGAGCTACATTCGAATATCTACAATGGCCAACAAGATGAGCCATTGGTTCCAAGCTAGCAATTATCGCTTGTCTTCCCTGTACCGCTGTCCCATATTAGGGTACTGTGGGTGTCCCATATTGTGACCTCGACGATTTTTTTAAAAAAGCCGTCTGAGAATCGGGCCTCGTTCGAATACGTCCGAGATACGTTAGCCACGGGCCCGGTAGGTCGCTGAGGATGCTTCAGCCCAAGAGTCGATCCTGAATATTCGCTCCGGCAAGACTCTGCAGAAAATCTCAGGGAGGTGCTCAGAAAACTCGAATCGTCGAGATACACTGTTCGAGCCACCAAGTCCGGAAAAACCAACGCATCCCGAGGCCGCTTCGTGATATTTGTTTGACGACCCACCATGCATCCATTCATGTTAACGTTTCCTCAGAATTACCTGATGTTCATGGGAATCTGACGTGTCCCATATTAGGGCACTGTCCCATATTCCAGTCCCCTCCCCTGCCCTAAAATCCCGCAGATAACGAACCCTTTTTTCCAGCAAAAAACGAGGTATGGCCGTATCAGATAACGAGCTTGGCGGATAGCGAGCTCCACAAATAACAAACTGCACAGATAACGAACTGCTCAGATAACGAACTGTTCAGATAACGAACTGCTCAGATAACGAACTGCTCAGATAGCGAACTGCTCAGATAACGAAGCCCCACGGATGAAAAAATCTTGAGATGACAGATCTCCCCGAATAACAAACATTGCAGAGGATCTCTCTGCCATCCATTCAACATCAGCAGGGATGGGCAGTAATTTCGATTTCAATTACCAATTATCCTATTCTCGCGCGTATAACGAACCCTATTTCAGACCATAAAAAAGATCAGAACTCTGCCTGACAGATGGAAAATGTGTGTTCCGAAAATTTGACATGGTGGACCCGATGGGCCTCTATCCCGACAAAGCCCCAGAACGAACATTTTGATCAGTCGGGCAAAGTTCTGAACTTTTTTATGGTCGGAAAAAGGGTTCGTTATACGCGCGAGAATAGGGTACCCTAAAATCCCGCGTATAAGGAACCCTATTTCTGACCATAACAGGGCTCAGTACTTTGTCTGACAGATGAAAAAGTGTGTTCTGGGCTTCTGTCACAGTAGATCTCTTGCGGATCCACTATGTGAAATTTCCAGAACGCACTTTTTCATCTGTCAGGCAAAGTACTGAGCCCTGTTATGGTCAGAAATAGGGTTCCTTATACGCGGGATTTTAGGGTACCAATCAATTTTATTTCAATTACTAAATGAAAATTAAGTCGATTACTCTGCCAAGACAAGTTTGTAATTCATAATTGATTACTTTCCAATGTCATTGGCCTGGATTTTCAATTGTATTTCAATTACTTTTCAATTATTCGATATTTTCGAAGGATTGGTCAGTATTTTCTAGCCAAGAGATATTTCACGCCAGCGGCGACTTGCATTTCGGACGTGCGAGCACATTCGCCATGTTTCCCGGATGGCGACTTCAAACTCCAGCTCGACGCATCTCAACTCAAGCTTCCAACAAGCTTTCCTCGCACGTGGGACTGCGCGATTAAGATGAGGTGATTTTGTTCCCAGTGTAGTCTGCGTTTAAAGGTGAGCAGACCATGATTTATATACAGCAAGCGGAGTGACGTCTCGCGGCGCATTAGGCTATTCATGGTGATATATCGAGTGAAGCAACTCTCGTTGTGATATTGATGCATTACGTGGGTTGCTACATCGTTGATAGTCTCTGCTGCTCAAATTCTTGCGATCGATGGTTTGCTCTGGGTCTCTCCTTGGCCGATTCTCTTCTCCTACTTGGGATCCGACAGCAAATCAGCAACGAATCAATATCATGAGTCTACCCTTCCAGCATTGAAAAATGGATCTGAGTCGGGAAGAGGAGCCGAGTCCGTTTGAAACCGAGGTTCCGGAAAACCGTGAGCATCGTAGGACCGATGGGTTTCCGAGACTCGCTTAAGCTGTCCATTTTGTCAGTCTTGAAATGGCGCACCAACTGATTGTCTTCGTGGAGAAACTTCTGGTACCTCGTCACAATTTTCCGATCCACTTTATCGTTAAATTTGATTCGTTGATCGACCTTTCCATCACTCCCCCCCATGAAATAGATTTGAACGTATTGGTGCTCAGCGTCCGGCAGAGGTACCAACGACCCTACACGATGATAGACCTGTCCTTTTACTTTGAAAGTCGGCATATAATTGTCTCTCATTATTATATCTCATTATATTGCGTCGCACCGAAAGATGTCATCTGGAAACACGAGTTATACCTCCGAATGTTCAGGAGGAATCGTCTCGATTCAACAGAATCCCCGGACGTCAAAGACGCCAATGGCTCTAGAAGGGCAACCAACTCTGGGAGTCGAACCTGACCACCCGCACCACACAGCCCGGGCGCCTCCGTCTTGAATCTCAAAACATGACAGAAGTCGCAGACCAAACCCATCTTTCCGATACTCACACCTGGGTGACTCCCGTAATTTTCATCGGAAACGTAATTCCAGTCAGCAAATCTCAAATCAACATGAAACGACCGTTTACGGCATCTCATACGTTCTCGATTTTTGACCCGTCTCACTTGTTCAACACTTGTCTTCCTTGATCCCATTTCACGTCGACGTTCTCACTCCGATTTCAATCACGAATTTTCCTGTACCGGTGTTTCAACGGAAGGATGCTCTCGACCAACCCGTCGATCAGATCGTCGCTCTTCGCACTCACACAATAACCAGAGCCCGTACCTTTATGCACTAGAAAACTTGAAAATAACTCACCGACGATCACCTCACACAGATTTCACCGATCGCACAGACAACCTCTTCGAGTCAGACCTCGTTGTCGAAATCAGCAAGGGATCCTCTACTCGACCCCATACCCCGATGAAACAACGAAGTTCCAAAAAAATAATCGTATTTTCGAAAAAACTTGACGTAACGTGAAACGATACTGATAAAAAGTACCCTATCACCACCCGACACTCCATCCCCACCTCTCCATGAAATTTTTAACCTAACGGTACACACGATTTTGAGATCACAGGCCTCAAAGTCGGAAATACATTCGGTTTTATAGGTTTATATATATATACCATATAAATTAGAAGATTAGAGTATCTGGGATGTTCAGTGGCTCTAGGTCCTGAACGCTGCCTTCTGTGACCCACCATTGGAGTAGGTCTGACGTAGCTGGGTCTTCTTCGGGTGCCGTGATCGTTAGATTTGAATCCGTACTGGTGGACAGGTCGTGATGATTCCTGAAGGTTCGGCCGGTGAGGTTCTCGATGAGGACACAATCACCCTCATGGGGGCCCATTGTAGCGATGAATCTTCCTCGATGGGTAACGGAGACCAGCTCCCGGGCTGTGGTGACTAGGAGGGCAGGTTGGCCCTCTGGATGGTTGACGGTGGGGTGGTTTCGACAGGGAGGATATACTTTCAGAACCAACCTTGGTTCAACCTCGAATATCATGGCGTGAAGAGATATTCTTTGTTTTGGGGTTCCGGTCAGGAGTTCCAATAATTTTTTGTTTTTCGTGGAGATCATCGAGAGGTCGCCGTCAGGAATCGGGGCCACTCGACTTAGCTGGAAGATTAATGTCTTCCATGTTGAGAAGAGGGGTTCAAACCGTCGTTGACAAAATTGGGGACGAAACCGCTTCCTTTTGTTAGTTGTAGTTCGTATGTATGAGTTGTCGGATTGTAACGGGGCTTGGCCCGTTTAATTTTGAAAGTCGTCACAGGATAACATTTGCCGACCTGGATCTCTCTGTTGAATTTTTCTGTGGATTGATCTAGACCAGAAACGATCACGTTTATGTCTGCCGTTTTGTCCTCTAGGACGAAGGTGAAAATTTGACCTTTCTGCCAGGTCTTGATTTTTGTTTTTAGGGTTATACGGCCGATCACGACACCGCCGATTTGGTCTGTTGTGAGGTCCTTGATGTTGCGGGCTCTTTCCGTCGGTTGGAGACCTTGAAACAGTAAACATTGTACTTATCTATCGGGGATCAAGTCAAATGTTATATCACGTGAGGATCTCACAGGGTTTTTTCAAAGGAACATTTGCCGTCGAGGTTGATCCATTTGAGCCCGATGGAACGGGAATCGAACGTTCGGTGGTTCGGGCGTTCTTGGTCATCTTCGCAACTTTGTGTGGAGATGAGTTTCGGGTGTGCTCGAACTTCGTTGTGACGAAAAATGGGATGGGTTTTTATATCTTCGGGTTTTCGTCGGGTCTTTGGGGATTTCGTCGTTGGTTCGAATCGGGGTGAATTCTCTGATGTGATGTATTCAGGGTTAAAGGGGAATGGGTATTTCTGGTTTTCTTATTGTTCAATTGTGATCCAATGACTAGGACTGCGAAGTTCAGGCACTAAAAAATCGTGAAATAGGGAGGCAAGAAGACATCAAAAATTGTTGGAAAAGGCACTCAAAACAGGCAAAAAAGGCATTAAAAATGTTTGGAAAAGGCACCAAAACAGGCGAAAAAGGCACAAAAAGCAATGGAGACACAGACACATTTTGAGATTTTACTACACCTGCGAAGCATCGAACGGAATGCACAGAGGAATAAAGTGATATTTCGCGTTCTCATTAGTTAACAAAAGTCTGTTGTCGGTTCGAATTGCTTTGTAACGAGAGGAAGTACGCCTCGTTTTTGCCACTTCTGGCCCACTGCGCGGCGGCTGCTGTCTCCGGCCCGTCGATTCCGCTTCTGTTCCGTGAGCGTAGGTATCAGCTTGAGTCGGCTCGGACGATTCGGTCCCTGGCACGTCAGCGGGTATTTCAGCTTGATCAGCCCAGAAACGGGCGCCGCCGTTGTCTCGCCCGACTCCGCGGCAAGACTTTCCATTGAGCCGAAGCTGGTGTCGCCCGATTCGGATAGAGGAGCCGGGACTGGAGCGACTGGATGTCAGGACTTCGAAAGCTCGTCTTCGAGCGAGTCGGGATCGACAGCTCGATCCGGAGTGCCGTCCCTGTGGACGTCCTTCACGTGACGGTTCCAGAGCTGGTTGAAATGGCGGACCAGCAGCTTGTCGCCAACTTTCACCCGAGCCATGGATTTGCCCATGAAGCTCACGATTGTTGCCGCAACCCGGCGTTTGTCTGATTCTGGATCATCTGGGGACGTTCTCCCGCGTAGTTGGTTATACTCCTTTATTCCAAGTGCCTGCGGCGGAATTTGTGCTCTCTCGTCGTCCGATTTGCAATGTGACTTCAGATATGGCTCATTGCGACTGGACCAGCGAGCGAAAGTTGAACCGTTGTGTGGGTCGTAGGTAAATGTGCCGACTAAGGATAGCACATTGTTCAGAGCTACGACTCTGTCATCGGTTTGTTGTTTCTGCGTTTTCTGTGTGTGCAGCTTCAACGCTTCGACAACATGTTTCATCGTCGTTTCCATGTTGATTCCGTCGTCACCGTCTGGCATATTGCTTCACAGATTCGATAAATAGACTGCGCCAATTGAAGGGGCTGGAGGTTGGTGACCAGACAGAAGAGACTCAGATAACGCCGCAACGGGGAGTCGGCTGAAAGACCAGTTGGGAGAGTCCACGAGCGAGGACGAAGTCAAGGAACGGTTCGCCTCGGCTGCGGTATGAGGCAATCGAGGACGACGGAGCAGTGACATGAACCCAATCAATCTCGGGGAGGTTAAAATCACCACAGACCACATTGGGGGAGTCGGCACTAAGAATAGAATCACATGCATCACAAAGTAGCGAGAGACGAGCCGTGGCGGCATCGGCGGACTCGGTCTCAAGAGGGAAATAGACACAAGTACATCTGATGGTATAGTCAACGAATAGGATATCAACAGCGCAGATTTCAGGAGACCCCGCGTAGACAACGGGAACGCAAGGGAGCGATGAATTGACTAGGATACATACACCCCCACCCTTGCGAGTACCGTCACGGTCTCTACGTATAACAGTGAAGAGGCCGCCCAAAGACAGCTCACAATCAGCATCGCTAACAGAGTCGGGTTTGGTCCGAATTTCACACATAGAACGTACGTCGAAGCCCGGGTTTGATACCATGTGCTACAAGGCATTGAAAGAACTGCAGGCTACTACTACTGAGGTCTTCGCGGGCAGAGGAAACAAGACCGAGCTGTCAGAGACCCGCACTGCGTTTCGAAAACTCATACGCAACAAGAAGCGAGTCTATCTCAACGAGCAGGAGTCGAGACTCTTTCAGGAGACAGCGACCAGTCCGCACAAGTGGCCTAAACGTGACAGAGGGAGGTAAAGCTGTCCCACCAGACACTCTGATTGCCCACTTCTCTGCAATGTTCAACTCAGCAGATACGGTACCGAGAACAGTACCGATCTTCTCGAGAGCTAGAGAGGAACCGGATGAGCTGTTGCACGAATAGCTTCAGCGACCCTGGACTGTTGCGGAAGTGATCGAGACCATAACCGGACTTCCGAGACACAAAGCCGCGGGACCAGGTAGAATCTACAATGAGCACCTACAGAAAATTGGCGCAATCGTTCCCCAGGTGACAACCGTGTCGTCTCATGAGCCAGAATTCTCGCGAGCCAGAATTCTCGAGAGCCAGAAATCTCATGAGCCAGAATTCTCACGAGCCAGACAGCCCTCCCTCTCGAATTCAAGGAGAGGGCTGATCAGGCAGAAGTTAGCTAAGCTTCTGTGTTTCGTGTCCGCTGTGGAAACCAAATGATAATCCTTCTCACAGGTCTTCAATTAGAGCCTAGTCTCGAAACCCTAGTCGACATACTCTTCCATATATCATAGCTCCTTCATGAATCGAGTACGATCGCACAAAGCCTTGACACACAAGTGATCCCCGCTGACCGAGAGAGAAGTCAAACTTTGGAATCATCACCGCTAACAACAGAACACATATGTGAGTCCACGGAAACCAAGAATATATGGTAAAAACACCGATTCCGCAGCCCTGTCTATAGAGGTGAAGATTCAAGCAGAGATATGGCTCGTCTGCGACACGGGCTCAGCCATAGCAGAGAACGTGACACAGAGAAGCTTCGCTGCCTCACATTTAATCAGCCCTTCCCCCCGATTAGAGAGGGAGGATTGTCTGGCTCGTGAGATTTCTGGCTCTCGAGAATTCTGGCTCACGAGAATTCTGGCTCATGAGAATTCTGGCTCACGGGAATTCTGGCTCGCGGTACCAAACCGTGACAACTTTGCTCAATGCCTGCCTCGATAGACGGTACATCCCCAGCTCGTGGGGCGATTGCCTCCTTGCCATCATACCGAAAGGTAAGGGGGATCCCCGCAGTCCGACGGCATGGAGGGGTATTGCAAAAAGAAACGTATCGAGCAAACTGCATTCATCTTTAGTCTCGAAGAGACTGTTCAGCTATCTTGAGTTCCGTGCCGTCATCCCGGTTGAACAACATGGATTCATACCGGACCGCTTCACGCTTTCTGCTTGCTCCGTCATTTTGGAGAGAATCCAGGAATCCGTGAAACGGGAAGACTATCCTCTGTACGCCCTGTTCGTTGACTACCGGGCAGCCTTTGACCTCGCCTCCAGAACTGTCATCCTGGCGGAGCTGGCGGGAGCGGGTGTTGGTGGTAGATTCCTGCATTTAATCGCTGCGATGCTCCGGGAGGGGAGAGTATCTCTCAATGACGGAGTTTCTGAGCCACCGTACTTCGAGCAGCAGACCGGCGTCGCCCAAGGCGACAATTTGAGTCCTTTGTTGCTTGCAGTCCTGCTCCACGACCTGCCCCTGTACATAAGACGGGAGAACGACCTCGTGGACGTGCTCCTATACGCAGATGACTGTGTGATCTACTCTCACTCAGGGCTGCATCTGAAGCGGGCGATGAAGACCCTCGAAACTTACTCAAATGAAAACGGACTTGTGGTGAATACCGATAAGACAAAGATTGTGAAGTTTGGGGCCGGTGGGCCCAAATCGCAAGGTGACTTTTTCCATATGTCAGGCAGTCGGATCGAAAAGGTCAACAGGTTCACCTACTTGGGCATTGAGCTCTGTCGCTCCCGAACCTCGTGTTCAAACCACATCGCTGAGAGAGTTCGGAAGGCGAGACTTGCCCTCGCTTCGATCCCCACGCCTCAACTGTTCCCTAAGCGCGGCGCTGTGCCTTTTCGATCTTAAAATTGTCCCGATTGCTTACTACGGTGTTCAGCTCTTGTGGGATGAGACCGGCTCACTCCGACTCCTTGGACAAGTTGAAGGCCAACTACCTGAAGCTGGTTTTGGGAGTCCATAGAACGTCGAGGAATCGGTCTGGAAGGAGGCTGCGCTCAAATCCCGTAATCGACTGACCAGAGGTGCCGTACACGGCTATCATCACTTAATCTGTACAACGCCCGGATTCCACGAATCCTCCGACGCCTGCAAATGCCGTCTTTGTAATCAGCCCTGTGCCCCATATCATTTGTACATTTGTACAAACAAGAGCTCGTTCGACTGGAATTTTATCAATTCGAGTGTAAATGTAACTTCCCATGTAGCACCATAACCTGGTAATAAAAGCTTTATGATGATGATGAATTTCACGCACAAAAACAATATCAGGCTTGGAATATGCAAGAAAGTTCCGAAGTCTTGCCAGTGGTGGTTAAGCAAGCGCCATTGAATGAGAGACATCGGATAAAAGGAGGAGTCGTTGGGGGCGGGCCAGCGAGCCAGCACGTCTGAGTGGCGGATTGTTCGCTATGCGCGGTAGGAGAGCGCCGTCATACGGTTTAACCAGCATTCCCGCAGACCACCGAGATGGATCAAGAAGAAGCTTGGCCTGCGACGAGCTCACGATGACAGCAAAGGATGCGAAGGACGCAGAGTGTCTGCCCTTCAGTCTGGCGACCCGAGAAACCGACGGAGCGATGGATTTGCAGTAGTCGAAGATCGTGGCAGATGAGGTCTCAGGCGAGATCTTTGACACGAAGATAACGAGCTCGATTTCGGAGGTGATGGGCTGCGCCGCCGCCGAGAAGGGCAGTACGAGCGTACCGGCGCTAGAGACAGCGTCAGCACGTTTGGCGCGATTAGAGGCGGACGCCGTGAATGGTAGCTGTCGCGTAGCGCTCTTGTCGACGGCACTGCTGGGTTTACGAGTTGAATTCCTCTCCTCGGATGGTCGCTTCGGGTTATTCGGAGGTTGGGCAACTCGCCCAGGCTGCTGTTTGGCAGTAGAGGGCGTGTGTCGGAGCGATAGTGAACACATGCCGGGAGGACGCTCGGGTTTCGCTCGCGCGGTAGGGACCCGAGCACCAACAGCTTTGATGATTCTATCCTTCATAGACTCCAATCGCAAAAGTAGAGTGTTTACATTGGGACTGTTTTCGGCGATTGGCTTCAAAGGCTCGCTGATTCGGGCACTTTGGAACGTCTGGTCACCAAGATCGCGCAGTCCTGAAGATTCTGAGATATCCAGTCTGTTCTTGAGAGTGGAGAATTCCTCCAAGAGGTGACGGAGTGTAGATTTGGTATCCGAGAGCTCACTACGTAGCTCAGCGGACGCCAGTGAGCAGCGTGAGTCGGTGCAGGAGTCACGGACATCATGATGAACCTCACTGGAGTCGACTGCTGTGAACCACTGTTTGCACTGAACTCCCCGGGAATGAAAAGTAGGGTTTGGAATCTGGAATTCCCTCGGATCGGCCCGTCGTGGTTTTGTCTCGCTTCGAGGCGCTATTTTTCAAGCGCCGTGAAAAACCGATGCCATTGACTGGCGTCTCACCGCGACCGCGCAGACGGCGCATGCGCGGTGAGATCTGCAAGCGGAGACGTGCACGACAAAGCCTCCGAGGACTCTTTTAATCTCATTCATTCAATAAATTATCGTAACTCTCGTTTCTTCCACTCATTGTATTATTATTTTCTTGAGCTCGGGTCCGAGTGCGCCACAACTGCAGCTCTCGTTATGTGGGGCGCCATTTTGATCACGATTATTGTCAACACCAGCGGAGATGTGGCTGCCGGTGACAGGAGCGGAGACACCAACAGGTTCAACACAAAGATTGCACTGGAAAGGCTCCCGAGTTCGCGTGAGTCTTGATTTGGCGATCGCAGAACAACCAATATGGGTCCAGGAGTCGCAAGAAGTGCAGACAAGTGGTCGGAGTCGCCTGTTAGAGATCAAATGTTCGCAAATTGCACACAGCCTAACCCGGTCCGATAAATCGGACTGGGCGCTGTCCGACGGCTCGATCATGCCTGGCCCGACGGGGTCAGACGTTGAGCCCGAGAGGTTGGACGGAGAGTTGAACAGCAGCGACATCGGGCACAGAGAGCGATTCAGAACGAATAAAAAACCGAAAAATGTGGAGTTCGGCTCAAGACGTGTTTGCTCGAGCGATGTGTGCGAAGTGGATGGTCTCTGGTTCAGCCGTAGCTGATCGAGCTCTGCCATGAGCTGGTCGACGTTTGCTGGAATTCGGGCAAGCCTATCTTCCAGTTCTTTGACGCGGGCAAGTAATCTTGCCTCGTCGCAGCATCCTGGCTGCTCTGGGCATGTCTGCGCCAGCGTTCTCATTGTCAGTTGCGTTGCACACGATTTACATGAAATAATGTTTTTCGGTCTCACCGAGATCTGTTGCTGGCTGTTATTGTTTGCCATGATGCGCGGTTTACATCCAAAAGTTGATTATCCTCACACTTCGTGTCACAAATCACACTTAATCGTGTTCACTTGGTCACGGATTGTTCGGGAGTTTGATCTCACGAGGGTTGATCCACCAGTTCACGATTTATCACTTTGAATTTTCACTTTTAATCTCGCTGGGATCGCAGCACGTTGTAATCCACTCGTAGCAGACGACAATCTTGATATGATTGGTTTTTGCGAAAGTATTGCCAAACGCAATGGTCGTTTTCACGGATACCGCTGGAATATTGCGGTCAGGTTGGCGCAAAGTGCTTGCGCTTATCAGCGTATAGTAACTCTGCCTGCGGGTGGTTGGCTCGCTGGTTCATTGTGGGTGGGAGCTGTTGAGAGCTAAGCCATTTCCGAGCTAATAGCGTGCTTGAATATGAGATGGGGAATTTGGGATTTTTCCACGAGGTAGAGTGAGTCGTTTTGTTCGGCTGCTGTGTTACATGCTGGTTGTCTGTCTGAAGGTAGGACAGGAGATTTTGGCCCTAGCTCTTCTCAAAAACTGCCTCTGAGCGGTCGAATGGATGTCGCATGCTTTTCCACTTGTCCGCCTGCTCGTTTTCCATTTTTGATTGTGAAGAGGTCTTCTCGTCGTCATAGAGGTATCATTTGTTGAAATGGCGTTCGCCTGTGGTCCCTGGTGATATGTTGTCGAGACAGATTTTCGGAGCGCTCTCTTGTGTGCATGATATTCGTGGCTTTTACTTACGTGAAGAAGTTCAAGGCCATGATTATTTTTCAGAATAGAATCGGTTTATTTATCGCTTTTTCGGTGGTGGCAATTCTTCAAACTCATGCTTTTGGCCTTCTTTCTCCCACCATGATTTAGGCCCTAAATCATGGTGGGAGAAAGAAGGCCAAAAGCATGAGTTTGAAGAATTGCCACCACCGTAAAGCGATAAATAAACCGATTCTATTTTAGGGGCTAGGTGTGAAGGTTTTGTGCCGTCGTTTTCCTTGAAGACCACCGATCTCAGTCTCCGGTGTGTTCTATTTTACTCATCTGTGGAAGCAATGGGTTTTCCTATTGATTATGGATGGAATATATATTTATTCACGAACACATTGTGTAGTAGATGGAATTATTTCGCATGTGAGGCATCTTCACTTTCGTCAGGCGGAATTCAAACGAGTGAGTTCTGTTTCTGTGGGTTCCGCCGGATCTTCTCGAACGCCGAAAAATCTCGAAAGCTCAGAATCCCGAAAAGTTTAGAGCCTAGCGAACCTGCTATGTGAACGGGTTCAACCGAGAAGTATGGAACGTGAGGCGTACGATCTTCTGAATGGGTCTAGGACAGAGTGCCCTGGTGTTTACATCGAGGCGCCATCTTGCAGGGGGAAAGGGAAGATGAATTCACCGACCAATTGAGTTAATCGACTCAGTTTTGAGCGTTTCTAACCTAACCTAACCTGTCCTAGGCCATGCACTGGCTTCGAACCCCGCGGCCACCCCATGAGCGGGTCCAGTTAACGCGCTGCGACCCGATGATTCAGTTCCCCCTCCCTCTTCAAAATGGCGCCTCGATGTAAACACCAGGGCACTCTGACCGCCACCCTTCTGAATTGAGAGTACGCCACAAGCCCGCATTGTTTACATCGAGCCGCCATTTTGAAGAGGGAGAGGGAAGAGGAATCGAACGCCGAATTGGCTAAATCGACTCAGTTTTGTGCGTTCCTAACCTAACCTAACCTTTCCTAGCCCATGCGCTGGCTTCGAGCCCCGCGGCTACCCTATGACTAGGTCCGGTTAGCTCGCTGCGACTCTATAATTCATATCCCTTTCCCTCTTCAAAATGGCGCCTCGGTGTAAACAATGCGGGCTTGTGGCGTACTCCCTCTGAATTGGGTCTAGGCAATAGCATCCAAAACAAATCCGGCCAAGATGATGATTTCGAGGGAGAGGAGGAGAGCGACGGCGCACAGTGGGCCAGTGGCGGACAAAAATGGCACCGCTCTGCCCTGTCCGGGGAAGAAATTTCCCAGATCCCTGGGGTACTCTGTTACCTCCCAATACTAATTTCGTGTCCCCTCGAAGCCCCGTTCAAAAGTTATGGGGCTTATTGCGTCCGACAATGAGTCGGTTGCTGAGGCCATGGGAGAATTCGTGTATTCAAATGTCAGTCACCCAACTCCGTAACTCCATAACTTTTGAACGGGGCTTCGAGGGGACACGAAATTAGTATTGGGAGGTAACAGAGTACCCCAGGAATCTGGGAAATTTCTTCCCGGGACAGGGCAGAGCGGTGCCATTTTTGTCCGCCACTGGCCCACTGTGCGGCGCGCCAAATCCGAATATTTTCGGGTGCTGCTCACTGAGGTTGTCGCGCTGTCGGAATCGGTTTCGAGATTGGTATCAGGAGGGTATCGAGAGAGCTGAGGCTGCCGTTTTTGGGAACCGACTGCGGCAGAAAATACTCGTCCATTCCACGCCAATCTTTCTATTTACGTTTGCTTCGTTGCAGATTGCCTCTGCGGGTCGGAATGCTCGTCATGAGAGCCTATTTTGTGAGACAGCGGAACCGCACTGGAGAACCAGAAATTCCATTCGGAAGACATCTGATGTTCCTCAACGCTATCGGGCTACAAGAACGCTGAGGATTCAAGAACAGCTCAATTTCAATGGAGGTGGCTTCGATGGTAGCGATTCGATTGCGTCGTATAGCCCCCGGAGAATCAATAAAATAATGTTATGAAATTCGGAAGCAAGAGCGTGTTTTCAAGCCGGAGATCGTAGTCCGAAGATGGTTAGAATTAAGTTAACATGGTGTTCCTCCCGTTACGCACGGCGGCTGATGGATGTAATCTCTAGAGTGCGAATGTTCATGCACTAAAAGAATCGAGAATATGCATGCAGATATGCACTGAAAACAAGGCGAATATGCATCGAAAAGCCACATTCATGCACTTTTGATTTGATGAGAGTGAGAACCGAAAACGTCATCATACATGGTTGCAGTATGCAACAAGGGCCATCTTCAAGTTTTCGGCAGTGAAGTTGTGTCTCCGATCATTCAGCATGTGCTTCAACTTCGAGAAAGTTCTTTCAACGTCGGATGACGTTATAGGTGAGCACTTGAATGAGGCGATCTCGCCTGGAGTGAGCTCGTCGAGGCTAATCGTCGAAGGAATCCCACGTAAGACGTTCGCGATGGCCTCCAGGCGGTCGTAATCCGGTTTTCGCATCAAAATGAACTTGCTGGAATAACGCTCCCCCCCCCCCCCCCCCCCCGCGGACCTGGAAGGCTACCCATGCAAGGACTTTCCGTAGAGTTGCAAATCCATGACTCTGGTTATGCGGGTTTGTCTTCGGGGTCAGGCTATCGAGGGAGGGGGCAGGGACATCGCCACCCCCCCCCCCTCCCCCTCGCAGGTCTGCTGTTGGAAAACAGTGATTTGGAAATCTTTGTCATGGGATCTCTATCGCACATTCCGTCTCGAGTTGGAGGAAGAATAACTCCAGCAGACCTCTCTGAGCCGGGGGAGAGGGTTCCTCAATAGCAAGGTCTGCTAATCCGAAAATGTCAATACTATTGAATAGAGCTTCCGGGAACTTCGCGTCAAAAGTCGTTTGAGTGTTTGAGATTTCGGTGAGTTGAATCGCTCGATCATTCGTATCCCTTCATATCATGTCTGTTATAAGTAGGGTAAGCATACCAGTTATGGGATATTGACCACCTTCGGGACAATCCGGGGCATGTTCCAATTATGGGACACTTTTTGTCCCAGAACTGGTACATGCCCCTGACTGTCCTTTTTTTTGGTCAGTGCCCCATAATTGGTATGCTTACCCTATCGCCTGTTGTCCGTGTCAACAGCCAAGATTACGGAGGTTGTCATTTTCGCAGCCGGAGTCCGTTGTCACCATGGAAATGAGGACTGACACCTTCGTCCGAGTTCCAAGTCTTCGCTTCGATGAGCCTGATATCTGGTGCCATCGGAATGGTCATTACTTGAGCGGCGAAAAAGGAGAGTTCTTCTTCCATCTCCGATACATGAACGCTGCTGGTACGATCTACAATCTCAGATGCGCGAAGCATAATAAACCCGACATAAAGTGTCGCGTCACCGCGAAAATCGAGACTTCAGGGCTGATTAAAGAAGTTCGGGGAGTTCACAACCATCCACCCGACAAGAATGGACATGGAGTCACGTTCCGAGAAACGAAGAACTCTATCCTGAAGGATATCGATGAGAACCCTCACTTGCAGCCAGCCGACGCGATCTTGAATAAACGGCGAAAACTCTCCCAGGGACCAGCTTCACAAATAATTGTGGAGAGGCTTCTACGCACGTGTCGAGGTGTCGCGTCAAGGAAACGACCGAAAAATGTCGGATCCCTATTCGAATTACACCTTGCCATCCAAACGAGGGTCATCGCAGGCTTCACGCTTTCGGATAACGGCGAACATCGAATGCTGAGTTACTACAACTCTGAACTCAAGATCCTCGTTCTCACGACTCACAGTTTACTGGAATTGATCGGAGAGGCCACGATGGTCCATGCGGATGCCACGTACGAAGTCGTTCCGAAGAAACTAGCCACCCAGTTATTCACGATACATGGAAACTGGGGAGGGTACGTAGGCTTGGTAGCTTGCGCTCTGATGTCGTCCAACGACAGCGAAGCCTATGAATGGGTCTTCAGGTGCCTGAAGGACGCATGTCCTCGCCTCAATATTCATAGTTTCATGGCCGACTGGGACGCTGCCATAAGACTTGCAGTGCAAAGGGAATTTCCCGAGGCCCAGATCCATGGATGTCTCTTCCATTTCGCCCAGAGTCTTGTTCGGAAGATAAGCTCGCCGAGTATCGGCTTGGCAGCTGAGCTGCGAAAGCCCGGAAAGCCCAGTCCCATTTTCAAAATGTTCCTGAGATTCTGCGCTCTGCCCTTGCTACCATCGAACCTGATTCAAACAGCTTTCGATGAGCTGTCCGAGCTGTCGCCCGCAATTCATCCCGCGTTCATAAAATTCACGCGATACTTCCGTCGCTTCTGGATGTCACAAATCGGCCCCCGGAATCTCACCGTATACAGGCTCATCGCTCGAACAAACAATGCAGTGGAGTCAAATAACGCTACATTGAAGCGTCGCCTCCGACGGCATGCTCCAACCTGGTCACTTGTATCGGTTATCATGGATATGGCCACAGACGTTCGTCAAGACTACGAAATCCACAGTGAAGGGCTCCGGTTCATCCGCTCTCGACCGAGCCGAGCGACCAAACTGAATGAGGTCAAAATTTCGGATGCCTGGCAACAATTGGACGAAGGGGAAATCAACGCGATGGAGTTCTTGGAGGTTGTCAAGTACCGGGTGGGTGCCTCAGCAATGAGACGCGGCTTGTCCGACGAAGAGGTTGATCCAGCGGAGACGAGTCGAGCGGTTCCGAAGGATGAGGGCCCGGTGGCGACGGCAGACGATGTCAGGACAGAGCCGCAGTTTGCAAGAGATGGAAATACGATTGATGGCGGTTGGCATGGCGACTACGATCATGCGACTCTATCATCCGGACACGATGAGTGTTCCTGCAGTTCCTGTGTTTCCGATGACGACGACACGGATCGCGCTTCAAATGAATGCTCCTTCGTTCGCTTCGAACGGGACTCAGACAGCGACACGGAAACTGCTTCGGATGGATGCACAACAGATATCTCTGATCTAGAAGAGGAAGCCTTTTGGGCCATGATAAGTGAGTACTTTTGCCTCGTCCTCAGAGCTCTCTAGCCTATTTCTATCTGAATGGAGCTGACAATATCCCGATCGTATTGATATGGAGCTCAGAAATGCTTTCTGTTACAGACGCAGCTCAGGAACACAGGAATCTCACACACGACCCAGATACGCCGCGACGAGTGGAGCAGACACAGGAGTCTCTGGCTGATATGGAAGAAAGTCAAGTACCACACAATCCCCAGGATGTTCTCGACGATCATAATTACAGTCTGCAGCCCATGTCCGTCGACAACAGCGAACTTCAGTTGCTGCCTAGGGTCACTCTGGAACCCGTGAGAGCAAGAACATACGATGACAAAGAAACTTCTTCAGCGGATCAAAATCAAAGGATCGAAAATCGGAAGATCACAATCAACGGATACACCGTGATGGAAGACAATCTGAGAACTCTTGAAGGGACCAGATGGCTGGACGATGTCATCGTAAACGCTTATCTGTCCCTCATCGTCGAAAGGAATAGGAAAGATCCGCGATTACCGAAGACTTTCGCATTCGATACATTCTTCCTGCTGGCTCTGATGGGTGTGGGAAAAAACTATGAGGCCGCCCGTAAGTGGGCACGAGGCGAGAGTATACTCGATTACGATCTCCTCTTGGTGCCTGTATTCCTGCACAATCATTGGTGCATGGTTGCAATAGATGTGCGAAAGAGACACATCATATACATGGATTCGAAAGCGAACAAGAACGACGAATGCCTCCTCGTCCTGCGTGACTTTCTGGTAGACGAAATTGCCCGAAAGAACAACGCCGTACCCAATCCGGCAGAATGGGAGCTTTCGTACACGATAAGAGAGCCGCAGCAATCCAATTGGTACGATTGCGGCGTATTTGCATTAGAGTACGCCGATTACGTAGCTCGGCGAGCCAAGATTGATTTTACAGAAGCTGACATGAGGGACTTCCGCCGGCGAATGATCTCAGAAATACGGCAGCGCTCTCTAATACCGCGGGACGAATGGACGAACCTCCCAAGCGGTGGCTGATTCGGATGAGAACTGAAGGCGAAATGTTGCCAAATTTAGCTTTGAAGGTGTACACTACCGGCAACGGTTTTTAAACGAGAAATCTATCCAAAACTCCGATCGCCAATACGAAGGATGAACACCCGTGTCTCGGTTGTGACCCTTCTTTGGCTTCCTCCTCATGGAGCTATTAGTGTCGCGAAGACCACACTCCAATACCTAATACCTCACTGCAGCGGAAGAGAGGAACCTCGAGTTTCGCGAGAATAAACCTACGGTCTCGTCAACTGCGCTTCGAAAGACGCCGTGTTTTCATTTATGATATCTCAGCAGCTCCATATCAATTGAAGGTTCAGATAACTCTTACCATATTCACTCCAATTAGCAGGCACTTTCCAATAAGCGGGCACGTTCGGGAGCATTTGAAAGAACGAACAGGCTTCGTGCGCTCAAGCGCGGAGGTACGTCGGGGTTTCCGTACAGTCTGGAAGTCTCCGAATTCTCGCAGCTGAGGACCCTATGAAGCCACCACTGAAAATGCGTTGGCACATGATATTGCATGAAATTCTACGCTCTCCGTTCGAATCTCGGTTCCGATCCGAACCCCGATCCTAGTGTTGTCGTAGCACCCTAGAAAATACAAGCTTGGCGCGCCGTGCCTTCCTCCTCTCCCTCGAATTTATGACGTCAACAAACATTGTTTTGGATCCTCTTGCCGAGGCCGTCTGAATTCACATGGCGTGATAATTTTTTTCGAATATTGCCGCTCTACGGAAATCTCTACAGACACGGACGTTTGAGCGGATGACGAAGTTAACCCATAGGAACTCCGCTGAGCGTTCTACCCGGAAATGGGTTCTATGGGAAATGGGCTTCGGTCGACGACCCTCAATCGCGTAGGTCGGAAGTGAACGGATGAACAACATGATCGGGAGTAGAAAGTAACGAAGAACGAAGCTCGGTTGACACTCAAGAAAGGAGGCTACCACATTCCTATCCCATGCTAAATACTCTTTCTGTCTCATTCTTTGTCTCTCGCTTGTCTGTCCCTTTGATCATGATTTCACCCACAGATCTCAATCAGCACTGGTCGTTTTCCTACGATCTACATAGAAGCTTAGCCGGGCTCCTAGCTCTTCGGGATTTGCAATTTTCGGGATTCCGAGCTTTCGGGATTTCGAGATTTTTCGGGATTCCGTGTTTTCGAGATTCCGCGTTTTCGGGATTCCGTGTGCATTCGTTTAAAAACAGGCCCGGCGACTTGAACCACAAAACACCAACACGCCAAGGCGGCGACTTGAGCGCGCATTTGGTGCGATAAATAACCCGAGGCCGGGTTGCTTCTCTGATCCGAGTTGGAGACGTGTGTTTGTTGCGAGAGGACAACCTGCCCGGAATCCGCTGGCGCTTGGTTCGAGTTCTGGAAGCCCACAAGGGACGCAATGGCGAAATCCGAGTCTACACCATCAAATTCGCAAATCAACAAACGTCCCAAAGAGCCGCGCAGTTGTTGTATCCATTGGAGGTTGCCCTCGATGAGAAAAACGGAGATCAAAATGAGATGTCCGACCGAGTGTAAATTAAGGTGACAAGTTCCTAGGTCCCAATCGTTGAGATTTTTTATCAGGATAGTGCAATTCTGTAAATATGTAACATCCTGCAGTTCCTCCCCTTCTTATTGTTCATTGTGTCTTTGAAAAAACGTAAACGTTTTTGCGGGGAGTGTCAAGTAAATTAAAATTCAAATTGTAGCGCGCCACCGCGCCTGGAAGCATAGAGAGAAAGTGCAATAATAAACCACAAGTTCTCTGGCAGTTGCCGCGAACCAAGTTCGTCCTTCTTGTCCCGGCCAGCGATTTATCTTCCGATTATACGATCAAAGGATTCATCAATGTAGACTAGGGGTCGAGGCTTTTCCACTGCTGAGTGGTCATGGGCGCAGCCTAGAATAGGACTCCAGACGTGAAGTGTTAATCGGTTAGCGGCATCGCTATCATCAAGAGAGACTTTCGGTACGTACTCTGCTGATGTTCAAGACTCGCACCGAAGAGTGCCCGATCTTCTCTAGCTGCTGGTGTTGCCATAGCCGCTTCGTTGTAGGCTTGCTTTGGCAGAATGACGGCTACCAAGCGCTGGGGGTGGCTTAAATAATAATAGTATTTATTTCGCGAGAATTCCTCGCAGCTTATGACTGAGTGACATGCCCTCCAGTTCTTTACATTCCAAAATATGCTTCCTGGGTATTCTCCGCTCTTCGCAGTATTCACAACGGCATACGCCTCCTAGCGATGTGAAGAAGTCCCATTTTGTACGAATCTTGTGATGGAACCCATGATACGTTGTTCCCACAATAATCGCCCTATCTGCTCTGTTATGCTGCGCCCAGCCCTTTCCCACGAAAGCCGGGCCCTGTCGGAAGCTCTCGGCTTCGAACATCGCTCTCTTCAACGTCATCGTTGCCTCGTATCCTCTCCAGGCCTCGTTCTCGAATATGTATCCCTGTTTTTTCAGGCTCCCACAGATGGTCTTTTCTCCCGTCAGCAGGCGCGTATCTACCATGAGGCTGGTGAGGCTTTAGCCCCCCCCCCCCCCCCCCCCCAGGCCTGTTGAGTTCATACTTGTCGGTCGTATCCCAGTTACCCGAATCCCAGTTACCCGAATCCCAGTTACCGGAATCCCACTTACCCGAATCCCATTTACCCGAATCCAAATCACCCTCTCTCACCGCTAACTCTTCTAGCTCTGCAGTCGCTACGGGCTCCTACCGGAACCAGAGAGATTGATCGAAAGAGATCATAGTTCATTCGGCGGAAAAGGAAAAAACGACATCGGAGAAACGCGTTTGTTCAGCGATCGACTACGCGTTCGTTGCCTCAAACCTTGAGCTGGAGATCTAAGTTGCGAAGTACAGATTGGGCGCGAGAAAGATGAGATCCGCGGGCGAGAACTCCGCGGACGCGGATCCCGCCGAGAAACAGCTAAAAACTATTGTTGGCTTTTGACATCCGGTCCCTCTGGCACGTATGATTCAACCGAAGGATCTCACGAGACGGAGTCATAAGATCGTCTCTTACTCGATTCCCGTCATGAGATTCCGCCTGGGGGAATTCTTAACCACGGAGTTTTCCTCCGCGGAGATCCATCATAGTTGAGTTTCTTACCCCACGGGATTCTGGCTGCGGGATCGTTCCGCAGCCCCATGTTGCACGTGTGGATTAACAGCAGCGTGGAGTTGCACCGAATTCGAGATCAATACCGCACTCGTGCAGTGGAAGTCGAGACCCAGATCCTCGATAGCAAGGTTGCTTGAGGACCTAGCGGTGAGAGAGGGTGATTTGGATTCGGGTAAATGGGATTCGGGTAAGTGGGATTCCGGTAACTGGGATTCGGGTAACTGGGATAGGACGTACTTGTCGAGAGTTCCGACCGAGAGACTGGTTTTCTGCAATCATAATTCCATGAATAACGCCTACATAGCGACCGCCACAACAGGAAAGGCTGCGGTGAATATAAATGGTGTAACTGTGCACGCTGCATTCCGTCTCACCATATCGAAACAAACTACCCAATTATCCACCGATCTCCTACAAACATACCGACACCTCGTACGCAACGTAAAATGCGTCATCATCGATGAAATAAGCATGTGCAGTTCACATCTGTTCCATTCGGTCAATTCAAGATCACAAACGATAACGGGAGAGTACGAGAGTCATTTTGGGGGCTTAGACCTTTTCGCATGCGGTGATTTGAAACAACTCCCACCCGTCAACGCCATTCCCGTCTACAGCGCGACTCAACATTCCCTCGGCGGTCGAACTATACTATGGCATTCTCTAGATTATTACCCACTAACAAAAGTTATGCGCCAAAACGATAAAAATTTCTCGACTGTTCTAACTAAAATTGGCAATGGCGAGAAATTAGACGAGCCGGAAGTGAACATGATTCAATCACGGTTCCGTACCCGCGATTGGTGCAAAGAGAACTTGCACACTGAAGTAATTCGCCTATTCTTCAACAATAAGGATGTTGAAGCCTACAATGAAAGTATGATCGCGATTACTCCAACCACAGAAGTCCACATCGCAGTAGACTCCTATACCGGTCACATCACAGAACAGCAAAGACGAGACGCGGTGAAAATCGTCCATAGTATGAAATATCAGGATTCAGGTAACCTACCATACAGTATAACACTGACTGAAGGCTACCAGTACATGCTGACAATGAACATAAACGTGGAAGACGGCTTAGTGAACGGCGCGATAGGAACATCACGCTACGTTGAATCTTGTCCTGCACGATCAGACCATAGCCCATCAAAACGTGGGTGGTTAGACTTCGACAACGACTATATAGGGCGTCTGTGACGAATCAAATACGGACCACATTTACGCTCGAAACCAGAAACTCTCGGTGTACGGTGGGTGCCCATTGAACTCCGATCGGCAAACATCAAAGTCGATTCGAGAATCAAGTGTCATCGACTCCAACGGTGTGCACCCGCTATCTCGAAAAGCCGGTATCCCGAACGGCTAAACGGAGGGCAACTAGAGCCCGGGATCCCGAAACCCGGTATCCCGAAAATCGCTATCCCAAATACCCGCTATCCCGAGTGCCCGCTACCTCGCTGAGCCCTCGTCATTCAAGAACACAGAGCCTGAAGTCCGGCCTGCAGAGAGTTCCCGCGACTCGATGAGATTCCGATGAGATCAGCGTCTTTCGGACATAACTTTCTCGGAAACGCGTCTATGAACTCATTCATAAACTGACACACTGCTCATGTGGCCCGACAGGAGCTTTGATGCGAGAACGACCAACAACCTGGAAGGATAGCACAGTGCTTTGAACAAAAGAGTGGAAAAACGGCATGTGAACATCTACGGGCTGATCGGTCATCTGAAGATCGACGAGAACGATTTCAGACTCGAAAGGGCCCAGCTCCGCATCGGAAACCCGCCGAAGCCAATGCGGCAAAAGTATCGCAAGTTCAACGAGCGCCTTGTCTACCTTGTTGGACGACTGCAATCGAATCAAATCACGCCGACAGACTACATCAGCCTCGTCGGTCACCGCATACGAGATCCATATGCACCGCCTGAAAAAGTCGATTACATTCCTCCATAATTCAGGAAAACACATTGAAATCCATTCGATGTCATAAAATAATACCGGATGGGACCGGATTTCACGAATTTTGTTCTTGAATGACGCGGGCTCAGCGAGGTAGCGGGCATTCGGGATGGCGGGTATTTAGGATAGCGATTTTCGGGATACCGGGTTCCGGGATCCCGGGCTCTAGATGCCCTTCTTTCAGCCGGTCGGGATGCCGGGTTTTCGGGATAGCGGGCTGTAACCACTCCAACTACCCCTGTTACCCGCCTGTGCTCTGACGATCCATAAATCACAGGGAGGGACATTTGATCGAATTGTTTATGACTATAACAAGAGTCATAGGCAGCAACTAGTCTATGTCGCTTTGAGTCGAGTAACTAGTTTAGAAGGTTTATTCTTAACCAACGCCACAGACGATTTCACGTTTTATCATTGCGATAAGTCAATGAATCCAATGATTCGAGCTGTCCAAAACGAGTACGAAAGATTAGCTTCGCATCGTCTCCCGACAATCACAACGGAACTCAGGGACTTCATCGCCATGGACAGAGAAAGCAGTCTAATAATTGTTAATTTGAATGTACAGAGTTTGGTCGCTCACGTGAGTGACATTACCACGGACACTCTCCTATCTCAAGCAGACTTCCTGGTTCTTACAGAAACTTAGTTACACGATAGTACACCACCAATAATTCTAGACGGATTTCAGTTAGATAGCAGTCGACCATGTGAAAATCGTTCAGGTGGCGTCGTTATTTACAAGCGGGAAAATCACTCTTATCAAACCACATCAAGCGGGAGCGACGGCAGACGGCCAGACGGTATGACACCCATACCTTTTGAGAGAGGAAAAGCCCTTGTGTGGGACGGAACGGTTGTCGACACTATAGCCCCTTCTTATGTCGACGCCGGGAGCCTCACGGCGGGTGCCGCAGGCGCCAGAGCGGAGGCTCTCAAGCTTCAGAAATACAGCGATCTATCGGCCAACTATTTCGTTGCGCCACTGGCATTCGAGACTCTGGGTGGCCCAGGCCCGGCGACGAGAGCTCTATTGAACACCGTGAGACAGTTGATCGAGGAGGCGACCGGCTGTAATCGGGCGCGGGAATACCTTTTGCAGCGTTTGTCACTAGATGTACAGAGAGGCAATGCAGCCGCTGTCATGGCACAATGGCGGCCCACAACGGCCCTCGTCTGGAGCTGGAGCTGACCTCATAGTCTGCAGTTAGAGAGTCTTTTGATTTGGAACGGTTCCTTGGATATTACCTCCAGTCTTACAGGACTTGTATCCAAGGAGGAGATCCTGTTAAACCGATGGCCATCATGGGAGATTTCAACACAACAGAAGCAGACCGTCACAAACTCGAAAGCTACCTACGCGAAAATTTCGGCTTCAGTCTTACTAATAACGTGGACGAGAGTACAACTCTCAGTGGGACCTGTATCGACCTGACGTTCTCTCGGGGTCTGAATTTGTGTTGTTAAAGCTACATATCATACTTCTCTCATCATCGTCCCATTTTCAACAAAATCACACTAGATGACTCGAGTTCACGATAGGGACCGATAAACCGGTAATCTCGATGAAACTTCGTTTCCTACCTCGCAACTCGGGTGGATTCCGTAACTAGAAGTCGAAATTGTACCATGTTCAAAGAACAGAAAAAAAACACCATGATGACTATGAATACAACGAAAACCTTGGTACTGAGAAAACAACAATACCCTCATGGGAATTACTGAGAAATGCAACAGAACACGACCCAAAGAAATCCCGAGAAATCCTACAAGACATTCTGAACGGGACAGCTGACAAGAGGACGACCAGACTCGAGGCAAGTTTCGCGGGAAAAATACTACATTGTACTTCAACTGACTCAAACCCCATCACCAAATCTGTGGGAATTCTTCTCGACCCACAATACAATTGTTCCTTCTAGCGAAATACGCAGGCTACCGAAGACAAGTGCCGGAAAACAAGATTCACAACTCTAGACACGGGAGAAGACACAACAACGTCATGATCTACCTAAACAACCTCCATCGACCCAAAGAGACCGTCTGATACCCTCACGTCTTCCATGAACCAAGCGGTCGTTAATACTGACCTGCAGAAGACCAAACCGAGACGGAACTGGACGAAGATTACGAGAATACACCATGCTGTAACCGGCTACGTACTCATGGTCTCATCTCGAAACAGGACGGGCAAGAGCATATTCAAGGAGGAGAAGGGGCTCCCACGGGCGATGATACCGAACTTTGACATGATGTCCCATAGGCTACGCTCCACTTTGCGATGGACAAGGTTCCCTCACCCCCTTGTCCTGACCACGCTAGTGACACAACATGAATCTACACCATCACCGAACCGAGAAATAAAACCCACACTCATTCTCAATCAACGATTTCTTCTTCTTTTGACCACCTCCACAGGAAATACCCTTCGATACCATGTCCTCAACTCATAAGAAATCCACCGTGAGAAGACGCCACGACGATCCGTCGTTCAACGATGTTTCTCAGACTGACCCAATCAGAGGTTGGATGAGTGCAATCCAATCGCACAAGATAAACGCCCGTGATTGATGCCTTGAGAACAACGACGACACTGATCCTACTAGAAGACACAAACGATCATTTCATGTGACGTCATCGGAAACCAATTTTCATGACCAACAGAACAGAACCCCACATAAAGAACTGATAATCCGATTCCACACGAGGAAACGAAACCGATATAAGAGCGAAACCAGAATTACTTCACCGAAAAATCACGAAAAAATAATAGATCACTCAAACCCCATATACCTAAGACCATCATCCCCAAGGACAGCTCCGACTAGTAATTTCGTCTCAACAACAACGAACTGTCGTCACGCCACCTGACGAATTTCAGTCTCTAGCAGTCACCGAGCGGAGACCAGCCTGATGGAAACTCGGACAGCCAAATCAACACGTCGCCCGGGTACCGCTGAGAAAACCATTTCACTATTCCCGACTCCCAAACAGCGTGTTGAACGATCATGACCGGACTTTTTCCCCCAGCCCAAGAGCATCTCCCATCCACGTCCAAGCGTGCCTCTGAATCCGAAAGTCCTCCGTCAACCACTCCTACGAAAAGGCCACGATTGATTAAGGATATCACCAAGAATCAACGCGGCGGAACCATCTAGGGTAGGGTCAGGATGAAATCTGACATGAAGACCTGGACAAAAGAGCAGGGCGGGACAGGAAAACTGTTCGTTTTCGTCCTGTACGATAATTCTGCGGAAATTGGGGTCCTTGTCGGCGAAGAACAGGCGGAGGAGTGGTTTGACAGCATCCAAGGGGGTCGCTGTTACCGGATCTCCAACACGACGCCAAAAGCCGAAGCACGAAGCACAAAAAAACAGAGCACCCGTGTGACCTCCACGTTACTTCGGTGAGTACGACCACCAATCAACACGGAGCTCCATCAACAACGACTCTCAGTATTAAGTTACCGCCTTGTTCCAGATTTCGCGACTCAGAAAAATTGAGAATACCGAAATTCGAAAATTCAAGCCAAAAACGATCCAGTTAAAAGATCTCCTTACGGTACCGACGTACAGAGATGTGTCGTTTGCGGCAATAGTTTACGAGATCTGCAGGCCATTCACATTTCAAACGCAGGAAGAAACCGCGAAATATAACCAAAGCGTCGTGTTAGTTGACAACTCGAACAAATGCGTCACTATCACGCTCTGGAACGAGCATGTCAACAGCCTGGATGGCTGCGAGGGAACAACCGTGGAGATCGAGGTGCGCGCCGATTTGAGCGCCAACCAACTTGAGCGCCTGGCCGATTTGAGCGCCGAACCAAGTTGAGCGCCTGGGAGATTTGAGCGCCTGGTAGATTTGAGCGCCTGGGAGAGTTGAGCGCCTGGGAGATTTGAGCGCCGAACCAATTTGAGCGTTGCGTCAATTCGAGCGCGGGTTTCAGCGGAATTCGTGGCACAATTTGACAGCAACGCTGAACCGTCCTGCGAACAACAACAAACGCGTGCTCTCGCTACAGGCTCGCGCCGATTCTGCTAACGAGTGCCGCTCGCTACGCTCGCGGGCTCACTGGATTGTCATTGGCCGATGGGCGCGGCATGGCCCAAGCCCAGCCTGGAAAAATATCATTCCTGGAAGATGTCTACCTAGAGCGAGTACGCTACTTCTCAGCCGTGGAAACGAGAACCGTGCGGATCTTACTCATCGAACCGATTTCCACCTGTGGGGAACTGCGTTTCTATCTCCATCGGTGGCGGAAAGGGTACAGCCGAGTAAGCATTGCTCCTGGGCCTTGAAGATTTTTCAAATCTGATTGTTGAGGGTGATTGGCCTCCTTTAGTAGTTCATTTTTGTCTATGGCGTCGATTCTGTCTGACGCGCTGTTTTAGAATTACAGACTGTTCTTTTAAGATGAAGATCGGAAAAACTATAAATCTTTAAACAGCTCTAGCTCGGAAACGAAAAAAGATAGAAAATCGCGCTCGGTTCCATCTGAAAGCTGACGTCGAGAGCTACAAAATGGTGTGCCGATTTTCACCGTTTTTTAAGCACTCATTTTC
This sequence comes from Neoseiulus californicus, assembly GCA_028455905.1. NCBI lineage: Eukaryota > Metazoa > Arthropoda > Arachnida > Mesostigmata > Phytoseiidae > Neoseiulus > Neoseiulus californicus. Next base: position 14,614,117 of record JAMQGS010000006.1, read on the forward strand.
GTTTTTTCGTTTTTCGAAAACTTAAAAATTCGATGAATCTGCCGAAATCACCTCGATCGCGTTCTCCATTATGAATGCCGCGTTGATTGTAGGTACTCGGGACACTAACTCTACATGCAGTTCGATTTTCAGCCCGATCGGAGCAGTCCAAAGAACCTTAATGACCTTAATGGCCTTTTTTTTGTGGGCCCGAGAAGGGCCGTTGTTAATGATGGTTCTGTGCTCGATTCCGGACACCTCAGTCTTCGTCGCTGTCTTCGTCGATAACCGGAACGATGGCGCTATCCCGGAACATCGAATCTAGAATTGCCGCCGGTCTGAGGATCCTGGAGAGATACCGCGCGTTAGATAGGTAGTACACTACCGCGGCGACGTGTGAGCAACAGCCCACAGTGCGTTTCCCGTTCGGACATTCACAACAGTAACGCCGAACTCCTTGGCCACCGATTGATTCCGGCACGTAGTCAATGTAACATCTGTACTTCGTGGACTTCTTGTGACGTGAAGGGACTTCCAGTTTGAGGACGTTACTGTTTTCGCAATGATACTTGACATTGAGGGTGTTGTCGTCCTTGATCATTTCTGCGAGGTATGAGACCGCCTGGGCGAGCTGATATGACCCCGTGGAAAAGATCTTCAGGTCCCTCTCTGTCATCTCTGGGAAGTCACGCACGGCATCAGACGCGATGGGAATCCATGTCCGACTTCTGAGGAGATGCCACCGATTCTGCTCCGCCTCGTCAGCCAACGTGTTCGGGAGATCTCGCGTATGTAGCGTACGTCCTACAACCTCATCGGACATCGTTTGGTCGGATCGAAGGCGTTGTCCGAAGGTGTTGTTCAGGCAGCACGCGATTTTGGTCAGAACTCCGATCTTCGGCAGCATATCTTTGTCGATTCTGTGATCCAAGCTTCTGTACATCTGCTTGATTAATCCCCGAGGCGGTCATCATTCCGCTGAATGGTCTCATGGGCTTTCTGAATCTACTTGGACAGCCGTCGCAACGTATGCGAGGCATCTTGAGGGTCTCCACTGATGGGAAACAACGAAGATCTATCGAAGATCACTCGACGATACGACGGAACCGATGCGCGCGCGATAGAGATTCACTCGCGCCTGCCGGCTTGTTTACAATCAGCGCGAGAAGGTCTGCTCGAAGCGCGGGTGAATTCGAATCAAAGGCGCGATTCAAAAGCCTTAGCCAACCTCAGAGATCGTATAACCTTCAACATTTTTACCATTTTACCAACGCAGTTACCATAGAACATACCTTGAGATACCCCGAATATAGGGGTTCTGAGTGAAAAAACGGTCATTAAGGTTCTTTGGACTGCTCCGATCGGGCTGAAAATCGAACTGCATGTAGAGTTAGTGTCCCGAGTACCTACAATCAACGCGGCACTCATAATGGAGAACGCGATCGAGGTGATTTCGGCAGATTTATCGAATTTTTAAGTTTTCGAAAAACGAAAAAACGAAAATGAGTGCTTGCGATTTTCTATCTTTTTTCGTTTCCGAGCTAGAGCTGTTTAAAGATTTATAGTTTTTCCGATCTTCATCTTAAAAGAACAGTCTGTAATTCTAAAACAGCGCGTCAGACAGAATCGACGCCATAGACAAAAATGAACTACTAAAGGAGGCCAATCACCCTCAACAATCAGATTCAAAAAATCTTCAAGGCCCAGGAGCAATGCTTATTCGGCTGTACCCTTTGCAAGACCACGGTCTACAGCCTGAAACGCAATGCGGAAAATATTCGTGTCTGTTTATAACCTACGCATAAAGTAGATAAATATGACCTATTCTAGTTGTGACGCCATCAACACGCTTCCGTTACTCTGAAAGATCCGATTTTCAGAAAATCACGCCGTACAAGACCACGAGAACGTAGCTTTCGGTGTTATTATCTTCTTCTATAACTTATAATTTCGAAAAAAAATCAATTTGCTACTCCCTAAGATTCTAAGTTATACAGACTTCACTGTACATCATGTTCAATTCTGCATCACTGGAGCACGCAGCACGGAGCTCCCCAAGTCGCAAGAAGTCATTGTATAACCGAGTTCCAAAACGTCACACCTCCGTTTCTTTGAGGATGTTTTTTTCATGAAATTGGGTTCAGTTTGATAACATGTGCGCTTCATGCAGTGGCGTAGCCGATATCTTTCCTGGGAGTGGGCGAGGATTCCCCCTCGAGGGGTATCAATAGATTCTCGAAACATTGGTAATTCGATCAGAGGCCTCAGGTTATATCGCTATAGGCAACGAGAAGTTCTTGTGTAGGCGTTCCAGCACCTTGCCATAAGGAATATTTCTTGAAAACCCCCGTTATCTCGAATCTGCATAACCGCAAAAGGATTTTCCGGGCCGCCGTAGCGCGGATTCACTGAGGAACGTTCGAGCTCGCAGAAAACGCGTTGATGCTAATGATCAAAAGCCCGAGCACTGTCATCAGCGCGAAGCTTTTGTAACAGGGGGGGTCGCAGCATTCTGATTGTATTCCCGTCATCCCGTAGGTCGTAGGACGACTTCATGTCTTGTCGCGGCCTTGGATTCCTCAAGCCCGTGCAGAATACGGAAATTCCGTCCGCTCTCGAAGTAATTCTTGTCCCATCCGACTATTTGCCATAGGGACTGGAAACGTTCCTAGATCGGCTCGGGAGCATTGGGAAAATGCGGGAGAGTTTCATCAAATCCGTCCACTAGGATGCCTGGGATGGATGAACATTGGAGAGTATGATGATATAAAAACCGAACGTTCTCGGGGGGGGGGGGCATAAACGACCCCACAGTAAATCGCCCACGTACGCTCGATTCCAAGAAAGTTTTGCTTCGGTGGTTTGAAAAACCCAACACGGAGGGCGAACAGAGGCGACAACTGGCCGGTACTTCCTGAACAGTGGCGTGGCCAGGATTTTTTTGGGTAGGGCGGCTCTGTCTTATGTGCGGGCGATTGCATACTCCGGACAGCGCGGTGTGCACATCCATTTCCCAGGTACTCAGGACGACTGTGAGAGTTGTTGACGCATTCCCGCGGGTGTCGGATCCAAGGATCGCTGATCTAGATTCAAGATCCGCGCAAGTCGAGTCTTGCTTGTACAGTCCAACCTCGATGATATCAACCTTTCTTCGCACGTATTGGTTGATATAGTCGGGGTGGTACTGTATTGGGAGGACCCCATGAAGATTTTCGGTAGATTTGGCCAAGGTTACGCTAAACAACCGCGTCGGAGGAGACCGTGATCGGCCGTCGCAAGAGCCTCTAGTACCCAAGGGAGAGGCGCTCCGATGAGGCGAACGAAGTGGGGATCGAGCCGTGTCAGGAGGTTTCTGAGTTCAACGATTCCGAAAAAAAATTCGCGATGCTAATACCAAAGGTACTAGCGAGTAGTTTGGCGGGAAAACGTCTGGGACGGAAAACTGGTGTTGTGCTGGGGGAGATCTCTTATTGTTTACTATTACTGTCGTGTTCGATGTTTGTATGTTACACGTGCTGAGGTGAGTCTGTACTGCACCGGTAATCTTCGACACGATATTTACCAAACGGATTGTGATTTTTTTTTGTACTGAGTATTGACATCGTGATATGCACCAGCTTATGGAAATATACAGCGCTAGATACGGGATCTTCCGCAACCAAGCCAGCCCGCTGATAGCGAGTAAGGCGTTCCAGAATCTGACTCTCTGAAATATCGTCTCCATGTGACTTGAACTTATCCTCAGCCGATATAAAACACGAATTAAATGTGGCCAAGGCGTCTCGTTCGCGCTCCATGTCGAGAATGCAGTAGGCTTGCCGAGCTCCCGGAGCATTGCAAATGAGTCTTCCTTTCGACTAGCCCAGTACTGCACTGAATTCGGAATAGTCTTCAGGAATGCCTGATCAGTATAACCGCTCAACGAATTCGCGGTTCTCAATCATATCACGAGCAATATTCCTGATCATTAGGGGTGTGTTTTTGGCGCGGCCGCGAAGTCCGCGATAGAATCCGCGATGTTTCGCCTTATTTTCATGATGCCGCGAATTTCCGTACTTCCGAAGATATAGTTCCGACGTCGGAATTTCGCAGAAATCGAGAGAGGCGAAGAAAGTATCGGATGCAGGAATATTTCGACGTCTCCTGGCAGCAGGGGCAGCCCATTTCCTGATGTATAGCCGGGTACGAGAGCGATCAGCCGGAAGCCAGCTTTCAATTCGAAATTAGGAACGATCCGTAGAATGCACGTCAGCGCATAGCACAGTGAGTTCAAGAATCGAACAATCCGTAGAATTCACGGCGCCGCATTGCACAGTGTATGGAGCAATATTCACAAGTGTTACAATTCGTTCACTCTTTCCAAGGAAATGTCACGTCATAGAGCGCCGCTAGGTATAGGCTCAAACGATTTGAGATCGTCAGGATGTAAATCTGCGACATTATAGCTTGTACTCGAATGGATCTTTGGTCTAAGTTCTGAAAGAAATATGGCTCAAGATATATTCCCCCATTAACTCTATACGTTCTGCCTTTTCTCCGCCCTGCCTCCGGCATTCTCCAGGAAATTTGCGGCGTCCGCGATTTTTTGCTCAAGAAGCCGTGATGACGCCGCGAATTTCCGGCTAAAATACCGCGCTAAAAACACAGCCCTACTGATCCTACTTCGGGTCCCTAGAAACTTCATTCATGAATCTCGGGGGATATCCTGATACAGGCGCGATATTGTCGTTACCTTCGTCCACCGAAAGGCCCATCCACTGCTCGATGGGCCCGGCAGCGCGTATGGATGCTTCTGAAGAAGCGTTCCGCCGACGCTCTCGATGGGTCCGAACTCTCCGCGCACGTTAAGGGTCTTCGACTCTGCGAGGAGCTAGCAACCTTCTGACCGAATATGGAAAAAGCTGCTGTCCCTTCTTCAACGTCCTTCATAGGATATCAAGCACTGACTTTTTCGTCTTATCGAGCTCGACAATTATGAACGATGGAGCCGGCCAGAAAATTAAATACTGGAGAAGACAACCTTGAAATTACCCGGCCATTGTTAGGTGTCGCTGATGGAGTCATAGACGCAATGGTCTCCGATTCTTCACGGTCTAGTCTAGATTCTTTTGGAGGACATGGAGAGGTAGCGGCTCTCTGCCTCGCCCTCTTCAAACTCTTCCCTCGTGGGGGAGCCATTGAATTTTCCGAATGTACTGTAGTGTTTTAAGTCAGCCGAGTCGAAAATCCGTTCCGAGTCAGAACCTCGTTGTTTGAAACGCGGGTCAATGCTGCATCAGTCTGCTCATCTGACCCGCAAAACAATTAACTCTCCATCTCCTTCTGTTTCTTTCGAATCAGCATGCGCTGAACCATACCCTGAAAACCATCACTCCAATAGGACCTCACGAAAAAGGCACACCTCGGGGTTTCGAATTCGATTTTTCCACGTCTGTCCCTAAGAATCAATCCGTTGAACGGGTATTTTTGCTTCCAACATCATTCCCTTGAAACATTCAAGAGTCCCCCCACTCGAGACACACCCGACATACCCTTCTTCGAAGGCCCGGCCTCGAATCGATCGCTAATGACAAAGAAAAACACTTATTCATGAGAATTCGCGGCACTGATGAGGGGGGTCGGAAATCGGTCCCGTGTGCCTCCCTCAACTACTACTTTGTCACTGATCTCGGACGGAACCTTCCCACATAAATTTCCCGTCCCTCAAACACGACCCGAACTAAATTGATCAAGTACAGACTGAGTTCTGAAGCGTTTTGTGGCGACAATTTTTACCACAAAATCGTTGCATGGATGACGAAGTACAATCATTCTGCCCCCTTAATGCCGGGGAAGACGTTTTCCCGTCAAAAAATTCACAAAGACGTGAATTGGCTCACGTGGGAATAAATGCGGAATAATAGACTTATCTCAGAAAGTTCATGTGCGAGTTTTGACTCCGTCCGGTTTCTAAGCTGGAGCGTTAGAGCCTCGAGCCCTTTCCACTCTTTGAGTTGCGCCAAAATCGTCAGAAATAGGGAACCGTCCGCGTAATCAATTTTCAAATGGTTTGAAAGTTAGAGCGTGAGAATGGAAGTGCAAGTGATTAAATCAGTCAAGGGCGATCCCCTTTTCGTGGTGAACGGTTTTGTTTACGAAGTGGAAAAGAAAGCCAAGGATGGCCGTCCAAGTTACTGTCGGTGCATAAGAATGAAAAAGGAGCATTGCACAGCTCGAGCAAAGATCTACCAGGTGCATATTTTCTCAATCTTTCCTCAGTGTTGGCGACTGAACAGAATATGGATCTCGAAGATTTGTCAAAAGCTTGCTGTATCGATTCATTGCGCATTAATCAATGACTTTCGTCAGGACCCTGAACCAACGGTCGCGTCGCCTCCGCCTCATTCAGGCTTCCACAATCACGGCACCGAAGATCGTGATCTGATGGAACGCAATGTCATTGCTGACATGAAACGAAGCGTCACCATGAGACCAGACCTATCATGCAAACAAGTATACGAAGAAGTCCTGGCGGACAGCGTCGCCCTCCTTCGGCGGTCGCACGAAATCGAAGAGATAGGGAACTCGATGCCCACCTTTCCGAATGTTCGCAGTTCAATGTATCGTCAGCGTGCGAAGATTCGTCCACCTTTACCTGCCAGCCGAGGTACCCTACATTTGGAGGGTGTGTGGAGCCAAACCCGTGACGGCGAAACGTTTCTCATAATCGACGACGGCGCACAGTGGGCCGGCAGCGGCCAAAATTGTCAATGGAGTCCCCATTGAACTCTACGGCGAATTTCGGCCGCCGCCGGCCCACTGTGCGGCGTCGACGATCGGATTCTGGGATTCGCCACAGAAGAGAGTGTTAGGATCCTCTGCCGAGCACCCAGCGTTTTCAGCAGATTACGAAGAGCTCGAAGTTGTGTAAAATATTCTACTCTTGCCGTCGACAAGTTGAAGTTGAAATACAAGTCGAAAGTGATGAATAAACAGAACTTCGCTCGACAAGCTGTCGAGCGAAATTCGACCTTTCTTCTACACGACATTTCTTTTTCATGAAACCGTTCCTGTAAAACCTATACCTCGGGGGTTTCCCGGAAACGAGCCCGCACGTGACAGTGACGTTTTCCCTTTAGGCGCGTTCACACTTGTTCACCGTCGGTGATCACCGCCGGTGATCACCGCCGTAGAGCTAGCATGGAGCCAGAGTGGTTCACCGTGCGACAGCGCGCCGTTCACCGCTGCTCAACGAGGAACGGAGCGGTGAACGGCGGATTGGTCGCTAGGCAATGTAGCGATGAACGATGACTTGTTGGGCGCGGCGGCCGCCGCACAGCACGGCGCGGCGGTTCTTTCAAAATCGAAACTCCGTTGAGGAGTGCTGTTGCGTCGAGAACAGAACCAGGAGCACGACGCACGGAAAATGGCGTTTGTATGGAGAGAAGCGCATATGTCGGCTTTCTTGGAAGCATATCAAAATCAAGATGTGCTTTGGAACCAGGCGATGCCGGAATACAGAAACCAGCAGCTACGAGTAAAAGCTCTGGCTTGTATGGTCGAAGAATTAGCGTTGCCCGGGTTGACGATCGCGGACGTCGAGAAGAAAATCAAAACAGTGCGTACCAAGTACGCAGGAGAGTTGCGGAAGGTCAGAAGCTCGGAGAAAAGCAGGGCTGGCGCAGACCAGATTTATAGGCCGAAACTTGCGTGGTTCAACACCGCGGACGCCTTCCTGCGAAAATGGACGGTGCCGAAGGAGAGTTCATCGAATTTCGAGGTGAGAGACGGAACAATCTTGCTTTATTGTGCCACACAGATTCAGAAGCAGTTAGATCATCGCCCATTGCCACGGGACGCTGTGGCTGGTCACGAATAACTGCGCATAGTGATCGCGGACCTGATCAGCGGCCCGTGGATACTTGGTGCTTTGCCGTCTTGGAAGACTTTGTAGAGCGCCAGGCGAAGAAGACCCATTGGGTTCTCGCGGGACGCGACAGTGACTGTCAGCACCTGCGCGCACTAGTTCCCTTTGCACCTCGTCGCGAGAAATTCTTCTTCCTGCCTATCACGCTGCGCAGTCCGAGTATCGCGTGTTCCTCGGTTATCGACCGTTACTTTTGTTCTTGTTTTTTATTTTGCTTTCCCTGCTGCAGCGCATCCAGTGCGGGTGATCATCCTCCGTTCACCGGATCACCGCCGATGATCACCGGCGGTGATCAACGACGGTGAATAAGTGTGAACGCGCCTTTTTATTTATATTCGCAAGTCCGCCATGTTATGAGGCGCCGAGGGAAGTCTCCCAATTGTTGATACAGCGATTTTAACGAACAGAATCGGCCGGACACAGAGTACTCGATGTGCACGAATGGGAGATCGAACTCCGCCAACGGCAATGAGGTTCTATGAACCATGAAAAAGTACGTACCGCCAACTTCGCGTCGCGTCGGGCCGCGAAAAAGTCGCGCGAAGCGCGACCGGGAACGCTAGTTGAAAATATAAATGGGCAATCTCCAATCGACGGCCACTCTCTATTTGGCGGGCACATTTTGGGGGCTCGAAAATAAGCGGGCATGCCCGTCGATCGGAATGGATACGGTATTCGCCGACTATCCTAGTACGCTTTTGAGTGCTAACAGAACAAACATAAACGTGAATGACCTGTCTCGTAATGCACACCTCACAATCAGATAACGCTGACTAATCTTCCGAGTCCCGATGACGGCTGATTGAGGCCAGTGTTTGTCGCACTTTCCGGAAGACGGCTTCCTGGCTGCGAGAAGTTCCTGCTGCAATCAACCTTCACCGAATTCCCGACAGTACCGTCCCAGAATCCTGCTACTACCTAATGAAATTGATCCGTAACGACCGTTGGTCGACGACTGTTTTCACTAGTTAGTTGTGCACGCTCTCGGTGGCTACCTCGCTTCACCTCAGTTTTCGTCTATGGTTGTTGAACGTAAGCCTACGAAGCCATGCTTTCTCGCAACTGGCGCGCCAGGAGAAGGTAACCCCCGGTTTTTTTTTCTTATAGTATTCAGTTCAATATTCGGTACGGCAATATTCTCGGGGTCATTGTTGGGAATTAGGTTGGTTTCAAGTGTTTGCAATTGTCAGTCTAGTATCCGTGAGCGACCCAAGATGATTTTATCGAAAACAGGGCGGTGATGGGAGAAATACGCTACGTATGTCTTACAACTCAAGTTCAGTCCCCTCGAAAATGTGAGGTCTATGCATGTCCCGCTGAGTGTAGTTTTCGCGTCCGTGTTGCTATTGAGCCGCAGAGCGAAGTGCCGCTGAAGGAAACCAACCATTTGAACGCGATTAGCTTCCATAGTGTTGAAATCGCCCATAACGACCATGGGGGTGTCAAGATCTCCTTCAGGGATTGTGTTCCCGTAGGGGCGTAGTGGGTTCGAGAGGAGCGTTTCTAATGCTGTTCGGGACGCTCCTTGAGATACGTAGATCGACACGAGAATGACTTTCGTTTGGTCATCTAATTTCGGCAAAGGCGGTTTCGGCGGGCATTGATATCCATTAATCCTGCTCATACTGGGTGTTCTATGACTTTTACAAACCTTCCAACAATTGGCACGAGGGGTCTAACGCTGTGTGGTTAAGAGGAGGTCTTTAGATGCGAGGAGCGGTGTTGTCATTTGTTTTCAAAGTAGTATTCCGCGAAGGGACGAAGTTCGGTACCCGGTGTCGACGTGTGTTTGCGGACTGTGAGAAATATCCGGAAAGTTGTGTGTGGGTGATGTGCCCCTTGTATGTTGTCAAGCCGTGTTGTTCCGTCGGTTCTTTGGGCGTGTGTTTGAGCAGGTACGATTGAAGAATTTTTACGATTCGTTGAGAGAGTTCTTGGGTAGGTCCAAACTAGAGACTTTCCCGGTTCCGGGTATCGGGATGAACATGAGATTCTATCACGTCCTGTGACGTTTTGTTCAAATAGGAGCATGTTAACTAGGGATCAGGAACTGAGCTACGGAAGCAAATGCCGGACGTACTGTTGATGATTTGATGGAAGGTGACATTTAATGTAATGTAATGGTTTTATTCGAAGGAGGCTAGCCAAATTACTTTGTGGCTACTATTGTTAGAGCAGTGTTTCCCAAAGACTTCGACCCCAGGCCCCCAAAAGTGACTCCGAAAAAATCCACGCCCCCCCCCCCCCCAACCGTCCATCGAGACTCTATTCATGCAGGCTGACATATTTCTCATCACAGGAGTTGTTCCAGTGAGATACTTGTGCATTTTGTTCAGCGCACAATTCCTTGATTTCGGGTGCGAGTGAAATTTCGACGGAGACCCCCTCTCGGAGGGACTCCTAAGCGCACCTCGACTAGATGAGAGGAGGGAAAGTGCACGATGAGGGCCTTGGCTTGCGAACTGTATTTCGGATACTTGGATACTTCTTCCTCGTTGAGTCACATCAGAATACCTCCGCTCCGGAACACGCTCTCTAAGACCTTATTCGACTACAGTTCTGCAAGTACATGCTGGGATTCGAGTTCGACCGTGCCGAGATCTATCAGAAACGGCTCTGTTGTCCACAGAGAAAATTGCATTGATAACAAGTCGCTGAAGCGCTCAGTGAAACCGTCGATGAGGTATGTCAAGTGCTCAATTATCGTCCCGAGGGAACCATTTGGAACTCTACGTTCGTTGAGCCACGCGAACTGTTCGAATCGTCTCGACCGAATATTCTCGACAGCTTCTGCAGACATCAATCCCGATCGGTCTCTCGGATAATTGAAAATGAAGAGGCGCCCAAAATCCTGAGCGCCCGACAAGAAAAGAGCGCCATCGGGGCGGTCAGTGTTCCTCGTTCTTATTGGATCTTTCAGATGCGCTCTGCTACACGGCGCGATGCGTGATGACGGCATCAAACTCAAGCATGCATTCGAGGAATTTTCCAGCCTGAAGATCTTCTTCCTTTGACGAGCCGTTGTTCGATAGTTTGAACTGCCCTTGCAACGTCGTGCCCCCTGAAAACGTCGCCGTGACCCACCAAGGGGGCCAGGGCCCCCTTTTGGGAAACACTGTGTCAGAGCGAGAGCTCGTGGAAATCGGGTTCCGCGACATCATCAGACCACCAGGTTAATTTGACTTTAGATCTTGGGCCTGGTCGGCCGAGTTGTCCACCGTCGTGGCGTGAGTCGAAGTCAATGTACGCTTTTCCGCATACTCCCGAGTTTCCGCCTGGCGTATCATCACGACTTTCCCTTCCATGTGGTCAAACTTGCTCACAAACGAGTCCCACAGCAAGAGTGTAACGATCGTTTGCGTTTCGTCAACCAGCCGTATATTCTGACGCTGCTTCAGCTTGCCCTGACAATTCACATCCTGGGGGTCTTGAACCTCGTACACGACGGCTACGAGGTCCACCGCAGTATTGGACTCGACGCAGCGAAGGTCTTTGAGTGCGATGGCATCAAAGTGAAGCTGGGGTACTGCTTCGTCCGGTATTGGCTCCACTTTGCTGATCTGGAAACGGGGAACAATGAGTGTAACCGATGTCAAATTGTTGTGCTGAAGTGCGCGTTGGAGATTCAGGGCGGGCTACCTTCGTCAGTTCGAGCTGGCATTTATGTTCCGGTTGTTTATAGTTAGGGTTCTGCGGCCTAGTCTTGTAAAGGCTGAAGCGATAGCAATGGCCCACTTCCACCTTGTCGTACAGTTCTTCGACCATGGTGTTCCCAACGGGGATTCCGATCTCGGCTGTATCATCTATCATGATGAAATTGAAAAAGTGTCCCTCCGTAGAGCCTTTGTTGAAGTTCTTCAGTAATCCTTTGGATTTGACCCGGCCATTCACGGGTCCTCCTCCTCGCTCCTCTGCGAACGCCATTTTCGTACCATGCGAAGATCGAGTTTATAATCTTCGCAGAACTTGACAAGACTCTTGCCATCTGACTTCTCCACAATTCCTATCTTGTATTCCACTGAATAGCTTTCCCTTTTCCCACTCATGCTTCTAGAACTCTTGAAAGAAATCCAACGTCATCTGTGGAAAAGATAATCAAAGGGGGCACTATACTGCGTTAAAAAATTCCTGCTCTTCAGACCGAGAATTATTGACTTAACATAACCTTTATGGAACGTGGTATGGTAACTCACACTGGTAGAATTGTACGGGTAGAAGAGTTCATGCGCTTCAAAAAGCCGACCGTTCGTCTGCCGAAGTCACTTGAGAGTCGCGATATGAAGATCTGAGAATTCACCGTTGGTTATGATGCGCAGGCGGAAGCGCGCGCTTTCTTCTTCGCTTCGTCTTCATCAGGGATACACCAAATGCAAATTCAAGAATATCGAGATGATTATTGATGTACTAAAATTCAACAACTCCATACCCGCGTGTGTGACGTTCATCCTTTGTTCATTCTGACATGGGTTCGGGACTGCGAATTTCCCGCCGGTGGAGGGCATATGAATGGGGCTTACATATATTCGGAGGAGGTCTTTTTTCTCCCGAGGCCCGAAAATCCTAATGGGTCTTATTTTTGAGGTAGGTCTTATTGTTGACGAAACACGGTAGTGACACCAACTTTTGCATATCCGGCCGGAAGGCTGCGGGCTCCTCGCAGGATCGAAGACCCCTGACATCCACGGAGAGATCTCGGGCGCTCCGAGAAAGGTACTTGAAAATCATGTAAAAGGCAGGCAAAAAGGCACTGAAAATCGTCAAAAAAGGCACGAAAATAGGCACATTCGGCATCGTAATTCATTGTTCTGGGCTCTCTGATCGGCTGTTTATGGCCTCGATATGATATTCAATGTTCTCATTCATCCGGGAAAGTCGTTTATCTGATAAGAGCGCCTCGTACCGTGAGGAAGGATACTGCGTCAGTTCCTTCACACTACAGCTGATTGTGAGTCTTCGACTCACAGTGCCGACTGATGGTGGCTCGGTTCGATTGGAAACGTTCACATGCACGTGCATGTCTCTTCCTTATCTTACGCGCGTTACCTAAAAAACAAGGAGCGCTCGCGTTCCTGAGCTCATCCACGGCGTCGTGTGATACACGGACCTGAGATTTGTGCATAATCTCCTGTATTTTGGGGCCAAAGATGGGGATGTAGACACGAGGGTTAGGAGTCTTCCGCGATCACTCGATGATGATCAAGCATTCAATGTCAACTCGAACAAGAACCTCATTCACAAGTCTTCTTAACTCAGCGGGCTCGTTAAGAAGCGCATCATCGAAGCCTGGCTCCGGTTCTTGGTCGAGCAACCTCTTTACAAACATCATAACATTTTAATCGATTGGTCTGTCTTCGGGGACTCGATTTCTGATGCGATGCAAGCAGAACTATCGGAAGAGCGTATCGAGAATCTGAATTCCGATGAGGCGCCAGAATCAGAAGTCATCCACTCGATGCAGCAAACGATGATGTTCAACGAAGATCAGTGAATGGATTTGGCTCCAGGACAACACCGCACTCCGGGAAGTCTCTTATATGATCTATTCGCAGAGGAGCTCTCTCTCTTATCCATATATTACGGTGTGGGACGTGGAATACGATCCAATGATGCAATCATAGCGTGCGATCAACACCGTACACGATGTGCATGTCCGAGATTAGGAGGAAAGACCGGCGCGGCGTGACGCCTCATCATGTACTTCACATGGCGATGAAAATTTTACGGTTCCGTGTGCGCGACGGGATACAGAACATGTATCGCTGCCTGCGATCTACTGAGAATTTTACTCGAGATATGATCGGATTCGCGAATTCGTTGCGCGATTGATAGATACCAATAAGGCATTCCTGAAGACGATTCCGAATTCAGTGCAGTACTGGGCTGGTCGGAAGAAAGACTTATTTGCAATGCTCCGTCAACTCAGTAAGTCTTCTGCATTCTTGACAATGAGTGCGAACGAGACGCGTTGGCCCCCCCCCCCCCCCCCTGGCTACGCTAGTGCCATCACGGGTGAGGATATCTCGGAGCTCATTTTCGAAAACGTTCGGCTGAAAGACATTTGCTGGTTGGAAGCCTCGACCCGTATCGACATCGCTGGAATTGTATACCAGGTCGAAAACCCCCAGGACCTCAATTGTGGAGACCGCAAGACCCGCCGCCGACAAAATGTCCGCATAGTCGACGACTCATTGCGAATAGCCACGATTTCGCTGTGGGAAAGCTACGTCGGCAAGCTCGATGATAGAGAGGCAACCGCTGTATTCATCCTAGGAGTGGAAGTGCGTGAATACGAGGGACGCAAGCATCTAACTTCAACGCATGGAACTATTGTCGACACTGACGCCTCACAAAACAAGGACGAAAGAACCAGCTTCAATTCCTGGTGGCTCACCGAAGGATCTGAGGAAGATTTCATTGAATTAGATATTCCCGAAACGCCCATGGATGAAATTGAAAAAACACCCTCCGCCATCCAGTCAACCGAGACGGGGACCGCATAAACTCCGTCCGTTCTTAATAAACCACCAGTCACCACTTTAACAGGCCGGGCCAGTTTATTATAATTTCTATCTTTAAACCCAATACAACATCATGAGAGTTTAGGATCCAACCATTGCACCCAACACATCTGAACACCCAACACGGTTTAAGCCTGCTGAGTCCACATCCCCCAATACCAATCAGCTACCATTCTCACGAGCCACCGACTTACACGTGTTCCCGTACCTCCCAAGCGCTGAGTCTCAATCGGCTCAGTTGAATGATTCCTGCCGAGCCGAATACAGAGAACACAGGATCATGTTTCGGACACGTTACACTCCAGATTCTCAGGCTCAAATTCCCCACCGCGAGGACACACTTTCACGCAGGCTTTCGAAAGCTTCTGAAGACGCTCTGAGCGCAAGGAACCACGGATGGAAGCGCATGGGAGTGTGCGAACATTCGCGGCTAACACGATGTCTGCACACATGCGAATTCTGCGACCACTTCGGCGAGATGTGCGATGTGCGGCACCTACCGTATTCACTCTAATAAGTGGGCATGCCCGTCAATTTTTCAATACCTCGACGACGTGCCCGCTTATTAGAGAGTGCCCGTTAATTGGAAAGTGCCCGCTAATTTTTTCAAATGCTCCGGAACGTGCTCGCATTTCAGCGATCCAAGTTTGATCCAAAATTCACCGGGACAAAGGAGATATTTCAAGCGCTGAAACCTATTTAGGGAGAATGACAACATGGGACTGCAGTGTAGGATTTGTTACGAAACGCGGAGGTACGACTCTGTGCTTGCTGCTCCATTCGATGGTCGAAAACCGACTGGAAAGTGTGGGCTTTGATTCACGATACGGTGTAACGTTGTCTCATAGAGTTGGACTCGGCGGGATTCCAAGTCGGAATTTCGAAAAATTTCGCGCCGCGGGAAAATCGCGACAGGCTCCCGCGCTCAAGCGCGTTTTCTGTGCATGGCACAAAGCGTGCCCGTTAATCATAGGATGTCCGGTAATCAGTTATAAGCGTGCCCGTTAATTGGAGAACGCTCGTTTATTTTTTCAAATGCTTCCGAAGGTGCCCGCTTATTGGAGAGTGCCCGTTTATTAGAGAATGCCCGCTTATTATCCATATATTAGGTGAGTCAAAAAGTTCGTCGGCTTATCTACCCGATTTCAGAGAGCCGGGATTCTGCACACTACAGTATTTTTATTCAATGATATATCGGCCGTTTTGTTCGATGATCTTCGCCCATCGCCTCGGTAAATCCATGATTCCCTTCTCCCAGAACGTCTCCTCTTTCTGGTCGAAATATCGACTGAGGTGATTTCTTATAGCTTCCAAAGATGCAAATGTAGTGCCGACAAGGGAGTTCTGAAGAGATCTGAACAAGTGATAATCCGATGGCGCAAGCTCGGGGCTATAAGCTGGGTGCGGCAGCACATCCCAATCGAACTCCCCCAATTTCTGCCTGGAGGCCAAACTTTTGTGTGGTTTCGCATTATCGTGTTGAAAAGTGACGTCCCACCTGTTCTGCAATTCCGGGCGCTCCGTTGCCACTGCAGCCTTCAAATCTTCGAGTTGTCTGCAGTAGACCTCAGAGTTAATCGTCTGACCCATTGGAAGCAGCTCAGAATACACGATGCCTTTACAGTCCCACCAGCAGCTCAGCATAACCTTCTTCTGATGAATTCCGGGTTTTGCGACAGCTGCGGCCTGAGAACCCTTGGGAACCTAACTTCTTTTTTGCGTTGCGTTTCCGTAGAGTATCCATTTTTCATCGCCGGTTATCAATCTCCTTAGAAATGACTCTTTCGAGTTCTTCTGGATGAGTGCGTGACAGGTATCGACTCGGCTCTCGAGCTGCCTATCATTGAGGTCGTGTGGTAGCCAGATATTCCGATATTCCGCTTGCACGAGAAACCTGCGCGGTGAAGGCGATTCCGAACGGTTCCGTGGGAGACTCGCGTTACATCTTCAATTTCTTTTATGGTCAAACCTGGGTTAGAAGTGACCAGGCTTATGATTTCGTCGGTCTCCACAACATTGGGTCGTCCTGACCTCGGCTCATCTTCGAGGTTGAAGTTTCCAGCGTCGAAACGGGCGAATCGCTTTTCGACCGTGGATTTGTGTACTGCATTTCCACCGTAGACAGCGCATATCCTCCGGGTTGTTCGCGCTGCATTTATGCCTTCACGGTATGAGAACAACATGAGGTGTCGAAAATGCGTATTTTTGTCCTCCATTACAAACAGCTGCCAATTCCGCAAACGTATCGGTAAAGTTGGGACCGGTATACCGTCGCGCGGGTCTACGTCTCAGGACCGCCGGCCAAGATGGCGGACACAGTTTTCGACCGCCGTTTCGGCTGCTGCTAGGCTTCGAATCCCAGTGGCAGGAGGAGCGCGTAGCACATCGGATTGGCCGCGAAGTGTTCCAAACCATCCACGTCACATCCCCCCCTTGGCAGTAGGCTTCACTGACTCATTCTCGAGCGTTTTAAACCTAACCTAGCCTCTGCTAATTCGGACGTTCACTACGACCCTCCGCTAGAACGGCGGAGAGGAGCAGACTAGCCGGCGGTCCTATGACGCAATCCCCCGTCGCGCCGCCACGGGGGTGATCGGTCATCTCCTCGAAACAAAATGGCCGCCCGGCAGCGATTCTGGATGTGGAAAGGGCAAGGCGCCGGTAGAGGAATGTAAACATTGGGGGAGAGGCAACGCCGGAATGTAGGGTGCTCGGCAACAACCGTGCGATCTCAACGGCAGCAGAGTTTCGAAAGCTATGCAAGAAGAGATGTTTGCGCTGAGCAGGACGGCAATTCCGGATTCCTTCAGTCGAGCGTTCGCGGTATCAGCTGTTGGCAAGCGCTTCTTCCGTGCCCAAATAGTGAGTTAGCTAACTAGCAAGCTTTGGAGCCAGAATTTCTCCGAATTCGCCCCCTAGCTCGTCGATCAGCATGGAGGAATCACCTTCGAGTGCATGGCAATGTAGTGCTTCACTATGCTCAAGCTAAGTTTTATTGTGCTGTTGCCAAGATTTTCACCTCCTGGTGCGGTGCGGCGCCGGATTAGGCCGGGGGAAGGTTCTTCGTTTTCGTTGAGAGTAATATTTCGGGAATAACTCCGCTTAGTCGCTTTCAACCATGGTTTCAATCATCAATAGCTCCTCCCCAGCTCCCACCGTCAACTCCATTGCGAAATCCTCCAAATACGCTCCATTCCGTAGCCTCTCGTGAATATTCCATATTTCATCTTCTGCCTCAGCAACTGCATTCGGCTCTGCGCTTTGGATGTAATCGTGATCCCCGGCGCTCGGAAGATTCTCAGTGTGATCTGCATCCGTGATTTGTTGTTCAACCCATTGCGCGAGCTCGTTGATAAGCTCGTCTGGCTCGTCGAGTGCAGAAAGACCCTGCTTTAGGGCCGCTGGAAAATCAGAGAGGGGAGCTCGGTTAATAGAGCACGGTGATGATCGCTCAGCGTAATCACATAATGGTGAATTATCGGCACCAGAACTATTGAACAAACTCACCACCACCGATCCTATACTTGACTCGATCGACGAACATCCTGGGACTGATCAGCCCGGTTTCAAGTCGATACCAGTTCTGTTGGATGTTTTCTTCGTTTTTCCGGTTGGCCTTTCCAGGGCGTGAACGAACGCAGGCGGCCCCTCGTTGGTGGCACTGATGATCGGTGGCATCATCTTGGAACGCGTTGCAAAGGGTAACTGGAGGTGAAATCGGATGTGAGAGTTGATTATTTCCCCGACTGCATACTGAAGAAGAGCGGACTGAGAATATTCACCCATCAAGTCCCAGATGGGACCATGGACGGTCGAATGTCGGCTGAGGAGGCTGTTATTGGCTTCGACCGCATTATTCGTTCGACAGGGGGCACGGAAAAGAGAGAGATCTTCCGGCCCGACGACGCGTAACCATTGGTGACTTATGTAGGCAGTGAGTCGTCGGAACTGTAAATCGGAATGAACCTTCTTGTTGGGCTGAGAACATTCGACAGGATATAACGTTTCATCTATCGTCCCTGTCGCTCAGAACCTGGCTGAAAGGTTCGCTGAGAATACGAGTGCAAAGGCTCGTAATCTGATTCTCATATTGGGATTGACGTTCGCAGCTTCTGTCGCGCAGGCCTCGAACGTTGCTCTTATGTATTGTGCGGGAAGAAGAGGCAGCGCAGTGAACGCGAGGAATTTTGACAGTTCGGGTCCCGGACGTCTCAGAAGTGATGCAAGGCCGATTTGAGGTTTTCTGGCGTATCTCCATAGTGCTTGTGAATAATGAAAAAGACAACCATGGAGACGAATCCCCGGGAATTCTGCGCGCTCAGCTGCCCGGATTGTTCCATCAAAGTCACCCATGTAGCGTGTCACAACGACTCCCGGCATCGCTCGCTTGATCGCTTGAAGAACCTCCTGGTATGCTTCAGCCGTCTTGATTTTCATGAAAGCAACTGCAATCATACCGGCTTTCTGGAAACGGGAATCAGAACGGATTCATGAATGAGGAGTAGTAAGCCGGTGAGTGGGTCATTTATTATTACGTGAAATTCCATAAAATCTCACTGCAAGAGGAATTGCTTACGCGCCCGTTCCAACTGGCATGGATTGTGTACAGTTGTTTTGCCAGCTTCCGAGGGACTATTTTATAGGTAGCGTCTGATTGGAGCATGATGCCTGATGGCAGCAGCTCGAGCTGGCGTGGACTAGTCACGACCAGGCTGTCGTGCTGGGGGCAGCGGAAACTGACGATACGGTCACCATCCAGGGTTCTCGTCTTGCCCGGCAGGTCAAGATCCCGAATCGCATCATGGAGCTCATCGAGATTGGTAACTTCGGATGGTCTAGCCGCTGCGGCTTGCCTGCGAGCTGTTCAGGCATGGTTCACCGGTATGATAAGGCTCGCAAGCTCAATGTTCAGCCTGGAATAATTGTTCTTGAGCATTATGGGAATCGGTGCAGGGACTAAGGAACATACATAGAATCATGGAAGAGATCTTTCCGAAACAGCCGCCATTGGAGGAGCACCCACTTCCGGCGTTCGTTGAGAATCGCACTCCTTGGGGCCTGCATTGGGTTGTCCTTCAGAGCTCGCATCCAATCACCTCTAGCGCTGTAAACTTCTAGCACATAGCCATCATATTATGGCTCATGATTGTGGATGCCTCTCATATAGATTATTTCTCCGTTCCTTCGGATCTTCCCTCTCACGGGGCAGTTAACGCCGGTTCTGGAAAAAGTTATGAAGTCATGGTATGCGCGAGAAAACTCGTACAAATTTCGAGACCTCTCGTTGAGAATTTGATGAAACCTCCTCAAGTGAGATCCGGGTTCGTTGGTCCAGCAGTGATGCGGGATAACCGTACCTGTACTTTTCTTTGCATCGCACATAGACCTCCGTTCCATCTTGCGTTTCCTTGTCACGATGGAAAAACAATTGGGATGTGCCATCACGGTAGACACCTCTCCGATGGCACCAAACCTTGACACCAGTCAACGCACTGTCACAAGGAACAAGAAGTTCCGCCTCTTCCGCCATTCTTCAATTCTCTATGCCAAAGCCTTATCGCTTCAGTTCGGTGTCCCGAAATTTCAACGGATCTCTATGGTTACGGAGCGCCACGTCGCGGCAATCGCGGTCGTTAGGCCTTACCCCCAAAATTCTACTAAAAAATACCCAGAAAGAGTACTGGAATTCCAGAAGGATACTCGTTTGGAACTAAAATATTACTCAGATCCGAATAGATTTATTGAATCGTTACTGAATATTGTTTCCCGGGATCCCGCCACTGTTGGGGGTGTCCCGGAAGTTGAGGCATCTTCGGAGCTTCTTCTTCTTCATGCTGGATATGCCCGCTCAGCTCAATCCAGGGACTCGTTGCCAAGCCTTCATCGCGGTCTTCAACGTGAGAGATTGAACTCTCCCTAGGACTTTCGCAACAATCAACGTTGCCGGGGAATTCATCGCTCAAGGATAATCTGTCACTTGAGGTTCTTCCCAAATTATTTTGCTAGTTCTTCCCACCAAACGCTGCTGAGATCAGTCCGGCCATTTCGGTTCCTTATCTTTGCGATCACCGATAGACTTACGAGCTGTCGTGCACGAGATTCGCCTGAATTCGCTCCACTCTTCCTGCCATCTCCCATGAAGTTAGAGGCTTTGTGATGATGAATGTCTGATGACTGTACGACTCTAATTTCTTGAGCCAAGAGCTTCTGATAGACCGGGTTTCGCGAATCTCACGCACCTCAGAACGCAGCGGTCTGGACCCTAACATGACATCTCCTGCTAGAAGCCTGAGAGTCTGACATCCCGCCGTTTCTGGGACTTTTTAACGGAGAATTCCGTTTTAACGGAGAATTCCGTTTATGCTCCCGGTTTCCCCCTGGCCCGCGGAACTGGAGCGGAAAAGTGGGCACAGAAAGTGGGCACAGAGAGTGGGCACAGAAACTGGGCACGGGAAGTGGCCCCAGAGAGTGGGCACGGACTTTTACATCAAGCTCTACACATCGATTGTTATCTCCAAGATGCTCTATGCAGGTCCGGTTTGGAGACCTTTCCTCGCGAAACACAGAGACATGCTGGCCTCAGTACAGGCAAAATTCATCTCTAGGTTATGTTGTCGATGCAACATTGACAGAGCCACTGTTGTCCTTCCCACCATCGAGTCGCTTCTCGACACACTCGATATTGTTGGAAATTGAGGAGGCTACGACGAGGGGCTTGAAAGCTAGTCAACTAGAGGAGAGTAACGACACACTTTCACGTTGGGGTTACATGGCCGAGTGTCGATGCTTTCGCACCGACTGCCTTTTATTCAGTTCTGATACGTTAGTATTTTCTCTCTCACTGGTGGCGCGATATTCTACGTCACAAGTCCAGTCACATGCTGATCCGAACTTGGACAGTGTAAAACAGCTGTTTCCTTTCTACCTGAATATCGAGCTGGCTGAAACACTATTCTCAACAGATATGAATGCAGTGAAAGCATTGAATCGAGCTCAACTCACGGATCAACTGTTCTCCATACTTGACAATAACCTCCGAAGCGGACTAACGGTCACAATGCCGATTCCTCGTACCGATCTAGTCAAGAACGCATTTTGTTGGAGAATCGCCCAAAGGACGTCACTAGGTGATCTCCCCCCAACACTATTCAGGCCACGGGCACCCCT
This sequence comes from Neoseiulus californicus, assembly GCA_028455905.1. NCBI lineage: Eukaryota > Metazoa > Arthropoda > Arachnida > Mesostigmata > Phytoseiidae > Neoseiulus > Neoseiulus californicus. Next base: position 14,635,687 of record JAMQGS010000006.1, read on the forward strand.
TTTATGAGAATAAAAGTTTTATGAACATGAACATGAGAAAGTCAATCGGAAAAGTGGGCACGAAAAGTGGGCGCAGAGAGTGGATCGGAAAAGTGGGCACGGAAAGTGGGCGCAGAGAGTGGATCGGAAAAGTGGGCACAGAGACTGGATCGGAAAGTGGGCGCAGAAAGTGGATCGGAAAAGTGGGCACAGGGACTGGATCGGAAAGTGGGCACAGAAATTGGATCGGAAAGTGGGCACGGAACAGTGGGCACCTAAAGTGGATCGGAAAGTGGGCACAGGAAGTGGATCGGAACAACAATCCCCCTGTCTCATGCTTGTGCCATGACTAGGGCTGGGATTTAACGCGGAATTCGCGGTAGTTGATGAAAGTCTGGAGCTGTGAAGCTGCGTGAGATCGAATGCTCCATGGGAGCAGAACTCTCTCGACCGCTGGGCCGAAATTCCGTAGTGGACTGAGATGAATCTCGATTCTGACACGGTCAAGAAAATGGATACAGCTCGTCTACATCCGCGATTCGAGTAATATCGCTATTGCCATTTATTGCTCACCAAAACGTTTACGACAAGTGCTTCCCGCGCAAGGAGCTCAAACGTAGGCTCGATGTCGACGGCGCCGTCGTAGAAAGACGCGTGCACCGCCATCGGCGTGCGGAGGAGGAGGCTGTTGAAGATTGTGACCATCGTAAAACGAAGTGATCTTATATAAGTGGGGTATTCCTGATTAATAAACAGTCTTTCAGAACCTAACAACGAAAACCTCTAATCCTCGATCCCTCCCAGCCTTGCTCATTCAGAATCCAGTGCACCCGTAATTGGTTATGGGCCCAGTAAGCAGGTTTTGAGGGGAGAGATATTCGAGTTCTGTGAAGTTTTCTGAGTACAAGACAGTTGAGGCGGTCGATTCGGAACGTTCATTTCGGTACTGTTTGACGCGATATTATTTGTCATCAGAAACTGATACTTTGAATATATGACGCGTTGATCGGCAAACCGCAATAAGTCCATTCGTACAGTTTCGGGGAAATTCCATCTCTTGTTTTGACCCAGGTTGTGTCCCGAAAGTCACGATAAAACTTCAGTCATAGATTCTTGCGGGCGCCGTGAGCGTAACGCAGGGGAGTTGGCAAATCGCCAGGGCTCATGGGCGCGGCTACAGCAATGAGCATAAATACAAGCCTGAGCGTGGTATAAATCGCACTGTAGGCCACATCTTGTGCACTTGCAAGCGTCTCCCGGTTCGTGGAACGTCTCCCTACTACACAGTTCGAAATGGAAACCATGAGCTGCCATTCTCGTTACGGTGCTTCTGGACCGATTGTCAGCTTCTTTTCAGCCGTTTGTCGACATCGCTGTTGTGGTGAAAAAGTCTGGGTGGACCATTGCCATCTTCCTTTCGGTTAGCTCGTCGGCGTACATCCGATGAATGAGTTGCGATCATCAGACCGGAGGGGTAGCAGTGAGGTTTCCTGACTTAAGATGGAGTGCAACTAGACCGTGATCGGCGTCCTGACCGAAACTGCAAGTCACGTCGTAGTTCGGCTGTTCGAACTAGCTTCGCCGATAATGTTGACGGCCCTCGCGGTGAAGCAAGGAACGTTGTTGATGGACATCGTGAAAGCGGTGTTTAACACGCCAGCTCTGAATTCAACAATGAATACTGCGGTGAGCAACATCACCGGATAAGGAGAAAGAATTACGGTTGATAGTAGAAAACACTCAGGCATTCCCAGGGGCGTGCCCAGGGGGGGGGGGGCGAGGGGGCCATGCCCCCCCCCCCCAAAATTTCGATCCTGCCCATAGAGTCCTATGGGAGGGATCATCATCACAATCTGTTGCCCCCCCTCCCCAAAACCCTGACAAAGTGCCCTTGGCCCCCCCCAAAAAAAAATCCTGTGCACGCCCCTGGGCATTCCCCTGAGGCCTTTGCTGAAACGTACTCTTGTGATGGTATGATAGGATCACTGCCTTTGTGACGAATTGTGAAGCGAATAATTTCGGTACTGTGTGCTTCGCAAGCGATGAAAGGCATGGACTCGGCCAAGCACGTAGAACCATTGTCCAGGAAAGCAGACTGGCCCCTGTGGAAGCGAAAGATGAGAGACATTCTAGATTAACAAGAAAGGGCTTTGGAAGTCATTGACGGAAAACTAGAAAGACCACAGCCTATCGAAGAGGGAGCATCGGCGGACGAGCGTGAAAGGTATAAGGCGAAGAGTGTTCTGTACAGAAAGGCAAACAGCTATGCTAAGACGCTGATATCAAGTGCAGTCACTGACCATGTACATCAAAAGATCATGGACAAGGAGTCAGCGAGAGATGCCTGAGAAGCACTCAAGTCACTTTATGAGGCTTCCTCACACGATCAATTGTTTAAAATCTGGACGGACTTTTTCGCATTCAATTGGTCACCGGAGAATGATGTCTCGACTCATACGGCCAAACTCTCCAGTCTCTTTAATGAGTTGGATATTGGATTGCGAGCCAGGAAGGAGAACCCGCTCCCCGATTTACTCCTAGTGTGCAGAGCTCTCAGATTCTCCCGCAAAAGTTTGAAACGTTCCGATCGAGCTGGATGCTTCTGTCCAGGGACTCAACTAAGAGTTTTGAGGATTTGGTCCATCAGCTATGCATGTTTGAGAGAAATTTCAAAGCAGGACCAGATTCAGATTCCGTTGAAGCAAGGTTGCTCTAAGCAGATGTCACAGCGGAGAAACGATTCGTGTTTCTATTGTAGGAAGAAGGGACACAACTGCCGTCGTTGTAACCTTCCGGTTGTTCCATGTAAATGGTCTCGTCCAAATCTCCGTAGAGAAACGCCGTGATGACATCACATTGCGCCATTTCCAGATCATTGCTGGCTGCAAGCGCGAGCAAACACCGAATCGATGTGAGGCGAGAAACTGGCGAGCTGATATCGAAAAAATACACTCCAGCCTTTTGTGCGCACCCCTTGACAACGAGTCGTCCTTTGAATCTATCTATGGTACCATCCGGAAAATATTTCACCCTGAATACCCATCTTGACCGAATGACATTGGCGCCAGCGGGCCTTTCTACCAGAGACCACGTCTTGTTCTCCATGATAAACTGATACTCACTATCGGCGGCTTTCTTCCAACGTTCAGCGTCGACCGATCCCATCGCCTCCTGGGAGGTTCCCGGACACTCGGGCGTGGCGAATGCTACATTGCACATGAAGATATTGTCCCAGTCGGGCCACACATCAGCTTTCATCGCTTCCTGCTTGTCGGGGCACACTGCCGATACAGTTGTCCCGAGGCCGACGGCTCGGTCCTCGGAGTTCATGGACTTGATCGACACAGTTCCTGGAGATTTCTGCTCAGCGAACCTCACATGTCTCACGATTTTTACGTTCTTCGTGTCCGGAGACCACATTCTGTATGATCTGGACTTCTCATCATAGCCAACAAGGATACGTTTTTCGGCCCTGTCCTTGAGCTTGTCCCGATGTGTGTCTTCGATTCGTATATATCCGGTGCTTCCCCAAATACGGAGATGCGATGCAGACGGTTTCTTTCCATGCCAAACATCAAATGGTGTCTTCCAGGCGAGACGCTCCAATGGTACGAGGTTGCGTATGTAGCAAGCCGCCTTGGCAGCCTCTGCCCATAGCATCTTGGGTAACTTAGCAGCGGCGAGCATGGTTCTCGCTGTTTCCATGACAGTGCGATGCTGGCGTTCGACTCGACCCATCTCGGCTGACACGTATGGCGTGGAAAACTGGAGCTTGACGCGACTCTCGTTGAGCATCCTTGTCATTTTCTCCGATCTATATTCCGCCGCATTATCACTTCTGACCGCTCTGACCTTGTGTCCCGATGACTCAGCCACTACGAGAACAGTCTCCATACATTGAACAATGTCGCTCTTCGCTTTCATCGGATAGACAAATAGATCGCCGCTGTGATCATCCACGAAAATGGCAAGCCACTTACAGCCTGCAGGTGACTCTACACTCATGGGGTCACACGTATCGAAGTGGATGAGCTCTGCGCATCGTGTCGCGCGCTTCTCACAAGCCTTGATCGGAAGACGGGTTTGCTTACCCAACGCACATGCTTCGCAGAACGAGGTGCCAGACGTGGATTACCCGATTACCTCGAGACCCCGCAAAGAGTTCTGTTGCACTGCTTGGCTCACCGTGCGATGATTTGCGTGTCCGAAGCGTTCATGCCAAACGTCGAGGGACTGGGGGCCGGAATCAACGGCATTCACTTCATGTTCGACAACCACTCGACACTTCATCCTGTAGAGCCGCTCATTCTCCCGACATCCAACTGCAACGACCTTTCCGCCACGTAGCACCGTCAAACCGTCGCTTGTGAATCTGGCTTCGTAACCTCGATCCGCCATTTTTCCGATGGATATCAGGTTCTGTTTGACGTCCGGTACATGAAGAACACTGACCAGCTTGCCGGGTACCCATTTCCCGTCGCACAGTGGGCTAAAACGCGAAATTCGGTGGAAACAAATATTTTATCGCTGCACACCCGAGGTACTGAAACAAGGAAGCTGGGGCCTGTGTTCCTAGGTATTCCTGAACCGCTTGAGGGGATTTTAGCGAGAACGAATATCGTTTTGAGTGCTTTCGGAGGTTTCCGAAGGGAATGAGAATACCATGCAACAAGATGATAGCATCTTTTATATTAATAGGAGATCATCCTCTCTGGATGATTTACGCTGAATTTGAGCTATCATCAGAACTATCTAGGGAATCGTCCAATAGCTCGCTGCCAGATTCATTGGCTCGTGGGGCGGCATTGGCCACTGGCTGAGCTCTCCGCGGTGGTGACGTTTCTCGCAACAAAGCTGCCACTTTGGGATCTAAGCTTTTGGGACTCAGAGCGGCTCCGAATTCGGTACAATTCGAGACAGAGCTCATATCTATAGCCTCTAACTCAAGAACGCATCGTGAGAGATTTTCAAGATCCCTGCCGTGGTCCGCCGCAACCCAGATCGAAAAAGTCTCGTCGCGGCAGGCTGATTGTTGACCCCGGAAAAAGCCTCATATCTCAGTCGGCGCAACGAAGCGCAAGGTGAGCGAAATGGGGTGGTTAGAAGAGACCAGGGACCACCTCTCAGCGAAGTTTCAACACGGCGAGAGGCGCCGAGACTACTTTTCCACTCCCGTGAAATTCGTCAATTTCGAGCGAAATCTCGGGCTCACTCCACACGCCCAGAAAAGACCACAATCACTTTTTCTGCCTTGGAAAGCTATTTAATATGGAAGAACTGACACATTTTTACTCGCTGGTGGTAATCAGTGCCATCAGAACAGCCTCTTTCGAATGTTTATTCGGGAAACGAAATCGTCTAAGATCGACGCCACGATCCGGGGTCTTCCCCGACATTAACTTTCGAGATGTCTGTCGATCGAGCCGTATAGTGAATTTTCATTTTGTCGTCTGCTGCGAGGTAAACAAAGCATCGTGGTGAAGAGTCTAGGCCATCGTCCCGCACAACAAACGAAGAGCAGACGACGAGCAGTGAGGATGAACGCATTCCGGCGGAGGCGGGCGGTCGGGGGCACGGAGAAAACGTCGCTATCCCCGAGAGCGAGCCCGCTATGTCAGCGGAGAAATCTCGGCGGTGTGCAGCGTTCTTGCGGTGCACTGTAGGTAGCGCGCGCCCCGCGAAACGGGTTCATAGTTGATCTTGATGGATTCCGTGGATCGAACAAGCTGCAGGAAGCGGGTGACGGAGGAGGAGGTTAATCCTTCAATAGTAGAGCTTGGCATCCCCGGCTGGCATACCACGCTGGCGATTAGTGAGGAGCCCGTGGGGGCTCTAACCAAGCCTTTGGGAAGATCTTCATCAGGTGAAGATCGACCCTTAATCTGGCTGCTCCATCGCTCGTCGAAAATCCAGAGGTTGTTTCAGTGCAGTTTTGTGACCGGATGGGACCCTGCAGCAACCGATCGGGGGGGGGGGGGGCACTTCCGAGGACACAACTGGACGCGTTAGGCGAGTTTGGAAGCTGAAAGCCAGGCTCTACTCTTGAAGGATTAACCTCCTTCTCCGTCACCCGCTTCCTGCAGCTAGTCCAATCCGCGGAATCCATCAAGATCAACTATGAACCTGTGTCGCAGGCCGCGCGCTACCTACAGTCCACCGCAAGAACGCTGCATACCGCCGCGATTTCTCCGCTGACATAGCGGGCTCGCTCTCGGGGATAGCGACATTTACTCCGTGCCCCCGACCGCCCGCCTCCGCCGGGATGCGTTCATCCTTACTGCTCGTCGTCTGCTCTTCGTTTGTTGTGCGGGACGATGGCCGTTTCCCGTGGTGAAGTGGCTCGTGGGTTTTTTTCGAAAAAAAAGCCGTGAAGTGAGCGTGAGTGCAGTGGAGACTGCGCTGAGTGGAGGGGTGAGTCCGTTGGTGGAACGGAAAAAAAAAACGAATCAACAGACCGATTCGAAAGATATGGCACAAATAAAAACATGTGCCGGCTGCGTGGCGGTTGTAAGAGAGTTGGAAACAGACAACAACGTCTCTTGCACGGCATGCAGTTTATCTAAAATCTGCAAAAGATGTCAGAACTACGGGGCCGTTGTGAAAGAACTCAACGCCTACAAAAAAGCCAATGAGCAACTCCAGACAGAATTGCTGGAGACAAAAAACAAAGTGATTGAGCTACACGCGCAGATGCTGGAAACAACCAGCGAGCTCAAAGAGACGAATAAAAGATACAGGGAGTATCTAGAAACAAAGGGAGCTCTAAGTGGCCCCGAACACATGGAGACCGAAGGCTCCAATGAAAAGCCAGAGTCCGAGAACCTGGTACTGATAGCAGGGGACGGTCCGCTAGCAGATGTCATGGATACTCCCCATGCGCTTAGAGTGATTTACAGGAAAGGAGTGATAATCAAAGATGGGAATCTCCCAAAACAGATCGAGGAACACCTCGAAAAAACGAAAACATTCCTGAGCAAAAGACCAGGAACGGAGGAGAAAGACATCCTCTGGTTTGTAGGACTAGGCGACTTACTAAGCGCCACTTTCAGACCCACAGAGGCTGAAAGCGTAGTCAGAAAGTTACAGACTGCCCTGAACGAAATAGCAGGGCTGCCGGGGGTGAACACCGTCACCTGGGCGACACCTGTAACGCCACCGGTCGACTTCCTCAGAAACGTGGCCGAGGGGATCAACGACAGAATCGTTGCGTGGGTCAAAAGTGGATCGGAGGACGGAGGAGCGACTAAGATTCGTGTCCTGAATTTATGGCACATTGGAGCCAACCAATGGACACAGTGTGGGACATCAGAGGCGAGCCGCAAAAGGCAACCCATTCTCACGGTCATTGGGAAAGAAAAAGTAGCGGAGGCAGTCGTTGACTGCTACAACGAACTAGCAAAAACTCCGGAGGAAGAGGTTGCCAAAATGAGAATGGAGTTTAAAAGATTGACTCTGTCTCAAAAAAAAGAAAGCGCGACCGACAGACCGGTCCGCTCACTCGAGCCCGGGGCGAGCTCTTCTCAGCTAGGAGCGGGAAGCTCAGCCTCTCCTTTTAAATGGGCTAGGGGGGCAGCCAGTCAACCGGTCAACCGAGGCCGGGGAAACCACGTTGGAGGCAGAGGTGCAGGGTGGCGAGGGTCACACCGAGGAACGGCACCCGCTCCATATCAGACCAGGGGTAGAGGCAACCCTCACCAATATCCTGGCTGGGAAAAACAGTGGGACAGATAGGATGAAATTTCCTGCCCACCGGAGCCACAGAAGTCTCCGCGAGTAAAAACAAGGGTGAGGGGCAAGAGCACGAAAAATAAAAATGCATCTGTCAACTCATCAGCCCTAAATTTCTGTGTTTTCAATCTAGCAGGGGGCAGGACGAAGAGTAAATGGAAAAAAAATGTTGTTGAACGCATATGGAACGAAAGAAGAAGGCATTTTCCTTCTGAGCGAGACAAAGCTCATGAATGACGAAACTCCTCCAAAAATCAAAGGGTACCGGTTTATAGGGTCCAATAGATCAGGACAATCCGGGAAGCACGCCAGAGCAGGCACGTGCTTCCTAATCCCAGAGTGTCACAAGGAAGAGACATGGGTTGAAAGGAGACGCGACTTCGTTGCGATCGGGATAGAACTACTCGGCAGAGAGTTCATCCTGATTAGAGTATACGTAGCGCACGAGAGCGTAGCTGAAATATCGCCTTGTACAGTGAGCTGGAAGAAGTATTGGGTCGGAGGAAAAACCACGACTCAATGATCCTCATAGGGGGAGATATGAATGCGCACCTAGCACAATTTGCAGGTTCGCAAAACGTAAGAGGGGACCTTATGATGAATTTCGCAGAACAGAACCAGCTTACAATCCTCAACCTCACAGATAAATGTGAAGGAAGAAAGACCAGAAGGGACGCAGTACTCGACTACGTCCTGTGTAATGGTAAACTACAGAACTACGTCAAAAGAATGATAGTAGATGAGGATGGCATCAGTAGCAGAGAACTGTCTGACCACAACATGATCCACCTCAAGGTAGAGCTCCCCGGACGCAACAGCCCGGGTTCGAACAAGAGATACGTTGTCAAGACAGACAAGCGTAAGATAGCTGAGCTCACTAAACAGGAGCTAAGAAGCAGAATGGAAAGAGGCGAGTTGACAAACTACGAGAGTTTGATGGGGATGATCAGGGAACATACCAGAAAGTCAACTGAGACGATCAAAATACACCTCAGACTGCCAAAGTGGTCGAGGGAAATCCAAAAACTGGATAAAACTCGCAAAGAGGTCAGCAAGAGACTCAGGGAGGCGAGAAAACGCCATGGTGCAGACGCCAAAGAAGTCAGTCTATTATACCAGCAGGCAGTTAGAGATGTCAACAGACGAGTTGAGCAAGAGCTCGCTGACAAGGACAAGGGCATGTACGATTACATAGTCAGGTGTCCGAGGAACCAAAGAGCCAAGAGGTTCTGGGCGTACGTCAGGAAAACTGACAAGAAAGAAAAGAAAGGACTGGCTATCAAAGACAAAGATGGCCGGACAGTAGCAGACGACTCTATCACAGATCACCTCACAGAAACGCTGAGAGAACTTCTCGGCGGGAGAAAGGATGATGAGATAGGAGGATCAGGCGAACCAAACAGACTGGTGGAGCCTATCACGGAATTCGAAATCAGCGCGTCGGACGTTAGCGCAGCGCTACAGAATGTATCCGACGATACGGCCTCAGGCCCGGACCAGATAACGGGACTAGTTATCAAAGGTCTAGGAGAAGAAGGGCACATCTGCCTAGCAGAGATCTTTTCAAGGATCGTTAAAGGGGAGGAAGACATCCCTGACGAGTGGAAAGAGGGCAGAGTGGTTGCCTTAGAAAAGAAAGACTCCAAGAAAGGAGATCTCTCCACATACAGACCAATCACAATTACGTCTACGATATATCGAGTGTTCGCTCGAATACTTAACAAAATGATACATGATTGGATCGAGGAATATGGTATCCTGGGCGAAATGCACAATGGATACAGAAGAGACAGGAGAGGCGATGACTGTCTCTTCATAGTCACCTCTATATTGGAGCTCACGAGGGCGGAAAAAAAAGGCCTCAAGGCCACCTTCCTTGATTGCTCCAAGGCCTACGACAGGGTGGACAGAGAAAAACTCTGGGAGATCCTAAGCGAACGCGGGATGTCGCGAAGCCTGGTAGGTCTGCTTAAAGTGCTTAACAGCAACAATACAGTCGTACTTACAATAGACGGCAAGCAATCCAGAAAAATGGGCTAAGGGCTACAAATGGAACAAGGGCTAAGGCAGGGCTGCGCCCTCTCGCCAACCCTATTCATGCTGTACATTTCTAAGCTAGAGACGAAGCTCTTGGAAACAGGCAAGGGCGTCTGCATCAGGACCTCCAAGAATATATTTGAGAGGAAGGAGAACAGGAGGAGAGTCATTCCGGGCGTACTTTACGCCGATGATCTATAATAGTTCTGTTGTCACACACCTGGTCGCAAATGAAGAAACTGCTACAGACCACCACCGAAGTGGGTGACGAGTTGAAATTAATCTTCAACCCCAAAAAGCCAGCAGTCATAAATTTCAATGAACAGGGCAGCGGCATCAACCCTGGGCTACGAATTCAGGGCCAAGGGATACCAGTGGCGAAATCGTACAGATATCTAGGAATCCTACTCTGTAATGAGAGGAACTACTTAGCTGAACAAGAGAAACTGTGGAAAGAGAAGTCCACGAAGTCTCTCAGGCAGCTATACGCCAAGTCGCTATGGAAGTTCAACAGATTTGAAACCACCAAGATCCAATGGAAAGCTACGTGTGTGCCCGCACTAACTTATTGTAATTCAGTCCTAGTAGCATCAGTCGATACCAGAAAGAGAATGGAAACATCTCAGATGGAAGCAGGCAAATGGGCTCTAGGACAACCAGCCTTCAACATAGCTCATGAGTTCATCGAAGGAGAGCCTTCCGCATAGATGACATGGCCGCTTGCCGAATATATCGCATACTTCTCAGGTAGTTTAATATACTCAGTGAACCAGTCGCGACGCTTGCACATGTGACGACCTGCTCCTGAGTCCGCAAGCCAATCCTCGTTGCTCGAAACGACACATGCGGATGCACTGAACAAAAACGAATCCGAATCCGAACCAATCTCGGGTTCAACTGTATCCTGAGTTGCTGTGTATGCCTTGCTCTGGGGCTTTCGGTCTTGCGTGCCTCTCTGGCGCTGCGACTGGAGTTTTTGACATTCACTCTTCCTGTGGCCACTTTTCCCACAGTAGTAGCATCTTCCTGTGAATCGCTTCCTTAGTCCCCGTTCTCCGCCTCTCGAATCAGGCCTATGAGCGTCTTCATGAGTTCTCCGATTGAACCGCATTCCTTGATCGCCGTCGTAATGGTCTCTTCGGGCGTATCTGGATCTCTGCTCATCTTCGTAATCTCTCCGGGTATGCCTCGGTCTCCGTTCCTCTTCGTAGTCTCGTCGACTGAATCTGGCAGAGAACGCGACATTGTTCTTGTCTTTCTTCGTTGATGGGTCTCCATCTCCGAGTTTCCTCCGAGCTTCCTTCGAAAGTCTTGGGATCAGATTAGCCTTGGTTTGTTTCTCTTCGTCGAGGTTATCCCACGCTGATATGAGATGCCTGTACTTCTTCGGGAGCTGGAGTAACTTCTCGATGATGTCTAGTTCCTCCACAACTGGTCCCATGTCTTTCAATCGTTGGACCAGTGATTCGACAGTGGCTATGTGTTTGGCCATGGTTGAATCTTCCGGCATGCGATACGCGTGGAAATCGCGCAGCAATGTGCCAATTGAAATTTTCGACTTCGATTCATGCAGTTCAAGAAGTCGCTCCCACATTTCTTTTGCACTTTCGAGCGCGGTAACTTGCCGTACGACATCCTTCTCCACACTCGAGAGGATCGTTGCTTGAGCATTGGCATCCGCTCTTGCGAAAGCTCCGTCCGTCGATGCGAGTGATCCGTCAATCGTTCGGAACCAATTCTTGGCCACTAGGTACGCCTTGACCTGTTTCTTCCAAATAATGAAATCCCCCTGTCCATCGAACTTGATGATCTGACTCTTGTCCATATCTACTCCTGTGCCCTGGTCAACTTCAATGACTCAGTTCGTAACAGTTACTGCAGCCTCATACGGCTGGGCCCATAACCTTTTGGACGACACACGACTGCACTGATCAGTGGGACTAGACAGAATGAGTAGTTTATTGGATATCGTTATCTTTTAGGCAACTGTAGCCTACGAGCCGATCATGTAGATTATTCCCGAATCTTAACATCACGATCCATTGTTACCGCATCCCGTAGATGTACATATTCCTCCGCGCGTAGTTTTTTTTGATTCAGCTTAATAAATAAGAGCCTTTCGGCCTCAATTTTAGCTTAGGAATCTGACTTCTGCCTTCAGTGCTTCAACTTCGGCCCTAGTGAAGTTGCTCTCCGCCCTCGCAGCGTCGACCTGCGCCTTCGCAGCGTCGACCTGCGCCTCCGCAGTACGCACCTCCGCCTTCGCAGTACGCACCTCCGCCTTCGCAGCGGCCAGCTGCCCCGCACCGATGTCCCGGTCTGCCTCCGCTCGGTCAAGTTGTGCCCGAAGTTGGCGTCCGTCGCGCTCCGCCGCCTCCAGAAGGATTTTTAGCCCCATGGCCTCCTCTTTATGCGCTCGCGCATAATTTTTCTGCAAAATAATCTCGATTAGGTGACTTGGCCAGCATATCGACATGTCAAGAACAGCCGAATGAGGGTGAATATCAGGCCAAATTAAGATCCGTGGTGGTTTCAAGGTCTAGATTTGGCTTGATACTGACCTTCACATGCGAACGCTCGGAAATCTGGAAACTGATTATAGACTCAAGAGATCCAGAAGACCGAAACCTCATGAGCTACAACGAAGTCACACCAGACTAGATGGTGGCTTTCAACGACAAATTCCCGATCGGCTCAGCGAACCCAGCGTGACAGGACCTCATCGTGACCGCACCATTCTGATCCGATGGAGCAGCGGGTCAGAATAAGCGGATTGGATTGGGCTCGATTGACTACGCAATTAAGAATTCAGTGGAAATGAGTAAAGTTTGCCGCATGAAACACCCGCTCGAAGTTCTCTTCCAAAATCCAGACTCCGAACTTCGGAAGGTGATGTCTGAGAGAACAGCCAGATTTTTTGAAGAGGCAAGATCGATGACCGTGCATACAGGTAGGGGACGGAAGAGCGTTACCTTGTATGAAGGAGTAGACCGATCTAGTCGGAGGAAGATCTGGGACGAGGTCCAAAGACCTGGACGGCGTTCATGTAAGCCTTCTGCATTCTTGACAATGAGTGCGAACGAGACGCGTTGGCGGGTATAGGCAATAGGGCCCCAATGTTTACATCGAGGAGCCATCTTGAAGAGGGAAAGGGAAGATGAATCCACCGACCAATTGAGTTAATCGATTCAGTTTTGAGCGTTTCTAACCTAACCTAACCTGTCCTAGGCCATGCGCTGGCTTCGAGCCCCGCAGCTACCTCACGACGGGAAACGGCAATAGGGACCCAATGTTTACAAACTGTTTACATTGATGGATGCATTCTGTTTACGTTTTCATGGGCGGGCGGCTGGCCATGCTCGTGTAATTTGTTGGAGCAGCTGCGATGTGTCCGCTGTTTTGGCGGACACGGTGGTGCCGCGCCAAGTGGTACATTGAGAAGGAAAGCGCGCGAGCGCTCCAAGAGGTGGAAAGGCGTTCGAATCGGATCAAATTCCTGTGTGTTTCCAAGGGATTGATCGCAAAAGTCGTACAACGGGTTGTGCGTCCAAGTTCTGCGCGATGTTATCCAGAAATCAAGTGCACGAGGTGAAAATGATCCACGGAATCGGTCAATGCGACCGAATTTTGACGAGTCGGCGTTTCATGTTCCCGAAAGTAAACGGAGACTGTAGCACAGGACGACATCTCATGATCCTGAATGAAAAAGGTATTCAGACGGTTGAGTTCCGAACTGTAGCGAGAAATGAGCGATTGAGGAACCGGCAGCATGCGAATGAGAATCCTCCCTGAGAATTTCCCCATTACCGACTCCTAATTGTGGGACTCGGCGCTCCATTCCAAATCCACAGGCAAGCGAGCGAAATCAGTTCTGCAGCGGATAAGGGATCTGAATTTGCTGAGAGGTGGTAGGATCACACCTGTAGGAGGAAGCATTTACATTGTTGATCGACATGTAGGTGAGTACTATGTGGCTCGTTCAACGCTTACAGACCTGCGTTTCAGCTGAATCACTTTGACCCATTCCCGGAAGTGGAGCTGCCGAATAATTCACCACTATGACCAATTTTCAGGTGAAGATCTTGTCTCCGTCCGGGTGCAAGTCGGAGGCACTGAGAGCCGAGTGTTTTTTGTGGAACTCTCGTCTGACCATGCGAACCACTGGGGCAGATGTACAGCAGATCAGAACCTTCATTTCCCCGAATCATTGACGAGTCTACTAATCCCAGATCGACGCAGCCAAGTAGTGTTTCAGCCGGTTATGTGACAAATGATCGGGCCCTTCAGAGCCATCAGATCATCCCGGAGATCCTTGAGGATCATGTCGATTGTTCGAATGCCTCAGAACATGTGAAAGCGAACCGCAAAGGAAAGAGCAAAGCGGGTAATCCAAGGGGGAAAATGCTTTCTCTGGCTGATTTCGGTCTCGTGGCGGACGAGAGTACTTGCAGAATCGAGAATCGGTTAATTAAAGATCACATGGTCAAGAAACTAAGGAAGGAAAGCAGGTATCACAAGAGTGCTGTTGACTCACCCGCCACGGACGCGTCAGACTATGGTGCAGGGGATGCGCGGTCAATCAAATATTGGGCCCAGCGCCACCGGTTGTTCCGGAAGTTCGAGGAAGGCATACGATTGAATGAAAAAGCTTTGTACAGCGTCACGCCGGAGAAAATTTCTGAGCATATTGCTGTTCGCCTATGTCCTAGACCTACCAGGAAATCGAATTTCGTCGTGGCTGCCTTCTGCGGAGCCGGCGGTGACGCTGTGCAGCTTGCATTAAAAGCGCATTCAGTCCTGGCCATCGATAACGACGCACAAATGATTGACATGGCAAAGCATGATGCGGAATTGTATGGAGTGGGGAACAAACTCGAGTTTATCTTGGCCGACATGAACAGTTTTTTGCCCCGCATCGCCCCCGATGTGGTAATGCTCGACCCACCCTGGGGAGGAGTGGAGTACCGAGACAGAGCAGCTTTTGACATTGCCGACATTAAAGTAGATCTCGTCAGGATTTTCGGCTCCTGGTACAAGATGACCCCGAACATAGCAGTCAAAGTGCCGAGGAAGATGAAAATCGAACAATTGAACAAGCTTGGCCGGGTCGAGGTCGAACAGAATATGCTTAACGGAAGGATCAAGACGATAACCGCATATTACGGCGAACTGATATGTAAATAGTAGACATCTGGTTCAAGATTTTCTGAGGAACAAATGCTTTGGGTATAGGTCCACCGGTCGGACCGATGACGTGGCATTGCAATCATGTATGCGGCGGCGCATACATGCACGGTCGGCGTGTGTATAATCTAATAAAAATGGAGTTCTGCGATTGTATCTTCGGTTTATAGAGCTATTTTCCTTGTTCCCCGTTGGCACCCGCGAGCTGGGCTGGGTGAATGATAAGGTCGAAGAACTCAGGCACATGGCGGAAGCGTGGAAACGCCATGAATGAGCGCCATGGAAATTGGCGCCAAAGAACTCCAACGCACTAGCTATCACTGCGCAGTTTCCTGCGCAGTTATAGTTTGAATTTCGATCTGCGCAGGCAAGTGGGGTTGCGCGCCGTCGCAGTAACGGTCAGAGGTGTAATGCGTCATTGACTCCATTCTGATTTTGTGCGTTAGCCAGTGATCATCGATTGGAAAACGTCAGCGAAATTTTCGTGCTCTTGAAGGTTTTATCGAATTCATACAGCGTTGGTATTGACATAGTTGATCCAGCTGGAAAAAATTCCATAGAATCGTGCACCAGGTAAGTAAAAGGTTGAGGGGAAGCGGGTCACGGGGTAGGGGTTCGTCAGGCGAAGAGTCGCGGGATAGGATTTTGTCTGAGTTTTTATCGAGTGCGCTCATCATGGCTACTGCACAAACGTTCAAGAAAACTACGAGCCTTCGTTTTGGAAATGACGACATATGGTATCATGAGGCAGGTCTCTATGATGTCGACGGTACGACCGTTACCTCCACCTTCTTTTTCCACTTGAAAAGACGAGACCCGGAAGAGCGCTTCATTGAACTGCGATGCAAAGCTCGCAAGGTACCTGACATAAGATGCAAAGTGTATGCAAAGATCAGCCCCAGCGGCGAGGTGCTCAATGTCGTCGGGATACACAACCATTTGCCCGACGCTAAAGGTCATGGAGTCGCTTATCGAGAGACGCGAACCGGTTGGTTGCAAGATATACGAGATGATCCTCTCAGGGCGCCAACGGATACGATTTTGAAACGACGTCGCCAGCTTGCCCACGATCCGGCTTGCACAATCATTCCATCCAGACACACTCGATGCGCCCGAGACAATGCCAGTAAAATGCGTCCACGGAAGGTCAGATCTCTGCAGGAGCTACATGAGCGGATCACGACCGATGACATTCCTGAGTTCACCAGAACACTGGACGGACAACGAATACTCAGTTACTACAATCCCGAGCTGAACAGCCTCTTGATGACCACCGCAAAATTGCTCGACGCTCTGAACCATGCGACAGTAGTGCACGCCGATGCGACGTACAAAACGGTTCCCGTGAGGATCTGCAAGCAGCTCTTTACTATCCACGCTAATTGGGGGGGGCCTGGTTGGGATGGTTGCTTGCGCTTTCATGGATGGTAAAGATACAACAAATTATCGCTGGATACTACAAACGCTGAAAGGAGCCTCTCCTCGCCTCAACATTCCAGCATATATGGGAGACTGGGACGCTGCAATGCGTGCAGCCATTCGTCAAGAATTCCCTGAGGCACGAATTCATGGTTGCCTATTCCATTTTTCGCAATGCCTGGTAAAGAAAGCATGCGATACAACAGTGGGCATGGCTCGAGACATTCGGCGCCGGGGCGACATTCGTTCCAAGTTTCTAGGTTTCCTCGTTCTTCCCCTTCTTCCAAGCCCGCTGATAGAACCAGCTTTTGAGCACCTTGCGACGGACGCTCGAGAGAGCCACGTAGGATTCCCCATATTCATCAACTACGTTCGTTCGCAATGGATGCGGATCATTGGCCCAGAGAACCTCTCCCTGTATCGCCTACGATCCCGAACCAACAACGACGTCGAGTCCAATAACGCTCTTCTCCTACGAAAAGCAAGGGTTCACGGACCATGCTGGTCTCTAATATCCGTTCTAGTCAGCTCTGCGCAAGATGTTACGGTGAATTACAGCCAACACGTTGCCGGCGAGGCAAATATTCTCTCCAGACCAAACAGGAATACAAGACTGAACAACGCCAGAGTGAACGAAGCATGGGACCTCCTTGACAATGGGGAAATTGACGAAATTGAATTCATAGAGAGTTTGAAGTTCGGGAGTGGCGGACTCGAAGACCGTCACAATGCTAGGGTCGCCGAGCAGCAACAAAATAACCGAAGGAATGAAATCAGCTCAAATGCCGCCGCAGAACCGGTTTTCGATGCTGCCAACACGAGTGGTTTTTCGGACACGCTCTCTGAGGCCGATCTGGAGGGCCTGTACGCACAGTTCAATCAGTATACAGCACCAGGATCGGGCAGCGATGAGGATAATTCATCTGACTCCATGGACATATTTTCGGAAGATGACTCTGATTCACATTCAGAACCAGGGCGAGACGGCGAAAACATTTCCGATTCCACGGAGACGGCATCTGAGGGTGATATGGACATCGTAGCTGCCGCTTCCGATAACCCTACGCAGCCAGACCCCATTAATGGGCTCGAGAGCGAAAACAACTCTGAGTCCACGGAAACCGCATCAGAGAGGGCCGATGACGATGATGCACCGTCCATGACCACGCTATCGGCATCAGAGGGGGCCGATGACGATGATGCACCGTCCATGACCACGCTATCGGCATCAGAGGGGGCGGACGACAGAGATACACAATCCGTGACCTCGATATCGGCATCAGCGGGGGCGGATGACGACGATGTACAATCTATGACAACGCTGTCGGCTTCAGAGGGAGACGAAAATCCCCAATCAGATCATACCGACGACGATTACGGAAACCCAGCCATCCAAGACGGCTGTCAGGATTCCCAATCCTCACCCTATCATCTAGTCGACCACGTTTACAGTCACAGACCCCAGTGAGAAACTTAATCATCTTCGAATCCTTGCATCTTCTGCAATAAAATTTTTCTTCTCCATATATGACTCTTGATTTCAATGGGGAGGCTACTGGGTATCGGATCATGGGAGAACAGTAATGGAGATGAACTGATGATTCTAGAGAGATTTCGAGATATCAGCGCCTGTTTCACGAAGGAGGAGTAGAGTGTCGCCGACCGATTTCTTAAAGAGAATAGCGAGCTGATGGTGGATGCGGGACTTGTATAAAAATCAATGGATTGCTGACCGTGGTTTGTGAATCACGCCTTCTTCCTCAAAAGAGATAAACGACGCTCGCAATCATCCACAAAACGTAGATAGCATGCGATTTGAAGCTTGAAGCTTGACTCTCTCAATAGATTGAACCTGCAACTTGCATTGGCCTACGAGCTGCGCCGGATTTACTTCGGAATGTGTCCCGTTCTCAGCCTCTGAGCCGCGCTGAGGTGCTCTGTAGGATCTATGTAACTGACTTTCATGAAATTCGTTCCGACGAGCAACATTTTCCCCTTGACAGCGCGATCAATATTCGTCGTTGCGTCGTTCCCAACCCTTGATGCGCTCCACGGTGTGCTCTGTCCACCGCGCGAGCGATCAGACACCTACCGGCCCCCGCGCAGAACGCTCCCAGCCATGGAGTCTCAGCTTGAAGCTTGCCGCCCAGAACCACATAGCTCGGCCAAAACAGCGAACTCCTCCGACAAAATACACAGCCCTCTTCGACCGCCCGCTCATGAAAATGTAAACAGAATGCATCCATCAATGAAAACAGTTTGTAAACATTGGGTCCTTATTGCCTAGACCCCTCACGACTGGGATCGTGTCATAGGACCGTCAGCTCGTCTGCTTTTGGCCGCCGTTCTAGCAGAGGGTCGCAGTTTTTGTCTGGAATAGGTCAGGTTAGGTTAGGTTTAAAACGCTCGAGAATGAGTCAGTGAACTCCACTGCCACCTGGGGATGCGACGCAAATGGTTTAGGACGCTTCGCGGCCAAACCGATGCACTCTGCGCTCCACCTGCCTCCGACGCGACCAGATCTGCCCGCTAGAACGGCGGCCATTAGCAGACACCATACGGTCCTATGGCGTAGACCCCTCACGACTAGGTCCGCTTACCTCGATCAGACTCTATAATTCATATCCCTCTCCCTCTTCAAAATAGCGCCTCGATGTAAACATTGGGGCCCTATTGCTGTCTCCGCAATTGTGGAGACCGCAAGACCCGCCGCCGACAAAATGTCCGCATAGCCGACGACTCATTGCGAATAGCCACGATTTCGCTGTGGGAAAGCTACGTCGGCAAGCTCGATGGTAGAGAGGCAACCGCTGTATTCATCCTAGGAGTGCAAGTGCGTGAATACGAAGGACGCAAGCATCTAACTTCAACGCATGGAACTATTGTCGACACTGACGCCTCACCTCAAGGCACCGTCAGCTGCGTTGGCTTCGGGCTCCCGCTGAAACGGCGGGCAATCGAGGCCCTCCGCCATCTTGGTTGCGACCATTTGACGCGTTCCAAAAGAAATGCGGCAGGTCACGATTCTTGGAACAGCGTTCAGATTACCGCTATCAGGCCGGAGAACATGATATATCGAAGTTGTGCTCAGGAGGAGTGTTCGAAAAAGTTGCAAGAGGAAACTGGAGGGCGGTGGTATTGTTTTGGCTGCAATGAATCGAAAAACGTATTCAAATGGAGAATACTGTTGAAAATGAGCGTCTCGGATGGTGGATACGAAGTCGAGGCAGCTGCTTTTGATGAGGTAATATTTTGGTTGCCGGCGAACGCTAGATTATGGGTCAGATCAGAACGGTTTTTTGTTTCATTTAGAAAGCCGAGGCTATTCTCCAAGTCTGTGCGGAGGACCTCGAAGAGACCTCGAGGAACGATACCGTCCGTTTTAATGAAATTCTAGAGGGAGCAAAGAACAGAAAATATGTCATGAAATTTCGTGGTCGTAACAGAGACTTCCAGGTGGGTATACACGTGTAAAGGATACATAATCTGGATCAGAAGTTCGAATCAGAGTATTGCTTCATCAATTCAATGTAACTTTATTTAAAGGGTACATAAGTTTGACAACAGCGGTTCCTACGAAGTTTCGCTACCTGCTGCGAAAATATCACATTGTATGATCCCGTTCCTTATCCTGGAACTGGTCCGCCATGCAAAAATACCATTGATTCTGTCATTCCGTGCCGCCACTTTGGTTGAGACCGTGCACTTTGACCTGAAAGAATTCTTTTGTACGTTGAAATAATGATCCATCTCCCCTAACAAAATGATTCGACGAACCATCCTGTGGTCCTGTTTCTTCAGGATCTCCATGATGGGAGTTTGTGGAAATAGGGCCACTGAGCCCGGACAGCGAATTTGAAGTCTGCGCAAAAAATACTTTTGCACTGAGGAGATCTTATTTACATGTTTGGCGAGGTGTGGAAACCACACGGAAGAACAATACAGGAATTTCGAGGTTACAAGCGACTCAAATAATCGTAGGGAAGAGCGAGTTTTGAGTTCCTAGTGATGGATATTCGCGAGGAGAGTGCTGATCCGGAGACCGAATCTGAGATGAAGGGAGGAAGCGTGACAGCACTTCACAATAAATGAGCCGATTCCAGGATAGCCGCGGAGAGCCGCGGAGGCTCTTGAAATGCAGCATTACGAGTCCCAGAGCGTCGGAGACATAAGGGAATGAATTTTCTCAGTAAATTCTCAGTTCCCAGTCTAATTTTAGTTGTGGGAGAAGATGTGGTGTATATTGATCCAAAACCGCAGTTGTAGAAGGACGACAGCGAATTGTTGACTCCCTTGCTTCTCTTCTCTCCCGCTCTTCACCAGTCTCAACCATAATGCCCTTCTCAGTACCCTTACCGATCTCGGCGTTGACGCCCCCTCACGTGACTGGTTCGAGTCCTATCTCACCGGTCGGCACATAAGGGTATCTTCCCTTGGACTTCTGTCTGATCCTCACTACGTTGATCGAGGAGTCCCCCAGGGATCGGTATTGGGTCCATTTCTTTTCTCTGTCTATGTCAATAAAATGCTGTTTACTGCAAATTCTCTCTCCTCAAAACTCAGAGTGGTGTCTTATGCTGACGATACCACTCTCATTTACTGGCTTGATAGAACTAATCTTTCTGAGAGCCTGGCCGATTTCAACATACACCTTGCCTCTGTCTCTTCAGATCTTCAATCTCCCTCACTCTTGGTCAATGCACAGAAGACTAAGCTCCTCTGTATCGGTGCTAACTCCCGAGAACGCGTTGACCTTGAGGGTCGTGTGCACCTCGCTGGCTCGGTTCTGCCTCTGTCTAGGTCCACTGCATGTCTGGGAGTCGTGATTGATGACGGCCTTAGGTGGCGTCTTCATATCGACTCACTCTGCAGGCGATTAGCTTCCTATGTTTTCTGCCTGCAGAGGCTCAGGAGACTGGGTTTCAGCAGGTCTCTATTGCTCCGAGTCTATAACGCACTTCTTGTCAACTCATCCTCATACTGCATCTCAGTGTGGGGGTCAATGTCCGAATCGTCTCTATCTTCGTTGCGGGTGGCCCATAATAATGGCCTCAGAGCCGTTTATGGGCTTCCGCCACGTAGCTCTGTCTCTCGGCTATACGACTCGTGCAAACTCTTGGCACCTTGTCAACTATACGTCTTTCGCGTTTCTTGTCTCACTTTTCTCTCCTGCAATGGTCTCTCTGAATCTTTGCCTGGGACCTCCGATCGACTCATTCGGACCGGTCGTGACTCAAGGCGTCTGCGTATTGAGATCCCCGCTGTTCCTCTTGAGGCTTCGAGGTAAGCCCCCTGTTACAGGATGGCAACGGTGTGGAATAATCTCCCCCTGGAGATCCGGGAACTCACTAAGTTCCAGGCCTTCAAGAGAAAACTTAAGGCATTCCTTCTTGATTACTAGTCCGATATTAGTAGCTTTCTTTTGCTCTGTTATATGCTGCCTAGCTGGCATGCGGGTCTTACAACCCATTGTTATAGTGAACTAGCCGGCCTCCGGCCGGCTAGAGTTGCCGGCCCTCTTGGCAGCCCCGCGTTCCCCCACTCAACGATTACGGCTCCTCCGACCTGTCATGCGGGGCGGGGCGGGGCGGGGCGGGGCGGGGCGGGGCGGGGCGGGGCGGGTTGGAAGATCACTACGGGGTTTTGTATCAATTGGAAGATCGGCAATGAATCCTGGAGGAGAGTTTCCTGCCGACTTTGACGGGCGACAATGGTTCGATTCGCGAGTTCGTTTAATCATCCTAATATTTTTTTTGTTGAAAAAGTTGGTGCCAGTTCAATCTTGCGATTGAAGCAAGAGACGTAGGAGACGTTCTCGTATGGGAGTGCGGGTAGAAAACTTGAGACGGGAACGGCGATGTTCTATAGTGTCCAGAAAAGGTGCCACCTCATTTAAGGTCTCGTAGTCATCGCTTGAGGGGAGTGCCATTCAGCGCGGAATAGGAAGCTCGGCATTGTGAGGGGTCTCATCACTGGTATAACTGGGTTAGCGCAATCGTAATGATACTGATTGTGGTGGTGTAGTTTGCGTGCGGTAGTAGGCGCCCGGTGTGTTCAAACTTCCCGCTGACCGCGAGCTTAACTTCGTCGATGCACTCGTAACGAAGAGTTCACTTGATTCTCGATTGCTCGCGCACTCGCGCAAGATCAACCGGGCACAAAAGCTCGAGAAGTGTGATCGTCGCCGGCATATATTCGGACGCTGCGTCGTTTGCAGAATCATTCAACCATAGGAACCCATGGACGTGCGGCGAACCGCGAGCCCGGAATTCAGTCCGAAGAAAATATTCAATGATATGATGCTGACCGAACGGATTGATGGTGGGGGATTGCAGAATCCGGAGAATTATATAGAGAGAAAAACATATATATACAATCCGGAGAATTGTGGTGACCGATTTCCTGAAGTGACCGCATGCTGCAGGTGACCGCATGCTAGTTCACTAACGTTGCCTTTCGTGCAGACGAAAGCTCTGCGAGAGCCTTGTTCCCCTCCTGCGCAATTCCTTCTCGGAGCTTATTCAATAGATTCAACAAATGAGGTCAGCCTAGCTCATCCGCCCTCATTGTGAGGAAACAAGTCGGTTTGCCCAATTGCCAGAGCATCGCGAATAAATCCTGTTCTCCTGTCGACCACTAGTGTACGGAGTAAGGTATTGACTTCAGGAGCGCAGAATTTCGTGCAACGCACTGCTCTAGGAACTGTCAATGCACGATCATCTCACGTGGGTTATTGCGCAAATCACTACGGAAACGGAACGCTGCACGTGGACCAGCAGAAACTCGTAGCCGCGGAATTTTCACTGCCATGTACAATAGATTTTCAGAAGTTGCCCAGCGACGATCGCGGCGTCACACTTCGCTTGTTTCGTCCTGGAAAGGTGTGACCCGAATGTCATCTCGAAATCTCCGAGGCACACCACGCTAGATATCCGGGAACGACAACTTTTCAGCGTTTCCATCATATACGATACTAAACGGAACAGAATGTTGGCCCGGAGCAAGCTCTAGATATTTATCCTAGGTCATCAGGACCGTGTGTTGGTTTGCTTGGAGCAACTCAGGTTCATCACTGGGGTCTACGAATTCTTCTCTCTTCTTACGAGGGTCTCTTGTTCGTCGATCTCGGGAGGTCTTCAGGGATATGATCCGGGATTAGCGCTTAAGGAAACCCATTGTATACCGCCACTTGCGGTATTCTCCCAGAAATCAATGTGTAGTATCAAGACGAACACAGGAGCTCGTCCCGCCTTTCACAACCCATCAGCCGGAGGGTGTCGACGTGAAGAGGCCTTACTTTGTTCAAATTTAGTCGGAATCAGGGCCGATCGCAGTAGATGCAGGCGTGGCCAAATTCTTGTCGCAGAGAACCCATTTGGAACTCCAAAGATGCAGACTGGAGATCATGCGCCTGTGGTTTTCTGACTGCGGTTCTCCGGGCTGCTGCCTGCCGCCCTCTGACGCGCAAGTCTTGAGCGCTCTTCGGTCGTCGTTGTGTTGCTGGATGTTCTCCCAAAGCCGAATTCACCGAATCTTTTGACGTCGTAATAATGCCGATAAAGGCGAAATACGAAATCAACGATCACTAGACGCAACGACGCGGACCGGCGAGGAGAAACGGGCAATACTCTAGACTACGATTGAGACCATACGGAACAGACACTGGAAATGCTCCTTTGGAGAGCAGTCCGCAAAAGAGAATTGGCTCGGCCATTGGCAAATAGCATCAGTGGCAGAAACCTGGCAAAGGTCGTCTGCTCTGAGATGAACAGTGAGAGAGTTTCTGCCGGCGAACGCGATCGAGAGCGCGTGTATCCCTCAGGAGAAGTACTTGAGGGATATAAAGTCGGTGGTGTATGCGAATTTCCACACACCATGGCGTACAACCGATTGTTGGCGTGCTGGTGGCCAAGCTTGCGGCCAATCGAAGCCACTCGCAGTGGTTTCGTTACCGTCCGGAGTTCCGGTCTGTAGCCCGGGGTAGAACGTCTCCTACGTTAAAAATGAATTCGAAGGTTTGGATTTTTGAGACGTTCGTCGAGATATTAGTCAAGATAATCATCCCTCCTACAATACTTCTTTGTAAACTACATTCCGTGTTTTCCTTCCTGCGCGAATAGGGCAATATTCCTTGGCTATCCAACTCGAGAGAGGGCAGCGTAAAGTTGACCGTGCGAGAAACAGGGCGACGACAGCCACCTCATTCAACGTTGGCGCATTGAAGCGTCCTTCGTGCTCACCGACCGGTGTTTTTTCGCTTTTATGATAAGTTTGTATCTATCCGTCGGCATTCTCTCCAACCGAGTTTTGAATTCGCGAATGAGGCTGTTGTGTTCGTTGGATAGACGTTGCAGTAGGGACACGATCTCGTGTCGCGCGTTTGGCATAAGACTACATCGTTGATCTATTTGAGATTCTTCTTCTCCTGTGAAATAAACTTGCAGTAATTTGGGCGTTTCACCATCGGGGGGCAGCAGAGAACCGACTTCGGGGTGAATCTGCCCCCGTTTCTTGAAGGTTGTAGGGATGAATTGGAGGGGAACTGTCGTCCCAGACAATGTCACCTGGAAGCACGAATCGTAGCCTCTGATGTTTGCCAGGAAATGCTTCGATTCCGATGTTCGGGCAGACATGAGAGATCGTAGATCATGGGGTGGGGGTTGCAGCTTCGGTAATTCTACCGTTCCACTCTTGCAGCATGTTCCCGGAGGCTCTTTTTCGAATGTTCTGGCCCGACAGAAGTCACATATTTGATCCATTGCGCCAATTTCTATCGCTGGATTCGCAGAGCATCGATATTTGGATCATAATTCAATGCGGCCAACTTCAAACTCGAGATTTGCCGTGTTCTGCTCGTTCGGTGGCGCGCTCTCGGTCGATCAGCAGCCAGTCGTCGATCATGTTCTTCATTCGTTTCATCAAGTCTCGCCTGCGCCATTTGCTGCCGTTGGTATTCCAGTCTGAGATTGCGTTGTTCTTCCGATTCGTCTTGGGATGTTCTCCGCCGTTGATTTTCCACTCGGAGTTCACGTTGTTTTTCTGACTCATGGCGTCTCGACCGAGATGTTCTTCGTCGTTGATCGCTGAGCTTGTCTTCACTATCATATTCCGTCTCCCTTGATCTCATCAGCTCCACGGTACGTCTCTGACTTCTAAGCCGTTACGAATCCGTTTAAATTTTCTTGTTTGAAATAGAACACACCACGCTAGAGGGCGCTCATTCGATGTTCCGGCGCAAACGATATCGCCGCACCGCGAAGCGTCGCCCGGCGTTTCTCTCAGAGGCTTCGAAAGCATCACTCGACCGATCTCGGGGATGCAACTCCGGTCCTACACGGATGCAGCAAAGGATGAATCTGATCTGAGCACAGGGTCAGTCGATATCACAGTGTATCCGCGGCGACGAAAAATACTTATGGTCATGCTTGAACTCCAGGGCGCCACTGTGCCACTGCGCCCAGAGCGGGATGAAAACTGCATGGCGACCTAGAGAGGACGCCGATGAAACTATGCAGCCCCATACCGGACGGTTAGGCCCATCCGTGACGATTTGCATAGCGGTCATACATACAAACAAACAAACAGAATTTGATTTTTATTAATATATAGATAAAATGAAATAAATGAAATGTCTTTACAGATCTTGAGGACAACTTTCATTTCGCATCCGCCGTCGCTCTCCCTAGAGCCGACGCCCGACTTTTGAGCATGCTCTGAGTTTCACTTTACAGTTCGAAATCGAAGCATCTCTCTCGGACACTCCGTATCAATAGAGTGACAACGAAGTTCAAAATCGCGGGTCAGACCTACCCACCCCGTTCTTCGATAATAACGAGAGTCAGGTTCGCCGACGTTTTCGACGGGGAAACGTCCTTAAAATCGGATAGAGGGGTCGATCGATGGGAGGATGTCACGAAAAATGGTCAACTTTCGACGGGTATATCTCCGGGATTCTTGGACTCATAACCGAAATCAGCACGTATTATTGAAGTACAGTCCAAGCGAAAAACAGCCATGGAGGGTACACGTTTACCGGACTGCGGGGGTAGTAGTTTGGACACGTTTTTCGGACCCCTATAATCACTAGAATCCGGTCGTACTTCGTTGTCAACAGAGATTGACCAGGATCGAGAGGATCGAGGTGATCCTGGGGGTGATAACGACGATCGTCAAATTGTCTGGGTACATCTGAGTACCATGGTGAAACCGGCTGCCAGAAACGCGAAACGGCGATTGGCGAGGGTGGAGGCAAGAGAGAATCCGAGTAAACGAGCGAGCACGGCGGGAGAAAGGCAGGCTGAGTCTCGTCGGCGACGTCGTGAGGTGTCGATGGAGAACAGGGTATCGAATTCACGAGGTTGGGACACCTGGTGGTCTGCGACCAGTTATTTCGAGAAAGTCTTTTTGGGGAACGAGTTTGGTCACAAATGTGATGTTTGTGACCGGCTCTGGATGAAGAATGATTTGAAGGCAGTAACTGTCCCTATGGCGAACTTCTTGGGTGTTCACTTTCCTGACGATAATACGACCGACTTCCGGGTATGTACTAATTGTTTTAAAGTTTGTCGTAGGAACAAAATACCGACCATGAGTAAGAGTAACGGGTATGCATATCCGGAGAGTCCATCAGAGTTACCAGAATTGGATCCGATAGCCGAGCGACTGAAATCACCACGATTGCCTTATATGCGAATTCGACGTCTGCGGTGGGTCGGAGCTTACGGTATCGTCGGTCAGGTGATCAATGTGCCCGTGGATGTTGACAGTATGGTGAGGTGTTTACCGCGGTCATTAGAAAATGATCAGGCATTCAATGTCAATTTGAAAAAGAATATCATTCACAAATCATCTTATATCAGTGGATTTGTGAAAAAAAAGACCGCCCAGACTTCTAACATTCCCATGATCACACTCATCTCTCCCTACATCCCATTGAGCCGACAATGAGTGTCTTCTGAGTCTCAGAGGAGGTCGTTGCGGAATGTTTACGGAGGGAGCCCCCATACCTGGTGCCACCCCCGGAAATCACTCCCGACGAAAACCGTCCCGATGACCACCGCGCCAACGAAAACCACGCTACACGGACACCACGCGAAAATACTTGCACTCGATCCGTGCGGACCGTCCACCGGACCTTGCGCTCGCTACAAGGTTTCGGTCGCGTGCTGTTCCAAATTACCGCGATCAACACCGAGATCCCAATTGTCCAATGGAAACCCACCACGAATACCCAAAGATATAAAAACCCATCCCATTCCTCGTCACAACGAAGTTCGGACATACCCGACACCAGGCGCGTAGCCAGGATTTTTTCTTGGGGGGGGGCCAAGACCATTTCTGCACCATCTTGGGGGGGGCCAACGGACGATGATGCTGAGCTTCAACATGGAGCCCTATGGGCGATCCAAAAATCTTGGGGGGCCATGGCCCCCTCGGCCCCCCCCCTGGCTACGCTAGTGCCCGACACACATCATACCCCTAACGTTCTGACAATGTCCGAGAACAAATTCTCGATCCACGCGTTAGTTCTAAAGGTTAATCCTCAGTACCGAAACCACTTTTTACCCACGCTTCCAGACACCCAACCAGTCGTTCCTGTCACCACAACAGAAAAATTCACCACCATCACCCTTCGGGGGGAATTCATAGGCGTCCTGGATCACCATGAGGGCGAATGCGTCCTCTTCGAAAACCTTACTGTGCAAACTATCGGAGACCATCACTTCCTGTCAGCCGGCACCCATTCAATCATTACGATAAAGACACCCGAAAAAGACCCCACTACATCAGACCTACTTCAATGGTGGGTCTCCGAAGGCAGTGTCAAGGACTTAGAACCACTGGAAATATAACTGGAGACCTTTCCATACCAAGTACCTCCATCCGTCCCGGATAACATAACAACTCAATAAACTCGTCAATCAAATTCTTCGTCACGGTCTATATCCAACGATAGAGATTGTTTGCCATGGGGACAATACCCAAAAACTATTCGATCGTCCTTCGTTCGACTTGGTCCCTCACACTCAGTTCAAAACAAGGAAACCAACAAAAAAATCAATATCTAAATTCCTAGATTGAACCTCACCATTCCACACCAAAAAAATCATCTCAACTCCGACCAACGACGCTTTCCTCACCTCGATTGACCAATGAGAACCCTCCGAGATTATCCGAAAATATAAAATCCCCACCGATCCCGTTCGGAGGGATCCCATGGAAACAGGGGTGTACCCAGGATTTTTTCTTGGGGGGGGGGGGGGGGGGCGGGAAAACCCAATCATGGGGGAACCGACGGAGAAAGATGATGAACTTCACCATGAAACACTACGGACCAGGTCAAAATCTTGGGGGACGGCCCCCTGGGACCCCCCCTCCCACGGAACGCTACTACGTGGAAGGAAAATCCCCAAAAAATTTCAAGAACGGGCACCGTACCAAACCCCCGGAATCTTCACTACCCACCACCTCACCACACCGATCCCGTACACAATTTCCTCCGCCTCGACACCGACGAGAATAAGAAAACCGATTCACAACCTAAGGGACCCTTCCAATACCCACAAAATTCAATAGAAACCGTTCCAAGACCGAAAGTATCATTGGTACACGGAATTTCACACTATTACTCCACAACCGTCTACCGAACCAAAACAATACTCACCAAATCCTGCACCCCACCGTCTCACTGACAACAACCCAACCACGATTTACACGAATCAAACACCAACCTGGTTATTTCTACCCCACCTATTGTCACCACGTCGACCGTATTCACCTCTCGTTGTCACAACCAACTCGAGATGAACGAAGTCATTTTCCCGTTCCACGGGACACACCATATCCCTTCGAAACACCGACGAATAACCCAAGACCATACGTCATACAACCCAACCCGCGGTTTTCGAACCCGAGTCCCTATCTCGTCCGTCCGACGTTTCCCCGCCCTCTCTTTGGTTAGTGCATTGCGCACTAACCAAAGAGAGGTGTTAGTGCATTGCGCACTAACCCTTCAAATTTTCCGGCACTAAACGCAACAGCAGTCTTCGGTACTTATAACAGCTAGCCTATGAGACAGGTCAGCTCATCCGCCACATGCTCGTCCGATTTCATCAACAGAAGTTGCGTCGATCCGACGTGAAAGACGAACACCGCTGAGCGTTACATCCGCATTTATAGGTTTAGAACAGTGGTTCCCAAAGTGGTCTATGGTCTATTCTCCAGGGGGTCTACGAATTCTGGAAAGAGATTTCGGGGTCGATGAGCAGATGAGAGGGGTCTACGTATTTTTCTCCCTGGAAGTACGAGGCGATCATGAATTGCTGTCCAAGCACACGCCCCGGAACCGCGGTTGACTTGGGAGGAAAAGCATATTCTGCTCCACCAGCAGGACACCATGAATGTGCGCCCGAATACGAATCAGTTTCGGTGAGCATTGCCGGCACCTCTGTGCAATGTCTAGCACCTCGAAGCCCTCCAAGCTGACTCCAAGACGAGGTTCGATGGTGTTCTCAAGATGCACATTCCTCAGTGGGCACTCAATCCGTACTACATATGACTAGGCTTTCCGAATGACCGCGTTCTGGGGAACCGCGGGTTGCGGTTCGCCGGAAATTACCGGGAAAACTGCGGTTGACCGAACACGAACCGCGGTTACCGCCGAAAAATGGCGAAAATCCTGCGGTTATCCGCGGACAATATCCCTTGGAAAGCCTGGCGACGACCAAATGCCTATCCGTTGCTTTGGGCAATCTGGATTAGGTTCATGATCGCTTCCCCTTCCTCGTGTCTGGGGGAGAGGGGCTTCAGCGCAGTTTCGAATATTTGAACAAAGCAACACCAACTGATTTTGAGCCGAACGTGGACGATCTAGCCGCGCGACATCAAATACATACATACATCCCTCACACTGAAAGTACATCATACAAACTCAATAAAGAGACCCTGAATCGAATCGAAGTAGGGTCTTTTCGACTTTCCTGTTTGCCTCTTAAGAGGGGTCTACGCGGACCTCTTAGGGTGCTCAAGGGGTCTATGGAGAAAAAAAGTCTGGGAACCACTGGTTCAGAAGAAGAAGATTGGTCCACTAGGGCAAGCCCTGTCAGTGGTATGCAAAAGGCAATCTTGGGGAGGAGAATGGAGGAGGAGGGGGAAGTAATCCAGTTTTGTACATAGCAAGTAATTCGGAATACATCTTGGAGGAATACCAGATATTAGGATGCTGAGAGATGAAGTTTCGGATTTCCTCTCTCTTTTTGCTCAGCCTTGGGTGGGTTACAGTCCGTTTCCCCGAATCCGTTTCCCCGAAACCGTGTCCCCGACACCGTTTCCCCGCTGCCGTTTCCCCGAATCCGTTTCCCCGGAACCGTTTCCCCGCTGCCGTTTCCCCGAACTTAAATATTCAAGAAATTTTCACATGCAAGTCCAATGCCCCGGCTGTCATTGCGCTGCTTGCCAGTGCGGTGCAACCAGTATGCTCGCTCGCTTCGCTCGCTCGCCCAAAACCTAACCTAACCTCACCCAATCCCCGGCCATCTGCTTCCACCAGACCCTGCCTGGTTCGGGGGAACGGATCCGGGGAAACGGGTTTGGGGAAACGGGTTCTGGGGAACGGCAGCGGGGAAACGGGTTCGGGGAAACGGATTCGGGGAAACGGCACCGGGCAAACGGATTCGAAGAAACGGTTTCGGGGAAACGGAGGACACCCTTGGGTGCCTATCGATTTCGCGGAGGCGGTTCTCATAGGCTCTATAGAGTTTTACGAATCTATGCGTGTGCAGTTTGTCAGTGAGATGGAGTCTATTCACTGGCGGTCGGACGACGACGCTGGCAAATCTAGTGCTGTGTCCATGTTCGGGGAGCAGACTTTCAAACATTGAGGATGTGGCGGCAGAATCTCGTATCATGCATTTTGTAATCAGCACTTGTGCATACAGATTTTTAAGCGGAAGGATTTCGAGTTGTGCATAGACCTCATTTCCCGTTTTACGGAAAACGGGAATTGATTTCCCGTTTCCCGTTAACGGAAAAACGGAAATGATTTTCCGTTTCTCCAAAAAAACGGGAATTCGATTTTCCGTTTTTCAAAAAAACGGGAATTCGAATTCCCGTTTTTCCGTTTTTCAAAAAAAACGGGAATTGATTACTCCGGGAAACTTCGTCGGACGAAGACTCCACACCTGCGAAGCCACGCGCACGCGTTTCTGGCTGCAGATGAGGGTCCTAAACCCCATTATTTGCGCCCTATCAGTTCGCTCATTCCCCGTTCTCGGGAAAACGGGAATCTAGAACATCTGTAAACCTCATATGGGAGTTAGTGTCACCCGTCCGGGGCCATAGACATCCCCTTCTGGCCACCAAACCTCCTAATAAGGCTCTGATCGCCCATCGTTCGCCCCCGATTAGTTCTTTCCATTTCTTTAATTTCCGGGTTTGATTTACCTTCGATGGATTGTATATTGAAGTGGTCAGCGTAACAGATAGATATCATCATAAGTTTAGTGACTAGCGTATCAGATGGATGTTAACATTAGATTCTCAGATTCGAGGGGATATATGGATAAATTGGGGATCTTGTCGATCAAGAGTCTACGGCTCACTTTTCTCAAGGAATTTGACCCAGGGCTCCCTCTTGCTCAATTGATCCTTAACCAGCATACGATCTTCAAATCTATCATCTCGTAAACTCTCTTGAGTGTAATTCCTCGCTTTTCTTGCTTTGCTGAATACTCGTTCAGCGGGCACGCTCGTTGGTTGAAGGATCGCCATTGTTTCGTACAAATCCTTCGGGAACGGCTCATCGCCCCGACTGTGGGCCAGCATCAGATCTCCTGGACGCTCGCTTACAGTCCCGGAATCGCGTTTCTCTTCATCTTGATGCTTCAGATCCTCGAACCGATTGCCTGTTCCTTGGAAAACTGGCGGAGTCTTCTGCCGACGCAGACGGAGGAAGGCGGCGATCTCGTCCTCGAGATCACCGGCAAGAAGGAAGGACTGCTTGAGGCGTTCGCTCGCCCCCACGAGCCGCAGTTGTCTGACGTGTGCTAACCAGCCGTCGATGGGAGTGGGGGTGTCATGCTTCTTTCGAAGATACCTTGCAAGGCGCGAAGCCACGTTTCTGCGTTGAAGAATCCTCACGCAGAGGTTGATGTAGAGTTTGCCAGAGAACTCCGTCTTAAGTTCCCTTAGTGCCTCCAGCATCAACTGCAAGTTACAATATATCATCGTTAGCGCCTTGTGCCGAGCTCGACCGTTCGGAATCATGGGAAGGCTCATAACTCCTGAACTGAACAGATCTCAAATATCATCCATGAGAAAATTAGTGAACAATCGAACGAACTCTGACTCACTTCCAGGGCAACATCGGCCATGCGCATGGTAATGTCACTCTCCGAAAGGCGCTTCGAAGCCTCCTCTACGTGCGCAAGGCAGTGCACGATATCTTCCAGATGCTTCAGCTCAACGTCCGTAAGCGGGAACGAGCCGCGTTTACGCGGCAGAGCCTCGTAGTAACAGCGCACTGCTCCCCTCAAGCGGAGAAAATTCCTCAACATTCGCAGCGTTGAGTTCCATCTTATGTTCATATCCGTCACCAACAAGACGGTGCAGTCGGCATCCTCAACGTATTGCAACAGTTCGTCGTTCTGTTTCCCACTTCTGTGGAAAATTCGGCTGACTTCCCGTACGCGCTGGATCAGATCACCGAGCAGCCCGGGAAACTTCTCGGCTTCCTCTTGGTCCTCTTTGAAAACTTCGTCGGATACCCCTGCGGATAAGCGGACAGCCTTATTCAGTTTATATAAAACGCAACCAGGAAGAGGGAGGGGGGCACTTCGAAATCAGGCTGCGGAGAACGAGTGAATGATTTGGGTCAATGATCTGTGACAAGCATCACCTGTTGTGACTCCTGCCTCTACCTCTCCCGTGTCGTCTTCCAACATGTCTACAAGGTACCAAGAGCCAGGCTCGGCTTCCTCTCCAATTCCCT
Organism: Neoseiulus californicus; assembly: GCA_028455905.1. Taxonomy (NCBI): domain Eukaryota; kingdom Metazoa; phylum Arthropoda; class Arachnida; order Mesostigmata; family Phytoseiidae; genus Neoseiulus; species Neoseiulus californicus. The sequence continues at coordinate 14,669,021 of JAMQGS010000006.1, forward strand.
GTTCTTCGTCTTTGGTGTAATCCACTCCTCGGAGAGTATCTCGCACGGCCAAATGCAGCGCGTGGGCAAAGCACTGTTGGTGGTAAAACGGCCGCGGCGCCACTGCGCCTTGAATGAGGGAGCCCAGCTTGAGCATGGGCTTTGCTCCATCGGTGGTCAGGCCACGGATATCGGAAATCTCGAGGCCGATCCGCTCGAGAGCAGCGGTCAAGATTTGGAGGAGGTTTTCGGCGCTCGCTTCATCGCGAAAGCGTGTGATGAGCTCGATGGTCATGCTACCGACACAGGGAATTTCCCGGGAACAATGAAGTGTCACCCCTGCAAAAACAAGGAGATAAGAATCTGCGGTCGCGAAGAGACGCCAATGAGAGACGAGAGATGTAGACGTCAATCATTCGGATTGTTTATAGACGAATGGACAGCGGCGTAACAAAACTCGGAACGCACTCACCCAAAAATCGCTTCCTTCGGCACGTCCATTCGTCGGCTGTGAGCACGAACGCCGCACCAGCGTCGCGGAGCTCCCCGAGATCCTGGCGGAGTATTGCGCGACAGGCACTGCAGAGCGAGAAACATTGATCAATCACTATTGATCAGATACCATTGGTTCCAGGGACAGTGAGAAAACATTATTTTTGCCATTCTATCCTTCTCCTCTTTGTAGATTCAATTGAGTCAGAAACGGAGTGTCGAATCACTAACCTGGCCTCACTGTCAGTAATTCGCCGTGCGATCACATCGTTGATTGGTGCCATGTCCATGAGGTGGAAGATGGACCTCATGATGCCGTGCTTAAATGTGTTCACCGGCATGTTCAGGATCGACACCAACCCCGAAACGATCCACTTTTTCGTCTCTTCCCGGAGCGTTGTCCGCTTCCCCCTAGCGTGCATGTTGAAGTGAGCTTTCAGCCCCGTCGTGCTTTGTTTGTTCGACTTCAGCCTCTTCGTACAGGTCAAGCACTCGAAAAAGTCTTTATCTGCTGTCGGCTTGAAAAATTCCCAAATCGGATCTGGAATCAAAAGAAGCACAGATGAGAAGTCCGGTCAGGAATCTCCAGTGTCTGTAGCGAATTCGCTGCGTATTTTACTCACCCTCCTTGCGTTTAGCCGGACGCCCTTTCTTCACACCTTCGCTAGCCGTTCTCGGCCGCTTCTTGGGCGGCTCTACCTCTTCCTCAGGGTCGTCCGCGAATAAGTGTTCTGGAACGTAGTCAGCCTCGCCATCCGTGCCGCTAACGTTTTCCTCCTCCACTGCGATGACCCGGGTCTCCTCTTCAGCCTCAGCAGCCTCGCTTGTAACTGGGCGTGGATGGGCAAATACGAGAAATGAGGTATCGCGCGACGGTATGGAGCGGAGGAGAAGCACGCGGGAAACGAGAGTAACGTCAGCTACGTACCATGACACGTCTGTATACGCGACTGTATACGTCTGCAAGACTTGCGCGATCTAACGTCTTTCCTACTCATCATGATGGTCTTTCGATGATAACTCGCGCGGGTTTAACTCGCGGTGCGAAAAATGACCAACGGGGCACAGAGCCGAGAGCAGAGTGATATGCGAATGTTTGAGGTACTCACGATTGAATCGAATGTCTGAATCGAATGTCGATTGAATCCAATGTCGAATGTCGTGAAGCACTAGGCACACAGAAGCCTCTCTGGTAGGACAGAATAATAACACACACGGCAGTCATCTGTCCGACGAAGTTTCCCGGAGTAATCAATTCCCGTTTTTTTTGAAAAACGGAAAAACGGAAAAACGGGAATTCGAATTCCCGTTTTTTTGAAAAACGGAAAATCGAATTCCCGTTTTTTTGGAGAAACGGAAAATCATTTCCGTTTTTCCGTTAGCGGGAAACGGGAAATCAATTCCCGTTTTCCGTAAAACGGGAAATGAGGTCTAGTTGTGCATAAAGAGCTTCTACAGGAGCTGAACGATTCACTCTCATAATGCGGCGTATCACAGAATTCTGCAGCGGCTCAATAGGGGTCAACGAGATTTCATATGTGGCCATGTACGCTAGAATACAATATCTGAGGTGTGACTCGACTAGCGCCTTGTAGGCCGCTATGGTTGTTCTAAGAGATGAGGAGCGTCGGAGTCTTACGATCGTCAAGGCGGCAGCTTTTAGGCGTCCGACTAGCGCATTAATGTGTGGTTTCCAGGTGAGTTTTTCATCTAGGACGACCCCAAGATATTTTGTTGATGTAACATTAGCTATCGCTTCACATTCACACGTCCGATTGGAACACTGTGCACTATGGATCTTTATCAGTGGTCTCGCAAGACCTGGCATCAGGCCGAAAACCATGGAGAATGAACCATGAATCATGAAGAAATGTTGCCTAGTTTTTCCTCGTTGCTTGTTAGTTGTTGTCTCTTTTTCGTTGCTTGTTAGTTGTTGTCTCTTTTTCGTTGCTTATTCGCTGTTGTCTCTTTTTCGTTGCTTGTTGCCTAGCTTTTTCGTCGTTGCTTGCGTTGCTGTCTGTTCTTCGTTGCTTGTGCGACGCACAGTGGGAGATTCGTGCTCGAAACCCCTTTCCGCGTTTTTCGCGATTTTGAAGTATAAAACGTTGAATTGAAGTTCGAAAGGATGGTCGCATAGGCTCGAGGCGGTTGTTTGGGATAGACCAGATGGAGATCTGTCGAAAAAAATTTCCATCCCCTCCCTCGCAAATTCTCCCTCAGAGCGCTGTCGCTTTTTCTAAAGATATCCATAAAATTTTGGCTCCGCGCGATCCCGGCCGGGCGCATGTTGCGTCCAACTCCTCACCAGAGGTAGAGTCTACCATCAAGATTTCAGCTGCGTATTCGTGCATATACGCGAATACGAGAGGAAACCGCTTCCTCGACTCCACGCGCACCGATCGCGACCAAATGAGTTGCATTCGACGTGGAATATCATGGACTTTGAGAAGAAAGACCTGTCGACCTGTTCCCAACCCTCAAGCTATGCTGAAATCGAACCGCCTCAAATCCCACCAAGAGCCACTGGTAGGTACCGCGTTTCTAGACTTACAATTAGAATGAACCACATGGTTAGATGATTCATGCGAGGCATCCGCATTTTCTGAGGATCAATTGATTCTATTATTCCGCGTCGGAGTCGGAGACGCAGAAACCCCGAGCAAATATTTTCTTCTCGCAAATAGATCGTTGAAACTGAAGAGTCAGAGCAGATGATCGTTGAGTGCTCCCATTTGAATCTTACTCCCCATCCCACTGATGGATCTGGGTTCCATAGTTCGCACCTGGGCAAATATAATCAGCACCCATCGATCCGAGCCCACACTCTGCACCTGCGATCCGAACCCTACTACTACGGTTGCTCTGGGCAGACGTTAAGCCCTCTCCCATAGACTTCCTTTATAAACCAACTTCATGCTCACAATTAACTACTGTTCACTGTTCTACTACCAGGCTCGTGTGTACAGCCAAAACCCGTTCCTGCTTTGTGCCTAAGCAGCATCTAGTGGCTTCCTTGAGCTGGTGAGCAATTGGGATCACAGATTCCAACCTCAACACAGATCACAACTGTTTAGCAATGAGTTCGTTCAACATTTCAAACCGCCAGCTTGCGGACCTCTTCTTGGAGAGCGAAAGCAACGTGGATGCCTTTCTGAGACTACTCTGCGATAGTAACCCGGCTCTAAGTGCTGGCAACGTGGAAGAAATACACCGGTATGTGAGGAAGCGCTTCGTCGGGAAATTCAACGAAAAGTGGTCGAGTGTGCACAGGAACCGCGGCATCTTCTTCCAAAAATACGCTCAATGGCTGAACACCGTGAATAGCATCCAGATCATCATTCCACCCGTGATCCATTCGGAATCCGGCCTCTCCTATGAGAGAGCTGACTCCCCTGCTCTGGGTGGTCGTCCCTCGAAATCATTCGATGACTCTGCGCCAAGCACTCGGCGACGAAAAGTGTCTCGCTTCTCCGAGACGAAGTCGATGAGGCTTTACTGCAAGCAGCCGCGTCACCGATGAAGTTCTCTCCAGAGAAAGCGCTAGCCCTGCTGCTCGACCTCTCGCTGTCTAAGAGGAAATATACGCTGATGAAGAAAGCCGCGAAGGAAATCGGCTCAAACATCTATCCCTGCTACGACCGAGTGAGAGAAGCGAAGGAACAATGCTATCCGAGGAGTATCGAAGTAACCGAACGATTCAGTTCGGTGAACCTGAGAGATCTCCTCGAGCATACAATCGAGCGCTTATTGTTATCGTTGCCCGATACGTCAATCGACGGCATGGGATCTTCCTCGATTCTTGAGTCGAAATGGGGGTGCGATGGCTCCTCAGGCCATAGCGAGTACAAACAAGAGTTCGATGATCCAACGAACTGCGATGGCAATCTGTTCATCTCATGCTTTGTTCCACTCAGACTCCTTAATGAGACGAACTCTTCTCGCGAGGAGGTTTATTGGGAAAATCCGAGACCTTCGTCCTTACGATTGTGTCGCCCAATACGTTTTGAACTCGTCAAAGAGAGTCCTACGGTGATACTTGCGGGAATCGACAGAGTAAAGGCAGAGATTTCGAACTTGGAAGTCTCAGAAATCGTTGTCAGAGCCCTTCAAGGTTCGCTTCGACATGATCCTCTCCATGATCGATGGCAAGATTCTCCAAACGCTGAACGAGACTCCGGGAATGCAAACTTGCTCTATCTGCAAAGCCCCGCCCCGCGAAAGGAACCAGCTAGAAATGATTTTCGATCGCGTGCCATCCGCGGATCATATGACGATGTCATCACTACACGCGAGGATAAAATTCATGGAAGCTATCCTGAAGATCGCGTATAATAAGAAGCTCAAGAGAAGGCAAGTCAAGGTAGATGAAGCGAACACGACGAAGGCGGCTGAGAAGAAAAGGATACAAGATCAGCTCAAGGACGAACTCGGCTTGAAGGTAGACTTCGTGAAACAAGGCTCCGGGACCACCAACGATGGCAACACCTCCCGACGCTTCTTCGCCGCTTTCTCACACGTTGCCAGAATCACTGAAGTCGACGAGGGGCTGATCCAAAGATTCAAAACCATTCTGAATGCGATCAATTGCTCTGACCATCTCGATCTGGAGGAGTTTAAACAGTTTTGCGTAGAAACTGCCAAACTATATGTCAGTTTGTATCCGTGGTACCCTATGACAAATACGGTCCACAAAATACTGATCCACGGCCAGGGGCGTGCACAGGATTTTTTTATTTTTTGGGGGGGGGGGGGGGGGATGCCATAGGACCATAGGGCTGCCATAGGACCCTATGGGCAGGATCGGAATTTTGGGGGGCATGGCCCCCTCCCCCCCCCCCTGTGCACGGCCCTCAAATTTTGAGCGAAGCCTCCTTGCCGATTGGCAGGCTGAGCGAGGAAGCCCGAGGTAGACTCTACCTCTGGTGAGGAGTTGGACGCAACATGCGCCCGGCCGGGATCGCGCGGAGCCAAAATTTTATGGATATCTTTAGAAAAAGCGACAGCGCTCTGAGGGAGAATTTTTTTTCGACAGATCTCCATCTGGTCTATCACGAACGACCGCCTCGAGCCTATGCGACTATCCTTTCGAGCTTCAATTCAACGTTTTATACCTCGACACCGCGAAAAACGCGAAAAGGGGTTTCGAGCACGAATCTCCCACTGTGCGACGCTCTGATGAACGATTCTGTGATAAATATGTTTGTCTGATATAACGCTTCAATTTCTTCTATGGATATTCCCGCGATTGATCGAGCCGGTGAGAGCTTTTCCCGCTGTGCTGGATCCAAATATAGTACAGAAGTTTGGACCGATCGGAGAGGTCAATACCAGACCGAAGGAGCCGGAGGGGTTGCCGACTCCACCTTCCACGTGCAGTAGCGTACTTCGGGGGATGGCAAGAGGGGCAAATGCCCCACCCAAGATTTTTTGGTCAAAGTTGCGGTGTGAGCTGGAGTGTCTTTCGTGTGACAACAGCTAACCTGCTTGGATCACGTTGATGAACGCGTGAAAGATCTACTTCAATTTAATAGAATACCCATGGAGTAAGTAGACAAAATAATAATTCGTCTTCTCACCAACAAGTTGCTCATGATTATGTCGATAACTTCGACCGCGAGAGCTAGCTTTCAGTCGAAACCATTCGGAGTTCCGACGAAGACGAAGCGGTCAACGATTCGAGCTGTGCCGGCGCACCTTGATGACGCCAAATATTATATGTACTGAGAAGCGCGCGTCGAGCCTCCCGGACTCGCAGTTTATTAGCGATTGTGCCGAACATTTCTCGGAATTCCTGTGATCGTCCAAAGATTGTAACACGGAGAAGGATCAGCCTGTCTTGACATCTTTCTTCTGCAAGAGAGCAAGTGAGAATCCTTTACGTCCAAACATGGATCAAACAGCGGCGGTTCCTAAAGGAGGAGAACAGGACAAAGTTCCCAATGAAGATAGCCTCTAGAAATCGAACTCAGAGGACACCGCGGAAGGAGGAAAAGTAGCAAGACGGAAGAACTCTCCTCCGATCGAGTTAATTTCTGGAATAGCATTCCAGCAAGAACCACAAGAAGACCCTCTCATCCAATCCTCGGACATCGGCAAATTCGTAGGATCGAATCAACAGCTCAATGAGCTCGAAAGACACGACGCTTTGACGAAGACATGGAGACCGAACGCAACCTATGTCTTCCCGAAGGTTTTGGAAAATGGAAGTGCTAGAACATGTCAGCAGTCTTACCTCGAGAATTGGAGATGGTTGGCCTATAGTGAGGTCTCAGGTGGCGGAGCTTTCTGCAAGGTTTGTGTGCTCTTCGCTAAGAAAGTCGCTGCGCACGGTGGCGCTCCCAAGACCCGTATGCTACTCGACTTGCCCTTGAATAAGTACAAAAAAGCCATCGAGCGGATTTCACAGCATGAGAGACTTCAGTACCACATCGATGCGAGCATTGATGCGGAATGCATCTGTTGAGACTGGTCACCTGAGACGTTGACCCCTCGGTCGGTTCCCAGACATTTACAGCACCAGATGTCTAGACGGTGCCTCTTCGTCTTCTACACCACCTACTTTCGTACACTCTAGATAAGAAAGCATACGAGCTGGCATGGGGGAGGCCCCGTGACCTGTGTCTGGTGACGACTAGTACGCAGCCGGGGAACCTCCAGACAGCTCAGCCGTCTGGCACTCTAGCTGATAGGTAACTCACAACTACCCCTGGTCCGTGTCTCTCTCCACAAGTCAACCTAGACATATATATATAAGGCCGCATCGTATCAATAAACTACTGACGCTTCTGCAGTCTCCACGTCCCTTCAACCCCTGGTGTATTTCTTTGCTTCTTGAGCTAGTGTATGTGCCTGAGCTGAGACTTTAGTTTCCAGTGAAAGCTTCAGGAGACCCAGCCTCCAAAAGCCTGGAGACGTAGTCTCAACACGTTATCAGCGCGTAATTGCTGACTGTGTTTGGTGAAAAACTGTCGTGGTGTACACCGTTCGACGTCCTGCCAAGCAGTCACCAACATCACCGGCAAAGAGTAAGCTTACATCGATTCTCTCATAGTATCCTAGTTCAACTTCTCTTTCTAAACGACCCAAGCTGCAACAATCTTAAAACTGGACGAGAACGACGGTTTCATTTTACTGCGTGACCCTTCTTGCTCAATTATGGCGGATCCCGTCCCACCTCAACCAGACCCAGTACCACCTACTCCCCAACCCGACCCCACTCCGGCTCCGACGCCACTCCCGCCTCTATCACTACCAAACAACTCTCGATTTTCAAGCCTCTGTTCAATTCGCCTTGATGTCACAGGACGAAATTACCTCGCCTGGGCAGATGTGATTCCCGTAATTCTTCAAAATGAAGACAAATGCTGGGAAGCCACGCAGGGCACCCTCCCCGTAACGGACCCAGCATACACTCGAGCAAACCTAGTGGCCAAAACGATCCTCTTAAACTCTCTCGCACCGGCTCTTATCGATCTTAAATTTCGTGGCACAACTCTGCAAGCCACGGCCGCAGATATTTGGACCTCTCTTTCCCAAGAGTTCAACAATACTGATGGAACTACCAAGAATACTGCCTTAAACAGGCTGTTCGCTTTCCAATTTGATCGGAATTTTTCCACTATGGCTAATGTTCGAAAATTCCGAAATCTTGTTCAAAATGTCGTGTCAGCGGGCGCGGTCGTTCAAAACGACGTACTGTGCTCTCGCCTACTGCAAGCAATGCCCCGTCAATGGGACAGCTTCGTTCAAACCTGGTGTTTACAGCCTGAGGCACAGAGAACTGTTACTCATCTGTATAACTTAATCGAAACAGAGGTTGCTAGGCGAGCCCAATCTCAACAAATGAATCCCGTCTGTCCAATGACTAGTCACTACCAGAATAACAATCGTTTCAACAATCGTTTCAATGACTACTCTAACCGCCTACGTTATCCCAACCAATCAAACTTTTCGCGACCAAACTCAAACAATTACAACTCCCGCCAGCTTCCCCAGAATAGCTATCAACTAAGAAATACTCAGCCTAACTTTGTCCCAAGACAACCCAATCCAATGGAGACCCGATCAAACGACCGAAATTCCTACTTCCGTTCCAATCTCAACCAAATGAATTCGAGTCCTCGTCAATTCAACAATACTCACAGAAACCCCAATGACTCACGACCGAACTCATACTCTCAAAATGGAAATAGAAACTTCCAAAATCCACGACAACAAAATTATCGTAATCATAACCGCAGGGGTTACCAGCCGCAAGCCCACCGAACCTATCCTACCTCCGATTGCGATTTCACTCAACCAGAATGCTACATGGTCGAAATCTCCACGATTGATCCCCCACTAACTACAACGTGGCTCATAGATTCAGGAGCAACAGCTCACTTCTGTAACAACTCAAATTTCTTCACTACCTTAAAATACTTCAAAACGCCCATACTCGTTACTTCGGGTGGAGAGCAGGCAATCCAGGCTCTCGGAAAGGGAACCATTCTGTTAGAAATCCCTTCAACTCCAGTGTCCATCGCCCTAGAACTCTCTGACGTTCTCTTCATACCCTCACTTCGTCGTAACTTGATCTCTTTATCGAATCTTCTCAAGCGTGGATGGTCAATCACCTCCGAAAATATGAAACTTAAACTGCGCTCGCAAGCTGGCGCGAGCGAACTTAACCCCCAAAACGGGTTATATCCCGTCCATACTACTCCAATTGTAGAGCCCAAACCCGAACTCTATCATTCTCAGACCATGACGCTTCAAAGAGCTCATGAAACATACGCTCACATTAACAAAAGGAAAGTAAAGCAATTCTTGCATCGCAACAATATCCCAGTCAAAGGCGATAAAACCGTTTGCATACCATGCATCCAAGGCAAACTAAACCGTGCTAGCTATCACACGAGGCCAACGTCATGTGCAGCCACTTCGATGGGTCAAGTTATTACAACCGACTTGTGCGGTCCTATGCACCGCTCCCTCGGGGGAGCTCGTTATTTTATGAATATGCACGACCAGTTTTCAAAATTCAATAAAATTTACTTTCTCAAATCGAAAGACGAAGCAGCAGAACTTATCGCTGATTTCCTTAGATGGTTTCAAAACCATACAGGATGCTCCGTTAGAACTCTCCACTGTGATGGTGGACGAGAATTTGTAAATGCTTCAGTAAAATCAAGTCTTGCGTCAATTGGCGCAGAACTAGTAACGAGCTGCCCCAGAACCCCAATGCAAAATGGCCGGGCAGAAAGACAAAATCAAACAATTACAAAACTCGCTCGGACCATGATGCTGGCGTCATCGGTTCCGAAGAGCCTCTGGGAAGAAGCGTGTTTGTGTGCGACGTACATGTTGAGCATCACGAATATTTGCGCCGCCACAGACAAAAGCGCTTACGAAATGATATATCGGATCCCCCCAAACATCTTGAAACTCAAACCTTTCGGTTCACGTTGTTTCTTTTACAACAAAAAGCTATCAAGAGGAAAATGGGCTCCGTGTGGCATTGAGGGCGTTTTGGTTGGATACGGAGAAAGAATCGATGCTTTCCGGATTTGGCAACCGGAAACTTCGAAAGTCTTTCTCACCAAAGATGTCACATTCGTCACCCAACCAGCTTCTGACTCCGGCCAACCCGGCTTGGGCGCTCCCTCTGCTGCCAGGCAGCGCCCGCCCTCACAAGAGCCATCCTCCCAGACCGACTCTCAAAATCAGCCAATGCACTTGAACCCCGAAGAAGATCCAATAGATGACCGCCTCACAATTTCACAAGCAAGCACCTCTTCCAACGAGACTCGTTTTGAACTGAATGAACCAGAAGAGGAGACACCTCCACAAACCGAGCCAATGCAGCTCCGAATGCGAACCAGAATCAAACCTCCGAAGCGCTACGAGTTCGATTTGGTTGACTCTTCGCTCAATGAGCCCCTAAGCTACAAAGAAGCCATTGCGTCGCCTGATGCCGACAAATGGCGAGAGGCAATGGAAACAGAGATTTCCTCAATGATTGAACATAATGTGTGGACACTGGTTGACCCACCGAAAAACAGAAAGCCCTTGACTTGCCGTTGGGTCTACAAAATCAAAACAGATGAGAACAATGAAATAACGAAGTACCGAGCACGACTCGTAGTACGCGGAAATAATCAAATAGAAGGACTGGAATTCCATGACCTATATAGTCCTGTTGCTCGTTTTGATACTCTGCGATGCATTCTCGCAATCTCAGCTTCCAAGGGAATGGAGCTAAAACAGTTCGATGTTCGAACAGCGTTTTTATACGGAACTCTAGAAGAAGAGATCTTCATGACCCAACCAGTGGGTTTCTCAAATGGAACGAAACAAGTTTGCAAGCTCAACAAAAGTATCTACGGACTACGGCAGAGTCCAAAATGCTTCAACGAAAAACTACACTCAGTACTCTGCCGCCTGAACTTTACAAGATCTCATGCCGACCCATGTTTATACTACAATCACTCTGGAAACAACGAATTGCTCCTGCTGGCGGTCTACGTTGACGACGCTATCATTTCTGCCACGAATCCTCGCCTGATCAACGAGACAATTCGTGAACTCTCAAAAACGTTCGAAATAACGTCGTCACCACTGACCATGTTTCTTGGAATCCAGATTCATATTTGTTGACGGGTACTACCCGATTGGTCCTCAGTTGAGTGTCCGCACTACACACTTAGAGATGCCCTAGATCGAATGCGCATCTAGAAGCACCAGCCTGGTGTCTATTTGATGTAAAGAGCACCAGTTGGTCTCTACCGTTAACCTGAGACATTTTATGAGTATGGGAGAGATAAATCATTCCAGAGTACGGAAGTGTCAAGTGGTAGCTGCCTTTATAAACGAATAAAGAGCGTACGGCAATGGGGGAGCAAAGCACAGTGTTACAGTAACTCCGCTCGTGTTCATTTCGAGCCGTCCATAGCCAACCTAGAAGTCTCACGAATAACCCAGCATTTCCGATCCAAACTGAGCTAGTGAAAGCCCAAAACTCAACAACGTTATCAGCACGAGGTACTGAGGTGAAAGTGGACTCTCTGGGCCTATGGACGGCTCAGGCTTCGAGGTGCTAGACGAGCCCTCGGGCTCCCAAGGGCGATTCGCCGCCCCTGCTCCAGACAAAGATGACACTCCCACCCAGTGTGGACCACGACCGAGGGTCGTCAGCAGCGTGATTCTATCACCAACAGGTTCAAACTACATCAATTGGAAGACCGTCATACCAACAGTACTTGATGGAGAGCCTTTCGGATGGGAGGTAACCTCAGGAGCACTGAACCCGCCAGACGCCGCGAAAGCGAAGACCCCCGACGGTAAAACCCAGCAACAAGGCCGCGCGGTATGTCCTCTTCAGCTCCATTCACAATGACTTGGCTGTCGAACTGTTTCGAGACAACTCCGAAACCGTTGAAGCACAGGAGATCTGGCGAACAATCAAGAACAAGTTCACCAACACTAATGGCGGCCTGAAGGACGAGGCCACGACCCAGTTCATGGAATTCCAGTACTCGACATCGTTGACAGCAGGCGAAAACCTTCTCATCTTTCGAAAGATTGTTTCGAGAATGACTTCTCTCGGGGTGAGGGTTGATGACGATTTTCAGTGCACCAGACTGCTGAACTCGCTGCCATCATCCTGGGAGCCCCTTCGTCAAGCTTGGGCGGCGAGGCCGAGTGACAAGAAGACCACGAATGAACTGGCTGCTGTCATTGAGGCTGAGGCTCGACGAAGGAAAAACGAAAACGTCGATGAGGCGACCGCGATGTTCTCCAGATTCGGTGTGGAGGGCAACAGGGAAATTTCCGCCGATACACAAGTTCGCGTCGGTCGGTGAGTCAGCAAACTGTTTGTTACCGCTGTAATCAGACAGGTCACATCCAAGTCAACTGCCCACTCAACAATCGACCATCGCATCATGGAAGAGGACGTGGAAACCCTCGGCAACGAGGGCGTGGTGGCTTCAGGCCCCAACGGCCCCAAGCCAACAACGCGGAAATCGACTACGAGGGATCCGTAGAGGCACTCATCGTGGAGTCTGTCGTGCCGGAAGCGAACCGGGCTGAACCGGAGGAGCCGGACTTCATCGTCGATTCAGGCTGCAGCCACCACATGGTGAACCTGAAGAAATGGTTCTCAAGCTTCAAACCCTTCGAGAACAAACAAGAAATCAGGTTGGGTGGCTCACGCACACTCCTCGCGACAGGTTCAGGTCGAGTCATCGTGAAGACAGCTGGAGGCAACCTCGAGCTCAAGGAAACGTTACTTGTTCCCAAACTTCGCCGCAACCTCGTGTCCGTTTCGAAATTGGCGGACGCCGGGTATCGCATGACGATATCCAAGAACAAGATAACGATCTGCGACAGTAACAGAGGCACCGAAATCATCGCCGAAAGGAAAAGTGGACTGTTCGCATTCACCGCACTCGAGCCATTGGAAGGATTCTTCGCCAAGGCAGGAAAGCAGGTCAGTTTGACAAAGGTCCACGAAACGTTCGCTCACATAAATATTGAGACATTGAAACGCATGCTGAGAAGGGAAGGCCTTGAGATCCTAAACGATTTCACCAAGTGCACATATTGTACCCAAGGAAAAATGCACAGAGCTAGCTACAGGAAGAAGCCCCAGAGTGTCGTCCGGAAAAGAATCGGGTACTTGCATGCGGATCTGTGTTCGCTCGATATCAGGAGTTACGGAGGAGCAAAGCATTTTCTCACGCTTACAGATGATGCTAGCAAGTTCAGGAAAGTTTACTTCGTCAAGACCAAAGATGAGGTCCCAGACTGTATTCGAAAATTCGTGCAGTGGTTCCGGAATCAGAGTGGTCAAGAAGTGTACCATTTTCATTCGGATGAAGGCAGAGAGTTCAAGAACCAGCAGGTTCAAGACATCCTGGCAGAAATCGGTGCAGAACAAGGTTTCAGTCCAGTCTACACGCCGCAGCTCAATGGCGTGTCTGAGCGCCTAAACCGCACCCTGCTGGATCTGGCTAGGACGATGCTGGCACAGTCCCGTCTTCCGAAGCCACTTTGGGCAGAGGCGGTGAACTTCGCCGCTCACATGCTAAACTGTGTGCAATTCAACGAAGAAGTCGGTAAGACACCGTACGAAATGATTTTCGGGCGGAAACCGTATCTGAAACTTGTGAAAGCTTTTGGCACGTCTTGCCAGTATTTCAACCGTGACCCAAACAAGAAGAAACTAGATAACCGAAGCACCCCAGGGAACATCGTCGGAATCGATGACGATGGACTGTCTTACCGAGTTTTCGATCCCGCAACAAGACAGGTCACTCGAATCAAGGACGTGACCATCAACAAGGATCAGCCAATACTGACGAATACTGACGAAGAAAACGGAGAAGCCCGAACTCCCCGAGTTGACAGCGAACCAGATCGAGACGACACCCAGAGCGAACGAGGAGATGAAGAAGAGGAAGAACCCTCCCCGGCCGTCAGAATTCCTCAAGAGCAAGAAGGAGCGACGTCGCACAGCCAGTCCGGACCGGGGAGGAGAGAGGGGCTGAGAAACAGAGACAGGCTGAAGAAACCGGTTAGGTATGAAGCGAATTTCGTAAGTGAAAAAGTCAGAAACCCCGCAGTGGTTGACGAACCACGGACGGTGGACGATGTTCTGAAGTCTGATTATAGGCAAGAATGGCTGAACGCAATGATAGACGAGTTAGAGTCATTGAAGGCTCACAAAACATGGGTTCTTACAGAACTTCCCCCAGACAAGCGCGTGCTCTCGACGAAATGGTGTTTTTCAACGAAGCGAGATAAAGATAACATAATACAACGTTTCAAGGCCCGCTACGTCGCCAAAGGTTTCTTGCAACGAGAAGGAATTGAATTTCACGAAACATTCAGTCCTGTGTGCAAATACGCTTCGGTTCGTATTGTCCTCTCTCTTGCGGCAAAACATCAGCTTTTCACGAGACACTTCGACATAAGCACGGCGTTCTTGAATTCAGAAATCGACGAGGAGATCTACGTCAAGCAGCCAGAGTTCTTCGAGGACGGAACCGGAAGAGTCTGTCGTCTCTTGAAGGGACTCTACGGCCTACGCCAATCAAGCCGACTGTTTTTCCAGAAGATCGATGGGATCCTCCGCGAGCTGGGGATGAAGCCCTGCGATTCGGATCCCTGCGTCTACCGCCGTGAATCCCCAAGACGGCTGGTCCTGGCCCTCTATGTGGACGATGGTCTTCTAGCAGGAGAAGAAAACCAGGACGTGGAGGAATTCCTCGAGAGGCTCTCGCAGGTGTTCAAAATCACCGTCAAGCCGCTGACGCTGTATCTTGGTCTGCACATCGAAACATCGGCAGACAGAGGACGCATCGCCATTCATCAATCGCGCTACATCGATGAGCTTCTGGAACGCTTCGGAATGGCGGACAGCAGACCGATATGCAGTCCGATCGACAATGCATCATTCGAGAACTACGAGGGAGAAGTCGACCCAAGCTTGCGATACAGAGAGATCGTTGGATCCCTGATGTTCCTGGCGATCGTATCAAGGATGGACATAAGTTTCGCGGTAGGATTCCTCAGCAGGTTCCTAGAGAGACCGACGAGGCCTCTCTACAACCTGGCCCTCCGCGTGCTCCGCTACCTAAAGGGAACGCGATCGTACGGAATCATCTACGACGGCGGAAACACCGACAGACTCGAATGTTGGAGCGATTCCGACCACGCCGCTGACACGGAAACCAGAAGGTCGGTCTCCGGAATGGCAATCTACTTCGGCGGACTTGTTTTCTGGAGATCTGCACGCCAAAGGTCAGTCTGCCTCTCTTCCCATGGAGCGGAGACGGTCGCTCTCTCCGAGTGCGTCCGGGAAAGCGTCTGGGTCTCTCGCCTACTAGGTGAACTCGGTGCGAAGGTGATCCCACATCACTTGGCCGACAACCAGGGATCCATTGACAGTGCTAGGAACCACGAAACATCAGGAAAAAGCAAGCACTTGGACATCAGGTACTTCTTCACGAGAGAGAAGTTGCAGCGAGGAGAGATCACCCTGGATTTCTGTCCTTCCCAGGAGAACAAAGCCGACATCCTCACAAAAGGATTGCCCGGAAAAACCTTTAAAGCTCGCAGAAACCTTGCAGGCATCGTGACAACAGATTCCTCAAGATGTTCCGCATCTTCGTAATCATCCTCATCGCAGCCCAGGCGGCCGGGTACTTCGTGTATCCCGACTGCCTGGACCTGTGCAAACGGCTCCAACAGCCATGCACGATCACGGAGACCAATCCTGACAACTTCCCATGCGATTGCTATGAGGATCTGAACTCGTGCATGGAGGCAGCAACACAGGATACCGTCTGCATCCCGCCAAGCGGAACCCCAAAAGGGGGAGAGGCGATTTGGGACGCGTACTCGAAGAAGTTCCCACCAACAAAAACGACGACAACGACAACGCCGAGGCCGACACCAGGGCCGACACCAGGACCAGCACCAGGGCCGAAGCCCCCGGTCACTCCAACAGGGGAACTATCACCCTGGATACTTGTACTCGGAATATTCTCAGCGGTAAGCACCCTCGTCAATCTCGTTGTCGGAGGGCGAGCCATTTACAAATGGGCAGGAGAAAGAAGAGCAACAAACCAACAAGGATACAACCGGCTCCAGCAGGAGGACCAGGGCCAGCCACAGCAAAGTCAGGAAAGTCACCCACAACTACGGATAGAAAGTCTAAACGAAGACGAACCAAGACAAGATGAACCATAAAATCAAGACCACGAAATTTCCATCAAACATGGGTCGACATAGTTTCGTTACCGCCTGGGGGAATGAGCCATAACTTCGAGCTTCCACTCTAACTGCGGACGGGGGAGTTGTTGACGGGTACTACCCGATTGGTCCTCAGTTGAGTGTCCGCACTACACACTTAGAGATGCCCTAGATCGAATGCGCATCTAGAAGCACCAGCCTGGTGTCTATTTGATGTAAAGAGCACCAGTTGGTCTCTACCGTTAACCTGAGACATTTTATGAGTATGGGAGAGATAAATCATTCCAGAGTACGGAAGTGTCAAGTGGTAGCTGCCTTTATAAACGAATAAAGAGCGTACGGCAATGGGGGAGCAAAACACACTGTTACAGTAACTCCGCTTGTGTTCATTTCGAGCCGTCCATAGCCAACCTAGAAGTCTCACGAATAACCCAGCATTTCCGATCCAAACTGAGCTAGTGAAAGCCCAAAACTCAACAATATTGACAAAGACTCCAACATTTGGTTACACCAAAGAAAATACACTAAAAACATACTGAAACGATTCCAACTAGATGAATGCCGTCCTCATTCGATTCCCGCCGATAACGGCGTCTACTCCCTCAACCCCAACACCACAGAAATATCCAATCGCCCCTATCGTGCCCTCATAGGAAGTCTCATGTACCTTTCCGTCTGTACACGCCCAGATATCACATTCATAGTCTCATACCTATCACGGTTCCTAGATACTTTCTCAGAGGCTCACTGGGATGCCGCCCTGAAAGTACTTCGTTACTTGTAGGGCACCCCGGACCTCTCCATCTTGTATAGCGGAAACACAGAGAACTCACTCGCGGACTCCCTTGAAATCTACTCCGACGCCGACTATGCAGCAAACAAATCAAATCGGCGCTCCATCAGCGGAACGGTGACAAAATTAAACGGAGGAGTTTGCTTGTGGGGGAGCAGAAGGCAAAAATCCGTCTCCCTCAGTACAACAGAGGCAGAATTTATAGCTGCAACAGAGGCAGCAAAAGACGCTCTCTGGTTAACTACTCTATTCAAAGAGCTGAAAATAATAATCAAACCCAAAGTATACATTGATTCTCAATCAGCTCTGAAACTGATTCAAAACCCCGCATTTCATATGCGCAGCAAACATATCGATACCAGATACAAATTCATCAGAGAAACATACCAAAAGAAACAAATAACATACGTATACGTGCCTAGCTCCGATAACCTCTCAGACGCACTCACGAAAGTTTTGGCACGACCAACATTTGAAGCCCTGGTTCAACGCTTAGGACTCCTAAAATGCCCCTTCTAAACCCCAATCGATTCCTCTTCCTTGCCGCCACTATACTATCTCATCCATTAACACCAAATTACTACACGTACTACGATTGCCAACAAGCATGCATCGAAAGACAAATGAGTTGCTTAATCTACCCCATTCAAGAAAAGTTTCTCTGTCGCTGCACCCCATCCGAATCAATGTGCACAAAAGAAGCATCGCCGACGACAGTGTGCTTACGGCCGAGCATGCCTCCTCTCGGCGGTGAATCTACTTGGCCTAAATTCAAAGAACTGAACTACTCGAACATGACAGATCCCAATCTTGAATTTCAGAAATTCAAGACCCACTTAATCCAATCGGCTATCGCAGTGACTGCCACTCTCATTTTCATAATACTCATACAAGCCTTCGCCCTCTGTTTCATACTCAAACCATGTTCACGAACTCAACCAGCTTATCAACCCCTATCCCCTGATTTACCTGAATCGCCTCCAAACCCGTACCGCCAAACAACCCAGGCGATACTTGCTACCGAAGAAAACCAACGCGAACCCTGAACAAAGCGAAAAACTAATACCATTTCTCAATACAGAAACTCGCTTGAAAAGCATCGCGAAAATTACTACAAGGAACCTTGGCTGTTGCCAAACACTCAACTAACCTCAATGCCTCATTTCAGAAGAGAGACACGCTAGCTTAGACCAGTATTCCATATACCAGTACCTACCTACTCAACTACTTACTGAGACCAATACTCAAATGAAATACTTCCTAAAAAAAAAGAAAAAAAAAGTCAAACGGTATCTTCAAAGGTATTCGGGAGGCAACTCCCCACCCACTATTATCTTGCGATCTAAGCTCACAATATTTCGATTTTACATTACGAAACCAAGTCTCATTTACTGGTTACGGCAGGGGTTCTCAAACTGTGTGCCGCCGGCATCCAACTGCCGCGGAGTGCCGCGGCACTCGTGGTGCCGCGCCTGCATGTCCTACGGCATCCCATGCTGGAGGTGCCGCGTGGTGCCGCCACCAGAAAAGTTTGAGAACCCCTGGGTTACGGCATGACATGGACATGATATCTCGCTTATGACACAATCCAACAAAAATATGGAAAATTCAGATCTCGATGAAGATTTCGTATCCGTCGCAAATGGATGGAACCTCCGTTTTCTTCGAGAGCACCACCCAAGCATATCGGGGTCTCAACGAGGCTTTCTTCAGAATCACGCAACGGCCTTGCTCGCGCGACAAACAAACTCGCACAGCAGGACAAATAAAAGAGTTCAGGGACATCCGAACAACCGCCTCTGGGGGCAGCGTGGTCAGCTCGACTCCAGCTTCGGTCGTCGACATTTCGGTGGTAGTGTCGGGCCTGGGGGTGCTGCTCACTGTTTCGGGAGGGGCGGTGGTGTTCGCATCAAAACTCAACGAATCTTCGACGGTCAATCGAAGGACGATACCTCCACTGGTCGCGACGGCCACAAAGATTGCCACCAGGCTCCAGAAACGCACGGTCAAACGAAACCTGATTCTCTTCCTACCCGAACAGCGGGCATTCACGACAACATCGCCATCGGCTGACTCATCCAGCAGAATTATCCGTCCGGAATCCATGCTATCACCGCTGAGAACAAGCTGCCTCCTCGCCGGGCGCCGGGTTTCTTCAACAACTTCGTTCGGCTCACCAAAATCCAAACTTCGAGTGCTTTCCCGGACGTGGCCGGGCGACCAGACAACATCGAGAGGGCCCACTTGATTCCCAAATCCAATCTTCGGTCTGATCTCCTGAAGTTCGTAACCTTCCACACACATGGTGGAATCCGCATTCTCGGTACAGTCCAAAAAGGCGGTTTCCTCGCGAACAAAGGAGTCACGAAATCCACACGCGCCACTTGTCCCAAAAGTATTAAGCGAATCCATCGCTCAACAAGTGAAATCCACCTGAAACATCGAGTGAACTCGACACGAAGCAACACAAATGCTGAGTTCACGCTAAGTCGCGACATCATACAAACGACGACTTTCAAGTGAACAACGTACACCAACGTCCCGAACAAATATGCCCGAACTTACCGCGAAAATTCAAAACCACGCAATGCACCGCGGAGTTTGGGGGAGACCAAGCAAAACTCCGCGGTTCCTCGCTTCGCATATCTGACGGAAGGAAGCGCCCTCAGGATGAAAATAACCCAGCCCATCATATTTACTCCATCATATTGTAATCAAATAGGTAGCACATATCGAAAACAGAAAATCAGACCCGAATGAAAATGAAAACAAAATAATTCACCAGAACGTTTGCGTGTTTAGACGAAGTAGGCATCGATCTTTTCTTGAAAAACCAGAACTTTGGAAAATCCCGACTCTCGGGGTTAACGTCTGGGAGGCTGTTGAGACTGGTCACCTGAGACGTTGACCCCTCGGTCGGTTCCCAGACATTTACAGCACCAGATGTCTAGACGGTGCCTCTTCGTCTTCTACACCACCTACTTTCGTACACTCTAGATAAGAAAGCATACGAGCTGGCATGGGGGAGGCCCCGTTACCTGTGTCTGGTGACGACTAGTACGCAGCCGGGGAACCTCCAGACAGCTCAGCCGTCTGGCACTCTAGCTGATAGGTAACTCACAACTACCCCTGGTCCGTGTCTCTCTCCACAAGTCAACCTAGACATATATATATAAGGCCGCATCGTATCAATAAACTACTGACGCTTCTGCAGTCTCCACGTCCCTTCAACCCCTGGTGTATTTCTTTGCTTCTTGAGCTAGTGTATGTGCCTGAGCTGAGACTTTAGTTTCCAGTGAAAGCTTCAGGAGACCTAGTCTCCAAAGGCCTGGAGACGTAGTCTCAACAGCATCTTGAAATATTACAACGATCCGATCAGGATGGACATAAGGAATGTCGCCAAAGCGGGAAGAAAGGAGCAAGCCACGGAGAATCGAGAGAAACTGAAGTCGATCGCGAAGACGGTGATGTTGTGCGGTGAACAAGGCTTGGCACTGCGTGGTCACAAGGAGACTGGAAATCCAATGGACGAGCCTCTTCATAACGATGGCAACTTTCGGGCTATGTTGAGATTCCGGGTAGACGCCGGCGATACACGTTTGCGCGATCACCTAGCGCTTGCAGGACACAGCGCGACGTATATTAGTCCCAGGATCCAAAACGAGATCATAGACATCATCGGTAAAATTTTCCGGACGAAAATCGCTGCAGAAGTTATGCAGTCAGGATTCTTCTCAGTTCTCGCAGATGAAACACGGGACTGCCGGAAAACTGATCAACTAACCATATGTTTGCAATATGTGACAAAGGAAGACGACCGGAAGATTATCGCAAAAAAATTCCTGATGCTTTGCGAAGTGTCGGATAGAACGGGTGAAGGCTTAGCGCGATCAATCCTGGACACACTGACAGCCGAAGGTATCGACGTGAAGAAGATGAGAGGACAAGGATACGACGGGTGCAGTACAATGAGTGGTTCCATAAATGGAGTCCAGGCGCATATAAAAACTGAGGTGCCCGAAGCGCTCTTTTTCCATTTTGCGAGTCACTGTTTGAATCTTGCAGTGGTGCACTCGTCGACCAACAGCGTCGTTAGAAATGCCGCGGGAACGATCGGAACTGTATGCGCCTTCATCTCTGGTTCTGCCCCTCGTATCGAGGCACTCGAAGAGCAAGTTCTCCTCCAATCCACCATCTCCGCTGGGTCTAGAGTCTAGACTCAAACCATTGTTTTCAACGCGTTGGGTTGAGAGCCACAAGGCGTTTATCATGTTCAAAGAACTATTCATCCCGCTTGTTGGAACTCTCGAAAAGATCTCGAACTGGAAGAAGGAGGCTATTCCTCGCGCCAATGAATTATTGCCGCCATATGCAACTGCGAATTCATTGTCGCACTCTTCGTTATGGAGGATTCTTCATCTCTCCTCCTACCTCTATCGGTCGCTTTACAGTCGCCAGAATTGGACATACTGAGCGGTCTGAGCTTGATTGATAGTTTAGGTGGAAATCCTCAAGCAGCGAAGAATTGAGGCAGCTGCGAACTTCGCCGAAACTCTCGAAGAAGTTGTTTCAATCTGTTTCGAAGTCGAGAAACAGGGGAAATCATCCCTCACAATCAACAGAGGAATACTTCAGGGTAGCTGTGTATATCCCTTATCGTGATCAGCTGATTCAAGAACTTGGAAACCCCTTCGCGGACAGCAAGAAGGAAGCCCTGAAAATTCAACATCTCGTGGCAAGATTTGTCGTGGAGAGTTCATTCGACGATCCCGGACAAGCGATTGAGTTCTACGGAAAAGATCTCAATTGCACTACAAGAACGATCAAAGCAGAGTATGAGCGATGGAGAATGAAGTGGTCCAAGATTGCGCCGGAGGATCGTCCGCGGAGTGCAATCGAATCTTTCAATCACTGTCCAGCTGGACACTATCCAAAAATCTCCATTCTCCTTCAAATCTTCGCCACTCTCCCCATCACGACCGCTACTCCAGAACGTACTTTCAGTGTCTTAAGATTACTGAGAACCTACTTGCGATCTGTAATGAAGGGGGACAGGCTCAACGGTCTCACCGCCATGAAAGTTCATGGGGAAATAGCCATCGATGTCGACGACGTTCTTGATATCCTCTCTACTCGCTCACGAAAATTGGACATTATTCTGTGAAATACTCAATTTTCCTGTTCTGTTCTAGTGCCCAAACTCTTCGTCAAAGATTCCTTATAAGTTCTCATGTTCAAATGAAAATTCAGTGATTTCGAAAAAAAGAAGGGGGTCGTTATCTTTCACCTTTGCCCATCCAAGCTCATGCCGCGGTTGCATGATTTCTCTGGAGGACACACGTCGCGGGCGGAGAAAAATTGGGCCAGCGTTCCTATTCTGGAATGCTGGCCTTTCTTCGTAGTTCTCCGCTCTGTAGCTTCGGCGTCTTCCTTCGAGTTGCCGTTCATATGCCTCCCACGCTCCAGTCTATAATGAGTATCCTTGATCCTTCAATTCCTCGCATACGGACTTCTGCTCACTGATTGTGAGTTCTAGCACGAATGTGTTCTTGTGTATCGGCTCAGTCGTCGGATCGATTTGAGGTAAAGGGTCTTGCATCTGTCGAGGCCTTCCATGCAGGACAGTGAGAGCCTGGGCAAGATACAAGCCATCCCATACCTCATGGTTGGCATGATTTTCATGTTGAAAATCTCCAGGGCGAGATCGAGGGGTAATTTCTGTAGATTGCCCAGAAGGGCCGTCGTTCTTGCTGTTTTCACAAGAAGTTGATCGATGCATCACTGAATCCCAATGCCGGTTGCATTGGTATTCCTAAGTATTTGTAGCTCGACACGAATTCTAGAGGCTTTTTCTGAATGTACAACTTTCGGTTCCCTACCGCTCCCGCTTTCCGGAATTTGAGTATGTAACTTACTTCGTCGTCTCCACCCGCCTGAGAAGGGTTGGCGCTGGTGTCAACACGGTTGTACCAGACGAAATCAGTAGCAGACGTTAGAAGAGATTTCCACGTGTGAGGAACTCCCCGGGAAAAAGAACTCAATAATCGATTCCCGTTTAAGGTATGTTCCTCCCTGCTTGAAATTATTGTCTGAGTGATACCCTGGAGAGATTTGAACTACTGCTCATGTGAATAAATCCCGTTTAAGGATACGGAGAATCGATTGGTTCATTCCTGAGAAGATAGAAGAAAACAGAACAAAGTTATAAATCGATTATCCAAGAGTTCTTCAAGATCCCCGAAAGAATGGAAGAAAGAGTAATCATTCGGATCGTCGCGAAGCAGCTGCAAGCTGGCGGACTTGTGCTTTGCGTTGAGAGAATAAGAAGACAAGATGAGGCTGTGGATTTCGGATTTCCTCGAGCCGTACAAACACAAACGCATCACGGTGCGTTGTTCGAGTTGCCGGTTGTGAAGAATGCGGTCAAAAACCTGGCCAAGTTGGGCCAATTCAGAAATTTGAAGCTCACCCTCAAAGAACCGCTAATATCGACGTACGTGGACGAACATGGGAATTTTGTGTTCGGGAATGAGTATCTCGACGAATACGTGCCTCCAGTGAGAGCGACCGCGGCGAATCTCAATGATTCCGTGCTGAGTCAGAAGACAGATCTCACGAAGACGGAAGAGCCGACGCGGACCTTCAAGTGGAATGACATCGAGAAACGATTTTCGATTGAGAAGTTCAACGGAAAGCAAAACGCCAAGGATTGGTTGGAAAACTTCACAACAGAATGCAAAAGACACGCCATCGAAGACGACGAGAAGAAGGTGAAGTGCTTGAAGTTGTTTTTGACGGAAAGAGCTTTGGATTGGTATCGCGCTAATGCGATCAAGCTCGATGAAGATTGGTGTAAATGGTCAGCGTCTTTCTTGAAAGTGTTCTCAGAAAAAGGCTGGGCAAAAGTTAGGTATGCACATAGTTTCAAGTTCATGGGTGGCTCGTTGATTGAATATGCTTTAAAAAAGGAACGGCTGATCCTAGAAATTGAGAGTGGCATGACAGAGAGTTCGAGAATCAATCTGATCGTGATTGGTCTACCTCTTCATGTTCAGGATAAGCTAGATCGAGAAGAGTTTGATGACACGGATGAGCTCATAAACAAATTGGGGCAATATGAGTTTGGTCCAAGAGATAGCAACTCGACCAAAGGGAGAGATAACAGAGCGCTTGAAAAACGGTGGTTCGAGAAGAAAAATTCTGAGCCAGAACGAGCCAACGATAAAACGCCATGTAAAATCTGTGACTCGTTGGGGTTCCCAGGTCGATTCCATCCAATTGATCGGTGTCGGAACAAAGACAAATATTCCGGGAAAATGAGAGTGAACCTAACAGAGGGCTCAGCCAATCAGGTCGATTTTGAGTCCATGGACGAAAAAAACTAGATCGCCCGGAGAAATTCATGCCGCTGATAAAATTGAAAGTTTTCGTCAACAAAGAGAGCGAAGTAGAGGCAGTGTACGACACTGGCTCCAATGCTACATTGGTGAACTACGATTTGATGAGGAAATTGGAATCTAAAATAATTCGAGATAGATGCATTTTCAAAACCTTAAGCGGCACGAATTTCATACGAAACCGGGCAAGAATCCGTTTACGAATACATGCAATTGAAGAAGAGATAGAAGCTTTTGTAGTTCGGAACAACAACTTCAGTTATGATCTTCTTCTCGGCTTAGACGCCATAAAGAAATTCAGACTAATACAAGATGAAAACCTAAGAGTTCTGCAAAGAGTTACGGATGACAGGTTTGAACCCGTCGGAGTAGCGGAACCTGAAGTATTAAAAAAGAGAGAGTTTGGGCCAATAACTTCGAAAACTCGCGAAAATCGAGACGAGATGCAGGTGCTATTGAACGAGTACAAGAATCTCGATGAGGTTGGAAGTGAAATAGATCACTTATCCGACGAAAAAAAGAAGCGCTTGATGGAACTGCTTAGAAAGCATGAGACTGTTTTTGCTAACCACAAATTTGACGTCGGTTCAGTTGGAGCTCACGAAGCTGATATAAATTTGATGGAGAACCGATATGTGGCGAAAAAACCTTATAGATGCACAATCCCGGATCAGCGAGAGATTGATTCGCAAATTTCGGAATTGTTAAAAAAGGGACTGATTGAAGAATCAAGCTCCCCATTCGCGTCGCCGGTCACTTTGGCCTATAAGAAGGAAGATGGTCGCAGAACGCGTCTGTGCATTGATTTCCGAGAGTTGAACAAACTTTTGGTGCCAGAACCGCAGCCATTTCCGAGAATTGAAGATATCATTGTGAAGGCCGGGAATTGCAAGTGGTTCTCTACTTTTGATATCAACTCGGCGTTCTGGTCGATACCTATCAAGGAACAAGACCGATATAAGACTGGGTTCGTAACTCAGAATGGGCATTTTCAATGGACCAGATTGCCGTTCGGTTTAAAAATCTCGCCATCGGTGTTCCAGAGAGTTTTATCGAGTCTCATCCGTAGGAACAATCTGAATGAGTTCTGTATCAATTATATCGACGACATTCTCGTGTTCTCGGAGACTTTCGATGAGCATCTGGATAGTATCGAACGATTGATGAGAGCGATCGGTAATGAAGGGTTCAAATTGAAGCTTGCCAAATGTATATTTGCTAGAAACTCAGTTAAATACCTGGG
The DNA here is from genome assembly GCA_028455905.1 of Neoseiulus californicus. NCBI lineage: Eukaryota > Metazoa > Arthropoda > Arachnida > Mesostigmata > Phytoseiidae > Neoseiulus > Neoseiulus californicus. The sequence continues at coordinate 14,694,666 of JAMQGS010000006.1, forward strand.
TCATATTATTGAAAAGAATGGCGTGAAGCCAGCCAAAGATAATCTGAAGGCGATTCGCGATTTCGAAAGGCCGAAAACGAAAAAAAATGTTCGACAATTGCTTGGAAAAATCAATTTCTATTACAAATACCTGAATAATGCTTGCGACCAGCTGGAGCCACTCCATAATTTGCTGAGGAAAGGAGTGAGGTTCGAATGGACAGAAGATTGTGAGGAAGCGTTCACGAACATAAAGAATTACCTATGTTCTAGCCCCATACTGGGGATTTATGATCAAAACCGACCTGTCTTCATCTATACAGATGCCAGTGGACATGGGCTCGGTGCGATCCTGAAACAGCCTCAGGATGACGGAATACTCCATCCAGTGGCATATTTTTCGAGACGATTGAAACCAACCGAGAAAGAAAGAAAAGCAATACATCTAGAATGCTTAGCGATCAAACAAGCTCTGGTGTATTGGCAACATTGGTTGATCGGTAGAGATTTCACGGTGATAACGGATCACAAACCATTAGAAACATTGAAAGTGAAGGCCCGAACAGATGAGATCCTCGGAGATCTCGTATACTATTTGTCACAATACCAGTTCACAATCAAGTACGCTTGTGGCAAGGATAATGTCGAGGCAGATTCTCTCTCGAGAAATCCCGTGCTCGAGAGTTTTGAAAACGACGAGGACGTTCTGAAAGTTGTAAATTTGGTAAAGTTGGATGAGATACTCGGCGATCAGAAGTTGAACGCGACCAAAATAAGGAATATCAAGAATGTAGTGCAAAAGGGCAACGTGTGTTACAAAACTGTGAGAAAAAGATTACGGATACTGGTGTCGGAAGAGTTCGGAGCCTGGTTGATTCGGAAGGTTCACGATTTCTACGGCCATATCGGGGCGCATCACTTGGCTGAGAAACTCAGACCGTTCTACTATTTCGAGAACATGGATGCGACAATACAAGATTTTTGCAAGAACTGTGAGGTGTGTATCCGAAATAAGAGCAGAACCGGTAGACCGATTGGAAAAATGTCGAAGCTAGGTCCGGCTGCGAGACCGTTTGAAATTATGTCGATCGATACAGTTGGTGGATTCTCCGGGAACAAGTCACCGAAGAAATATATGCACATCCTTGTGGACCACTTTTCTCGGAAAGCTTTCGTTTCCACGAGTAGAAGTCAAACAGCAAAGCAATTTATTGACCTCATACACTCTGTGACCCATGATAAAAACGTGGACATCATATTGTTCGATCAGTACTCAGCTCTAACCTCTCGAGACCTCAAGGAATACTTGAAAAAGAGGAAAGTTCGCTTGATCTACACATCGATCAATTGTCCTGAATCAAATGGTCTCAATGAGCGCTTGAATCAAACTCTAGTGAATAGAATCCGGTGCAAGATCAACAGTGAGCCAAAAAGACCGTGGTCAAAAGTTGCAGAAGAATGCGTAGCGGAGTATAACAAGACGACCCATAGTGTCACAAAATTTTCACCGGATTATTTGATTAGCGGTCAAAGGTCGGACATTGTTCCTCCAGAGTTACAGGAGAAGAGAAACTTAGAGGAAGATAGAGCTGAAGCGTTGCTAAACTCCATGAAAAACTTCGAAAAAAATAAGAAACGAAAGGATAAGAATCGGAAGGAATATGAACTACGTGTCAATGATTTGGTATATGTTGAAAATGGCAATCATTTAAACAGGAACAAATTGGACCCTGTGAGAGTCGGTCCGTTCCGCGTCTTAAGACATATATCCAAAAATATGTTTGAAATCGAGTGTGGAAAGCACAGAAGGGAAGCTAACGTGTTCCATAGTAGTAAATTGGTGCCAGTTACGAGAGAATCAGCTAAGAGCTTGTGTTGACCCTGTTGCCCCCTGGATACAGGCTTGGGGGGGGAGATGTAACTTACTTCGTCGTCTCCACCCGCCTGAGAAGGGTTGGCGCTGGTGTCAACACGGTTGTACCAGACGAAATCAGTAGCAGACGTTAGAAGAGATTTCCACGTGTGAGGAACTCCCCGGGAAAAAGAACTCAATAATCGATTCCCGTTTAAGGTATGTTCCTCCCTGCTTGAAATTATTGTCTGAGTGATACCCTGGAGAGATTTGAACTACTGCTCATGTGAATAAATCCCGTTTAAGGATACGGAGAATCGATTGGTTCATTCCTGAGAAGATAGAAGAAAACAGAACAAAGTTATAAGTATTTTGGTCTTTTCGGTTTTTACGGTCGTCTCATTCTCATCGCACCAGATAGACAATACGGAAAGTGCTCTCTGTAATTCATACAAATTCGTTCCAGCTATCGCAAGATCATAAGCAAACATTCTTACAAAGATATTTCGTTTCTCCAGCCGTACCAGTAAGCTATTGATGAATATCACAAATAACGTGGGTGAAAGCGATTCTCCTTGCTGTACACCTTTATATTGCTGTATCGGTCTACTCAGGTCTGTGCCATCATCCACAATCAGTTGGTTCGGTTCTACTATCGACGCGATGACCCTGAGAATCTTCCCTCTCAGTGTCAGATGGAACTTATTTGAAATGGCTTCAATGAGTTTCGCCCTATTCACATTACACAGCCCGACAAAATAAAAAAAAATTGATGCAACAAAGAAGGTGAGATCAGTTTCGGGGTATTTCGAGGTCGTAGATTCCGAATCTGGTCGCAGAAATTCTCTATCTGATCGTATAAGCGAGTTGCATCGATTTTTGTGATTTTCGGGTTTTTTCATCGATTGAATTTTTTTTCTCAGCTCCACGACAAGCTAGATCCTTGAGATTTTCATGGCAAGTGGACCAGCCGGGGAACTATATCTGCTGAAATTTTAGTGAAGTTCGGTGCACTGGTCTCCGAGATATAGGTCATCGAAGTTGAATTCCGACTGAAAAATGACGGGAACCTGGCTCTTCTGCGGCTGATGGCAGAAAAACCATAAGCCACACCGCAAATTCCCTTGTGTGGTTTGTAGGTCTCGATATCACGAACATTTTGAGACAAAGTTGAGCCCGATCCGTAAAGCCGTTCACTTTTTATCGGCGAAAAACCGAAGCCCATCGGCGAAAAACAGCCCGAAAAAGGAGCCGAAATGCCGCGCGGGGTGGCGCTCTAAAGCTCGGAACACCATAGATCCGAGTTTTAGGGGGCGTTTCGGCTCCTTTTTCAGGCTGTTTTTCGCCTATGGGCTTCGGTTTTTCGCCGATAAAAAGTGAACGGTTGGTCCGATCGGGCTCAACTTTGTCTCAAAATGTTCGTTGTTTCGGGACCAACAGATCACGCAAGGGAATTGGCTGTGTGGCTTATGGTTTTTCTGCTATCAGCCGCAGAAGAGCCAGGTTCCCGTCATTTTTCTGTCAAAATTCAACTTCGATGACCTATATGTCGGAGACCAGTGCACCGAACTTCACGAAAATTTCAGCAGAGTTAGTTCCCCTATTCGTATACTTGCCATGAAAATTTCAAGGATCTAGCTTGTCGTAAAGCTGAGAAAAAAAATTCTATCGATGAAAAAATCCGAAAATCACAAAAATCGATGCAACTCGCTTATACGATCAGATAGAGAATTTCTGCGACCAGATTCGGAATCTACGACCTCGAAATACCCCGAAACTGATCCCACCTTCTCTGTTGCATTTTTGCTGTAGAGCAGTGTTATCGAACGCCGCTTCAAAGTCAATGAAAACCGCAAGCGTTGGTTTGTCACTTCCCTCAACGTATTCTATTAGTCCTTGAACGGCCTGTTCACAGGATCTGTTTGGCAGGAAGCCGTGTTGGTTTACGGAGATCTCGGGCAGACACTGGATTGTGATACGGTTTGATACGATGCTTGTGAAAGCCTTGTAAATATGCGAAGTTAGATTGCATTTCTTTTGCATTCTTCGGCGAACAACGGCCTGTTTTTGTGTTTCTTGGCTCGTGATGGGCATGATTCCATAATGGCCGTTCTCAGCTGTTCTCAGCGGCTGGTTTCGAGAGAGAGAGAGGGCCTGTAATTTCGGAACGTTGACTCTTCGGCCGGGATGTGCTGTGCAGCGGCTGTTGGCATCCGGGATCTTGGGGTTTTCCAGACAGAAACTTAGGGGTCGGTGTTTCCGGTCCGATGAGGGCATGATTTCGCAGTGCGCCACGGCATCCCGCCTGGTTCTCGCTGTAGTTAAGATCAAGTCGACGCAGCTCGTTCTTTTGTGACAGACGTAGGTAGTTTCGGTTGTAGGCGAATCGATATTCAGGCCAAGATCACCGATTGCCTCTCGGAATGCCAAAGCTCGCGCGTCGTTGCGTAGTAGGTTGCAGTTGAAGTCTCCACCAATGATGACTCCCTTGTTGCTATTGGTACAGGTTGCGGTGCATTTCCCAATCTAAATATATAAAAATGAATGTGCGTCTGTTCCACTTTGGTTCTGTTTCATAGACTCTGAAAGTATTCATCCGGTAATTTTTTAAACTTTTGGGAGGTGTGCGGGGCATGTCGAAGGTGGTCCTCGAATGTTCTCCATATTTAGCGAACGTGAGTTTCGTACGTAATACGGAAAGTTTCTGTTATTGGGGTTCTTCGTTATCGTCGCTCAGTTGAAGGGGTCGGTCGAGTGGAACATGGAACTTCGTTGTCGAAACTCCCATAAAATGGGTCAGCAGGGACGGGATTTTCGACTTCGACCACGAAGTCCACCTGGCGCATCGGGAGCAATGCCTCCAAAACGAATGTCAATAGGGAGGACTACTCCCGGTGCGAATAGGATTAGGAAGGAAAAAAGACTTGTGGATGGCTAAGGCCAAGAACCCACAACTCTTTTTAGAACGTCGGTCCGAGGGATGCGATGGTAATACGGAGACGGAAACAGATCTTCTTCCGGAGCATGGTTGAAAGGCTCACGACTCTTGGATCTACAGGGTCGACAAGAAGGTACCGTGTCAATGAAGTCCAAGGATCGACGGGAAGGAACCTCCGAGGTACGGGGGTCTTTGTTCCGTGCCATTTTAGAACGACGGTTCGAGGGATGGGGTGAAAATACGGAGACAGAAAACAAATCTCTTCCGGAGAACGGATGGGAGACTCACGACTTCAGGAGTTGCAGGATCAACGAGTGGTTCCACTTGGGAGTAAGAGGAAACAGGCTGCACCAGTACGGGTGAATGAAACGAGCGATCAACGAACGAAGAGATGAGAGGCCGATCGAATACGGCAGGGGTCCTCAAACTTTTCTGGTGGAGGCACCCCGCGGCAACCCGAGTTCGGAATGCAGTAGGATATGCGGGTGCGGCCTCCCGTTCGACATGATGGCGATGTCCTCACCCCCTGTCCAACCCACAACAGGGTTTGGGCACTTTTCCGATAGGAGCTAATCGAATTTCGGAGAGGCAGTGAACATGCTATCGAGATGTCTGACGAGAGACAACCTCGGACCGCTCTCGGATGATCTCTCCATCGGGTCTGTGGAGAAATCCCGCGGCCGAAAATCCCGCAGGAAAAGAACTCCGCGGTGACGGGAATCCGCGGACGAAAATCACGCGATGGAAAAACTTCGAGTCGACGTCCCTCCGACCCGGAAATCCCTCCGATAGACTTCAAAAAGTATGGTCAGAGCGACCCGGGAATTTCTCCCTTAGACTTCAAAAAGTATGGTCAGACCTGCCCGGAAATTTCTCCCACGGACTTCAAGAAGCATAATTAGAGCGACCCGAAAATTTCTCCCATAGACTTCAAAACTTATGTTCAGACCGGTCCCGAAATTTCTTCCATAGACTTCAAAGAGTATGGTCAGAACGACCCGGAAATTTCTCCCATAGACTTCGAAGAGTATGGTCGGAACAACCCGGAAATTTCTCCCATGGACTTCAAAAAGTATGGTTAGACCGACTTCGAAATCGCCCGTGACTCCCTGTCGTTTCACCCCGGGTCAATCTGGGATCACCGGCAGCCTCGCCCCATGTCGAAGGAGCCTATCTCGCGGCACCAATGGTGCCGCGGCACCCGGAAGCAGTTTGGTGCTGGCGGCACACAGTTTGAGAACCCCTGGAATACGCCATTGTGAAATTCGCTTGAACGAGACGAGTCAGGAACGGAAAATACGGCCGCGGGGTCAAAGGAACAGGATGAGTCATCTGCGGGGTGGATTGTACTTTAGAGAGTTGAAAGGTGTTGCTTCGCGTTAGGATCCCGTTTACGATTACAGTGTTCATACGAGTGTTTTTTTCGGGAAAATGGACACAGAGTGTGGATTTTGTCGTGCGATGAGATTCAGGAATGAGGTTGAAGGGTTGTGTTGTGGAAAGGGGCGGATGAGATTGTCCGACTTAGGTGTTTCACCCGAGCCGTTGGCATCGTTGATCGCTGGTCAGTCGACGGAGTCGAAACATTATTTGGGGAATATCCGCAAGTATAACTCGTGTTTCCAAATGACTTCTTTCGGTGCGACCGAAATAGTTATGGAGAATTTCGTGCCGTGTTTCAAAGTCCAGGGACAGATCTATCACCGTCCAAGTTCTCTTCCACCTTCGGAGGATGGAGAACATAGATTCTTGCGGATATATCTTATGGGTTCAACTATCGAAAAGGTAAACCAGCAATTTCGATTCAACCCTGATACGAATCGGGATCATGTGGTGAGGTTGCAAATGTTCCTCCATGAGTATGATAAGTTGGTTCGACTTTTCGAAACTGCACTCGAACACCTGTCAGTTGATAATTACGTTGTGGCCGTCAGGAGTGACAAGACGCCACCCGGCGAGTATGAAAGGCGATTCAATCCTTCAACAGGGCATGGAGTGGCAATCGTGGTTGTCGGTGGAGTATTCGACCGACGTGATATTGTACTCCATCGAAGATAAGGGAAGGTTGGACGGATACCCGAAACTCACCGTGCCTATGACCCTTTACAGCACCCACTTTTGTTTTGGACAAGTGGGGTATCAACAGTCCCGGAGAGATTGTGATCATACACAAGAAACTAAACATTGTCAAAATCAACCTCAATTTTCAATAAACGATTGATCGTCTGTCGTGGTTGTGGACCATTTGGCTCTTCTCTCGGTCATTCCTCGCAGCTGTAAGGAGTGATCAACAGAGACAGTCAAAGATCACAAGCAGATAAGCGCGCCACCTAGAGAAATCAATGAGAGTGTCACAGCATGCAATGTGTCTGATGAAGAACACGTAATAAAGTGCGACAATTGTGACCTGAAACCGCGACTCCTAACTGTCAGAAGGCTAACAACAGCGGTGGGATTGGAATCCGACACATCGTCCCGAAGAAAAGGCCTGGATTCAGAAGACGGAGTCGGGAGGAGTAGTGCTGGAATGACCTGCAAATGGTGAGTGCGAACCGGTATCTGTTGAGCAGAGTTTTGGCACAAATTTCCCCGTTTTCACCTCGACGATTGGCACGCTAAACCCAGATGGGTGACTCCAAGAAAAATTTCATCCCGTTTGACGCGGATGAGCCGACAGTGTTCTTCCGAAGGCTACAGCGCATGGCAGATTCGGAGGAATGGTCCGACAAAAAAGCGTTCACGAAAGCGCTGGTTTTCATCTCGGAGAGTCACGAGTGGGTTGCGACGAAAATCGAGGAGAGCTTCCAGGCTACGATAAGGCCAGCGGCGCCTGCATTGTCGCAGTACCCGAAAATCTCGGCAGTGGAGAAGAAAACATTAGAATTGGTTGACCCTCCTAGCACCAGACAATTGCTGATGGATCGATTCGACCAGGTAAAACTGACCGTGGGAAAGCCGGTAGAGCAAGTGCGGCAGAGATTGGAAGATCTGTTCAGAAGATCGGTGCCGGAGGCTTCTGCGGAAACCATTGCTATGTTCGTGATCCGCCAGTTGATTCGAGGCGCGCCGGAAGCATGGCAGCTTCGGCTGAAGGAGCATAACTTCCAGACCGTGGCGCAGGTGGAGGCAAAGCTGAGAGCCTTAATGGACGCTGGGAAGAGCGAATTGGCGAGCGCACAGGTCGAGGTCCGCAGAGTGGAAACGTCATCGTTTGGGTCACGGCGGCCAACCAGAGATCGCGAGCGGCCGGTGTGCGGTCGTTGCAAGCGTCGCGGTCACGAATCGAAGGACTGCAAGACGGAATGTTTCGAATGCGGGAAAATCGGACATATGCGAAGCGCCTGCACGAAGAGGAAGGAACCTGGAGCAACGCCAAAAGAGGCACGACGAATTCGCGGGAACGAGTCGACGTTGTTGGAGGGAAATCCCGAGGTCGACAGTGGATCTCACGAATCGAGGATGATCGCTGCCATACGCAGGGGTGTGGTAGAAACATGTGACGGAAGAGAACAACGCCGTTTGTATCCTGATGCGAGTCTGGAATTCAAGTTGAGTTTCGGGTTTCGCGGCGAGCTGATACGGAGCGTTGTAGATACTGGATGTGCGTACAACCTGCTGCGGAAGGATATGTTCGACCGTATGTGTCCGAACAAGAAGCTGCTACCAGCATCGGTTGAGATGGTATGTTTCAACAAATCGATGCTCGACACCTTGGGAGAGGTCCAGCTGGAGATCGAACTTGATGCTCAAAGGAAGGTTCTGAGATGGATGGTGGTCGCGAGTGGTACGGATCCCATTCTCATCGGAATGGAAGGGGCAATCCAGCTGGAACTGACGCTTGTCGCAAAGGTCAGCCGAGCCATCCAGCCGTCAGGGCAACGACGGAATCCGTCAAAACTGGACGAGATTCTGGACGAGTTCAGAAGTGTGTTCTCGAAGGATCAGTTCGACGTGGGAAAAGTCGATTTTCAGCACGCCATTCCAACCATTGATGGTCGTGCGGTCTACAAAAGAGAGTACAAAGTTCCGGTCAATTTGGAGAAGCGAGCGATGGAAATGCTCGAGGCCATGAAGAGTAAGGGTCTAATCGAGGAGTGCGAATCGCCCTGGGCCGCCCCAGCCATTTTCCTAGAGAAAGGAAATGGTCAGCTGAGGTTGGTGGTAAACTATCAAGGGCTGAATGAGAAGACTGTGTTCGATCCATTTCCCATCCCGGACATGTTTGGAATTGTGAGGAAGGCGTCGAGTGGATACTTGTTTTCGACTCTCGATGCCCGAAACTCCTTTTGGCATGTTCAGCTGCGCCAGGAAGATCAACCGAAAACGGCATTCGTGAGCATGGGCCGGCAATATATGTTCAAGGTGATGCCCATGGGACTCAAAGGAGCGCCCGCGACGCTGACTCGGGCCCTTTCAAAAACTCTACGAGACGAGATCAGAGCGGGCCGAGTGTTCGTTTTCTACGATGACATAGTGATCTGCACGAACGACGACGTTGACCAGGAGCGGGCCCATCTTCAATTGCTGGAGAAGGTTCTCCGAAAATTGGTGCGAGATGGATGGAAGATGAACCGCGACAAGTGCAGATTCATGGAGAGAGAAGTTCAGCTGCTTGGACATCTCGTCAGACATGGGGAAATCCGAGTAACACCGTCCTTCCTGTCAGAGATGACAAGCTGGCCAGAACCGGAGAGCAAAAAAGAGCTGCAAAAATTCCTGGGGTTCGCCGGGTTTCACGCGAAGTTCATCCGAAATTACAGCAAGATCGCGGAGCCGCTGACGGACCTCACAGGGAGAACCACCTTCAAATTCGGAGATCGAGAGCGAACGGCTTTCGACGAACTCAAGCGAAAGCTGACGTCGCCGCCGGTGCTCCGCGATTACGACCCTGAGTTGCCGGTGACGTTAGTGACCGACGCCAGTGACTCAGGATGGGGTGCGGTGGTTGAGCAAGAAGGACATCCGGTAGAGTTCTGCTCGGGGAAGTGGAACTCAACGGAGAGGCGATACAGTACTACAAAGAAGGAACTGAAGGCTGTTCTAAACGGTGTCAGAAGATTCTCCTATTTCTTGGCGGGCACGCATTTCACGTTGGTCACCGACCACAAGGCCCTTGCGAGCGCAATAAGAGACAACTGCGAAGACAGTGAGCTCTTCAGATGGGCAAGAAAGTTGGACCCGTACTCCTTCTCCATCGTGCACCGAATGGGCAGCACGATTGGACACGCCGACGCACTGAGCCGCAAGCCTTCGCGGGACCAGCTGAGGAGGTTGACAGACCTGACGGAATTCGAAAGTGAGACAAGAAAAGATCCCATCCTCGACTACTTGGAAAGGAAGATTGGCGGCGAAAGCCCAGCAACACCACCAACCGGCTCGGAGGCAGAGCTAGCCTTTTACGAAAACCAGATCCGAAAGAACAACGTTCACGTGCATCAGGGTAAGGTGTCTCTGAGAGTCGATGGTGAATTCAGGGTAATAGTGCCTAAAGGTATGCGTAAGCAGGTATTTGGTTTCGCACACTCACACGAATTTGCAGGTCACCTAGGACTCGAGCGTACCCGGGCACGGATCAGAGAGAAATATTTCTGGTTCAGGAGCACCAAGGACATCCGGAGGTGGACTGCAGAGTGTCTGACGTGTGCGAAACACAACGTCAAGAGACAGAGTCCTGGTGTATCACAAAAAGCTGTGCCGGTCCGCGGCGTACCATTGTCGCAGTGGGCAATGGATGTTGTAGGACCTCTTCCATGTTCCGAAAAGGGAAACCAGTTCATCCTTGTTGTGACGGACCGCTTCACAAAGTGGATCGAGCTGTACGCGCTGGCGGACCAGAAGACTGAGCAGATTGTTCGATGCCTGGTCGACCTCGTGAGTCGATATTCGATACCAGCGGAGTTGCTAAGTGACAACGGCAGTAATTTCACTAGCCGATGCTTTCGCGCCCTGTTGGATGCCTTGCAGGTGCGCCAGATGCGGACGTCACCATATCATCCGGAGGGAGACGGAATGACGGAACGGTTCAATGCGACTCTGATGCAGACCTTGCGAAAGTATGTGGAGGAAGAACCAACAAAATGGGACGAGAAATTGCAGGCCGTCGCCTTCAGTTACCGGACATCGGTACATTCGGTAACAGGGTACAGTCCGTACCAATTGGTCTTCGGCAGACGTCCCCGCGAGCCCGTCCATTTCCTCCTTGATGCGGACAACGAGCCGACCGTTGAGCCCCTCGAGAACTTCAGACAAGCTGAGATCTGGCGGAAAACCGCCCTGGAGAGGATTCTGTCGGAGCAGAAGGGTCGAACAAAGGAGTTTCCGTCGATGTACAAGCCTGGCGATTTCGTGATGATCAAGAACAACGCGCCGAAGAGCAAGTTGTCCCCGAGGTACCGAGGCCCATTCGAGATCAAGGAAACTCTCAACCCTCACTACCTTGTAGACGTCGACGGGAAGCACAAAGTGATCCATGGCAACAACTTGACATTGTTCTTGAGACAAGGTGCCTTGGAGTCACACAGTGAAACCGACAGTTCGCCAATCGTTCACATCATCAATGAGGAGTCAACGCAGTCGGAAGCCGACTCACAATCAGGTGACGAAACGGACGGATTCATCTCGGAAGAGTGGTTCTCGGGAAGGGAAAGCTCCGAATCAGACGACACGGTTGTTGAGGACTCCGATCAAACAGGCGAGGCACAACAGAATGAAGTTCAAGTAGAGGAACAATCGGAGATAGGTCCCATAGACAATGTAACGCACAGCGATGTATCGACGAATCCAGCCTTAGGCTTCTTACCTTCAGAAACCTCCAGTGGGAGAACAGTCAAACCAAATCCTAGGTATTCATAAGTCATATGAATATTCGGTACGGAAATGATGTCGATATCTATTGTGTAAATGAGTAAGAACCAGGACAGTTAGTTGTGGAGGATAACATAAGTTAAACTTGTCAGATGAAGGTAAATTTGGCGAGACAAATTTAGGAGGGAGGAAGTTGTAAGGAGTGATCAACAGAGACAGTCAAAGATCACAAGCAGATAAGCGCGCCACCTAGAGAAATCAATGAGAGTGTCACAGCATGCAATGTGTCTGATGAAGAACACGTAATAAAGTGCGACAATTGTGACCTGAAACCGCGACTCCTAACTGTCAGAAGGCTAACACAGCGAAGCGCGAGCGGGTACGCTAGTAGTTTCTACAATTGATTCTACGCTCACTTATGGTGGTAAGTATATACAGATCAGGTAGCATTTCGTGGTCTCCAGCACCAGTGTCTCAGCGTTCTGGGCGATGATTTTCGCATTTTCATGGTCAGGTATGCCGATAGCCATCTCCCACTTGGGTCTCCCGCTGGGCGATTTCTTCGTGAGACCGTGAAATAGCTTGTGTTTCTGTAGCGTGATGTGGGTGGGGTCGTAGACAAAGGTTTCCGTGAGCAAAATGTAGTCGTGGGATTCTAGGGTGTCTTGTTCTGGGTTTTCTGACAGACTCCTGAGGCCTCCGACGTTCCAGAGGAGCCCTCTCCCTGTCAGAGTCGGTGTACTCGTGTCTTCATGGAGTCATTGTTGCATTGCGCGCACCCCGTCTCGGGTGGCAGCGTCCTCCTCCCGGAGTCGTTTCCGTTCATTCACTGCTTGAGTCCCAAAAACTCTATACTATTCGAACTCGCCACGATAGGGTCTGATCTGGAATCCATACGTCCATTACAAAGGATCCATGGGATCACCAAAACAACCTTCGGGTACTTGCACGTGGAAGCTGTCGTAAAAGTCCTGATTTCGTCCTCCAAGTTTCGTTTCTGTGACGTCCTCTCGACGGTTTTGCTCACTTCCGTCAAGAAGTACGGCTTGCACAGAACGTCTCCTGTGTCTGGCACATGGAAGCCGCAGTGGTTGTGGGCCTGGTTGTTGCATTTTTCGCATACAATCCCAGTGCTCGAGGACTGGAAACCGCCGTTGCAGGTCACGCAACTCGGTCCTTGGTTCGATTCGATGTCGCCAGCGAGTAGCAGGATTCCGACCGCCACCGATCGTAGCATGTGCGGCTTGCTCGTCCGTGTTGATCTGATGCTCACGAACACACTGTAGGTCTCAAACTGCTTCACCGAGGTCTTTTCCACTTCCGGGTCACGTTTTTCCATACTTCGATCGCTTGATCTCACGGTAACTTGAGCTATTATCAGAGCGCAAACGAATCGCTGCCATGCGTGTGCCGCCATCTTGGAACTCATATTTGAGCGCAAATTATTCGCTGGCTCGTATTTTTGCCTTATTAGGAAGATCTCTGTACATCTACTCTGAGGTTTCTTTCATGGTCTCTGTTCCCGATCATGTCTTAACCTCCTCTCATGTTCTTCCTGCGTCTCCGACCTTCTCTCTCGTCTCATCTGTTCTGCCTCACTCGTCAGTTGCCCCACCCGACGCCGCGCCGCGCCGCACAGTGTGCAAAAACCCGGAATTAGGTGGACGAAACTTGATATCAACTTGATTCCGCCCCGCCGGGAATCGCTCCAACTCAGCCCCTTACGCGGTCTTCGGCGGAGGATTGCTGCAGCGGCTCTTTCCATTCCAATCATACATTTGGCATCGAGGTCGGAAATTGGAAAAACCGCGAATAAGCGGAGTCCGCGAATAACGAGTCCGCGAATAACGGGGACTCACTGTACACCGAAAGCCGTGCCAGCATGGCGCTCAGATCAAAACCGTTCATATTCGCCACCTCCCCGTCGTATTCATCCATCTGTTGTGTGCAGAGCTGTGCGCCGAGGTAAAATCCTCGGCGGCGGCGCAGCGCGCCGCGCGTTCAGAGGCCAAGGAAATGTGCCGAAACAGTGCTTCGGTCGCGGTGCCAGCGCTGTAGGAGCATACTAGCCGGCTAGAGTTGCCGGCCTTCGGCCGGCCCTCTTGGCTGCCCCGCGTTCCCCCACTCGACGATTACGGCTCCTCCGACCTGTCATGCGGGGCGGGGCGGGTTGGAAGATTACTACGGGGTTTTGTATCAATTGGAAGATCGGCAATGAATCCTGGAGGAGAGTTTCCTGCCGACTTTGACGGGCGACAATGGTTCGATTCGAGAGTTCGTTTGATCATCATAATATTTTTATTGTTGAAAGAACGAATTCGAAGGTTTGGATTTTTGAGACGTTCGTCGAGATATTAGTCAAGATAATCATCCCTCCTACAATACTTCTTTGTAAACTACATTCCGTGTTTTTCCTTCCTGCGCGAATAGGGAAATATTCCTTGGCTATCCAACTCGAGAGAGGGCAGCGTAAAGTTGACCGTGCGAGAAACATGGCGACGACAGCCACCTCATTTAACGTTGGCGCATTGAAGCGTCCTTCGTGCTCACCGACCGGTGTTTTTTCGCTTTTATGATAAGTTTGTATCTATCCGTCGGCATTATCTCCAACCGAGTTTTGAATTCGCGAATGAGGCTGTTGTGTTCGTTGAATAGACGTTGCAGTATGGACACGATCTCGTGTCGCGCGTTTGGCATGAGACTACATCGTTGATCTATTCGAGATTCTTCTTCTCCTGTGAAATAAACCTGCAGTAATTTGGGCGTTTCACCATCGGGGGGCAGCAGAGAACCGACTTCGGGGTAAATCTGCCCCCGTTTCTTGAAGGTTGTAGGGATGAATTGGAGGGGAACTGTCCTCCCAGACAATGTCACCTGGAAGCACGAATCGTAGCCTCTGATGTTTGCCAGGAAATGCTTCGATTCCGAAGTTCGGACAGACATGAGAGATCGTAGATCATAGGGTGGAGGTTCCAGCTTCGGTAATTCTGCCATTCCACTCTAGCAGCATGTTCCTGGAGGCTCCTTTTCGAATGATCTGGCCCGACAGAAGTCACATATTTGATCCATTGCGCCAATTTCTATCGCTGGATTCGCAGAGCATCGATATTTGGATCATAATTGAATGCGGCCAACTTCAAATTCGAGATTTGCCGTGTTCTGCTCGTTCGGTGGCGCACTCTCGGTCGATCAGCAGCCAGTCGTCGGTCATGTTCTTCATTCGTTTCATCATGTCTCGCCTGCGCCATTTGCTGCCGTTGGTATTCCAGTCTGAGATTGCGTGGTTCTTCCGATTCGTCTTGGGATGTTCTCCGCCGTTGATTTTCCACTCGGAGTTCACGTTGTTCTTCTGACTCTTGGCGTCTCGCTCGAGCTGTTCTCCGTCGTTGCTCCTCCACTCGGAGTTTACGTTGTTCTTCTGACTCATGGCGTCTCGACCGAGATGTTCTTCGTCGTTGATCGCTGAGCTTGTCTTCACTATCATATTCCGTCTCCCTTGATCTCATCAGCTCCACGGTACGTCTCTGACTCCTAAGCCGTTTCGAATCCGTTCAAATTTTCTCGTTTGAAATAGAACACACCACGCTAGAGGGCGCTCATTGGATTTTCCGGCGCAAACGATTTCGCCGCACCGCGACGCGTCGCCCGGCGTTT
Organism: Neoseiulus californicus; assembly: GCA_028455905.1. NCBI lineage: Eukaryota > Metazoa > Arthropoda > Arachnida > Mesostigmata > Phytoseiidae > Neoseiulus > Neoseiulus californicus. The sequence continues at coordinate 14,709,893 of JAMQGS010000006.1, forward strand.
CTCTCAGAGGCTTCGAAAGCATCACTCGACCGATTTCGGAGATGCAACTTCGGTCCTACACGGATGCAGCAAAGGATGAATCTGATTTGAGCACAGGGTCAGCCGATATCACAGTGTATCCGCGGCGACGAAAAATACTTATGGTCACGCTTGAACTCCACGGCGCCACTGTGCCACTGCGCCCAGAGCGGGATGAAAACTGCATGGCGACCTAGGGGGGGACGCCGATGAAACTATCCAGCCCCATACCGGACGGTTAGGCCCATCCTTGACGATTTGCATAGCGGTCATACATACAAACAAACAAACAAACAGAATTTGATTTTTAATAATATATAGATGGTTTTATCTTTTTCAAGGCTTTCAGAAGGCTTTGCCCTTCTCTTTAATGGATCCATCCGGCCCGGTCAGTCGACCAAAGACTCTCCAGACCTACGGTGTGAGAAAATCGAGCACTGATGATCGAATGAGCGTAAACCCCATTCTTCAAAACAGAATTCGATTTCTAACGTTCCTATCGCTGATTGCTGCTGCTGCGCGATTCGAAGCACTCAAAACTCACCGGCGACCTGTATCTTCTTGGATCGGTTTTGTGCAGTATAACCACGCTCCGCAGGGCAGTCTCCTCGAATCCTTCGCCCCGGGAATCGGAACCATTGGAGGAGTTCCATCGCTCATCGAATCGGTAGGATTCGACTTGAACGGGCGGATTCAACATGTTCTCAACTAGGGATCTTGGAACTCGTGGTGCTCCTGTAGGAATCTGTAAGTCGGTCTGAGGTTGATTGAGCCACTGCAAACCGAATACAGCAGAGAGTCGTTGAAATCGTCCGTAGAGGATCAAACTTGCATTCCAACTCGGGATTCCATCGTCTTGAGACAGTTCCATTACACTCCACCTACCTCGTTGCTGTCTAATCAAGAAAATGCAAGTGTTGATTGTTGAGCTTCGTATGCCTGAGTATTCAGAAAGGAGACAGGATCTTAGCCCCGATGGAACCGACGAAGTAATGATGAACAGTGGGTCATCCTCCCGCGTCTACCTCTATCCTTGTTCCCCAGAAGCCTGAAAAATTCGCGAGTGCTTCCTCGGTGCGCCGATTACATTTAGTTTCGGCGTCAAGGATTTCTGAGAACGCATAACATGGTTTCAAGCAGCGAAGAGCAACGATGCGACGAGGATGGAGAATATGGGAGTCCCGGGCCGACGCTAGATCAACAGCTTAGCGAATCAGAGGAGCACGCTGGCGCGGCGCCGGCGTGTCGGAACTTTTCAATATCTTTTTTTCTGCGACAAGAATAGCCGTTAGCTGTAGTTATGCTCTTAGATTTACATTCCTGCGTACGTCCAACCTAGAGAACGATCCGATTTTTTGCCTCAAGAATCCGAGGAGCCCTTTGCAAGTAACGCTGAACTGAAAATGAGATAATTGTTGGGCGAGCTCACCGGAGTCGAGTTCTAACACCTTAGGCATCAACCCGATCCTCCAAACCGCACGCGCCCATCGAGTCATTCCGCCTACAGAACTGCTCTCATGAGCAGTCTGCCGGCTGGAGTTCAGCGAAGTCTCCTCGAACGAGGGGTCAGCGTTCCTCGAAACAAGAGTGTTGACCTCATATTCAGTAGCTTAGATCACTCGGTAGTCTTGCGAATCCTGCCTACAGAAATCGGGTTTTCTTGTGCACACTATGAAGTCTGCGCAGTTTTCTTGATGATCATCCTAGTCTCGCACCGGTCATCAAATCAGAATCACCCACTATGTACGTGAAGGCACTGGAACCGGGAATTATTTCAGAACCGCGTTTTTCTGTCACGACGTCGTCAATGATTCATCGGTCGGAGACGTTTCTTCTCAATCGTACTCATGATGTACTCTGCTATCGCTTCCAATGAATTAGATCAAATCAATCAGTCCACATGGTGGAGCCCACGAGCCCTGTGTTGTTTGTGCTACTCAAAGCTTCTATGACCATCAGCCAGAACGATGGCGCGAACACCCTGAGCTCGGCATCGGCGATCGAGAATTCGATCGCTGTTTCGCGGGAAAACGTGTGAACAGAGCTCGTAGCGACCGGCTTTCTTCGCTCGTGATCGGTTAGTCGAAGTCGAGTTGCTGAATGACGCTCAATTGAGCCTCGCTTAGCGCTCTGGCTACGCGATGATGGGTACACAGATGAGCTCCAGTCTCGCGGCGCCCCCTGAGCTAAGCGGGAGGAGGAGCATTCAGACAAGTTGTTTATAAACCTTCTTCTCAGGCCTCAAACCTTCTTCTGCTTCTGAAGCACACAGTCACCCAGGGTGCGTTTTGGAGATGTTAACCACAATGTTCGCCGTGAGTATTGCATCGACGAATTAGGATTCCCACATCGAAATAGAGGTCGGTCCTAAATTTCTGAGTTTTCGCTCCGTTTTACAGAAGATCGCGGTCGTGGTTGTGACTCTCTTGGTCAGCGCTCGCGCCAGATCTATCTCAGTGTCAACGTACGGCAGTCATATCGACGTCCCCGCGTACGAATCTCACGTCGCCGTCCCAGCCTACGCCGCACCTGCCTACCCCGTGCGGTGCGGGGTAGGCAGGTGCGCCCCGCACCGCACGGGGCACAATATGATAGTGACACAATATGATAGTGTCTTCACTATCATATTCCGTCTCCCTTGATCTCATCAGCTCCACGGTACGTCTCTGACTCCTAAGCCGTTTCGAATCCGTTCAAATTTTCTCGTTTGAAATAGAACACACCACGCTAGAGGGCGCTCATTGGATTTTCCGGCGCAAACGATTTCGCCGCACCGCGACGCGTCGCCCGGCGTTTCTCTCAGAGGCTTCGAAAGCATCACTCGACCGATTTCGGAGATGCAACTTCGGTCCTACACGGATGCAGCAAAGGATGAATCTGATTTGAGCACAGGGTCAGCCGATATCACAGTGTATCCGCGGCGACGAAAAATACTTATGGTCACGCTTGAACTCCACGGCGCCACTGTGCCACTGCGCCCAGAGCGGGATGAAAACTGCATGGCGACCTAGGGGGGGACGCCGATGAAACTATCCAGCCCCATACCGGACGGTTAGGCCCATCCTTGACGATTTGCATAGCGGTCATACATACAAACAAACAAACAAACAGAATTTGATTTTTAATAATATATAGATGGTTTTATCTTTTTCAAGGCTTTCAGAAGGCTTTGCCCTTCTCTTTAATGGATCCATCCGGCCCGGTCAGTCGACCAAAGACTCTCCAGACCTACGGTGTGAGAAAATCGAGCACTGATGATCGAATGAGCGTAAACCCCATTCTTCAAAACAGAATTCGATTTCTAACGTTCCTATCGCTGATTGCTGCTGCTGCGCGATTCGAAGCACTCAAAACTCACCGGCGACCTGTATCTTCTTGGATCGGTTTTGTGCAGTATAACCGTGAAAACTTCTTCAGACGCCATGATGCACCGTCTACAGCTATTGTGAGGCGTTCGAATTTCTCGAAAATGTGCGATGATGGCACGTTCGCGGGAGAGAGGGATCTCACAACGCAAAGAAATGAGCGAGAAACACATTGGGAAGAGCACGCAGCACGGGGTCACGGAAGCCACAACGGGAAAAGATTTGCTCCGGAGCAGGAAACACAGTGGAGGTATTTTATCGAGAATAACCCTTTGGTTTGCGCGAGCGTCGTTTTGTTCCGCTTGCGCTCAGCTCTGATTCCGATTGCTAGTAGACGATCGAAGCTGGGGTTCGGTTACTCATGATCTGCAGCAATTCAGTTGTCCCGGATTGACAAATTTTTAATATCATCTTCAGGTTTAGAAATCATGAACTCGGGGGGGGGGGGTGAAAGGATCTCCCAATTCGCGCAGCTCGCCACCACGCGTCGCGCTGCGCCGAGGAAATTTCGCGGCGGCTGGCGGCGGGAAATCAGACGCGGCGCGCCAGCGCGCCTGCGTACATCCGGCGTGGCGCACAGCTCTGGTTGTGTGTTTCAGGCCGCAGCTGTGTCCGGTGCAGGGTAAGATTTGCAACGATGGAACGATCGTCCGGCTGGTTGGGGTGCACAATCCGAGCTCCGAGGTCACGCGGTCCGGGTCCGCAATGAGTGGCTGACGGAGATACGGTCGACTCCCTTGGGAGCGTCACAAACATCATCAAGGATCACCGGCGCACGCTTCCATCTGAAGTCGCCTCCGGAATCGCGACAGTCTCCCATCTCCAAAGTGGTCAACGCCATGCAAGCATAGTGAAACCCCGATTGATTTCCCCTTTGAGAGCTCCACACGATGAGAAAATGAACCACAGCATGCCAATTTATACACAAGCCCTGACCCTTCAACCTTCACTAACGATGAGCTTTTACTGTCCGGAGCACGACTACCTCCTCATCACCCTTTCCAGTTAGCTACAACTTCTCCGAGAGGTTTCCGTTCTGCACACAGATGGCACCTTTAAGGTCGTTCCGCAAAAGCTTTGCGACCAACTATCATATCATATCATATCATACTTACTAATAAAGCGTGACAGTGGCAAAAAGTTTTACAAAATGCACCGAAAACGGAGTCGAGTTGTTCGACTCGGAGCTCCCGTCGCCGACGACCCCATACTCGCACGGAAATCTCATCGGTCAGATTTTCCGGCCATCTCCAATGCGGATCTACTTTGCGTCAGGGGCGGCGGAGAGTTCTGACGTCGTAGAAGACGACGAAGTCTGAGTCGCGTGCTTGCGACCGGCCTTACAGCGCGAGTCATCTCAATGAGCTCGCACACTTGGACCCTGCTGCTGAAACCGGTGCCGGCGGGGGGGACGAGCGACCGCGCGAAGCGCGGTCGACCCCTGGGGGCCGCGCGGAGCGCGGCCGGCTGGTTTTGTATGCACGGCAACTGGAACGGCCATGTTAGTTCACATTTTGGCGCGAAAGCGCCTTTGAGTTCATCAAGGAGGGACGGTCGAGGGTAAGAGATGGGTTCACGGATCTCCGGTTCGCGGGGACCGGTGAAACTAAAATCGGTTGTGGAGGTAGGGGAAAAACGGACGAAGGTTTCCGCAGAATACTGAAGTTAGTGCCACGGGCCTTTTATGAATTCTCGGGGTCCTACGGAATAGTACTGAGGAATTGGTACATCGTTATCGGTCGGGGGTTGGAAGGAAGACACTTTTTCGTTTAAAAAAACGAAGTTCCGTTCAGGGGTACACTGAGTCAGAGAAACTCAACCAGTTGGTGCAAGCAAAACCTGTTATGGCAGGAAAACGGCGTGATATCGGGCGATCGACCCGAAGCGCGAAGAGGAAAGAAGCGCCAGGCGAATGAAGGAGACTGAACAGACGGAGTGGCAGTCGAGGGTAGTTTTGACCAGCGACTGAGGAGTGGAGGCAGCGGGAGAGTGAGTCATAGTGAGCCGGGAGGGTCGAGAAACAATTATGAAAATGTTGAAGTACTGGTTCGACTGTGCGAACCCGTGGAGGTGTGGCAGAGAGCCTCGGAATATTTTCAGGAAATCTAGAGAAGAACGAGTTTGGACATGTCTGTAACGTTTGACGTTTGTGATCGATTATGGTTTGTCCGAGATCTTAAGGCAGTGACGATCCCGGTAGCGAACTTTCTAGAGGTGTATTTCCCGGAAGAGAATACCGGTGAGTTCGAATTATCTAGTTAATTGTTTTCAAGTTTGTCGGGCAGGGAGGATACCGCCTCTGAGTGAAAGGAATGGATACAAGTACCCAGAGAAATCTATGAATTTGCCAAAGTTGGATCCGGTGAGTGAGCGATTGATTTCACCCAGAATACCTTACATGCAAATACGACGTTTACGATATGGGGGATCGTATGGAATCATAGGGCAGGTCATCAATGTGCCAGTTGAAGTCAACACGATGGTCACGTGTCTGCCTCGATCGTTGGATAATGATTATGCATTCAATGTGAATTTGGAGAGAAAGATCATCCACAAATCGTCGTATTTTAGTGGATACGTGCACAAATCCGTTATAGAAGCTTGGTTGCGGTTCCTGGTCGAGCAACCATTGTATAAACATTATGATATTCGGGTTGATTGGGGTATTTTCGAAAACTCGGTAGATACCACGCAAACAAGAAACGGAGAAGAAGATGTTATGGAGACTCTCAATACGGATAGCGTTGCCGAGTCCGAGTTACTCTACGCGAGGCAGCACACAATGCTGTGGAATGAAGATCATGTCCTGGAAGTCTCTCCTGGACAAAAGAATAGTTCCCCGGAAAGTCTGTTATCCGACAAATACGCCGAGGAATTGTCGTTCCAAGGTAGATATTTTGGACGAGCCCGGGACATTAAGACCAATGGAACCAGTAGTGTATGCGGTAGTCCTTACAGTATGTGTACGTCAGAAATCCGACGATGTGATCGTCGAGGTGCTACACCACAGCATGTTTTATATATGGCGAGGAAAATTCTTCGGTTTCGAGTTCGTGATGGAATTCAGAACATGTTGCGATGCCTACGCACTAGGGGTCGCAAGAAACCGCAATTCTGAAAAACCGCGGTTTGCGATTAATTGCAAACCGCAGCGCCAAAACCGCGGTTAATCGCAGAATAACCGCACGCAGTTTTTGCAAGGGATTCAGTTGGAGAACCCAACTTAATATTATTTTATACATACCGAGGCAACAGCGATATCCTGTCTAGGTAACGATAACTGTCGCGACCCACGAAAGCTTCGTGTGCCATACGAGAGATCACCAGTACACAGCTATCAAGGAGACAGCAAAATCGAGACCGTTCGGGATCAAACGAACCTTCGAGAGTGGAGGGAGACAGGCTTGCACGGTATTTTCCAAGGAGCAGATGGATTGAATCGCCGATGGTATAAAGATTTCTTTGTGGTTTCACACAAAGCGAGGATGTTCTGGCATTTACTCCTCGACGGACTCGGATACAAGATTCTTTTGCTTTTACCCGTAAGCATTGTGTACAGTGGGCGTCGGACTTACTCCTTGTGAAACACGGCTATACCCAACTCTTGCATCTGCCTCTCTTCTGGACGCCGCTCATGCTTTTTTTCGATGCGAAACGAAAAACGAATGGAATATTCCGATGATCGAACCGCGCGAACAGATTCCCAACTGAGCGACTACTATGGAACTCATATAGAAAACCATCACCCGCGTCATGTTGCGTATCGCCTTGATTTGTGCGGATTGTGCGGCAGAGATCAGCGCAGCCATGCTCCCGCATGCGTCCGGCGTCTTCTTCCACTGACCATGATCCGTAACCCAGCGTAACTTAATCTCGTCTGCTCAGCGCACACAGGAGAGGCGTCCGCGCAGCGCAGACTCTCGAATCCACAAAATGATAGCCCCCAAATTCAGGAGTATTCAGTCTACGGGTTGCCTCATTTTTCATGCCCACGCGTAGATTTCGATGGGATCCCGAGGTGTCTGACTCGAGTCCGCTGCGGCTCTCACTCGGGAAAGCGGAGACATGGGTCTTTGACTGAGCGAAAAGATCCCAATTGTCAGATTCCCCGCCTCAAGACACGAGCTTCGCGGCATGTTCCAATAGCCGGTATCATTTTCCAGCTTCTTTCATCGGTAGGGGATGAGAATCTGGTCAATTTACTTGCGGTTATTTTGCGGTTAACCGCAAAAAAATGCGGTTATTTTGCGGTTAATAACCGCAAAATATTGCGGTTAACCGCGGTTATTAACCGTTGAGACCCCTACTACGCACAACTAAGCACATTACTCGGAGCATGATAGAAGGGTTCTTTACGGTGAGGCGGGTGGCGAGTTGGGAGGGGTCTATGCGAGATCGCCAAACATTTCTACGGATGGATGCATTCGGGCGGTCGGAGGAAGGGTGGTTGGCGTCCATTTTTAAATGGCCTTTTAGGGTGCTGATCCTGGATTCGTCCGCCCATTGATGGATAGAATTTCGCTGAGAGTTTCTCACGAGGACTTCGGGTCTTTTTACGAGCGGTTCCGCAACCGTGGAGATTGGTGCGATGTAATGCGGATAACGTATCGATCTCCGAGCTATGAGCTCTCCGAAAAGTAAAATGGAGCAAGATATTCGGCGTGAAGCGATGATGTTCGATGATGGGTCGGACAGTGTGATTTTTTTGTCTCCATGGCAGGATGAGCGGGGGAATGGAGGATAAGTGAAGGTCCTCAGAAGCAGTTCGGAGCGGCAGATGGCTTTCGAAGAGGGAGGAAATGCGGAGCATGTCGCTGATGCTCGCTCAACTAACACAAGACTTTCCCTAACAATTGACATTGAGGAATAGGAAATTGCTGTATACTGCCCTTTTTAGAACTAGGAGGATCGGGGACCGACCCCTCGTTCATCTTTCCGTGAGCTCCCTTGAGTCGATTCAAAACTGAAACCACTCGCTCTGCGTGTAACGGTTTCTGCGCGCGCATTTCCTGTTGAGAAGTACGACGTCGCGAGTTCACAGGTGCAGGGAGTTGAGAATTCTAGATTCGTGGTTTTCCTAGTAAGTGTGAAAGTTTCAAGGTAAGAAGGTCGCGGTAGGGTCAAGGACTCCGAGGAAGGAGACTCGTCAGTTGCCGTCGACATCGCAAGGTCGCAGGCAGTGTTGGGAGCCCCAAAGTAGGGGACTCGCCAGGCAGCGGTCTCAGTTCCGAAGTCTAAAGGCCGCACGTAGAGCCGAGAACTCCGAAGTAGGAGGATCGTTCTCGGTGTGGCCGATACTGGGATAGGAAGGCCGCGGTAAGATTGGCAAAGCCGAAGTAGGAAACGCTCCGGGGAGGGTTTCAAATCCAAGGACATAGGTTGATTTGGGAGCCCCCGAGTAGGGGACTTGCCAGGCAGTCAGATTGTTAGAGCTGAAGTTGGGAACGCTCCAGGGAGGGTTCCACTTTCAGGGCATAGGTTGACTTGGGAGCCTCAAAGTAGGGGACTCATCAGGTAGTGGTTTCGTTCCAGAGCCTGACGGCCGCACGTAGATTCTAGAACTCCGAAGCAGGAGCGTCGTTCTCGGTGTGGCCAAGCCTGGCATAGGAAGGCCGCAGTCAGATTGATTGAGCTGAAGTTGGGAACGCTCCAGGGAGGGTTCCACTTTCAGGACATAGGTTGACTTGAGAGCTCCAAAGTAGGGGACTCTCAGGTAGTTTCGTTCCAGAGCCTGACGGCCGCACGTAGATTCTAGAACTCCGAAGCAGGAGCGTCGTTCTCGGTGTGGCCAAGCCTGGCATAGGAGGGCCGCAGTCAGATTGATTGAGCTGAAGTTGGGAACGCTCCAGGGAGGGTTCCACTTCCAGGACATAGGTTGACCTGGGAGCCCCAAAGTAGGGGACTCATCAGGTAGTGGTTTCGTTCCAGAGCCAACCTAGCGTCCATATTTGTAGCATCCGTAAACCACAGCTAGTGTCGGAAACTCCGAAGGAGGAGAATAGGCCGTGGTTTGCATCAGTTCAAAAGAAGAAGGTCGCAGTGAAATTGAGAACTCCAGAGTAGGGGGGCTCTCTCACTCGAAATAGTTATCACAGGCCCGGAGTCGCAGATGGTCCATCCTTGACCGTGCTTGTCTTCAGTTCCCGGTGATCCCTTCTTTTCCTCCTGTTAGAGATCGAGAACACAAACTTTCACTTGAATGTTCACGAATTAATTTATTCTCGCTTCACACGCCGAACCGCGCGTCTGCCGCGGTGGCGATCTCTTCTGCACTACTCTCTCTACGTATCGTCTTTCTCTTGTGCTCGACATCAAACGTGCAGGAGGTCTTTTGGGAAGTGGCGCGCGAAGCGCGCCGGAAAGAATCGGAACTACCTAACATTCGGGCATCCTGACTGAGCGACGTCCGCGTCGCGTTGACTGCTAAAAACGATCTATGAATTCACACTATCACAAATATGTACAACTTGCGTAACTCCAGAGATCGTGATCTACCTAGCGATTTTCAACGTATATACAATGCTTCTTTTTTGGACGGTCGTATCTCATTTTGCGGCATGATCAGACAGACGGATCGAAGGGCTTCATGGGCTTCTTGACTCTTGCTGAACGGCGAACAGGGGAAACGGTCTGTGTCGGATTAGACTTCCTGGCGCCTCGTTTCCTTGGTCTGGAACGACGACTTTCTGAGCTCCCGTTCTCTTCGGCGCTGATTTCTCCTGGCGGATCTGCAAGGTTCTCAACGTTCGTTAGTGACTGTCCCACCGGACCCCTGAGAGAATCGTGTGAGTCAGGATTCAAACTTGAAAGCGGCGAACTACTATCTACACCACCCTGCGAACCACCAAAGAGTCGGAGCTGGCTGATGTGAGCCACACTCGTATACTCGCGAGTTTCATCGAGCGAGGCGACCGCGTACGTATCCTTGTCGAGGACACGGGTGACGACGAGAGGTCCGCGGAAGATGGGGTCCAGCTTTCGTGATGTACCATCCGCCGGTCTCTGGGGAGCTGAAAACCACACTATGTCGCCTGCCGAAAGACGCTCCGCAACACGATGCTTTTTGTCGTAATATCGCTTCGCCTCCTCAAACGACCTCTTCAGACGATCCCTGGCGTCTCTCCGTAGTTTCTCCGGATCATCTGTAGTCTGTGATAACGGATGCAAAACCGGATTCAGGAATCGGTCTGTGGTTTCGGGGTTGAATCCACAAAGTAGACGAATCGGGGTTTCGCCGGTTGCCTTGTTGATCGAGGTGTTCAGCAGAAGTTGGATTCGTTTGATGTAAAGATCCCATCTGCCCATCTTTCGGGCATGGAACATCTTCGCCAACAACGGTGTGAGAACGCCATTTACGCGCTCGACCTGTCCATTGGCCTGGGCTCTCCGAGGACACGTGAGATGCTGCTCAATCTTCAGTCTGGATGTGAACGATCGGAACTTCTTGGCCGTGAATGACGTTCCTCTGTCGGTGGTCAGGTGTGCTGGTACTCCCCAATCAGCGATGAATCTCTCGACGGCCTTGATGCTTTCTTCTGCCGATGTGTCGCGCGTTGCCTCCAGGTAGACGAACTTGGTTAGCCTGTCGACAATGACCAGCACGTACGAGCGTTTCGAGAAACTCGTTGGATACGGACCGACAAAATCAGCATGGACCCACTCGAAGGGTTGCTTCGGAATTGGAATTTGTTGAAGGAGCCCGGGCTGTTTGCCGCTATTCCTCTTGTGGGCGAGGCAAGCGATGCACCTGGCGATATGATCTCTCACGTATCTTCGAATTCGGGGAAACCAACACATTCTCAGAATTTTCGCCACCGTCTGGGCGACTCCGAAATGACCCTGCAGGTCATGTGCCCTGATAACCGTCGCTTTTCTCTGACTTTCCGGAATCACCAGAAGACTGACTGTGGGTGTACGCTTGTATAGCCGACCCTCGTAGATTTCGAACGAATCAACGAGCCCTTGCTCATGAGAAGTTCGCTCAGCTGGTGGTTTTCTGAGGATGTCCATCTGACGTTGGATGTGAGGGTCTTCCTGTTGGATCGCGGAGACCTCATCCAAGTAGGTGATACGCGGCGTGAAGGGATTGTTGGACTCTGTCGGCTCTCTTCTCACCCACTCGGCGATATCATTGTCGATCTCCGACTCGGGAACATCCGTGACTCCACAGTAGATGCGCTCCACAGCGATTGCAGGCCCCTCGGTCGGGTTACGTGACAGTGCGTCGATGTGGCTCATCTTCGCACCCGAACGGTGCTCAACTGTGAATCTGAAGTCCTGAATGAGTGCCAGCCAACGGGCCATCTGAGGGTTTCGAGTAGTCTGAGAGTTGATGCTGAGAAGTGCCTGACAATCAGTCACGAGCTTGAATGTCCGACCGATGAGGAACGGCCGTAGCTTCTCGAGACCGAACTTGATAGCGAGCAGCTCTAAACGGGATGAATGGTATGACGACTCAACTTCGCTGCACTTGCGGGAGACACAGCGAACTAGGTGTAGTCTTCCGCTTGGATCGGGTTGTAGCATCATGGCCGCCAGACCAACGGAAGAAGCGTCCGTGTGGAGTTCGATCGCTGCATCAGGGTTGAACAGCATGAGCACTGGCGGCTCCCGCATGATGGTCTTGAGCCTCTCGAATGCCGCTTCTTGAGTCTCTCCCCAGGCGAATGCAGTCTTCGCCGACGTTAATGATGTAAGCGGTGCCACCACGGTTGCGTATCCGGGAGTGAATCTCCGGAAGAACCCGGACAGTCCGAGGAACTGACGCACCTGTGTGGCGTTGGTTGGAGCTGGGTACTCGTCGATTGCCCTCAACTTGTCCTCCGTCGGCGAGACGCGACCATTCTTGATGAGGAGGCCCATGAACGTTACTTCGTCGTAGCCGAATTTGCACTTCTGGGGGGTTCAACGTTAGCCTCGCCTCTCGCAGCCTTGAGAAAACCTTTCTCAGAGTCGCAATCAATGATTCGAAGCTTGCTCCCTTCACGAGGACGTCGTCAAAGAAGTAGAAACAGGATCTCTCCCTGCGCAACTGACCCAGCACGAGCGACACCAAATTGTTGAAGACAGCCGGACCATTCTTGAATCCGAACGGGAGTCTGTTGAATTGACCAGTCGAGTCGGGAGTGATGAACGCAGTGTACTTTCGAGATCTCTTGGACAGCGGAATTTGCATGAATTCCTGCATGAAGTCTAATTGGGCGAACCAAGTTGCCTGAGACAAATCCATTAGTTCGTCTTCTATGTTAGGTATGGGCCAAGGTAGGTCAACCGCAATCTCATTCAATTTCCTGACATCAACCACGACTCTCTTTTTCGGGGTCTTACCTGGCAGGATACGAGTCACCACAAACGCTGGGCTTGCGAAGGGGCTTCGGGTGTCGGAGACTATTCCAACGTCCTTCCATTCCTTCACTTGCTCCTCCATGAATGTGCGATCCTCGGGAGCCAGACGATAGGGCTTTGAACGGGGTGGAAGCCTCCCTGGCTGCAATTCGATCTCTGCTTCAACGAGATCTGTATGACCAAGTTCCTTCAGCGAAAACGAGAAAACGTCGCGATACTCGTTTATCAGCTCCATGATGACGCGTCGTTGATCGCCGGACAGCTTCGGTCCCAGATCGCTCCGTGTTGCTCGATAGTCCTCTGACATCCTACAACATTATTGAACGAAACTACACGATTATCGGCAAATCCGGCGGGCGAGGAACCCTTGGACAACTGGGCCAATCGGAAGTCCTCCTCCGCCAGGATCTTACAGTCACCCAAACGATCACCAGGACGGACATAGACGACATGCGAACTTGGATTCTCGACGGGAAGCTTCACCGATCCGCTCTCATTGCTGTGATAAACGAAATCACAGTCCGAGCTGCGGACGACGAGCGCCGAATTGGGCCTTGTCCTTGCCTCCACGAAGGCTACGGTCTGCGGCTGAAGCTCGATCGTGCCAACCGCGCGGGGTCTGGCCGTCTGTGCTTCCTCTATCCGTCTGAGAACCGATTCTGCCGGGCCGACCATGAACTTGTCCCCCATCCTCAGCAGAGCGAGGTGCGGCAAGTCGAGGAAGGTTCGACCAACGAACAGATCTTCCGGGATCGCGTCATCGGCCACCACCATGGCCTCCACGTTATCCGCTCTTCCCTCATCCACCTGTAATGAAGAGAAAGTGACGCGCCCAAAGGCGTACGTCGCGGGTGTAGATACGTCGCACAGTGGGAGATTCGTGCTCGAAACCTCAAATCGCGTGCTTCGCGGTTTTGAAGTATAAAACGTTGGATTGAACCTAGAAAGGATGGTCGCATAGGCTCGAGGAGGTTGTTCGGGATAGACCAGATGAAGATCTGTCGAAAGGAATTGCCACCGCCCCCCTCGCAAACTCTCCCTCAGAAAACTGTCGCTCTTCCTGAAGATATCCATAGTTTTTTAGATCCCCGCGATCCCGGCCGGGCGCATGTTGAGTCCAACTCCTCACCAGAGGTAGAGTACACCATGAAGATTTCAGCTGCTAGTTCGCGCAACTACGAGATTACGAGAGGAAAACTTGAAGAGCGGTCGCACTTTCCCACTTTTTTTTGGTATCGCTTTCTCGACTCCAGGCGCACCGATCTCGACCAGATGAGTTGCATTCGACGTGAAATGTCATGGACTTTGAGAAGAAAGACCTGTCGACCTGATCCGAACCCTCGAGCTATGCTGAAATCGAACCGCCTTGAATCCCCCAGAGCCCAGAATCGAACCCAGAGCCACTGGTTGGTACTGCGTTCCTAGACTTAGAATGAACAACACGGTTAGATGATGCGAAGCCTCCGCATGTGCTGAACGTCAGATAGACACCGGAACGAAGCGGCGAAGACTCGAGCTATTCCGTTTAACCGTCTATAAATTGCTCTGACCAACTCGATGTGAAGAGGTTCAAGAGCCCCCCCTCCCCCTGGATACGCTACTGGTACCCTATGACAAATACGGTCCACAAAATACCAATCCACGGCCCTCAAATCTTGAGCGAATCCTCCTTGCCGATTGGCAGGCTGAGCGAGGAAGCCCAAGAGGTTCAGAATAGGGCTTACCGAGAGGCACGACTCTATCATTCACGGAAAACGAGTCGAGAAGCAACTAACGAAGATATCTTGCACACTATGCTGGCGTCATCCGATCCGCTCATCTACAGCTACAGGGAGATGCAAGCGAGAGATGACGATGAGTAGGACGAGAACGTAGTAGAGCTCTTAGCGGGAGTCGAGGAGGATGACTCCGACTCGGAATTATAAAATCAATTGATCTCCAGCACATGTGGAGGCTTCGCATCATCTAACCGTGTTGTTCATTCTAACAATAAGTCTAGGAACGCAGTACCAACCAGTGGCTCTGGGTGGACGGTTCGATTTCAGTATAGCTCGAGGGTTCGGATCAGGTCGACAGGTCTTTCTTCTCAAAGTCCATGACATTTCACGTCGAATTCAACTCATCTGGTCGAGATCGGTGCGCCTGGAGTCGAGAGAGCCATACAAAAAAAAAGTGGGAAAGTGCGATCGCTCTTCAAGTTTTCCTCTCGTATTCTCGTAGTTGCGCGAACTAGCAGCTGATATCTTCATGGTATACTCTACCTCTGGTGAGGAGTTGGACTCAACATGCGCCCGGCCGGGATCGCGGGGATCTAAAAAACTATGGATATCTTCAGGAAGAGCGACAGTTCTCTGAGGGAGAGTTTGCGAGGGGGGCGGTTGCAATTCTTTCGACAGATCTCCATCTGGTCTATCCCGAACAACCGCCTCGAGCCTATGCGATCATCCTTTCTAGGTTCAATTTAACGTTTTATACTTCAAAACCGCGAAAAACGCGATTTGAGGTTTCGAGCACGAATCTCCCACTGTGCGTCGCCGGTACCAAAAATGGGAATTTTCTCGAGGGTGGTTCTCAATTGCAGACGATTAACAGCACTTGCTCTGATCAATACTGATGAACATCCGGTGTCCATCAAACCGCTCAAACGAGACTCACCGTTTATGATGCACTCTTTCACATACTTCGAATCTGATGCAGTAGCGGGAATTTCCTCCGTGGCGCTGCAATGGGCTCTGCCGGACGAATTCGGCTGCTCCTCCGCCGGACAATCGCGACGGTAATGTCCGACCCGGTTACAATTCCAACACGTCGGTCGGACATCCTGTGCCGGCACCGTCCGTGTGCGAACGAATGGAGCTCCTCCCGACGCGTTCCCATCTCCGCTGCCGATCGCCAATGGACCTGACGAGCCGTTGGTGCCCGTCGGTGGCGGCCTCTGAAATGCCGCACGCCTCGGCTGGAATCGCTCGCTCCCTGCATCCACCGTTCTAACGACTCGCGGCGGCGTGCCTCCTGATGATGATCCTTCTAAACCATGTGACCATCTGTTGGGGATTCCCTGGAAGAACGTTCGGTTTGTTTCGTGACGTCGAAACTCACCTTGCCGGCGCGAACTATACAAAAGCTCGCGCGGGGTCTTCTCAGGGTCCATGCCGATCATGCGAGCCGCTCTCCCGATGTCTGCTACCAGCGCGACGGCGCACGCGGAGGGATGATGTGAAACCGCGAGTTTCACTGGGGTGAAAACCTCATGCAGTCCCTTGACGACATGATCGAAGGCATCCACGAAGGCGATTCCAGACGCTTGAGCCAGGCTCACCTTCTCAAACACATAAGCCTCCGCCGGCGTATCCAACGACTGCACGAACACGTAAAATCCGGATGCCGAGCATCCCGGTACGACGAAGGCAGCCACAAATCTTGCTGAAAAACTGTGCTCCGGCGAATTGTTATCGGGATTCCCGAAAACGCTGAACGGTCGCTCTGCATCTTCGAAGTGAAACCACGTTGCTGCGCGGCCTTCGAGATGCGAGCACGCCAACGCCAAAGATGCTTCGTCATTGAGTTTTGTCGTGGCGATTTCTCCCTTTATCTGCATCAGCCACTGACGGGCCGCAAGTCCTTTCGCGACGCCGTCGTATGAGGTCAGGCGCGGTCTGTGCCGCGGCGCGATCTGTTGCCTTTCTGAAATCGACTGAACTAGCGCCGCCAACTGCCCAGTGAGCGCCAGCAGCTGCTCCTCGCACGACATATCGAAATTTCTCGTAAAATTCTCGTCAATCCGAGATCTCGTACTCACCGCTGATCAATCTCGATCGACGACCTTCCGTTGCCAACGTTCCCTGAACTTTTCGTTTTCCGTTCGTTTCCACGCGTCCCGCAATCAACTCACGTTGCAGCGACGTGTCTCCTTCCAAGCTGAGATCCGAGGTTCTTGTGGCGATGATATCCCACTTCTGAAATGTTAGAGATCGAGAACACAAACTTTCACTTGAATGTTCACGAATTAATTTATTCTCGCTTCACACGCCGAACCGCGCGTCTGCCGCGGTGGCGATCTCTTCTGCACTACTCTCTCTACGTATCGTCTTTCTCTTGTGCTCGACATCAAACGTGCAGGAGGTCTTTTGGGAAGTGGCGCGCGAAGCGCGCCGGAAAGAATCGGAACTACCTAACACTCCTATGCAGGAGTTATTCATTTGCGAGGCTCCGTCCTCTCTCAGCATCTCGTTCATTCATTTTCCTCCTCCACTCTCCGTCTCCTCGTCTTCCAACTCGTTCCTCATTCTCGCTATCTTCCTCGCTGAGTTTCGACTCCTCCCCTATTGATTGTTGATTTTCATTTGGGATTTCGCTAACTTGTTGTTAATTTTCAGTTGAAACGCTAATTTGTTGTTGATTTTCAGTTGAAACGCTAACTTGTTGTTAATTTTCAGTTGAAACGCTAACTTGTTGTTGATTTTCAGTTGGAACGCTAACTCTTCGTTGTCTCTATTTCAAGTCTCCGTTTCAGATTTGTTCCTTGCCTACTTATTGTTGATTTTTATTCGGTCTTTTGCCTACTCGTTGTTGATTTTATCCGGGTCTTTTGTCTACTTGTTGTTGATATTAATCTGGTCTTTTGCCTACTTGTTGTTAATTTTAATCTGGTCTTTTGCCTACTTGTTGTCGGATTGCAGTTGATATTTTACGAACGGGTTGTTTTTTTTCAATTCATCGTCCACTTGCTTGCAGTTTATTCTCAGTTAATCTTTTATTGACGTGCTGTTGATTTCCAATCGACCTTTACTTAACTCGTTGTTGATTCCCACTTAATCCATTTCGATAATTTTTCATTTCTGAATTACCATGAATAATAACACGAACGATCGAGCCGGCGAAAGTTTTGCTCGCTGTGCCGGGTCCAAGTACAACACCAAGTCGTGGACGGACCGCAGGGGTCGATTCGAAGCTGACGGAACTGAGGGATTCTCCGATTTTGTCTACCACAAGATATCGAAAAGCAAGTGCGGCCGATTCTACTATATGCGCTGCAAGATGCATTCCCCGTAAGTATGCCGAAAATTCTGGATGGCAGCTGTAAACTCCCGTAGTTGTTATCTTCATTACATTCCTTATGTCCTAGGCCGATCATGTGTCCTGCTACCGCAAAATTTCTACTGGATGGGGGCATCTCTTACCAAAGAGGGGTGCACAATCACTTGCCTGACTACGGGGGACACGGTGTGGAAGTTCGGGACGCACGCAACGCGTGGTTGACCGACATCAGATTGAATCCTCGAGAGAACCCCACCGACATCATTTTGAAGCACAGACGAGCCCTCCCCATCGAAGCCGGATCCCACATCGTTCCAGTCTCCCATGTCCGCACCTGTGAAGACCACGCAGCCGAAGTCAGGCCCAACCCCGTCGCAACTTTACAGCAACTGCACCGAGAAATCGATGGACACGCAATTCCAGTTTACATGATGACAAAGGACGGAGAAAGACTACGAAGCTTCCACTGCACGGAGCATGACAGCGTCATCCTGACGACGGACCGGCAGCTCCGCCTCCTCAGGGAAGCTCCTTTGACCATGGTATTTGCAGACGCAACGTATAAGGTCGTGCCTCAGGCTATGTCTTCGAAATTGTTTTGTATTCACGCCAGATGGGGCACCTACGTGAGTGATTGACCGCTACTGAACTATGTGATATCACATGAACCGGTATCTTATGGACCAGGCGTTTCTCTGGTCTGACTCATTTGACCCTTTCCAGGTCGGACTCGTCGCGTGCGTTCTTATGACATCTGCAAGCGCGCTAGCCTACAGGGAAATCTTTCAAAGGCTCAAGGTTGAAGTTCCGGGAATGACAATCCCGCGCTACATGGGCGACTTCGACGCGGCGATGAGATCTGCCATTGGAGCCGAATTTCCGGAAGCGAATTTATACGGTTGTTGGTTCCATTATTCTCAATGTTTAGTCAGATATGCCAGCAGGCGGGAGGTCGGCCTGGCAAAGGCAATCAAGTGCCCCGGCGATATTCGGAACATGTTCTTAAACTTCACCGCTCTTGCCCTCCTCCCAGCGGAGCACATATCAGAAACCTTTGATTTATATTCTCAGCAAGCATTCCAGATAGACGCGCGCTTTAGAAGATTCTTGAATTATTTCCAATCCTACTGGATAGACACCATCGGCGTCGAAGGAATTTCGGTCTACAGAGCGCCCGACCGCACTAATAATGCCGTGGAATCTAGTAACTGGCTGCTACAGCGGAGAGCTGGAACACATCGCTGTGTCTGGGAGTTGATTGGTGAGTGGCTCCCACTCGCTACAAGTGCCCCATGCGCTGCTTCATAATGAGTTAATAGTTGTCGCTACCAATTACAAAGATGATCGATCATAAATTGCAGCTGTCATCGTTGAGATCGCCCAGGATGTGGCGTACAATTACGAAAGCTCCCTCCGGGGAGTCGTCAACATTAGTTCCAGGCCGACCCTCAGAACAATCGAAATCAATGCCAGAATAAACGAGGCTTGGGACCTCCTGGATGCGGGCCGGATTAGCCCGAGGGAGTTCATACGACTCGCCAAATACAGGAATGATACCGGTGAGCGACCCTCGAGTGATTTTTTGCGATCAGTTCAAGCTTCAGTTGAAAAAGGGACTGTGCAGAATCGACGGTCTCATCTAGAAACTCTTCTCATTTCATAGCGGTACCGGCCACAGATGACGAAGCCTCAGACGACGACGCGGTCGTGCTCCACGCAGCCCACCACGACCACGACTACTTCGGTCCACTCCCTGCCGAATGATGCCGACATGGGCAACGTCAGCGATAGCGTCACGCGCCTTCTGCGAAATCCGCACGTTTCCGAAACAATTTCTACAGCCGCTCCCTCATCTCAGGGGACGCCCCAATGTTTTCGATCGCTGCCACCCTATCGCTACTGCTGCCCTCCTCTTTACAAGGAGGCCAATTCCGATAAATTTCACTTCCAGCACTAACGCATCCAAACGGCCCTTTTCAGGGCCACCGATTCTTGAGAGATCAGATAGCCTCGAACACGTGTCTGTGTTTATTCCTCAGAGTTCGCAGATTGGATAATTGCTTCTCTAATACGCATGCTTCTTTCCCATCCGATCGCTATGGAAGCCGTCGTTTGCTCTCCAATCTGACTCGACGCTCCATGGCGAGCGAAGCTCACAGAATGAATTTTCGGCCCTGCCTAGCTCTGTCAAAAACTTCAAAAAGTCCCAGGTTTTCATCGCGCTCATACATGCTCATACGTCTCATTTTGACACGAGAGTAAGCGGCAATAGGCCGGAAAACGCGTAGCCTCATTCGCGGGTGGTCGTACAGCCAGTGGCGTATATAGGGGGGGCCCAGGGGGCCATGGTCCCCCCCAAAATTTCTGTCCGGCCCATAGAGCTTCATGTTGAAGCTCATCATCATCTTCTGTTGGCCCCCCCCCAAACTGGGGCGAAAATGTTCTTGGCCCCCCCCAAAAAAAAATCCTGTGTACGCCCCTGCGTACAGCACCCTGAGAAGACATTTAAAAATGGCCGCCAGCGCTCCTTCGACCGCCCGAATGCATCCATCCGTAAAAATGTTTGGCGATCTCGCATAGACCGAGTTGGGAGTACGCCATAAGCCCACATTGTTTACATGCATGAACGCATTGTCAGCGGGAGAGGAGCCGAGGGTCTAGGCCAGTAGCGCCCAGAATGTTTACACAATGATGATGATATTTCGACGGGATCATTGGAGATCTCCATAGTCACCTATGGCGATCCCTTCGAAAAATGCGTTCATCATGTAAACATTCTGGGCGCTACTGGCCTAGACCCGGAGCCGACATTCAGCGGTTGAGCTGGCGAGCTGCCGCTCGCTCCAACTCTTACGGCCAACTCGTCCTCGAGGGTTCTGCGCGGCCGTTACGCGCGACAGAACTCGGTGACCAACGGGTAGTGAGAATTGAGAAGGTTAAGTGGGTTCTTTTCTCTTGAGCGGCTGGCGATTCGATGGCGGGTTGGATTTCTCGAGTCCCGTAGACCAGTGGTTCCCAAACTTTTCGTGCCCGCGGACCCCTCCCGATCGATCATGAGTTGGTGCGGACCCCTCAAGTTTCCAATGCCACTTGAGTGTTCCAGGCACGCCCAGCATTTATACTATCTCAGCTGGACAGTAAAGCCAAGTTTCTCGAAGATCTTCATCGAGAAAGAGACGAGCTTTACTGAGCTAGCTTGCAAATTCGTCATCATTACGAATGAACGCCAGCGAATCTTCTCGCCGACGCGGTCCCGCTGTGAAAGGAGAGAAAATTTCGGAAGCTGAATGAACTTCCATAACTCCGGAATTCATTTATTGATGAAGATCATGGTGACTGAAAGGGTATTTGGCAATCGTAAGAATGGTTCGTCTCTTCAGTTGGACGAATGTGAGTCAGTGTGACAAAGCATATTGGCTTTGCCCTGAGATCGGAGCACGTATTTCAGGCTCAATGTTCGAAACCTTGAGACGGAGATCCGCCTCGACGTTGAGGCGATTTCGCTTGCTCGTTTTCAATCCTGCGAGCGCGGAGGGAGCGACCTCACAAGCATAGGTGGCGGGTCAAGGTGGTAAGTCAAAAAACCTACTACGGCATAATCTGCCGATTTACGATCTGAAAAGTCGGCGATGCACCTGGGACGGCATCGGTCGCCATTACTTGGAGCTAGGGGCCGTAGTCCAGCGCCCGGGGTCTAGTTGACGCTGAGGCCTGTTAGTTCCAGGAGCCCAGTTGACGTTCACCGAGCTGATGGGGGCCTTGGGCTATTCACGGACTGTAAAGCTCACCCGGAAATTTCATGGCGTACGCGATGTATCCCCTTTCACGAGGTATCTGTCCGATGTAAGCGTACCTATAGAAAATTGGATAATCGCCCGTCCAGCGCGACTCATCGGGCTTGAATCGCGGGAAGCATCGCAAGCGATCTCCGCGAAGTTACTCATTTCTGAACATGTTTCAGGGTCAGAGCTACCGGAAACGGAAACTCGAACCTGCAGAGCGCTTCAAAGTCCCATTGTGCTAGATGCGATCAACCTTTGAACGGTGAAGCCGGAGAAGTCAGTGACCCACTCTTCAGACACGGAAAAAGTAGTCGCGGCCCCCCGAGAGCGGTCTCGCGGCCCCCTTTGGGGCCGCGGACCCCAGTTTGGGAACCACTGCCGTAGGCAGTGCACGGGCTGGCGTCTGGGCGCTATTTCGGACCAAGCCTCAAGCCGCAAAGCATCGTTAATTCTTGAATCCAACGGAATGCGATCAAACCCAACCCCCTCCAATTATAATAATCGATACCCATGCCGCAATATTGAAGTTGTTCATATGACGCATTCCATCGAAGAGAGTCGCAAGAGAGAAAGAGATGTTGACTGGCGAGTAGGCCTTGCAAAAAACCGCATTTCTGGAAAACCGCGGTTTGCGGTTAACCGCAGACCGCGAAAAATAACCGCGGTTTTAACCGCAAAAAAACCGCCATCAAATCATGCAAAGAAATCGCTTGTTGTGGACGTTATTTACACCTATATTCGATCAGAATGATGATGAAAGTTCGTTTAATGCCCCATTCGAAAAATGTCTTGTCAGAATCGGCGATATCTAATGACCATGGACCCTTTTCCTCTATGTTCCAATCGAGTTTTGGTCTCCGAAAACTCGAAAGCGCATATCTGGGATGGACTCTTATTATCTGATGATGGGGATGACTCGACGCGGACGCTTGAGAGAGAACCTCATCCTCGAATCATCCTGTCTGCGTTGGTTTGTCAAGACGTTGATCATCACAATCGGTGCAGCAATCTCATCCCCGTCGCTGAACCTTCCGATCTCGCCGCTGCGCCCCTTGTGTTTGTATCCTATTGCTGCTCCCCTCGAGTGAAAGTATGTGTACGTTGTTTGTATACGATTGATGTGAAAATTTACAAGAATGTTACCCCTGTCGGGTCTTTCACTCTCGGTCATGAAACAATGAACAGTTAAATTACAATTCAATACATCGTGGTCCGGCTTCGACTTTAGTCGAGAAGCCCCTTCCTGAGCATCTCAAAATAGGAACGTTCTTGAGAATCTCGTAGCTTTACAGCCAAGATTCCTCTTTCGCATTTCCACGACCAGGAGTTTTCCTTGAGTCAACATGATTTTGTGTTCGATATTCGATCGCTAGCAGAACTCTTGGAGCTCAGTACGGAGAAAGGACTCATGTAAGGTACTACTTAAGCTATGTAGCCCAAGAGCTTGGCATTGCGCTACGTGGTCATGAACCCAAGTACGCCGCCCCATTAGCGATACAAAGCTCGGGAATGACGGAGGACCATGAGCTTGGAGACCGTACCAATATCTGGGGCCCAGAATGAGTCTGATTACGTCGGAGTTCCCCGGCAGCACCCATCGCTATTTCCAATTGAGCTAGCATGCGAGGGGCGAATTTCCGGCTAATCGGAGCAAAAATATTTGTTTTTTTCGCATGCGGTTTTTTCGGCGGTTAATCGCACACGTGTTGCGGTTAACCGCGGTTAAAAACCGCAAAAAATGTGCGGTTAACCGCGGTTAATAATCGCGGTTAACCGCACATTTTTAATGGCCTTGCAGCGGTTAACCGCTGCAAGGCCTACTGGCGAGTTAAGGCGAGCTGCAGCCCGCCAGCGCGGCCGCTGAGTCTTGGCTGCTCTCCCGCTAACAATGCGTTCATGCGTGTAAACAATGCGGGCTTATGGCGGACTCTCGGAGGGTCTACGTCATAGGACCGCCGGCTAAGATGGCGGACACGGTTTTCGACCGCCGTTCCGGCGGCTGCTAGGCTTCGAATCCCGGTGGCAGGTGGAGCGCGGAGCACATCGGGTTGGCCGTGAAGCGTCCTAAACCATCCACATCGCATCCCCACTTGGTAGTGGGGCTCACTGACTCATTCTCGAGTGTTTTAAACCTGAGCTAACCTGTCCTACTCCAGACGTTCATTGCGACCCTCCGCTAGAACGGCGGAGAGGAGCAGACTAGCCGGGAAACGGCCATCGTCCCGCACAACAAACGAAGAGCAGACGACGAGCAGTGAGGATGAACGCATTCCGGCGGAGGCGGGCGGTCGGGGGCACGGAGGAAATGTCGCTATCCCCGAGAGCGAGCCCGCTATGTCAGCGGAGAAATCGCGGCGGTATGCAGCGTTCTTGCGGTGGACTGTAGGCAGCGCGCGCCTTCAATAGTAGAGCATGGCTTTCAGCTTCCAAACTCGCCTAACGCGTCCAGTTGTGGCCTCGGAAGTGCCCCCCCGATCGGTTGCTGCAGGGTCCTATCCGGTCACAAACCTGCACTGAAACAACCTCTGGATTTTCGACGAGCGATGGAGCAGCCAGGTTAAGGGTCGATCTTCACCTGATGAAGATCTTCCCAAAGGCTTGGTTAGAGCCCCCACGGGCTCCTCACTAATCGCCAGCGTGGTATGCCACTCGGGGATGCCAGGCTCTACTATTGAAGGATTAACCTCCTTCTCCGTCACCCGCTTCCTGCAGCTTGTTGGATCCACAGAATCCATCAAGATCAACGATGAACCTGTTTCGCGGGGCGCGCGCTACCTACAGTCCACCGCAAGAACGCTGCACACCGCCGGGATTTCTCCGCTGACATAGCGGGCTCGCTCTCGGGGATAGCGACGTTTTCTCCTTGTCCCCGACCGCCCGCCTCCGCCGGAATGCGTTCATCCTCACTGCTCGTCGTCTGCTCTTCGTCTGCTCTTCGTCTGTTGTGCGGGACGATGGCCTAGACTCGACTAGCCGGCGGTCCTATGACGCAATCCCCTCTCGGGGGAAACGGCCATCGTCCCTCACAGCAAACGAAGAGCAGACGACGAGCAGTGAGGATGAACGCATTCCGGCGGAGGCGGGCGGTCGGTGGCACGGAGAAAATGTCGCTATCCCCGAGAGCGAGCCCGCTATGTCAGCGGAGAAATCGCGGCGGTATGCAGCGTTCTTGCGGTGGACTGTAGACAGCGCGCGCTCTGCGACACAGGTTCATAGTTGATCTTGATGGATTCCGCGGATCGGACTAGCTGCAGGAAGCGGGTGACGGAGAAGGAGGTTAATCCTTCAATAGTAGAGCCTGGCTTTCAGCTTCCAAACTCGCCTAACGCGTCCAGTTGTGGCCTCGGAAGTGCCCCCCCCCCCCGATCGTTTGCTGCAGGGTCCTATCCGGTCACAAACCTGCACTGAAACAACCTCTGGATTTTCGACGAGCGATGGAGCAGCCAGGTTAAGGGTCGATCTTCACCTGATGAAGATCTTCCCAAAGGCCTGGTTAGAGCCCCCACGGGCTCCTCACCAATCGCCAGCGTGGTATGTCACCCGGGGATGCCGGGCTCTACTATTGAAGGATTAACATCCTTCTCCGTCACTCGCTTCCTGCAGCTTGTTGGATCCACGGAATCCATCAAGATCAACTATGAACCTGTTTCGCGGGGCGCGCGCTACCTACAGTCCACCGCAAGAACGCTGCGCACCGCCGGGATTTCTCCGCTGACATAGCTGGCTCGCTCTCGGGGATAGCGACGTTTTCTCCGTGCCCCCGACCGCCCGCCTCCGCCGGAATGCGTTCATCCTCACTGCTCGTCGTCTGCTCTTCGTTTGTTGTGCGGGACGATGGCCTAGACTCCCTCTCGGAGAGTTGTGGCGAGTCGTAGCAGACCGAAATGGTTCGCCGTGTTGATGGGCGACCAGGCGCGCGTATTCGAAAGGCTGAGGGAATCGAAGCGAGTGGGCAGCCCTGAAAGCCAGAATGCTGACGGGTAGATCGCCGGGGGTGGGTCAGGTGTCAGGTTAGGTTAGTTTAGGGGCGAGCGAGCAGCCCTGGAAGCCTGCGCGTTGTGAAGTGAATTGCTTGGGACTGGGTGAGGTTCTGTTAGATTCTGGACGAGTACTTTGCGGAGGTGACGAGTCACTGACGACACAGGGGAGATTGCGGGAAGGGACGGCAGGGTCTGCGTAATTTATGGGTCTATTTTAAGGTATTTTAAGGTCTCCCTGTCTCGATGTTATCAAAGGATGCGAACCAGCAGAAGCCGTGGGTTGTCTCCGCAGCTCGTCGTCAATTGGATAGATTCGTCGAGGTTGCCGCCGCCGATAATTCCAAATTTGAAATAAACATGAAATTGCAATGGGCTCTGCGCAGTTTCGATAGTCTCGGTGTTTTCCTTATTGAGGTTTCCCAGAGCTCTATCATGTCGATGTCCTTGTTTGACTTGCCTGCGACCGAAGCCGCTGCCATTGAGTTCCTCCGAGAAAAAGGCATTCTCGCGAGAGAACTGCAATGCAGCGAGGGACATGATCTTTCATTGAAGTTTCATAGTGACCGTACATTCTGGTGGTGCGTGGTTTGTCAGAAGAAACTAGGAGTGCGTGTCGGCAGCTGGCTGGAGGGGACGAGGTTACCGTTCGTGACGATTGTTCGGTTTCTCCATGCCTGGGCGACTGAGATCGCATCTGTGTCGTGGTGTTCCAGTCAACTGGGGATGCAGGCTTATGCATATAACGCCTGGAGTACATCATTATTTCATCTTCGTTTCGTCGCACTCAGACGTGGGAGACAGGGAAGAATCGGAGGGCCAGGGCACGTCGTCGAGGTCGACGAGAGCCTCTTCTCGAAACGCAAGAATCACGCAGGGCGCATTCTGCCCCAACAGTGGGTGTTCGGTGGGATATGTCGAGTTACGAGGAGGTGTTTCGTGAAAGCCGTGCCGGATCGGACTGCCCCGACGTTGCTCCGCGCGATCAAAGAAAACATCGAGCCCGGTTCCATCATCCACAGTGACTGTTGGAGCGGCTACCAGCCCACTGCCTTGAAAGCGGTTTGGTATTATCACCTGACCGTGAATCATAAGTACAACTTTGTGAATTGTGAACCCGGTGACTGGCGTGCACACCCAGACTATCGAGCGTCTGTGGAGGACTGCTAACAATAAGTGGAGGAACAAGAAACACTGCGGAACTGCTCGACGCCAGCTGGACTCATATTCAGTGGAGTTCATGTGGCGACAAAGCCTGGAAGGACGTCCGCCTTTCGACTCGTTGTTAGCAGCGATAGCTGAGTGCTATCCTCCAACTGGTTCTGTTCCGATTTCTTCTGCCTTGGCCGACCATACCTACGCGTTACGCGAACTCTAGTGCCCGGTAAGTTTCTCCTCTCTCATTGCCCTTTTCCAAGCGCCAACTTGCCGTGCCGGCGTTTCGAAAGTTGTTGTTTTGATTTGCAACCCGCCTAACCGAAAAAGGTATTTTTGCAGGGGTATAGGCAATAAGGCCCCAATGTTTACATCGAGGCGCGATCTTGAAGAGGGAAAGGGAAGATGAATCCACCGACCAATTGAGTTAATCGATTCAGTTTTGAGCGTTTCTAACCTAACCTAACCTGTCCTAGGCCATGCGCTGGCTTCGAGCCCCGCGGCTACCTCAAGACTAGGTCCGCTTACCTCGATCAGACTCTATAATTCATATCCCTCTCCCTCTTCAAAATAGCGCCTCGATGTAAACATTGGGGCCCTATTGCCGTCTCCGTTTTTGCAGTAGGCGCGCGCCGAGTTAAACTGTGCCGCGAGAACACGCCAACGCGGCGACTTAAGCAAGCATTTAGGACGATAGCTTGAAGACATCTGCTTGTTCGTGCCGCTCGCTACGCTCGCGGGCAGAGAGGGATCCGACTGCTTCAGCTGCAGCTATCACAGACCGATGAACAGCTCCGGCATTAGTATCACTCAACGCGCCATCCCCGCGTTTACGTTGAGCCATAAGTCGGCGGGCGCCTACTGAAAGAGAACCCCGAAAAATTTCCATAGAAGATCATCAGTTCTGTCGTCTGCTACAGACGTAAACAGGAGGGCCCGCGCCACGTTCCGCGGAAAGGAGCGAAAAAAGTGAGGGCAAAGGCGAAAAAAGTGCAGTGGTGTGTCCGACAGTTTAGGAACATTACCCAGGTGCCGTCCCAACAGAAATTTTGAAGGTATGGCACCAAATCTCTGCAGTGGGTGTCTAAGTGCCATCCAAGCAGCAACACAAGCCTCTGGCGGTCAGACTTGCCCGTAATGCGCATGGGTGACGGGGCTAAGGAACGATTTAGCCACCAAAACCCAAGAAGTTGAGCGTCTGAGAGCTCATAACGAAAAGATGCAGGAAGAGTTAGCGAAACAGCTAACTCATGCAAAACTAATCGAGACGTAGACAGGCCTAGCTACAGCCCTCGCCAGCGAAACTAAGTGACGAATAGAGGCTGAAACTAAGAAAACCGGGGAGTCAGCCGCAAAAACTACTGCTGGCAACGACGAACCGGAGGATGATATGGCAGAAGAGGGAGAAACAATACCCGTAACATGCACATATCTGGTCGGAGAAGCCTCAAACCAGAAAAATGGCTGTCTGGCTTGCTCGGGAAACAGTGTATTCTGAGAACGAGGCAGTGCCTCGTGTCTAAATACCTGGAAAAAACCAGGAAACTGATTCAAGAGGGGACGGCAGATATAATGCACGTACTCCTGGATACCGGGCGTTCGAACCTCAAGGACGAAAATTTTCGTACCTGGAAGGCGAAGGACCTCAGAGATGAGATCACTATGGCGATAAAAGCCATAAAAAGAAACGGAGGGGTCGCTTCCATAACATGGATGAATCTCCTTGAAATAGGGGATTTGGGCGTAGCCGCGACCCAGGTAAACAAAGTGGTGGAAGAGTGGATCGAAAAACAAGATCACACGGAAATAGCCCTCATGAACTTGAGAGGCTTGTACCACAACAAGACCCTATTCGACGGCGAGCACCTCACGAAATCAGGGGGGTTAGAGGCGGCAAAAAAGATTGCCACCTGGTACGCCGAGCGAATGGAGCTCGATCAAGCGGAGACAGAAGCGCGCCGGGCTCGAATGAAAAGAACGAGAGCCAAAATGTTCGAGCAAGAGAGGGAAATCAAAGCGAAGGAGGCGGCTGAAAAACAAGGCCGCGGAAACGCTAGACCTCCACACAGGGACGGGGCAGGCGGGGAGCGGATACGCTCCTCGAGGTCGGGGATACCCGAGGGGGACAGGAAGAAATGTTCCCTACCACCCAAGACCGCATTACTCCTCGAGCGGAGGCGGTCGATGACAACCTACCCCCAGAAACATCGGGCCAGAGGGATGGAGGAGGAGTCCGTCGAAAAGAAAACGGAGGAATACTCGTGTTAATATCAACCCAACCTCAGAAATAAAAAGCTCGATTTTCTTTGATTTTGAACTAGGTGTTCTCAATCTTTAAGGGGGCGGAGTAAAAGTAAATGGAAAAACCTGATATCGTATTTTTTCTAATAAACGGGCGGTCTCTAACAAGCGGGCAGTCTCTATTAAGCAGGCGGGTCGGAGACGTTTGAAAAAATAAGCGGGCAGTCTCCAACAACCGGGCAGTCTCTAATAAGCAGGCGGGTCGGAGACGCTCGAAAATATAAGCGGGCAGTCTCCAATAAGCGGGCAGTCTCCAACAAGTGGGCAGTCTCCAACAAGCGGACAGTCTCCAACGAGCGGGCAGTCTCCAACAAGCGGGCAGTCTCCAATAAGAGGCAGCAAAATTACTGTAGCGAATATGACCATGGCAACTCCTGACGCTCGATCGTTCGACTCGAACATCCCGAGAAAGCGATGGAGTATTCTTCTCGATGTGGCGACGACGATGGCGCTTTTTGCTAAACGTCGATTGGGTGACATCCGCGGTACGAGTAGCTTCCTCTCTCTGTTTATCACAAAGTTCACGTTTCTAACGAGTTCCAACGAGTCCTGATGAGTGCGAATAAAGAGCCGACTCGAAGTGGCGGGCAAGCGTCGAACAAGTCGTATTCCGCGAGCTTCAAGCTGAGCGCGGTGCGTGAAGCAGAAGAAACTTCAATCACGATGGCTGCCAAGAAGTTCAAAGTGATTCGTAGCCGCATTTAGGATTGGATGTCGAAGAAAAATTGTCTGTCGATGTCTGATCCATCAAGTACGAGATTGAAAGGTGGGGGCCGTCCGATCAAAGACGAAGACTTGGATCGCAGAGTTTTCCGTTTTGTCGAGGATAACCGTTCGAAGCAAGTCAGAGTGACACTATCGATGATCATGAGGTACGCCAAGAGCATCGGGAACCATGAATTCAGAGCCAGCGCTGGGTGGTTGCAGAAATTTCTGCGTCGACATAATTTGACCTGTCGGCGACCAACAACGGCCTGTCAGAAGCCACCGAACGAGTACGGAAGTTCTGTTGTCAAGTTCGTGCTTCACGTTGAGAAGTTGAGAAGGATATCGAACTATACGCATCTCTACGCAGCCGATGAGACGGCTGTGTTCTTGGATTCATCCAACAGTTTGACTGTGTGCGCGAGAGGTGCCAAGGAAGTGCCGGTTCTGACCACCGGCGAGTTGGAGACGAGCCGTCACCAAGCTCCCGGGCTTATCCTTCGAAATTCCAAGATGGCGCCGTCCATGGCAAGCTGCTGACGGGCGCCATTGTTGTTATGATCCAGAGTACGACGACGACAGTTTGTCGTCTCGCGTCCAAACTCAAAAGTGTAAAGAAATAAAATTAGTTGCGGCCTCAAGTACGGGATATGTCGACTGAACAAGACGTTTCATCATTGTCCCCGCGGATCGGCCCGCAATAACGGTAATGCTTACTGCGAGATCCGGCGGTAAGAAATGCAAGCCATTTGTTCTCCTCAACCGCAAGCGCGTTGATAAAACTGTTGTCGATCAGTTCAAGAACGAACTCGAGCTGTGTTGGTCCGGTACGATATGGATGATCGATGAGACAACGTCGAACTACCTGGAGAGAATATTTGGTCCTTCTCTTTTCGGTAAGAGACTTTTAGTTTGGGACAGTTTCCGCTCACACACGAGTGGCGAAACGAAAAAATGTCTGAAAAAATACCTCATAGATACGGCCATCATACCAAGTGGATGTACGAAGTTCATACAGGCACCTGATGTAAATTGGAACGCACCCTTCAAAGCGAGAATCCGACAGCTTTATGAGGAATGGATGACGCAGGATGATAGGCCACTGACAAAGGGTGGTAACCCAGCGGGTCCCCCACTGCAAACATATTTGAAGTGGATCGCATTGGCATGGAAGGATCTTCCGGAAACCCTCATCGAAAAATCTTTCTAGAACTGCGGCCTCACCACCGCGCTAGACGGCTCAGAAGATCACAAGATTCTCTGTTTCGCTCCCGATGGTCCGATTCCATCTGGCAAAGAGCTTCTCTCTGAAGCTCGTCGAGCCGCGGAGCAGGCAATCGATGTCCTGACGGTTGACGACGAAGACAACGACCGTGAAAGCGTGTCGAGTGAGGAAATTGGTTTTCCCGATGAAGAGGTCGATTGTGGACTAGTCGCCACCTTCGAACATCATGTTCGGCTCGAGGCTGCAGGATATTCAGTGGATGTCTGAAGAATTGTGATCTCCCTTGATAACAGATTCTCTAGGTCAGGGGTTCTCAAACTGTGTGCCGCCGGCACCAAACTGCCGCGAGGTGCCGCGGCACTATTGGTGCCGCGAGATAGGCTCCTCGAGCATGGGGCGGGGCTGCCGGTGATTCCGGATTGACACGGGGTGAAACGATAGAGAGTCACGGGCGATTCCGAACTCGGTCTGACCATACTCCTTGAAGAGCTCGGGGTGTCGCGCCGTGCCGCCACCAGAAAAGTTTGAGAACCTCTGCTCTAGGTAATGGGTTCCCGGGCGCCGACGCATGCCGTCGTCTGTGATATGGTAAATTTTCGGAAACGGCTCGAGGTTAGGGATCGTTTCCGTCCGGTTGATGCGTCGAAACAACTGAAGATTCCTTGAGAGTTGTGGTGAAGCCATTTAGTTGAATGAATGAATGAATGAACGAACAAATTCATTCATTCATTCAACTAAATGGCTTCTGATGGGAGTTCTGACAGCAAATGTTCCGAAAAATGTACGAGAGTTCCCGCTGATAGGTGCGACTAGAAGACTTGGGCCTCACATGTAATATAAAGAAATAACTAGTGACAGACGAAATAAAGCCGTGAAGCTTTCAAAATACGCTAAACTGAGAAGCTTCGATGATTCACTCAGCTCGTGGCCTCTTTATTCCGACCGGTTTTTCGATATGGCATTCGAACGCCGGACGAATAAGCGGGCAGCCTCCAACAAGCGGGCAGTCTCCAACAAGCGGGCAGGCCGGAGACGTTTGAAAAAATAAGCGGGCAGTCTCCAACAAGCGGGCAGTCTCTATTGAGCAGGCGGCTCGGAGACGTTCGAAAAAATAAGCGGGCAGTCTCTATAAGGCAGGCGGGTCGGAGACGCTTGAAAAAATAAGCGGGCGGCCCGCTTATTAGAGAAAATGCGGTAAGTGAAGCCTTCTCCGACACAGCAGAGAATGGTGGCAGGATCGGATCGGGAATCATTCTAGCGAGCGAAACGTGGCTTGTGAACGAGGAGGTCCCACCAAAGATGCACAAATATGAGTGGCTTGGTAGTAATAGAGAATGGAAAACCGGGAAGCATGCCAAGGCGGACGTGGGTATCCTATTCCCAACAAGCCTGGGACAAATCAAAACGACGGAGAAAATGAGAGACTTCGTAGCGGCCAAAATCGAGATAAAATCGACTGAATCGCTGGTATTCTCAGTATACGTATCGCACGAAAACGAGAAAGAAAACACTCGGCTCTTCGATGAAATCACAAGAGTGATAGACACGGAAGGCGGGGATGAAGCTCATATAGTCGTAGGCGGCGACATGAACGCGCATATTGGACAATTCTCCGAAGAAGAAAACACCAGAGGGCAACTCCT
Organism: Neoseiulus californicus; assembly: GCA_028455905.1. Lineage (NCBI taxonomy): Eukaryota > Metazoa > Arthropoda > Arachnida > Mesostigmata > Phytoseiidae > Neoseiulus > Neoseiulus californicus. The sequence continues at coordinate 14,742,446 of JAMQGS010000006.1, forward strand.
GAAAAGCTTTGCGAGCAAAAATGGGCTCATTATCGTGAACACCACCGAAAAGTGTGTGGGAAAGTTCACAAGGCGGAGGGCAGTCATCGACTACGTCCTGTGCAATGCTGAAGCGTATGACAAGCTAGCGCACATGAGGGTGGATGAATCGAGAACAAAAACTCGAATTTCAGACCACAACCTCATTACGGCCAGGTTCGAAATCGCAACGGAGCCGAACAGAGAGACAAAGCGAGAAATCGTGTCGATGAATATAGTTGATAAAACGAAAGCAAGTCTGACAACGAAAGAAATGATATGGACCCACATAAGGGGAAAGGAGCCGATTACGTATGAGTGGCTGAAAGAAAGCATTCAGAAAAACGTAGAGGCCAGTGCGAAGAAAGTAAAGATTAAAACCAGTACCCTGTACAATCCAGGGAAATTACTCGACTTCACAAGCAAAAACAACGGTTGAGCAGAGAGTGAAGGAGGACGAAGAGACGATGCGACGAGTTAGGAGAGCGAAACGGGTACTGTTGCGTTTGGCGACCGCACGGGTTTCGGTGGCGACTTGAGACCGCGAAATGGAGCCGGCACGGTAAGCGAGGCAGCATACGCAGCAGGGAAAGGGCGATGGCACCGGCGCTTAGGGTTGAAAGCCAGCACGAACAGCGGAGCCAGCATGAGCCCCCTAGCCACGGTCCTTGCGGGTGCTTATTATCGACCCCCGAGCGAAGCGAGGGACAATGGCTAGCACGCTCCTGACTGATGGCAAGATTGGGAAATCTTACGGGTAGCTGAAACCCGTCGTTACAAATACTGGTGATGCCGACTGACCCTCAGTAACGGCAGTAGTTTACTTCTAGTGATTGCAGCAACTCACCCTGACCCAGATCCGAAGCTGACCAGCTTCGGATCCGCGCACTAGGCGAGGGAACGCTTTCCCGCGGGTATATATAAGAGCTAATAAAGTCGCGCCTCTTTGAGGAGCTAGATGTTTCCTAACCGAAACTATGTCTCTTGATTTACCGTGATCTTCGGTCCACAGGTGCATGTCCTAGGTCGGGGTGTCCACCGCTAGGCCAGTGAGCCATTTTTCCAACACTGACTCCTCGCGCCTGCCAGCTAGTGTCCCTCGCTTCGCTCGGGGGTCGATAATAAGCACCCGCAAGGACCGTGGCTGGAGGACCCAGGCTAAGTCAGGGCAATGGCCACCGGCGCGAGCAGTCAAATATTTCCAGTGGGATTAGGGATCTAGAGTAGGCTTAGTAGATGGCGAATAACGATTCCAGAGCAGTGCCGACAGACGAAACAGTTGAAATTCTGTGAAAGTAGGTGTAGTTGTTCATCGACGCACATGGCTTTGTTGACTGAGGAAGCCGCGGCCGCCGCAGCGCAGCCGTGCTCTCCACCGCCGCGCAGCTTTCTGAGAATCCGCCATTTTGGCGAGTATTCCTGTGCGGTCCCCAAACGCAACAGTACCGCGAAACGTACCTCGAGACTTTCAGGAAATGCAATGGAGAATATATGGGGAAGTTGAACGAGACACAACGCGACAAAACAAAAAACTCTATGACCCCATCATCGGAAGCCCCCGAGGACTCCCAGGGATGGGCACAATTACTTTCAAAGCAATTGCAATTACCAATTACTAATTACCGCCCAAAGAAATTGAACTCAATTACCATTACCGATTACTTTCACTCGAAGTAATTAATTACTGAGTAATTGAATTACTTTTTCAATTACTTTCCAATTACTTTTCAATTGCTTTCTTTATCCGGATTTCCTTCGCAGCGAAAGAAAAGCCGAACTAGTCGGCTCGGAGGAGACAGAATCCTCGAGCTACTTCAAGGTCTAAGAGAGTTTGAAGTTATTGTAATGGGAAAGCACCAACATTTCCAAAGTAGAATCGCTAAGACGACCCCGGAGATCGCGAAGCGTCAAACCCCCAAGGCTGAAAAGTCGCTCGACAGGAGCGGGAGACGACAGTCCAACTTTATAGGCTTTGGAATTTCTTAGAATGTTCCGATACTTGAACCGATTCGTGATTTCGAGATACTCCTCTGTAAGGTATTTCGAAATCTCAACCTCTAGTTTGCACTCTGAACACTCCTCGGCCGTGCTTCAATAAATAATTGAAAAGTAGTTTAAATGTAATGGAAAATCTAGGCCAATTACATTGGAAAGTAATTAATTACGAATTACAAATTACTTGTCTCAACAAAGTAATTGACTCAATTATCAATTAGTAATTGAAAAGTAATTAATTAGTAATTGGTAATTGAAATCGCAATTACTGCCCATCCCTGCCGAGGACAACGGGCAAGACCGCTCCCTGATTGTCGCACCAAAGGGTCATCGGGCGGTCGACAGCATTCGTTGGAAGGTCAGCGAAATTCAGGACCCATTTGATTTCCTGGCACGCAGCGGATTAAGCCATGTACTCGGCTTCGCTCGTGGATAACGCCACCGTTGGTTGCTTCTTACTTGCCCATGATACGCAAGCTCCTGCCAGTATGAACGCATACCCCGTGGTTGACTTTCGGCTCTCTTGACATCCTCCCCAGTCTGCATCACAGAAAGCTTCGATCCCGCTTTTCACATTGCCATCAAAGGTCAACTGTAGTTCGGCTGTGCTCTTGAGGTACCTTAGTATCCTCTTCACAGCTGTCTAGTGCGCGCTGGAGGGATCGGCGCAGAACTGGCTTACAACGCCGACTGCATGCACGATATCGGGACGAGTAGTCTGCGCGATGTGAAGCAGGCATCCCACCGCTTCACGATACGGCGCATCCGTGGCCTTTTCATCTTCGGCACGTTTCACGAGTGACGACCCCGTCTCCAAGGGCGTACTTGTGGGTTTCGAATCGCTCATTCCGAACCTTTCCAGAGCCCTGTTTATCTTCTCTTTCTGGTCGATGATGACCTATTTCTCCTCCGGCTTTTGGGTGATCCGAATACCGAGACAAAACTTCGCCGGGCCGAGATCTTTCATGGGGAACTAGCCGGCCGTCGGCCGAGTACGCTGCCCGGCCTCCGGCCGACCGTTTTGTGTTTCCTGCGCTGCCAGTGGACGATATGGAATATAATCGCGGAACATTGCTTTCATTCGATGCGTTGGACGCGCTAGCTTCATCAGCATCATGAACCTCAGAAACCCGTCCTTGTTCTCCGTTAGACCTACAATCTGCTCTCTTGTGACCAACCTTACCGCGCTTGAAGCAGGATCCACGGAACCGGGACGCCCCGTGAGGGAGATCACCGGTTCGTCACGGTTCTCAATGCGCAAGACATACCCGCGCTCAAAAGGGTGATGACACTCGGTCAGATTCGGCACTTCTTTGTCGCTAGGAAAAATAGATTGAGAAGCAAATGCACTGTAACCCCGATATCTAAGGCCAGATCTCAACTCATTGAGGCCTCGTTCTCGTGGAGAATTTGCAAAAAGATTTCAAATGGTGATATTTCTGGAGAACTTTTCTCACTTCACTGCGGGGATGGTGAATGACCCATTGAATCAAATTGTCGTAACCCCCAGCATCATGTAACGTATTTACATTCATAACAACCTTTGTAATAAAAGAGACATTGAATTGAATTGAATCGTCTTCCCTGCGTTTCCCTCCCGCGATCTATCCGGGTACTTGAGAGGGCAGTTTCTCGCTTTTGTGAATCAGGTCTCGCAGCCTCGCTCAATAACCTTTCGTTGACGAAATCGGTCGTGATACTGTCCCGGGTCGAGAGGCTCTGGATTAGCGGTGTGAACTCTTCAGGTAATAACATTAGGATCAACCCGGCCAGGAGACTGTCGTCGACTGCGCTGTCGGTAGCCTTTAATCGCTGCGCCGCAGTGACTTTCCTATTTATGTAGGATTCCATGTTCAGACAATCTTCGTAGCGAATTGTTGTGAGTTCTTCCAGAGGTGCGACTTTTCTGAACAGTCCTCTAGGCTGGTACAGTCTCTCGAGTCGGTCCCAAATTTCCTTCCCGGACGAAGCATCTCGGAGTGATGAGAACAGACTAGATTTGACGCCAGAGACGATTGCACCGCGGGCTCTCTTGTTTTGCCGCTCGTCAGTTTTCGAACCATCTACATATTCCCACAGATCGCAGTTAAATGAGTGTGCCTCCATGGCGAACCTCCAATCCATGTAATTTGAGGCGCCCTCCAATTTTTCAAACGACGAAGGTACACTGATGTTCGAGACCATTGTCTTGGGTTCATCCTGTAGAGGTGGGGCCACAGGCGCACCCAAAGTCACCCCGGGTTCGTCTGTCCTCCTCCGCGAAGTAACGGGAGCCTCTAAAAGTCTGATTTGCCCGCCCCACCACCGCGAGCTGGCCTCTTCCTCGGTGGCATTCCGAGGTTGGTGTTAGCAGTATCTCGCGTTTATCTGAAGTATAATACCCCTCAGTTCAATTCTTGCTTGGTCCACCGCGGGCCTGGGCCCATAACCTGTTGATTGATCAGAGGCAAGAGACACCGGACTCTGGTCGAGCGAAGACTGAACTGAAGTGATTTATTCCTCATCCCGACAGCTTATATAGACGACTGTACAACGAAGTCCCATGTTGACAGTGCTCATGCGCATGCGAATCCTCAACATATAGAACTAAAATATTTTCTCATCAGGGACGTATGTTCGAAAGGACAGAATAATATCGAGTAAGTACATATCTACTTCAGAACGAAAGAGTGACTGGCTGACCAAGCCCTGCAATACCGGAGTTTTCCTGAAGCAAAGAGGAAACGCCTTGCGTGTCAGAGGACAAAGCAACGATCGGAGGAAAGCTGCTATGGCAGGCATACAAGCACAGAGAGATGCCTCCGAAGCCTGAACCGAAGCCACAGGTGAACTGCAAGATGTGGCAAATGCTCTCACTGGCACAAAGCAGTGATGGGCACAAAAATGATTATGATTGTGATTGTAATCATAGGGCGAAATTTCTGTGATTATGATTATAATCATAGTCATGATCATAATCACAGCCGTAATCATAACCGTAATCACAGAATGAGAATGCGGAATTGTTTGCCAGCCCGATTTTTTGTTTCAATTCCTGCGCTCCGTGGCTCTCTGGTCTCTGGTCGCCATTTCGTTGAAGCGAATCTCCCGTTACAACGAAGCGGAAATACGCATTTTCAGAGGGGGAATCACTCTCTATAACGAATTTCGATGACCCATAAAGTCGCACCGATCAGAGCAGCGAGAGAAAACGTTCAAAAATGTATCCGAACGGCTTGTCGGCTCTGTACTCTTGACGCACTAAGTTGAGAGTCTGTAATCGTGCGCGATATTCTGATTGCTCTCGATCACAGGGCAACCGCCCCTGGAACAACCGGGGAACTATACGCTGAAGTTCAAGTCCAAGCTCTTGAGGGGATGAACGCGGGGACAAAGAAATTACGGATCACTTGTGAGCATCCGTAACACACGAAATTTCCACTACGGCTTGTGGAAGCGAGATTTCAGAGAGTCTTTCGTTGACGACTCAAATGAGAAGTTGAACCCATCTATATAATGGAGCCAGCATCTTCATCGGGTCGTATGCTGAACTGAGGTGGATTGGAGGTCGAGAAGGGTTGAAAAACTGGCCGACCCCGTTCGAACGAATTTTCGTTACAACGAACGGATTTCGCCGGTCCCCTGCGGTTCGTTGTAACGAGGTTTTGCTGTAGAGAGTTTTGCATCGCTCTCACTAGAGCGCCTATGATTACGGTTATGATTACAGCAAAATCACAGGGATGACTGTGATTATGATTATGATTATAATCACAGCTGTGATTATGATTTCGCGAGTCCTATGTGTAACAGCCTCAGTCGGGGGAACCTGGTTGGACTCTCTAGGAAGAGGGATCACACGGGATGCTTCTTTTTCACTCTTTTATTGATCTCGCATCTCGCGACTTCAGCCTCCCCGGCTGGCCGAGATGCTTCCTTCACGAAGACTCTCTTTGATCTACTCTATGTTAACGCCTCGCTTTGCCGCTAGACGGCGCTATTCTCGCTAATTGCCGTTCTCGAGGGCTTCCAAGCCGCATCGATTTGTCACATCAGTGATTCTCTAACTGCGATCCTTTCCCGGGCGCTTACATATGATTTTGATTACAATCATAATCATAATCATGATTATGCCCCACACTGGCACAAAGCATGGTAACTGCGGTGATGGTTTCAACAATGATTACTACGAAGATTCTAAAACTAAGAGCGAGAATGCAATACGAAAGAATCCAGGAGACTGCTAGCAGCATCGATAACCAGAGGTGTGCGCCGCGCTGCGATTCCGCCGGCGCGCCGCGTCGCCGTCCCCCAAAGCCCGCCGCCGGTCGCCGCCATCTTTCAGCAGCGCGCCGGCGCGCCGTCGCCGCGCGTGATCTCGGCGGCGCGCCATCCTACCTGGCGAGTATTTCCGACATTCCGGAATAGTGCCTCTACCTTCCTCTGCTGATTTGTCGAGATCTCGTTTGTTTCAGGAGTCAGCTCGACTCACATTGCCCGCTGCTCCCTCGTTGCTCTCCCCTACTGGCTCAGGCGCTGTGTGAGCCTGTTAATCTGCCGAAGAATGAGGTGGTGCCACGAATGAGGTTTTCAAAGAATGGGCGCGGGAAAAAATCTCGGCCTGGGCGCAAGAGGAGTCTGGGCGCAAACGATCTCGGCAGAATCCTGAGATCTCAGTGCCAGATGCACAGATGTCAAGAATGACCCGAAAGACAGGCAGTTGAATACAGAAGTTGGTATTCGCCACATAAGCGATGTTACGGTGAATTTGATTCGGTGGAACACAATTCGAGTTTCATTGACGTTCTGCTCAAAAATTCAAATAATGTTAACGCGCCAGCAAACGAAAGAAGAGAACAAAGCATGAACACTCCACTCCCCACTAATAAGGATCTCTTTATTCTGGCAGCCCGCAAGGGCATCGGCAGATAGCAGACTAATCATTGCATCAGGGAGACTACGAGCGCGAACTGTTCCAGTGTCGGAATCTCCGCTCTGAGGACGAATGACGCAAACCCCTTGAAAAGCGCCTGAGCACATCTTGAAAGATGTAAACCGTCGGCATATGACCAGGGACAAATGCACACGCTTGAATTTGGCTTTGAAGCTGGCGGCATAGGCTTCAACAAAGGCAAAGCGCCGGTTTTTCTGGACGGGCTCTGGTTCGTCCATCGGAAACTCACGAGGCACATACAGATCCTCTGAAAAGACAACGAATAGGATTCAGAATAATGCATGTCGTTTATTGAACAGGAGCTTGGCCAGATGATAGAGCAACAGTAGCTCACCGGCGGTAGAGTAGACTTTAACGGCGATGATGCCGCAAATCAGAATCCCAATGATGAAAGGATTATGGGGATAGTCCTCAGGACTTGCAACCACCCATCGGGAACTGGATGGCGTTAAGGAGCGGCAGGAGTGCCTGCCAAATCACCGGGAGCCAGAATGCTCTCAATGGGGTTGATGGGCACGTCACTCTCGTTGACACGCTGTCCCCTCGCCATGATGCTAGAGATGTTTCTGCGTCGGCGTAGGGCCCACTTGCTAACCAAAACGTTTTCCGGTAGATCTTCGCGACTCGAGATCCTAAAAAGGAAAAGAAGGCTTTTCTAATGATAAGAACATAATGATGTGGAAGGGCTCACTAAGCTGATGATGACTAAAGAAAGAAAGAACTCACCTTCGAAGCATGGAAGCTTGAACACCGTTGAAGACGGTATGCGGGTGACGAGGTGTGTTACTTGAGAGACAACCCAACAGCGAAAAAGGATCAATGATGCAAGTATCGTATTATATAAAGTAGAAGGGAAACTGAAATATTTCAAAGAAAATTCGGATGCCTCAAGCTGAAAAAAACCAACGATCGACTACTCCGGCTAGAGTATGAAAAATGCAACATTTTCTAGAGAGATCGAAGGAAGTGAAGGCATCAGAAAATCAGAAAACAACCAGATAACATTCAAAATTTAAACATGCCGGCAACCCCCCATATAGTTCTTCGATAGACTGTTGCTCTCCGGAAGTCAGTCGAACTGTTTTTAAAAGAGCCCTAGTGGCGGGCTGCAATAGCTCCGTAGCGAATTAAGATCGAGAAGATACGATTAAGCAGCGAAAATTCTCCGAAGAGCTACATACTAGCAATGCAGCATGTTCACTACATGAGTATCGAGAGGATTTGAACATGAGTTCCTTAGTACATACATCAGAGCCTGAGAAATCACCAAAGATGACCAACTGGATCAAATGAATCTTAAAGACGCACCGTAAAACTGAACCAAGAACCAAATGCCGACGACCAACGAAGACAGCAGCAGAAGACACAACAGGAAAATCGCGGCGTAGCGAAGAGTCCTGACCAGTGGCGTGCAACTACCTAGTGCCGCCCGGGGCGGAATCGCCGAACTCCGCAAATGCCGCCCCTCTACTGATTTTTTCCCGGAGCGAATCGGCTCGAAGTTCAACGGTTTGGCGAGAGGGGTTCCCCGGGACGACGAAACTGAACTGAAATATTGATTTGCAGGTTTTTCCAACCGTTATTTCTTTAATCATGCCGGAAATCGTGACAGAATATGATGGAAATGCCGCCCCTGGAAAGTGCCGCCCGGGGCGGACCGCCCCCTCCGCCCCCCCTTATGCACGCCACTGGTCCTGACTACGAGGCTACAAGAGGACCTATGCTCGGCATTGGGATCCTCGATGCCATCGAACGGCTGCATCATCTTGACTATTCACAAAGAAGTCTCAGAGGGAAATGATGATCCACTGGCAACCCACGACTTCCAAACCACGGCGCAAGTCGCCGCATCACCGCGGCGCCAAATTCGAAAACTTTCTCTGCGCAAATCTCCGTAGGTTGGAGCCTCTCTGCGCTTCTTTCTCTTTGCCAGCCACTGTCAGCTGATCTCTCGAACGATCATCGCGATGGGTGCATGCCATTTGGCCTACGCTCCAGAGCGGCTGGATGCATTCGGGCGCTGCGCGCAGGGCGGGAAATTCAAGTTCTGTAGGGTGCTGAGCGGGTTGACCTCGTAGCGGACGTGGAGCGGCGGAACCGTCTATAATAGCCGCGATGGATGCTTGTCGAAGGGAAATTGTAGATGGGTCTGGACGGAAAATGTCGAACAATATGATGAATCTCAAGACGTAGGAAGTATCCGGCTGCTGAAATCGAGGCAAAAGTGCCATAAACTCTATATGCGAATGTCGGGAGCTCCTTATGGAGTCTAGGAGTCCAGAAACTCCCCTCTTCGAGAGATGGCATGAGCGCGGGAGTATGAGCGCGATGCCATACGGCTGCGATGTGGTGAATGGTGGATGCCGTGACTGAGTTGTTGGAGTTTTTTCAACCGCGCACGCATAACTCGAAACCATCGGCGGGTGGTTTTGGAGATGGTCGCGATGGTCAGCATGGAGAAAGCATCACCCATGACATGATTGAAAACTCTTCGATTCTCCATTCTGCTGTCGTGGACGACGTCAATCAACATTTTTTCCAACTTCTACCGCCTATGAAAGGTTGCGGTTCGTATCTCATGTTCTCCCATCTGTTTACACTTCTGGGACAGCTCCATTCCATGTTCCATCGCTCGAATTTCATTTATTCCATTTCGCAAAGGACGCGCGGAGGAATTATGTCAGGCGAAGATTTGACGGGGTCAATCGTGTTATATTAGCCGACAGTTCGTGTCAAACCTTGGTCAGTTACATCCATCGGACAAATCTGAGCAGCGATCCTCTACGGCTGCTGCTACGCGACGTAAACCCGCTCGGCACCCTACAAGTCTTGAACTTGCCGCGTTGCGCGCAGCGCCCGAATGCATCCATTCTTTTTGGAGCGTAGGCCAAATGGCATGCACCCATCGCGATCCATCTAGGGAATGAAATATTGGAACGGAGGAACGGCGTTCCTCTGGAACGGAAGAACGGATACCGTTCCAATGGAACGGGGAACGCTATAGGACCCCCATGGTCTCCGTTCCAAAGGAACGGGCCTGCCACTATGGTTAAAATGTTTTCGATCGTAGAGACATGGCGGCGTTGATGATGCTGATGATCTTCGGTCAATCCCAGATCGGCAACGGCGCGTTTCATCGATAAGAGCATTGAGGCAGTGAAAAAAGTCACCGTTCTTTCGGAACGGAGAAATGCCTGCTGCGTATAACGTTCCTGAGGAACGGGGAACGCTATGGCAATCACTATGGGTTCCGTTCCAAAGGAACGGATCCGCGGAGGTCCTGGAAATGTTCTCTGGGCGCACGGCAGTGCAGTATTTCCAGAGATTTCTTTCGTGCAATCCCACTCAGCGTTCATATCTCTGAAAAACCCCCCTGGAACTCCGTAATTCGTGGAATTCTCGTATTCCCGTCGGAGTCGGAAACAATTGGGAGGGGACCAGGCCGCGCCGCCCGTGATGATATCCGCCGGGCAGGCGATGAGGATCGGCCGACGAGTCTACGGCACTTCCGGGACCAATGACGGGAATTTCTGGAGCACCCGAATTCCGTTCATTTTCCCTTCGGAGTCGGAAACAATTGGGATCCCGCTGGGCATTGGATGAGGGCCGGCCGGGGAGTGAGTGGTTTTTCAAGGACAACTAACGGAATTCGTGTGCTCCAGAAATTCCCGTCGCTCGTCCTGGAAGTGTCATTCACTCCTCGGCCGGTCCTCATCGCATGCCCAGCGGACATCATCACGGGTGGCGCGGCCTGTTTCCCCTTCCGAGAAGAATCCGAGAACTCCACGAATTACGGAGTTCCAGGGGGGTTCTTCAGAGACATGAACCCTGAGTGGGATTGCACGAAAGAAATCTCTCGAAATACTGCACTACCGTGGCCCAGAGAACATTTTCAGGACCTCCGCGGATCCGTTCCTTTGGAACGGAACCCATAGTGATTGCCATAGCGTTCCCCGTCCCTCAGGAACGGTATACGCAGCAGACATTTCTCCGTTCCGAAGGAACGGTGACTTTTTTCACTGCCCCAATGCTCTTATCGATGAAACGCGCCGTAGCCGATCTGTGATTGACCGAAGATCATCAGCGTCATCAACGCCGCTATGTCTCTACGATCGAAAACATTTCAACCATAGTGGCAGGCCCGTTCCTTTGGAACGGAGACCATGGGGGTCCTATAGCGTTCCCCGTTCCATTGGAACGGTATCCGTTCTTCCGTTCCAGAGGAACGCCGTTCCTCCGTTCCAATATTTCATTCCCTAGATCCATCTACGGCGTAGCTCGCGGAGTGCACTCTATGGTAACCAGTGGCGGACCAAGGAATCGCTCGAGGGGGCGGTTTCAGATTTCCAGTGTGCCGGGAGTGTTTTTCCCTCCTAAATGATGTGCTTAAATATTGGATTGTTCGTTTGATAATTGTTGGGTACAAACATTTATCTATAGAGAGATGATTTATGTGATGCTCCCTGCTAAACCTCATAGTCCGCCTGAGAGGCCAGACTCGAGGTGGGGGGAGTCGCCCCATCGCCCTCCGCCTGGATCCGCCACTGATGGTAACTACCCGAAGTAGAGCCGCGATTGGTTTGGCATCCGGTGTATGAGCAGGGCCAGAGTTAGACTTATTCACCGTGGAAAACTTGGGAAATGACGTCAGGAGGCGCGTTGGATTCATCTCCGTTCACCTCCCGAAGCCTTAGCGCGCCGACAAGCCTGCAGCCGATCGCGAGCGGAGGAACTCTCATGGAGTGCGTTGAAGTTTTCCTTCTTTGTGAACTCACTGACGCAATGGAGATGAACAGTATCAATCCTCGCGAATGGCGAATGGAGCGGCGCCCTCGGAAATTCGGCGAGTACGCCTCGACTCCGTGGATAAGGTGAACTCGCGCATGGTGTCCCTTTGTTGATCAAGAGCATCATCAAGAAGTCTCTCGCGCGCAAGCGCAAAGCGGAGGAAACATTCGGCCTTCGCGCGAATCTTGACCATGCCAGTACGACTGCAAGTCCCGCAAAACGAAACCGCCTCGCCCATCCCCCAGTTCCCTCGCGATTGGCGAATGGAGCGGCACCCTCGGAAATTCGGCGAGTACGCCTCGACTCCGTGGATAAGGTGAACTCGCGCACGGTGCCCCTTTGTTGATCAAGAGCATCATCAAGAAGTCTCTCGCGCGCAAGCGCCAAGCGAAGGAAACATTCGGCCTTCGCGCGAATCTTGACCATGCCAGTACGACTGCAAGTCCCGCAAAACGAAACCGCCTCGCCCATCCTCCAGTTCCCCTGTAAGCGATCTGCGATGGACTGCCACTTTTGAAGGCGACAAACTCAGGAGGCGACGCGCGCAGCGGAGGTCTCAATGCGGCGATATCGGAACAGCGGAAGCCGCGCGGCAGGCTGTGCGGTTGGGTAATGAAGGAGTATATGGTTAACATATACATCGATTCAAGAAGGTTCATGATGCGATTGCGGGGTGTAGAAACAATTGACTAGGGATTTCGCCCGCGTGGACTCTAGAACAAATGCGCCATGACCATGTTGACTTGATTGCGTTTCTGCGTGCGATCGATTTGGATCGCACGGTGCACGAACTGCGAAGGTTATTGATTGATACATCGAAAAAATGGTCTCGAAGACCGAGGGAGTCTGCGAAGGATCGAGGAATCGCTTTTTTTTTATGACATCAGGGATAGGACTGACGGGCATCGGAATTGTCGTTCGGGTACAGCGGATCGCGAGGCGTCTGAGAAAATGCCTCTCAACTGATTGAAACACTTCGATGTGCTTCCGCTTGTGGGGGAACCGGACTGGCACACAATATGTGAGCTTCGGAACAACGAGTGCGTTGTACAGACGCACATAGAAGTCAGGAGATTTAACAACGAAGCAACGGGATATACAATTTGTAGTACATCTGGCGGCTCGGATGATGTCGTTGATGTGGGCGCTTAAGTCGAGATCTACAGACATCTCGACGCCAAGGTCCCGGATTGATGGAGTGCAGGGCAAGGGTTCTCCGTTGAGTGTGTAAGCCGCCTTTGAGGGACAGGAAGACTTGCCGAGCAGGACCGCGCATTTGGGGGTTGATACGATCATGTGGTTGTCCGCGCACCACCTCGCGATGCCGTCGATCCCGGCTTGAAGAGCGAGCTTCTCTTCTTCGTCACGGACAGGGCCAAGGATCTTGATGTCGTCGGCATACAGGAGGTAGTTGATCGACGGGGGGATGTAGTGGCTGATGTCCAAGACGAAAATCAAGTATAGGAGAGGGGATAGGTATCCTCCTTGAGGAACACCAGAGGGGGCAGGAAACGCCTGCGACATGACGCCGTCCACACGGACTCTGAAGGATCGGCGGTCGAGATAACGTTGGCACCAATTGATCGTATTGTGATGTAGGCCGAGTAGAGTCAGTTTTTCGATGAGGCGGGCATGATCGACTTTATCGAAGGCGCCTTTCAGGTCGAAGTAGATTGTGTGAAACGGTGTATCGCTGTTTATGAACTCTGCAAATTGCTGGGTCATGTACAGGAGCTGGCTAGACGTGCTCGTTCCGGGAACGAAGCCGTGTTGTTTGGGATCCAGAAAACCGTTCAGGGAGAGGTATCGATGGATGTGTGCGGTTAGTATTTTCTCAAACAGAAGACACGGTATGACACACTGGGACACAGGCCTATAGTTAGAGGCGGAGTCTTTCTGTCCCTTCTTAAAAACGGGAGTGACGATGCCGACACGGAAGAGTTCGGGGACCACGCACTCCACGCAAGACCTCTGGAGAATTAGGGAAATAGGTTCAGCAAGAAACCAGCGGAAGGTTTTGAAGAATATGGGGGGGATACGATCGGGTGTGTGGGATGATTTGGAGGAGAGTTCAGACATATGTTTCAGAACTTCCAGCTCCGAGAAAACAACGCGGTGGTCGGGAAAGGAAATCGGGCCTCTGCGGACATCATGTGAGATGGGGGCGGATGGTTGAGGAGGGTTGAAGGTGGACACAAAATGTGATCCGAGATGTTCAGCCTTCTCTTTCGGAGTGGTGTAGGTGAACGTGCCCGAGGTGAGGGTAGGAACTGGTTGATGTTCACGGAGACGGGAGTTGGAATAGCGGAAGAAGGGTCTCGTGTTTCGAAAGTCAAGCTTGTGCTCTGTCAGGACACGTTGTCGATGTGAAACCTTCGCTAGAATTTTTGCGAGTCTCGTTTTGTCGGAGCAATCAAGCATGAGTTTCTGTTCGATGCGGGAAACAACCTTCTTGAGCGGGTCTCGTTTCTCACGATGAGTCGACATGGGCACAAAACTGTCCATGAGACAGGCGCAGATGTCAACGAAGAGGTTGTACATCTCATCGGCTGACTCGCAGGGTGCGAGAAGATTCCTCCAATCCAGCATATGGAGGTGATCCGCGATTGCCCGAACGTTCATATTTCGAAAGTTCAGTGAGGGCGGCGGCGGAGGATTAACGTTTGTTGGGATCAAGAGCTCGAAGCTGATGCCAAGGTGATCCGAGACAGTGGGAGAGCTGGTGGGTTTGAGATTTGTGATGAGCTTGGGGTTTGTGGTGAGAACAAGGTCGAGTGTGCTTCTTGAGACGTGGGTGGGAAAGTCGACAAGTTGAAGCAGGTTGTTGAATTCACAGCATTCGATGAATTTTGACTCTTTCGTTGCTGGGCTGTCCATGGAGTCGAGATGGCTCCAAGGAATCGAAGGAAAATTGAAATCTCCTGCTATCAGGATGGGGTGAACCATGGAGCACAGAGTGTTGATGGTCTCGGTGCAAGCGATAGTTCGATCGAGCCGAGTGTGGCCATCGCCCGCATTCGACACATAGAAGGCCAGCCTTAGATGAGCTGATGGGCCGATGAGATCCACGGCTACATATTCGCATGTTGTTGGAGATGATACAGGTACGATACAGATGTCGCGTTTCATGAGAACGCAGACGCCTCCGCCGCGAGTGGAACGGTCAAGACGGATGGGGTGGAATCTGTTGCCGAGTGAGAGTTCAGCATATTTTACTGCTTCTGTGAACCACGTTTCTGCAAGGAAAATGATGGAGATATCATTTTGTTCAACGTAGCACACATTCGGCGACCATACCTATTCGCGACTTCCAGATCACGATAATTCTGTCGACGCGGGGTTCCACATCGTCGAAAGTTCTTCCAACGATGCTTCCCTACAGCCTGACTCATTCGCCGTCAGCGACTGCAATCCTCGAAGCCCACCAATCTCTGAAGAGATGAAGACCATCATCAGAGAGGCCTTATGAAACCGGAGGAGCAGGTTCTTGTGACCGTGTCGGGACTAGCCGTACTCTGTCGAGATTTGGACACCCTCCAGGAGCTTTCATGGCTGAATGACAAGATCGTCGATACATACTTGAATCACATTGTCAAGCGAAGCACCGAGAACTGTCAGTTGCCAAAAGTCTACTCATTCAGCGTCTTCTTCCGAAGTTGTACGACAGATCCGGCTACTGCGATATTCGAACCTGGACTCGCCGTGCTGAGATCTTCGCCCATGACATCCTTATCTTTCCCGTTCACTCGGAAATCATTGGAGCATGGCAATCGCGGATCAACGAATCGACAAGATTACGTACATGGGAAGCTCGAACGACGAGTGTCTCCGGAAACTGCTGCGATACTTGGAGCAAGAGAAGCTCGACAAAGAAAACGCTTCCCTCAATTCAGATGAATGGCTGCTCGAGAACATGCAAGATCTCCTTCACCCAGAAAACAGCTATGACTGTGGCAGGTTCGCCCTGAAATATGCAGATTATGCAGCTCGCGACGCAGAGATTAATTTCAGTCAGAAGGACATGACGTATTTTCGCGAACGAATGATGGTCGAACTTTTGCAATCAGAGAGATTCCCCACAGGTTACGGTGGAACGCCCCATCCGGGTGCGGAACTAAACCTTCAACAGATGATTCTTCGAGATGAAATTTAGACATTGTTCAGTAAGGCTTGTGTCCCCAACATGGTTTAGATCAGCGGTTCCCAAACTTTTTCGTCCCGCGCCTCCCTTCGCCCACCTGAGGAACGGGCACGCCCCCCCCCCATCCTTTCAGAATATTAGTCCTCACCTGAAAATTGCCGCAAAAATTACCACAACGTAGGTCGTGCTTTTGCATTCTCATACATTTATTGGGATTGTGTGCGTCTCTCATTCCCTGGTCGGCGGACCGTGTGATGAGTGTGCTTGCTTACGATTTCTTTGAATGGTAATGGTAATGGTAATTTATTGATCCCCCTCATTTGTTTATATTACATGAATGAGGTGCTCTTTTGTTCAGATGCGGTCCACCGCGGATCTATAGTTTTCCTCCCATGTTTCCAGGAGCCTCATAGTTTTCTTGATGAGGATGGGGTCCGGATTGTCTGAGAATCCCAGCATTTCGTCCGTTTCGATATCTTCTGCATATCTATCCCCACATTCGTGAATGACATGTTCGACCGTTTCCTCGTAGACTCCGCAATTTTGGCACGTCTTATCGAGGAAGGGTGTATAGGTGGCTCTGAAGGTTCTTGTAGGTAAGGCTCCAGCTCTTGCTAACGCAATCAGCGCACTACCTCGCGAGTTGTCGTACTTTACTTCTTTGGATCCTCTTATCACCTTGAAGCGCCTGTATCTCGCTAGAGTCGATTTGGTTTGCATCTCGTCTTCCCACATGTCGTCCACTGTCAAGCCCACTTGTTTCCGGATGTCCTTGTTGAATTTTGCAATGCGCGGACGTCCCTCTACGTAGGTTAGATCGATATTTTCGCATCTAAACTGCTCTCGTAATTTCGTCATACGTTGAAGAGCAGCTGTCTTGACTCCGGTCAGTTCCATCATTTCAGCGATGCCCTTAACCCACCGTTCTTTCGGGAGGTGGTTTATTCTGCTGAATTATCGGATCTTGCTTTGTGCCTCTCGAGCCGTGAATGATGACCACCCTAGTTCACCCTCGATGAAACTCGAGGCAACCTTCGAGTAGGGTATCCCTAGGGCCCACCTTCCGACCTCGTTCTGAGCCGTTGCAATAGTCCTGTGTAAACTGGCCGACATATTTATCACGGCATTGGCATATGTCAGGTTTGGCACTGCCGTGGCTTTCCACAGGATCCGGGATATTTCAAATCGATTGAAACTCCACAAAACCTGTGCTCGAAGCTGATTTTGTGCTTTCTTAGCTCTCTCTACCCAGTGTGTCTCTTGAATATCAAGATAGTTTCTGGAGTTCGAGAGTGTTATGCCGAGATATTTGTAAGAGCTTTGCTTTGGAAGTTCTTTGCCTTGTAGAAAGAAAGTTGGGAGGTTGGTGTAATCCTCACTAGTGAACTTCACGATGGCGCTCTTTTTAGGGTTGAAAGTTATCCCCATCTCCGTCCCGAAGTCTGACGTGATGTTTAGTAATCTTTCCATTTCCTTGACGTTCCTCGCGAGTAAGACAAGATCGTCCGCGAAGAGCACTCCCGCGATATTGAAGTACTTTTTACTCTTGACGTCGAAGAAATTCCCCCGCGTGCGAACTCGGAAACCTGCTCCCGTGTTTTGGAGTCTGTCTTCTAGTTCACAGATGTAAAGGGCAAATAATAAGGGAGAAAGTGGACATCCTTGGCGTAGACCAATATTTGTGTCTACCCATTCGGACGTGTGTTCTCCCCATCTAAGTTTGACTCTGTTGTCGTCGTACAGGGCTCTGATGATATTTACCCAGCCTTCTGGCATGCCCAGCCTAGAGAGAGTTTCCCACAGTTGGGGTCTACACACTCTGTCATAAGCCTGGGTGGCGTCAATGAAGGCGCAGAGAAGCTCTTCTTTAGCTTCTCTCGCGAGTTCAATAGCAGATGTGACAATAAACAGACAGTCTTCCGTTCGACGGTTTGGTCTGAAGCCATTCTGCATTTCTCCCAGTATATTGTTCTCCTCGGTCCAGTCCCTGATTTTGTGGGACAGTATCTTGGTGAACAAGCGGTAGAGAACCGTCGATACTGTTATCGGGCGGTAAGTACGAAGATCTCCTCTGGTTGAGTTTGGTTTCTCGATCATGGAGACCCTCCCTTCTTTCCACTGCTCTGGAATGTCACATGTTCCATCAAGGATCGAATTGAGAGCACTGAGCAGGCCTGATAATCCTGTTTCTCTCAGCTCCTTGATAACGCGTGCTGGGATTCCGTCCGACCCCATCGCTGTGCGTCCTTGGATAGATGATAGACCCCTCTTTAAGTCTTTCATCTCTAGAGTTAGTCCAGACGGCTTCCCCAGGCCAGTTTTCCTGGTTCCCGGCTGTCGCACAGTTCCGTTCAGAACTCTACATGTGATATCAGTCAAGTGGGCTTCGATTTCACCGGCCTCGATTATTTCGCCAGTTTCCTTTATCAGGGAGAAATCGCTTCGGTTTCTGTGTTTGCTGTTTACATATCTCCAGAACCGAATCGCCCGCTCTTGTCTAGGTGCGTTGAGAACGTAGCTCGCGAGCTGCTCGTTTCTTTTCTCCAGTTCTATTGCTACTTGTGCTCGTAACCTGTCCTGGCTCAGCTTGTAAGCTCGCTCTGCCTCCTCCTCTCCACATTGCTCTTTCCGAGCTCGGCGCCAAGCAAGATTGAATTCTTTCCTCGCTTTGGTCAGGTTGGATATAACTTCCGACTTGACCCATTGCCTCGCTCCGACCAGTCTTTTTTTACTGGCCCCTGCAATTGCCTGGAGACAGATCTGTTGAAACTCATCATATTTCCAGATCTTTTCAACCCCATCGACTGACAGCTCGTTTTCAATGATGCTAGCTGCCCGCTTGGCGTCCACTGACGTCATCGTCGTTGGTTTCAGTTTTTTTCTTTTGGGAAGGGAAAGAGCCACTCTTATTAGATTGTGGTCGGACAGGTCCGTAAGACTCCTCTCGTCGTCTATGGACATGCTGACTGTGAGATCGTCGGCTCCATTGTTCACCAACACGTAGTCGATGACAGCCTTGTCTCGTGTGAACCTGCCAGAGCACTTTTTCGACTCATTCAAGAGCCGCAGTCCTTGCTCATCGGCTAGTTTCTGCAGTAGCCTGCCCCTATGATTCTCTTTTCCATCGAAACGTTGGATATGGCCATTGAAATCGCCTCCAATTAAGACGCAGTCGGTGGACTTGCAACTCGTTTCGAGGAACCTAGACAAAGAATCATAGAACCGGATATCTGTTTCTTTGTTGGCAATGGCCCCGTACGTCGATACTATGATCAAACTGTGCGCATCTACCTTGAAACAAATTGCTATCCAGTCCCTGCCCTTCTCTACCCATTTTACGTTGAGACAGTTTTTGTACCAGATACCGGCCCCTCCACTACCTTTTTCCGTGAAGGATTTTTCTCGGTTGCTGCCTGAGAATCGGTATCCGTCTATCTCTGGGGGGGGATTCATCATTGCTCAGACGGGTTTCTGAGACTAGCATAATATCTGTGTCCAGTTCTCGGATAACCTCGGTTTCGAGCCGAGACCATCTTGATGCATGCCCTCCGAATAGATTTAAAACACCAAGAGATATATTTGAAACCTGAGTTTTATTGGCCTTGTTCCTGGCATTCGATCTATAGTTTTGTGTCGGACCGCTGGTGGGCTTAGTCTCGATCACTTTTCGCCCGTCCACACCGACCCTTTGAATGTGGTAATCGTTTTGTCTGGACGGGTTACAGAAGTTTCACTTCTGATTGCCCTTCTTTTTTGGATGAGAGGTTTTTGGTCGTTTGGAGGCGGCGCCCACTGGACCTGGGCGTTGACCGTCACTGGAGGAAGGAGCGGCCGCGCTGAGCTTTGCGTTTAACTCCGCAATCTGCTGCCACAGAGCATCGATCCCTCTTTCTTCTGGAATCCCTCTCTTCTCCTTTTTTCCCTCCTTACCCGGGAGTCTGTTTGCCTCCGCGGGTTTGATTCTGGTCTCTGATTCCGCACCTCGGACCACCTTCTTCTCCTTGGCTTGTTTTGAGGGATTTTTGGTCTCCTCTTTCTTTTCCACTGTGTCTTTCTTTTTCATCCAGTTGGCGATCCTCTCCTCTATTTTAGTCTTCTGCTCCGGGTTTGGATTCAGAAGTTTATAGAGTTTTTCAGCGAGGTACTCGGATAGCCTTGCCACTCCCTCGCGGGAGTACCAGTATCCCCAAGCCCCCACCTTAGAGGTCTCGACCATCCGGGAGGAGCGTGAGTTCGCTCTCACGTCCCAGACCGCAAATGGAACATCTCCGCTCTTCCCCGTTTCAACAACGGTTTGATTGGTCTCCTTCACCATTTCGGCATCAGGAACTGGCGGTTCGAGCATTGTCAACCAAGCCACGCTCTCAACGCTGGGATTGGTGGTCTCCAGTCGTCTGAGTGTGTCGGTGATATGGAGTCCGGCGGCATCCAATGGCTGCAGCTTCTTTTGTGCTTGCTCCACATCGGCTGCACCGGCCGCTACTAATACGCGGACTTTGGTCCGTGGGTGTTTGGAGATGAACTCCTCTACCCACTTCCCGCAGTCCGCGACTTTCGCGTCCGTCTCCGTTCTCCATAAGCCGACTGCCCCGTATCCGCCTAGGCTTCTCATAACGCCATTACGGCAGTGTCTGATCGCGTGGTCGCCCACAACTACCAAACAGAACGGGTCAGGCTCCACAATACTTCCTACCGGAGCCGTTTGTTGTCCCCCGAGCGCCGTGGTTTGCATTTTTGTCACGGTTTCCTCTAGAGCTGCTCTGCGTTTTTTCTCCAGATTTAGCTCATTGAGGACTCGTTGTCCTTCTGCTTGCAGCCTCTGGATCTCGTCATTGAGTCCCGCGTTTCGGTCCGTGAGCTCTTTCGTCGCGGTCGCCACAGTCTGCGCGTTTTCACGTCGCAGGTCGTCACAAACCACGCCGAGCGCGCAGCAACCGGTACGCTCCTGGCACTCTTTGGCAAAGACC
The DNA here is from genome assembly GCA_028455905.1 of Neoseiulus californicus. Lineage (NCBI taxonomy): Eukaryota > Metazoa > Arthropoda > Arachnida > Mesostigmata > Phytoseiidae > Neoseiulus > Neoseiulus californicus. The sequence continues at coordinate 14,763,285 of JAMQGS010000006.1, forward strand.
CCACAAGCTTGGCAGAGGACGGGCAACATGGCTCAACTTACTGGGTCTTGATGTTGGCTTGTGTAGAATAACTTCTCTGAAATCGATTTCCAACTGAGTCAAGTTTACGCGGAGTGAACTGGCAACTTGCAGTTTGTTCCGAACCTTGGTTTTGATGCCCACCATGGCTGAAAACCCTGTTTCACAAAGATATGATGAAGCAAACGGCAAGAGCGTACGAAGAGCTTCCTCTGAAAGCGTCGGATATGAGTCTCGAATCGAAAACCAGAAACTGAACAACTCAGTTTTGACAAATCCAGCTTTCAAAGTCGAGTCCTTGCTCAGATCGAGGAGCTCTTCGTCGGCCCTCGTAGATATCTCCGTCCTAACGAAGACTTCTTCAAACGGGTTTTTTATCCATCTTCTTCGGTCACATAACGACATCTCATCTTTAAAGTATGAGTCGAAGCTACTCTCCAACTGTTGCAGATGGACCACGATGTTCGTCACAATAGCCGAGGGGACTTTGACGCGGTTTTCGACGACAAATGTTTGAAAGCTCTCGAAACAGTCGTAATTGTTGTTCCTCACATTCGTTCTCCACAACGACAACTTGCTCACAAATCCTCGTATTTTGTCATGAACGGCGAATATGTCTTTTCCGGAAGCTCCTTGCAGGTACAGGTTGAGTTGGTTGAGTTTTGTGAAGATATCGGCCAAGTAGGTGAGCTTGAGAACGAAGCTTTCGTCGCGCAACTTTGATGCCAAATCGTCCCGTTCATCCAGAAACGTCGCGACCTCTTCTCCCAGTTCAACGAGTCTCGCAAGAACCTTACCTCGGGATAACCAGCGCACCTCGGTATGAAAAATGAGCTTTTCGTGTTGGCTCCCCATTTCCGCGCACAAAGCTGCGAACAAACGAGCCTGCAATGGCTTCGTCTTGATGCTGTTGACGATTTTGATGGCGGAATCCAAAACATCGCGCAGATCGACTGGAATTTGCCTCGAAACGAGAGCGTCTCTGTGGATGCAGCAGTGAGTGAATAGAACTCGCCGACTAACAGAACGAATGCGAGAAATCACACTGTTCGTTCTCCCACACATTGCTCTTGCTCCGTCAGTGCAAACGCCGACACATTTCGACCAATCAAGGGACTTCTTCTGCATGTAACTATCGATAGCTCCGAAAATGCTTTCGCCCGTTCCGCGGCTTATCGGCTCGCAAATCAGGAGATCTTCGTGGGGTTGGTTTCCATGGACATATCGTACGTACACGAGCAACTGACAGAGACCTTCCACATCAGTCGACTCATCAAGTTGAAGTGCGAAGAAATCGCTCTGTTGCACTCTCTGAATCACGCAATCTTCAATCCACTCGGACATCTCATCGATGCGTCGGGCAACCGTATTGTTTGAGAGGGGAATGGCTTCAATTTGCTGAACGAACTTCTCGTCCAAGACAGTTGAGACGGCGTCTTTGATGCACGGAAGAATGAGCTTTTCACCAATCGTATGCGCTGACCCGGTTCTGGCTATTCGCCATGATATTTGATAAGAAGCGCACGTAGCTTTCTCAGCTATCTTGGTGAATTTCAGCATCCGTTGGCGGGAACCTTCCAACTCTTTGAGTTTTTTTTGGAAAAATACAGACGGCATCGCTTTCATCGTGGGATGCTTCATCTCGAGGTGGCGTTTAAACCTGGTCGGTCGCAAACTATCATTGCTGAGAGTTTCCTCGCAAAGAACGCACACCGGTCGAGGCTCATTTTCATCGAAATTCCATGTGAAGCCGAAGGACAAGTAATCTGCGTCGTATTTCCGAATCTTCTTGGCTTTCTTGGAATTCGACGCTGACGGAGCGAAAAGGTTTCCTGCTGGCCTTTTTGACACCCACCTCTCCATACTGCCTCGAGGAAAACAATTGACCTTGATTTGGCTCTGTTTTTATTATCGTAAACAACGCTCTCCTTCTCTCCTTGGAGATATCGGTGATCCCTCCACCCTCAAGACATTGCAATGAACGCGGGAGAGAGTTTCCCGAAAACAACACAGAGATGAGCCCGGGAGAATGCGCCGGCGAAATCGATTGTCGAGACTTCTTTCGAATTTCGGGCGGGAACCAGAGCATCGAGGAGGATTCGACCAGGGTTTCTCTTCATTTCTAAATTATGATTTGGTTCCCATCTATGGTATTGAGACGCTGACACGGGTAAAATGCGCCACGCCCCCCCGAAAATTTCCGTACGCCCCCCCAGGGGGGCGTGCCCCCCTACTTTGGGAACCGCTGGTTTAGATGAAGGCAACTTCGATGGAAAGCTCGGTTTTCCCTGCAGCGGAGGCTGAAACATGGATGGAACCCCATGCTATGCATAAGTATCGAGAACTCCAGCCACATAGGGACCCGGCGAAAGGTTTCTATTCTGAGGTTCCGGAACTTCCGGCGATATCAATGACATGCTGTCGATCGATTCAATTCAATGAATAATTATAAACACGGCAACCCCGTGCATAGGCCGTAAGTTAACCCTAACGTTAACGAGGCGCAATGTGGGGTCATATCGAATCCCTACCGACTTTGTAGGGAAAAGGACAAAACTTCATTTGCTCCCATTTGATAGAAAATAAGCATGTTAGTATCCGCATCTTGCCTCACGATTCCAGTTTACGACTGACCCACATTCTAGGATAAGGAAGCGTCGGTCGTCGTACGGGGTACAACGACCGAATAGTAATGCTAAACTAGATTACGAATCTGTAACCCTTTCCATACAAGTATATAAAGAATAAACGAAGCGTAGACTACTGAGGAGCAGTTACGCGTGTGTGTGAACCACGTCTATTCATTTAGCCGTGATCGCCGTGGCGTTATTGTTTCAGTGAGTTTCAGTCTGGACCAGAGCTAGTGGACAAATACCATCACCATTGCAGCCCACAGGTGACCCGATGGAACCGGATCACGATTACGAGGGATCCCCGACAGAGCTGTCCGACGACGACGAAGTTGAACTTCTTGCGGATGACCGCGCGTCCCCTGGTTACAGCCCATGATCCCGATACCCGCGATCCCGACACCCACGATCCCGACAATCATGATCCCGATACCCGCGATCCCGACAGCCATAATCCCGATACCCGCGAGCCCGACTATTCTTCCGTGCCGATGAAATCGAATGAAGCTTCGATGCCCGAACACGGACATTTTGGCCCCGGCGTTTTGGCCCCGAGACGTTTTGGCCCCGAGACGTTTTGGCCCCGGACGTTTTGGCCCCGGACGTTTTGGCCCCAAGACATTTTGGCCCCGAGACATTTTGGCCCCGGGACATTTTGGCCCCGGGGAACCGCTCTCCGCTTGTACATCGCGGCAGAGATTCTGTAGAAGACACTGCTTACAATTAGTTGGGGGCTGCGCCCATGAAGGAGAGAAAACACCGCGGCTGAAGGAGTACGTTTCCCAGGATCGCGCTTGGAGACACAAACTGCTACGAGCCGAAGAAGCCCGACTGAGATTGTGATTGATTCACTGAGCTGACGATATCCGAGGTGGGCCCCGTGAAAAACCGTGGATAGAGCGATATCAGTTTTACAGATATGATCACTGTTTCACGCTGTGCCATTGGGATCGTTGGAGTTCAGGTAACTTTGAGTCTGCTCGCGTCGCATCGGAGAGACCTTCATCGAGGTTTCCAGCCGAACCATGTCCGAAGTGGGAATTGTGAGCAGATCTGCCGCCCGGACTCAAATTGGAATACTCGACCCGAAGTATATCTGTTTCGGATGGCAGATGTTCTATACTCATTGAGGTACGGGGAAACCCGTTTGTAAGTTGGGATGCAGTGTGGATTAGTGCATGTCTATGAACAATCACCAGCTCGAATTAATATATTTTTTCATCTGAAATTCTTCATGCAAAGTTATAAGACCAACGAGACTGTTCAGCATTCTGCCTGATATGCTCATCACATTTTCATATAGGTAGCAAAGTTATAATGATAGATCTGTCTATCTATCCCTCCGGGTCGGGGGACTGTTCTCGGGAAAATTGTAGCAGTGAAGTAGATTTGCCACAATCTTGAAGTGCATCATAGAGCTTCCAATGATCATTGGGTCCTTGATTATCGCGAGGTCAGTACATATTCGTGGTAGTTGACATCCGAGGTCGATTCTCCTTCTGGAATAGTCCGTTACCTCCTGCAGCTTTACCATAACGAATCCATGGCGGGGAGACGCGGAGTACCTACATATATCTGAAGGAACGAAACAGCTAATCCCTCCATGATCTGGTGAGGGAATGACAGTCTATCACTCTGGCCGAAAATGAGTAGTTTTGGGTGGAGAAAAGAACCGCTCGATCGTTTCGGACTAGAGATGATATCCGGGGCCAAAATGTCTTGGGGCCCAAACGTCTCGGGGCCAATACGTCTCGGGGCCAAAATGTCCGGGGCCAAAACGTCCGGGGCCAAAATGTCCGGGGCCAAAACGTCCGGGGCCAAAACGTCCTGGGGCCAAAACATCATGTACCGTCTATGCCGGATGGCTACGACGAGCTCGACTCATCCTCGAGTCTAGGCAACAGGATCCCGTCCAAGAGGGTTCGATCCGCACCATACGGAATCAATGAGAATGGCGTCTATTCGTCCGAGAATCGTTCTGTCAACTGCGGATGCACGTAGACAGGGTAGCCAGGGTAGACTTGGACCCGGAGTTGGGTCCTTTGGAGATAGAAAAGTAGTTGATTTTCTTCCATCGTCGCGGAAGAATACAGTGATCTTGCCAGTGCGTGAAAGATAGCCTCTCGCCTCACAAGCACGGATGCAGAGCGACATTCTTCGCCGACCCCGGTTCCGTCAAAATGGGATAATTGTTTACCGATAGTATGGATACAGGTTCTCAGCAATAAACTGTCAGCAACAAAATCTCAATAAATTAGAATGAATACTCCTTCAGGGCTCGGTCGTACTCAATGAGGACAATAGCGTATTTCCCCGCTCATAGCGACGCCTCAAATCCCAACTCTGAAGCCCTCTAGAATCCTTCCGTGAGGAGGTAGCAAATCCGATCGCAATCTATCATCAGTTGGTGCTTGATGATATGAGCTTCACTCGGAAAGTTACGCGGATCGTGTGGCTCTCAGAGGACACGAGATTCCAGAAACGCTAGCGCTCCATGGCTTTGGAGGATATGGAAGTCAGGTCGTGCAATGACCATGCACGTGAACTTCAACAATTCTTCAAAAAGCTGTGCTTTGGCTAGAATGAAGCCCCCGGAACATTCCTCACAATGGTGAGCGCCGAGAGTAAACTGATTCTCTGAGCGCACAGATAGAAGTAGACGAAGTACACTGCTGCGTTGCGTTGAGCCCTATCATGACGCGAGAGGGCGCGCGCTTTGTCGTCAAGTAATGCTCACGTGCGGTGGAGTTTGAAACGATTTCCCAACGGTCGGGAGAATCGCGTGAATGCTTCCGTCGGTCCTTTCTTGAGGACGCTGAAGGCTGTCTGTTTTCTTCTGTGACGTGTGTCGAATATACTCTGAGGTGCTGTTCAAGACTACCGGCAGTCATCATGGATGTGGAAGAAGTGCAATCAGCGAAAAAGAAATCACTGTTCCGGGTCAACGATTTCATGTATGAGATCGAGAAGTCGGGCAGGGAAGGCATACTTTTCTGTCGCTGCATACGGAAAAGGACAGGAAACTGTCTGGCAAGGGCAACGATAACTAAGGTAACTTTCATCGTCTCTCGATCGTCCCCATTATGTGTACTCAGCCTCTGCTATGAGAGCTTCGCAACTGCGGACTAACCTTCACAATATTGACGTACATGAGTCGAATGGAGGTTCAGATCACTCCTGCTCGACGCTTGGTCTCCTCCGCAAACAACGGAAATGAGCATGTCTGAGACTGTGGATTAAGGACCAGGATTTCTATCCCGCGCTTCACTACGTCATCAAGCTGATTTCCCCTCATTTGACAGGATCCAGTTCTCGTCGTCAAGAAACTCTCGAGATCTCACAACCACGAACCGGAGACCCGTGACCGTATTCACCGCACAGCCACGCTGAGATTGAAGCAAGCTGTCGTTGCGCATCCCGAGAAATCTGTACAGGAGGTGTATAGCGAAGAAATAGCGAACTATGTCAGTGAACTCCGAGACACGAGGGATCCGGAAGAAATCGGTGCCCTGTTGCCTAGCTTCAGCCATATCAGTAGTTCCCTCCAAAGAGCACGTGCCGAATTACGACCTGCGTTGCCGAAGACACTCGAAGCGGTCTTTCTGGAAGGTGTCTGGACCAAGACGATGGATGGTGATGACTTTCTCCTGTTCAACGATGGGACACATGATCGTATACTCGGCTTTAGCACTCATGTTTGCATGAGAATCTTGTGTCGAGTATCATCTTGTTTCATGGATGGTACGTTCCGAGTTGTACCGAAGCTCTTCAGTCAACTGTACTCCATCCATGGCTTTTACAAGAATCAAATGATGCCACTAGCCTATTTTCTGCTTCCCGACAAAACAAAGCAAACGTATGGGAGAATGTTCTCCTTAATCCGCGGGTACGCCGACTCGAACGGCCTTCTTTTCTCCCCGGACACCTTCCAACTTGATTTCGAAACGGCAGCATTGAAAGCGATCCAGGAAAGTTTTCCAGCCGCTGCGATAAGGGGCTGTAACTTCCATTACTCGCAGGCTTTGTGGCGGAATTTTCAGCGATTCGGACTCGTAGAGCATTACAAGGATCCAGTTGTACACAGGTTTGTGGAATCCAAGTTACTGCTCCTCGTATGGTCGACAATTTTCCTTCGAATGAATGCCTCACCGCGTCCACGGAACGGTGATTGGCCACCGCTTGAGGAGCGTCGTGAATTCATTCAGATTTCTTCCAGATTCCTGAGAAGTTGCATGGCATTAAGTCTCGTTCCTCTCGATCTTATTGACGATGCCTGGCTGCTCATAGATGCCGACTCACCAGGCCCCCTGCACCCAGCATTCGCAGCCCTCGACCTGTTCAAACAGTATTTCATAAATACGTGGCTTGAGAATGAGACTGTATTCCCGCGAATCCTCTGGAATCACTACGGGTACTATTCACTCGGATTTCGATCAGCTCAATTCTTACCCACGTCGAGTTTCACTCATGTCATCTAATACTTCATCTTTTCCCATCAATAGGAATTTTTGCTGCAGAACAACCAATCATGTGGAGGGTTGGCATCAAGCTCTAAACAGAACAGTCAAACAGAGTCACGTCAACATTTTCGAAATGATCACGCATCTCCGGAAGGATGAGCAGAAGTTCAGCACGGCCCGACTGCTTCTTGACGGCGGGCAGGCCCCGCCACCCACGCGAGTGAAATACAGACGTCTCAATGAGCGCCTCATGCGCCTTACCGATCAGCTCGAAACGAACCAAATAACGCTCATTTAATATGTTAGGCTTGTCGGCTACAATCTTCCAAATTTTGGCGATACGTTGGAAGACATCGATAATCCCGAGGATGCTGACCTTCTTCCATCAGCGGACGCTGTTATACTCATGCCCGGAGTTCATGACGACCTCCCACCTCCTCCTTTGGAGTTCTTCAGTTGAGAAACATGCGCCAGCTTCTCCAATAAAATACCTTCCTCTTGATATCCCGTCATCCAGTCATCATCTTTTCATTGCGTCCATGACTATCTCGCAGAGATCATTATCGGCCATCTGCCGTGTAATCCTCCATGATCATTTACATAGGATAGAGCAGATAGAAAAATTTAGTAGTTAGTAGTATGGCGCGGAAACGCAATACGGAAGGGATCTCTTGCCCTCGACCGCGCCTCCGTGGTGAACTTAGAGGCGCTTTCGCGCCAAAATCAGCAATACAATAATCCAGTATTTCTCAACCTGTGCTCCGCGGAACCAATCGGTTCCGCCGTCAGTCTTTGGTGGTTCCGCCGGAGATTTCCCGCGGAACCCGAAGGTCCCCGCCGATCTTTTCGGGTCTCCTGGAAGCCTCGAACGCCCCGCGTCTAAAGTGAGTTCCTCTCTCGAACTACGAGCAGCATACGATAACCCCAACACATCGACCCTTCATGGGGTATCCCCCACAAACTTCTCATCAGTCAATCTTTCAGCCAGGGTGTTGTAGCGGCCCTCGCCAAACTCTTCGAACTGAAGGATTCAACGAAACTCTCCGAAGAGTTACAACGGAAGTACCCGGAACCACAGGGACTCAGTTTCCTGAACCCAGAGCCACTTGCTGACGCGGAAGCGCATCTCAAATCGAGCAAGCTGTTCTTCCCCATCAAAGCAGACGGTTTTCTCGTAAAACTCGCGGAAAACGAGGCCCTGCTGGCGCGTCCACTAGCAGATCTCATGTCGTATATCGCTGACTCCGCGGAATCTCACCGACCCATTGACACCGCACTCATTGCCGAAAGACTCTCGGATATGGCGAAAACACTAGTCGTTAACGCCAAACTCAACGAGTCTGCTCGCGTAGAGCTCGCTTGTGCGGCGTTCAGAGTACCGGTATCAGCAGCGAAAACCGAACGGGGAACCTCACTACTGGGCGCCAACTTCGCGAAAAATGTCGAACGCCTACGGAAAGACAAAAAAGTCCTGTCTGGCAACACACCTTCAACGTCCGGCTACGCACCCCGACCCCGATTTCAACCGTACGCACGAACGACGGCGCCGCCCCCTCCCCCCCCCCCCCGCCGCAAGACACGGCGAGCCCGCACCGACAACACCCAGTGGAGTGCCCCGAGTTCTCACAGACAGAGCACGTCGATTGCCGCGTCCAGCGCTCCGCGCAACACCAGCAGCAACAACAACAGCAACAGCGGCACTCCGCCTACAGGTAACGATTTTCGTTCAGTAGCCGAGAGTTTAGCCCACTGGCAAACCATCACTTCTGACGCATGGGTCCTCAGCAGGGAATGCGTCAAACGGTCGCAATCAAGATGGCGGACTCCCTCAATTGCCCGCCGTTTTAGCGGGAGCCCGAAGCCAGTGGAAGGGTTAGGAAAGCTTAGGTTAGGTTGAAAACGCCCGAGCTGAGACAGTCCGTCGACCTAAGTGATACATGAGACTGCAGAGCGGATGGCTTTGAGCACTTGAGCAAAATCACTGAGAGAGTCATCGCGAAAAGGATAACAGCCCATATAGAATACAACGGCATCCTCTCGAATCATCAATTCGGATTCAGAAAACGAAGGAACACACAGGACGCAATACTCCTCATACAGAAATACGTCTACGAACAATGGGAAGCCAAACGCACGCCGGTTGCGGTTATGCTTGATTACTCGGCAGCTTCCAATTCAGTGCCACATGACCGACTGTTAAACAAGCTTGAGAACGCAGGAATCGTAGGGAGAGCTCTGACACTGATTCGGTCCTACTTAGAAGGTAGATCCCAGCGTCTTAGATGTGGAGAGAATACATCCGAGCGCACTAGAGTTTTGAGAGGTGTTCCACAAGGCGGATCATTATCAAGTTTGATGTTCGTCCTATACATAAATGATTTGCTGCTCAAGACTAATGGAGAGGTCACGTATGTTGGATATGCTGACGATACGAGCCTGTTGTTCAGTTTCAAAGACCAGGTTGATCGAGATGTGATTGAGAACTCACTGCAAGAGGTGAGCCTCTGGTCGAGACAAAATGGATTGCTCTTGAACGCATCCAAGTCCGTTTATATGGTTTTCACTCCAAAAGGTGCGAAAGACAGACAACCGTTGAGAATCCATGACAACTCGTGTGAAAGAAATGAGGATTGTTGCTGCAGCAGCATACCCAATGTTACGTCAACAAGGTATCTAGGAATTGTTCTGGATGAAAAGCTCAATTGGAAAGAGCACATAGAGAGCCTGAAAGCCCGGTTGAGGTCAGCTTCTTGCTCGATAGTGAAACTAACACGGGCTTGCACGCTAAAGACGAGCATCACCATTTACAAAGCATTGTTCGAATCAATTATGAGATACGGCATCTTAGCGTATGGAGCTTCATTTGAGACAACGCTGACTCCGATACAGAGCATGCAAAACCGACTAGTGAGAACACTATTTAGAGCGAAACTCGACGCGCGACTGGAACCATTGTACGCAGAGTGCGAGATCCTTACGTTGAAACGCCTATATCTTCAATGTCTCCTTATCGAATGCCACGTTAGAAATCCGGAGTCTACTGAAACGATGTTAGCAAGCCTGCGACTCACACACACGTACACGACTAGAGGAGCCAAACAGCTCAAGAAACCAGTAGTGAGGCTGAAAAGGTACGAGAAATTCTACCTAAATAGATGTGCAAGCATGCAGAACGTCATCGAAAATGATCTCAAAGACATCAAGAGTCCAGCCTCAGCCGTGAAGAAAAAAGCCATCAAGAACTATGTTAAGACAATCAGCAGAAATTCCCTCAATTCTTTAATTTTCTAGAGAGTATCAATCAGTGGCGTAGCTAGGGGGGGGCGGGAGGGGCGGTCCGCCCCGGGCGGCACTTTCTAGGGGGCGGCACTATCAGCTTGTCGTGTCTGCTATCAAACTTGAATGGGAAAGAGCGACTGGGATCTGAACTCCAAAGGCGTCAGCGTTGGTGAGTAAGGCTGAAAGAAACTCCCGGGAGCCGCGATTTTCAGAGTCCGCCGCGCTCTCCGACGTCCTCCGCAATTTTCGACGTCCCCAGCGATCACTGAAGCATACGAGAATTCGGACGTTCAGAACCAGGTGTTCCGTCGATCTCGTCATTGTTTCGCCCTGTGAAGCGCTCTTGATCCCATTCCGTGGATCGGATCGACAGTGTCGCGGTAAAAGGAAATTGAGAACCGTTTTCGCGGCATCTCTGATCGAATAGCCACCTCTGGATTACCGCAGTGGCTCATTCGTCATCGAACGTATTTCCTGGATCGAAGGAGACAATTTGGCGAAGGCGGAGCTCAGAGTTTTCTTGACCTCAATCAAGAGCCTACGCATTTTCAGTCATCCTGCAGAGTTTTGGCTCGCCTCGGTCCAGCGATATGCGGAGCTTCCTCGAATCGCACTTATTCGTCTCATGTCAGCGTTCCGGTCGCAAGTTGTGGTGCCGAACGCTCCTTCAGTCCTTACTCTTGACCTCAGACCTTGCCAGTTTGCAATATTGTCTATCGAAACGCCGGAGCATTCTAGCTCTAATGCAGGCGCTCCATTTCCGCGCAGATCGTGCGCAGTCGGAAAGCTCCTTATTTCCCGATGCGTACGAACCAGGACCTCGTTGTAAGTTGAGCTCGTTCCAGTACTACGTAACTCCATTGAACAGGCTGCCTAGTGCGATCATTACGACACTAGCCAACCAGGGTTATCAGAGCATCACATCGAAATTTCTCGCATTCTTCGAGAGAGGGTGCATGGTAGGTTGTCCAGGGAAGGGGGCGGCAGCTCAACTCTCCGCCCCGGGCGGCACTCTGGCTAGATACGCCACTGGTATCAATTAACGCCATGGAAATAATTTCTACCCTTGAAAAGTGAATGACGGTGCCTCTCCCCCCGGTACATCTTCGTTGCTCAATAATGCTTTAACCACGGACAGGGCTTTGCCCTCGTGGATCTTATTTAATAACTTACGGAAAATGTCAAATAAAAAGCATCCTTTCAAAAAAACTTCGTGGCCTGATTCACGCGTAGAGCGCTCTGACCTACAGTTGGGTATATAGCCGAACAGCTAGAACAGCGGCGGGCCGCCATATTGATGGCGACCGTCTGACATAGACTCATCTCTTCCTCGTAGCCAAGAAAGGCTCGACCCACTTTCGACTTGTGATCAACCTCAAACGACTGAATGAGTACATCCCGGACAACAAGTTCAAAATGGAGGGGTGGTCTGAGGTCAAAGCGGCAATATACCCCAACTGCTTCTTCGCACGTATAGACCTCAAAGACGCTTTCCTATCGATAAGAATACACGAGACCTCACAACCATACTTGGCGTTCCAATGGCGGGACTGTACGCACTGCTGGAGGCGCTTACCATTCGGACTCAAGACTAGCCCTCGGGTGTTCACCAAACTTCTCAAACCAGTTCTAGCCACTCTACGCCGAGAAGGCATCCTTATCATCGCATACCTCGATGACTTTCTTCTTATCGCCGACCCCGCTCCACGCCTCGTCGCACAAGCGCGCCGCACCACAGAATTACTCACCACCCTCGGTTACACCGTGAACTTCGAAAAATCAGACCTGAACCCAACGCATCAAATCACATTCCTGGGTTACAATATAGATTCGGAGCGCATGGAACTATCTGTCCCCAGCGACAAACTGGAGCACATTCGAGACAGTATAGGAACGCTGCTCTCAGCCCAGACACTCTCCTTGCGCGCCTTGAGCAGCGTCTTAGGCAAGCTCACGGCGCTAACCACCATCGTTCGCTCCATTCGCTATCATTGCATTGGGATCACACAAGAAGTGTCGGAGACCACTCGAAGGACACGAAACTTAAGGCTCGTTTACACTATGGTAACTTGGTTGTACAACCTGGTTGCATAGAGAGGATGGTGGTACAACCGAGTTGTAGGGTTGGAAACAACAACGGTCGACTCTGCTGCTTAGAAAATGTCGTCGAAAGCAGTCGTAAGGCGGAAGCTCGTTGTGGAACGCGGAATGAGAAAGCAGCGAACCAGGTCAGTCGTCCTGAAAGGACAACCAAGTCGCTCGAAGTCCAGTCGTCACGACCGTCATTTTGTCATTAGCGCTGGTCTCTTGTTTGTCATGAAACGATCCCTGAGAAAGAAGCGACTTCTGCGAGCAAGCATAAAAGTCGTCATCCAGGGCTTAATCTTGGACCTCAGCGAAGAACTAGCCGCGAAGGACCGTCGTCGTCGACGATGGTGGGTCAAACCCTGGTTGGAAAATCGGAAACACCTTGGAGCATCGGCAACTCTGCTCAAGGCGCGGGCGCAACAAACTCCGGAGGACTACTGCAACCATCTGAGGATGAGCGAGAGTGATTTCATGTACCTACTGGGAAAAGTGGCACCGCTCATTGAGAAAAAAGGCTGATAGACGTCCTTCACACCAGCTCCGCTTTTTTCGGACCGGCCTATCTTTGCCAGTTCTACCCCGTACCGTGCTCGGATTGACTTGATCTTGGCTTTGACATCCGCGATGGTCAGGCCCGGTAGGCTCAGGTCCTCTAGCATCTCGGCGTACGCTTTGTCTCGCACTGGCCCTTTGCTATATTCTTGGCTGTTACAGTTCCAGAGCGCTTCATAATTCATAATTATGGTACGTTTCGACGAATCGTAACGTGTGAGTGTCATTCCACTTGAACGCCATCTTCCGACCTGAAATCTTCCTGATTTTGACAACCTACAGACCAGCCGCTGCTCTGCTACGAAAAACGGTGACGCGGTCGCGTTCTGCACCTTGTCGACCATTGACGAGCCGACTGCCTCCCACCAATGGGCGGAGGCAATCGAGAGTTGTCGATGCGTTGTCGATGCGCGATATGCGTGGTTGGAAGCCGCAAGCAACCAACATTGCCGGCGAGCAATGTTGGTTGTACGCGCTGTTGGCCCATCGTGAGGAGGCTTCCGAGCCGCAGAGTGTGCTGAGGATGACGAAGTTGATTCCTCGCTCCAGAGAGTTAACATGGTTGCACGGCCTGGTTGTACAACCGGGCTGTACAACCAAGTTGCCGTAGTGTAAACGCGCCTTTAGATTCCATGGTCCTGCTCAGCCTCGAGACCCAAGCCGTTCTCCGTTGGTGGCAAACCAACCTAGAACTCGTGGCCAAAGGGCCAGTCAACCCGCCGATAGTCTCCCTCGAAATCACTTCCGATAGCTCCCTGGATGGGTGGGGAGCATGGTGCGGAACCCGATCCACCGGAGGGGCCTGACATCCTACCGACCAACTCCTACACATTAACGCACTTGAACTGAAAGCCGTGCTCCTTGCGCTACGCTACCTCGCTCAAAACCGTCACGACACCTCAATAGCAATACGGACGGCCAACACCAACGCGATGCACTGCATCAATAGCTTCGGCTCAATCCGCGCCCCAACCCTGAACCACCTCGCTCGACAAATCTGGGCTTGGGCCTTAGAACGGAACATGTTCCTGAAGGCCACCTACATCCCCGGCGCCACAAAATGACCTCGCCAACACTCTTTCGAGAACAGCCTTCGACAACCACAGCTATTCGTTACATCCCGACGTCTTCTAACGCTTGAACAACATGTTCGGCCCCTTTGAAGTCGACCTGTTCGCAGACTTCTCGAACTACAAGGTCGACACGTACCTCAGCTGGGTCAAGGACCCATTTGCTCACGGCACACAGTGGGCTAGTGGCGGCAAAAATTCGCCGCAGGGTTCAGGCAGAACGCCATATGTATTTTTTGCCGCTTCCGGCCCACTGTGCGGCATCGACGCATTCTCATATCGGTGGGAACAATGGTCCAATGCCTATGCCTTCCCACCCTTCAAACTGACCGACCGGTGCCTCTCATACTTGCGAGCTCACGCTAATCACACCGTTCTGGCCCACACAGCCCTCCTTCCCCCGACTCCTGCAACGAGCCATCGACTACCCCATACTCCTCCCGTCGTTCGACAACCGTCTACAAGATCAGAAAGGGGACCCCCACGAACTCGTACAAGCCCGCAAACTGCAACTACACTCTGTTTCATAAATATGCGCGCACCCCTATTTTCTGGCATAACTTCGGAACGGGTCGCTCGATTGTGCTGAAACGCTCGCAGCATTTCAGTCCAACACCCCTTGACACAGTCCTATCAACAGAAGCGCCAGTTTTGACGTCCTCGGTGAGGACGGCGGAAAAACCGTGGAATCGCCGATTTCCACTTGTTTCATAAATATGCGCGCACCCCTAAAATATTCATCCGAATTCCGTCCGGTGAAATTCCAGTGATCATTACGGGGCGGAATGTTACTGAAAACATTCCCAATCATGTTTGAGATCCGGTTCCCACACTCGGCCGCTTTGGAGCTTGACTTCAGGAACTCGGGAGTCCAACGAGTCGTTGAACTGGACTCTGAATTCGTCTTTTTCTCGCTCGTTTGCAGTCAGAGTCCAGTGGGCGTTAGACTAAGGGAGTTGTTAACGATCCCCGTATGACGAGACGCTTACGATCATCAACATTAGAGCATTGACAGATCTGAAAATATGCCAGGGCGTGACACGACGTGTCACGTATGGACTCTCCTTGTGAGACTCCCGTCGCATCAGCTCGTGCTTCGAGATGGCTCCCCGCGGCCTTGCCCTCAACTCTAATTCCAGCGATTGCGCGTTTATTTGAAACTTGACCCGGAGATCAGCAAAGAGCAATGGAGTCTGATTTTGACCCATGAGAGTGAGGTACAATCCGCGATGCCACAATTCAGGTTATCTTCAGCGACGAAAAGAAATTCAACCTCGACGGCCCAGACGGGATGAGGGGTTACTGGCGAGACTTGGGGAAGGATCCCCTGATCTTTCTTCGTCGAAACCTCGAATGGTGGCTCCCTCAGGGTCTGGGGAGCATTCTATTCCTCTGGGATTCTCGATTAGATATCCCCCTCCTGTAGGATGAACAGTGAGGAGTACCAGGGTGTGCTTGAGACAGCCTTCTTCCGTTTCTTGATACGAAAGCAGATGGCCGATTCGTATTTCAACAAGATAATGCGAGCGTACATTCAAGTCGAAGCACAAGAGCATGGTTTCAGAGGAAGAACATCAGTATCCCTGAATGGCCTGCTTGCTAGCCAGACTTGAAGTCCATTGAGAACCTCTGGGGCTTTCTCTAACGCCGTGTTTACGATGAAAATCGACAATTCTCGAGTGTAGATGAGTCGAGGGATTGGATCATCCAAGTCTGCGAGTCCCTCGAGTCCAAGATTCTTGAGGATGTCACTGATTCGATCTCAACTCGCCTCTTTCAAGTCATCAACCGCAATGGAGCGGTCACGGATGACTGATGGTTGTACTCCCTGGAAATGTCTCCCTCATTCATGAAAGTCTGTTCTTTAATCGAATAAATCCGTCATAAACTTGTTCCTAGATCAACCAGGCACGATTCGATTCGAGTCTTCATCCATAAAACGTCGTCGGTTGGAGCTCAGATGAATATTCTGGGGGTGCGCGCATATTTATGAAACAAGTGGAAATCGGCGTTTCCACGTTTTCTCTACCGTCCTCACCGAGGACGTCGAAACTGGCGGTTCTGTTGATTGGACTGTGTCGAGGGGTGTTGGACTGAAATGCTGTGAGCGTTTCAGCACAATCGAGCGACCCGTTCCGAAGTTATGCCAGAAAATTGGGGTGCGCGCATTTTTATGGAACAGAGTGTAGTAGCCTGGCGCCTCGCCCCCCTCCCCTGTCGGAGCAAACGTCACGATTTCTTGACGAAGCTCTCCGAGCCTCGACAAAGTCCTCATACCGAGTATGCTGGCGTCGTTGGTCGGGTTGGTGCGAACAGCGAAATCTACCTTCCGCTTCTCCACCTCTAAACCAAATCTGCAATTTCCTCGCCGAAATGGCCACGACGGGCTACTCGTAATCCTCGCTCAATTCGTTTCGCTCGGCCCTCTCATACAACCTTTCCCCCATCGAGACGTTCCCCGTGGGCAAACATCTCACGATTCGACGGCTCATGCGAGGAATATTCAACGCACAACCGCCGAGGAAAACCCGACCACCCGTGTGGGACGTCGAACAAGTCCTCAGCCACATGGACTCATGGGGAACACCGACCTCCCTACCGCTACCCAAAGCCTCCGCCCGCTCACTCATGCTCCTCCTCCTGACTTCGGCCGCACGCATAGGAGAAATGGCAGATCTCATTCACCCCCCGCTGTCTCGAACTCCACACCAATGGGAATTCAGCTCACAGGGAATTCGCGGCCTCACTAAAACGAGTCGACACGGTCATCACTCCTCTACAGTGACCTTTCGGGCTTTCCCGACGAACGCACTCAGGTGTCCCATAGAAGCGCTCGCACACTACGTTAACCTCACAGCACCCCACCGACCACCGCTCGGACCACCGTTCCTCACCTTTCGGAAACCTTCCCGACCGGCCTCCAAAGATACCCTGGCGCGTTGGGCAAAATCCGCCCTCACAGCCGCGGGAATCGACGCCAATATCTTCACTGCACACTCCACTCGAGCAGCCGCAACCACGGCCACCTCTCTCCGCGGGGTCGACATCTCCGACATCCTCCGGACCGCACAATGGTCGCGCGCATCCACATTCTATAACCACTACTTCCGACCCCCGACCCCGTCGGCCTGGTTCTCCGCCGTGCTGAGTGAGTCACAACGTTAAAGTCGCTATCTGTATCTCGGTGAAGGATGGAGCCCGACGAAGTGGAATTCGTCAGTCTACTTTTGGTGCGATCGACAACATCGCTTAATGCGGAGATTCTATTCGGTTGCACCTGACGTCCGACGTCTGGCTAACAAAGTTGTCGCTGTAACACCGTTTTGAGCTTTAAACGTGTCAATACGTCAGTGTTGCCTTGGAATCTCAATGGCATCACTGACGATAACCATTCCATCGTCATCACATGAGATCAATTCCCCTTATGTTACCCCGGTTACTCGTTGCAGTCGGAGTTTGGAATGTTTGCGCGGTCGTTATTTATGTCCGAAATTGTATCATCACTTCAGCGAGCAAAAAACTCCTCACAATAGTTGGGACGCTTCCTAGGCGGGGGTGCGCAAGAAGGCATGAACCTCTCCCGGGGGTGCGCGGGACGGAAAAGGTTGGGAACCACTGGTCTAGACGACTCATGGAATGAGGATGTCTTGACTGCAATTCCATGAGTCGGGTGGAATCCTTCACCGAGAGCTCCCATGTCCCGAGCAATGACCCCAAACCATCTTCGCTTTCCTCTCACAGCTCCACGCTCATAAACAGCGTACCCCACGGCCTCGGCCCGCTACGAGCAAACATCCTCGTACGCACCACGGCTGCACGCCCACCAGCACAATCCTTCAGATCGCCCCGCCAGTCATCCAACCGCGGTTCAGCGAACCACATTCAGGTCGCTACTGATCGACCAAAACTACATACTGATCTCAGGCGTACCCGCCTTCTTTCTTATCATATGCTATTACATCTTGAAACGCCGGCCGCAAGTGGCGCCCGATCATAATAAACAGGACCTCCTGTCATTGAAGAACCCACTCTCCTCCTCCCTATAACCTCTTAGATACATCGGTAGATAGTAATTGGGGCAGCGTTTGGGGTTCACAGCTAAGCCGCGCTTCATCCAACCAGTGAGGTTTACCTAGCAGACGACCACCTCCAGCGTTGTTTTCTTCAAAGACGGTGTACGTCAGTTGCGCCGGACTGTTCGAGGATGGATGCATTCGGGCGGTCGATACCGCTGCTCGTCGGAGCGCGCCGAATTCAAACTTCCTAGGGTGCTGAACGACAGCCGCCGTTAACCGTGTGTGTGCGAGAGAGTTGATGCTGAAGCGTACTTTTCCGCAAAATATGGATGAGATGTAAGAAGTTAGCGTGTCTCGCGATGAGTCCGATCATTTTCTCCTCGACTGAAGTAGAGCGCAGAGACCGTCAGCCAAGCACGGCATAATTCTTCTGATCGAATGTGTCCGGAAGATCAGGGGAGGGCAGTCCATAGCTTCGATATCCTAACCGCTGGGATATGTCAAGAGGGGGAGATGACTCTCAATGCGAGAATTTTGAGGCAATGGCGTGGGCGATTCGAGCTGGAATAGAGTTCAGCGTCGACCATTTCGGCAGATGCAGAATGGCAAGCAGGATTCGGAAAATGACAACGTGTCTTAAGCAATGACTCAACCCTCATTTTGTGATACAGAAAGAGCGCGTTCTAGCGGTTGCATTGCGAGGAATCAAGTGACTTTTTTTTTCGGAGCGCTGGAATTGAGTCGGAATCAGGCGCTCTCAGTTGACACGAGTTTGTCGAATCTGACAGGGCAAACTGAGGGCACTGTTATAGCTGAAGAGGAATGACACGGCAGCGGATATGTTAATCCCCTAGAGTAGGGTGGCCCTGAAAAGGGCCGTTTGTTTTGAAGAATTGTGAAGGCTTGAAGAAGACGGAGGGCTGAAAAGGCGTTCCAATCAGACGATCATGTCAAGCACATACAGAGAATATCACGGAGAAAACTGAAAGAAAAACTGTCTCTCAGGAGCTGTGTTGACACTGAAATTAATCTAAAGAAGGGCTTCTCACGAAGTTAGAAACCGATGGGTTAAATCTCACATTATGGTGGTGGACTCGCATACGTATGATCGAGTTGAGGCTCCTCAACTGACGGCAAACTCTCAGCGAGCAAAATTATCGATTCTTGGTTCGCAACTCCGTTTTGCACAGATGCTCCATTGAATCCAGCGTCATCCTCCTCTCGCAGTGCCGCCAGCGCGGCAATCAATCCGTCATCAGCTTCATCATCTTCTTCGGCTTCAACGTCTTGTCCAGCGAACCCATCCTCCGCGACATCAGCTTGAAATTGGGAGGTCACGATTTAGCTTCTTGAGGCAGCTCCTCCAAGATTCTCATTCGCCACGTGTCAAAAACTACCTGCTCAGGAAATTGCTCCTGGCTGACTCACCGATTATGATCCTGTGTTGCCCGTCTTGTCCTTGAGCGTTGTTCCGGCGGGCACCTGCGATCTTTCCTGGAGAATCAAATGAACATTATATGGACGGAGACCATGGGAACGCCCCCCCACGGATTAGAGAGAACTGGCTTACCTGCACCAGTTCTGAACTTCAACTGATCGATGAGTTCCACAGGGGTGATAAGTCCCAGTTCCAGCGAGTCCCAAGCCTGGCAGATCTTCTCCTCGTTCTCCCGTGTAACAACCCTCGGTCTGGAGCGGATCGGGCGAGCCAAGGTGATGTGCGAGACATAATCGACGAATTCATCTTGATTTATGTTCACGATGGTTGCTGGAGATGGAAATTCGAGTTGAGAGTTCCATTATATGAGAGTCGAACAGTGACGACGAGGACAATTGCGCAGGAATGGGCCACCCACCGATCAGGTCCCACAGAGGACCGTGTTTCTTGCTAACTTGGCGCAGAAGCATCGCGTTTTTCGATTCAACTGCATTATTGGTTCGGCAGGGAGCCCTAAAAACTGAGAAACCGGCCGGTGTGATGGTGTCGATC
Source organism: Neoseiulus californicus (assembly GCA_028455905.1). Taxonomy (NCBI): domain Eukaryota; kingdom Metazoa; phylum Arthropoda; class Arachnida; order Mesostigmata; family Phytoseiidae; genus Neoseiulus; species Neoseiulus californicus. The sequence goes on from JAMQGS010000006.1 coordinate 14,783,388, forward strand.
CACCATCTCCTGATGTAATCCACGAGCCTTTGGAAGCGTTGATCGAGTCGAATTGCCTTTTGTGAGAAGAACTCAAAAGTGGTGGGAATCTCCTCCGGTGGTAAGAGGGGAAGAGCGGTAAAAGAGAGAAACATGTCGTAGACCTCTATTTCTCGCTCGCGGATGGCGCTCGCCAATCCTACACGGGGTTTACTCGCTTGCCGCACCAATGATTGAGAAAAGTGAAAAAAGCAGCCATAAATGCGGCATTCAGGAAATTCCGCCGCCACAGCAGAACGCATCGCGCCGTCGTAGTCCCCCATGTACATTTCCATGGTCCAGTTCGGTAGCTGTGCCTTGAGGCAGCGGAATATCTCTTCATACGCTTCTGCGGTGCCTTTCGTCATGAGAACGGACGCCACGAGTCCCACCTGGAAGAAAACTCCGCGAATGAACCGGAAGCTACGAGAGATCGCTGAACAGAGGGGACGGATGACGGAATCGCGGATATCATGCCATCTAACACTCTCGAATCGGAATCTCGCCTGTCTGAATACCAACATGATTCTGCCAATTTGCGTGGATGCAAAATAGTTGTGTGCAGAGGTAATGAGGGACAACTGAGTAGGTTGCATCGGATTGCACCATCGTAGCGAGTGGGAGGAGGTCGAGGACTCTCCGAGTTGAAATGACCAGGCTATCGTTTTCTGCGCAGTAAAAGCTTATCAACCGCTCATTGTCCTTGGTGACTGTGAACTCCGGGAGGACCGAGGATTGGATTATTTGATGAAGTTCTCTCAAATTTGAGGCGTTTCTCGGCCTCTCTTCGGCGACATGACGCAGCATCGTTCTGACGTGAGAAACTGGCAGTATCTCCTTCGCCACTTCGACCTGAAGCTCACGTCGAACACTCAGCAATGTATCTGACGGGTTTGCGCGAGGATTTGCCTTCATTCGATCGTTCCACGTCCTTCGTGCGGTACGAATTTGTGCTCCATAACCGTACTCCGGCAGATGGTTATGCGTGCCTGGCGCACGATCTATTAAGCCTGTCTGCAGTGCGATCCTCGCCGTCGCAGGGCAGAGGATTGGACTGCGATATTTGAAACAAGAATCTATTAATACCATCATCGTTTTGACAAAGCCTACCTAGCACTCAAATGATCACATTCTCTCGACTCCCGAAGAAACTCACGCTCTGACGGATTTGCATCTCAAAGAGATATATCTCCCGCATCTGCTCGCCTCCTTCCGGTGGAACGCGAACTCGGCGAAACCTTCGGCACCCTCACACACGTAGTGACCCCTTAAGTCACTCCACACTTCACGGTAAACGTGAGTTCCAGGGGTGAGGACAAACCTCTCACCTGTACGATCCATTCTCACAGTATTTGAAGAAATAACTCAGTAAAGGAATCATCCACGCGACAAAGTCTCAAGAAACAAGCGAGATCACCATGCTCTCTTCGCTATTCAAATTTCCGTTGGAACCCCTAACTACTCCAACGTATTACGCACTGCGGTCAAGGTCCCTTTCCCAAAGCTGAGAGCTCTAAAAAAATTCGCGTCATGAGAACATTCCTCCATCAGTTTCTTCCAAAAGATGGAGGATATTCTGTCAACTAGCGGAGATCGTAGGCGCCCGGAATTCCCAAAAAGGGCATTGAATCCCATGCAAGGAAAAGGTCTGAGCAAGGCGGGACAAACATCGTCTTTCTCTAGAGATCGCGTGAACTGATGTGCCTTGAAGGCAAGACTCTACTTTCCGGTGAATATCTGTCTTGGATACCGTCTCCGTGGACTTGGCTCTCCCGGGGTTGCGCCCGTCGCCCGACATACCTAAATCTGATAAAAATCTGAAACTTCACAAAGACGTCGAAATGTATTACTCATGAATTTTGGTTCAATGGCGACATGGTTTATTCCTCATGATACAGTCCACATGAATTGTTCATCCATCAGATAACTTGAGGTCAAGTATCACAAGACGATACCCGGTCTAAGGAGATCCAGCATACTGTGCTACGGTGTGGAGTGATACGGCTGCTGCGCAGCACCCTACGAATGTTTACATCGGCGCAGCAGCCGTCGACCGCCCGGATGCATCCATCCTCGAACAGTCCGGCGCAAATGACATGAGTCTAGGCCATCGTCCCGCACAACAAACGAAGAGCAGACGACGAGCAGTGAGGATGAACGCATTCCGGCGGAGGCGGGCGGCCGGGGGCACGGAGAAAACGTCGCCATCACCGAGAGCGAGCCCGCTATGTCAGCGGAGAAATCCCAGCGGTGTCCAGCGTTCTTGCGGTGGACTGTAGGTAGCGCGCGCCCCGCGAAACAGGGTCATAGTTGATCTTGATGGATTCCGTGGATCGAACAAGCTGCAGGAAGCGGGTGACGGAGAAGGAGGTTAATCCTTCAATAGTAGAGCCTGGCATCCCCGGGTGGCATACCACGCTGGCGATTAGTGAGGAACCTGTGGGGGCTCTAACCAAGCCTTCGGGAAGATCTTCATCAGGTGAAGATCGACCCTTAACCTGGCTGCTCCATCGCTCGTCGAAAATCCAGAGGTTGTTTCAGTGCAGGTTTGTGACCGGATGGGACCCTGCCGCAACCGATCGGGGGGGGGGGGGGGGGGGGCAACTGGAGGCCACAACTGGACGCGTCAGGCAAGTTTGGAAGCTGAGAGCCAGGCTCTACTGTTGAAGGATTTGATGATATTTTCGTATTTACGAGACGCCTTGCCAGAAAAATTGTGTCAATTTTGTTATTCAAGACTAGAGGAGTTATTTGGCATGTATCCAATAGGCCGTCGAACCAAACTCGTTCTCTAACAGAACGTTGAACCCAACTGGTTTTTCTTAACAGAGCAATGAACCAAACTGGTTACAATGTTTCTCTTTCAAGGCTAGTTACTACCAGAATTCAAATTACGATCAGGGTATATAAGGCGAGTCGCTTCTTCAATAAACTGCTTCTGCTGCTAGTTGTCCCAGCTATCACTCTGCCCGACCGTTTCTTCATTTCTTGTGTTGCAGGTCTCCCTCAGTCCGAGTTCATCCACTGTGCTTTGAGACTCCTATCTTCGTCTACTGCTCCAACCGACTTTTGTTGAGTTCTAACCTCTAGGCCTTAACAGGATTAACCTCCTTCTCCGTCACCCGCTTCCTGCAGCTAGTCCTATTAAGTTGGAATGGATTCCTAGCCGATTCAGGAGACTAGCCTAGCTAGGAAGAAGGACCGCGAGGTGGATTATTGGGAGTCTGCATCAAGACTGACAGCTGCGCTCTGTCGTGTGCGGACGTTTATTTTCGAACACAACGGCGGGAATATTCAACCCGTAACAACTCTCCCCTCCTTGGGAAATATTTACATTATTAAGATTGTGCTACGAACAATTTACCATTTGTATCACAAGTATATTTATGAACCGGCAGAATAACGTTTAGGCGGCTTCCCAGCTGTAGACCTGGCAGAACGGCGAACCGTTTCTCGTGCTTCGATCTGAGGCGTTTCGAATCGTGTTTCTTGTTCTTCTTGCTCGATGTTCACTGTTGTAGTCTCATCTTGAGCGTCCTCGAATGACTCCTCCGAGTCCTCGAACAAAGTCTCACTGACTTGACCACTGACCGTTGGATTCTGAGATGTGGGTGTCTGCGGCGGGCTTGCGTCGTCGTCGAACAGTAGCGCTGGATGTAGAGATTCGTTAGAAGTATCATTTGGCTTTATAATTTCATGAAGGGTCTGACCTGGTCCCATACGGCGCAGTTGATTGAAGTGACGCTTTGAGGTTCGACCAGAAGATTCAACGAGAGCGGCTTTGCGTCCACAGAGCTTCACTATGACTCCCTGTGACCACTTTTGCCGACCGCCGTACATCCGGGCCATGACTTTGTCTCCCAGCTTGAACTTGCTTCTTTCAATCGGCTCGAAGGTTTCCCTTGGCTTTTCCCGTAGCAAGTCGAGAAGGGAACGTATTTGTCTACCGAGCATGAGTTCTGCTGGTGTCTTCTTCGTAGCTGAATTCGGAACGATTCGATGTCGAAATAGGAACCTTTGAAGAGCAGTATGAAGGTCTTTCTCCCCCTCGGCTTTGAGTTTCTTCAGCGCTTGCTTTGTAGTTTGTACATAGCGTTCAATTTGTCCGTTGCTGGCAGGGTGATAGGGAGGTGAAGTTCTGTGCAGGATTCGGTTTAATCTACAGAAATCGTCGAACATTTCCGAAACGAAACCTGGATCGTTATCGGTGACGATGACCTTCGGTAAACCAAATCGAGCGAATACCTCTCGTAGATGCCTTAGAGTAACTTCGGATGTTTTTGAACTTGTGATGAAAACCTCCAACCATTTCGAATATGCGTCAATCACGAGAAACAAGTACTGACCATCTATGGGGCCTGCATAATCGCAATGGAGGCGCTCCATGGGTTCTTCACACGGCTGCCATGGGTGGAAGGTTTTCCGCGGGTTTTTCGCGTTCTCAGCGCAGGGAACACATTGTTGAGCAAGTTTCTCGATGTCAATGTTGATCGTGTCCCACCAGATGTATCTTCGGGCCAGTTCCTTCATTTTGTCCGAACCAAAATGACCGTCATGAAGGATTTTCAGAACCTCGGCTCGACAGGCGAGTGGAACCACGACGCGGTGTCCACGAAATATAACGCCTCTTGTTACTGATAACTCTGAAAGGTCAACTCTCCACCTTAATTTTGGCATGGCATTCAGACCTTGAAGCCAATTCAGGATCGGGCGCAGAATTTCGCACTTTCGAGTACGCTCAGCGATTTGAATCATATCAAGAGGAACTTGGTCCGTCAGTTCAACGAGCAGGACGTCGTTGATTTCTTGAGTTGTGGTGAAGTCTTCACTGCGAACGGGAAGTCTCGAAAGCATGTCTGCGTTCCCATGCTCTTTCGTGTTCCGGTAGACGATATCGTAGCTGAAAGACTGCAGGAACATGCTGTAGTTAACCATTCTCATCGCAGCTAGGGGTGGTAACGCCTTCGAAGGTGACAGAATGGAAACGAGGGGTTTGCTATCGGTAATCAGTGTGAATCTTCTTCCGAACAAATAATAGAAGAAACGACTTATCCCCTCTTTGATTCCCAAAGCTTCTTTCTCAAGTTGCGTATAGCGCTTCTCGGTTTCTGTCAAGGTTCTTGAATAATATGCGATGGGTCTCTCTGATCCGTCGGCGAATCGATTCGATAACACGGCCGAAATTCCGTAAGATGAAGCATCAGTTGCCAACAACAGAGCCTTCTTCGGGTCGAACGGCACCAACACTCTTGGCGAACACATCTCGGACTTCACTGCTTCGAATGCTCGATCCATTTGAGAAGTCCAAGTGAATCGTTGAGGTGCATCGTTCTTGAATGCCTGGTACAGCGGATAGGCCAGATCGGCGAGCTGCGGTGCAAATGATGAGTAAAATTGTATCATTCCGATAAAGCTCTTTAGCTCGGACACGGATTTCGGTTGAGGTGCATTCTTGAAACTTGAGATCTTGTCGTCGCATTTGTGGATCTCCTGATGTTTCAGGCGGAACCCACAGAATTGAATTTCTTCTGCAAAGAAGCAACACTTCGAGAGGTTGAGACGAATGTTATGTTCGTCAAGACGCTTCAGAACAGCGTCCAAACGCTTGAGATGATCCTCGTCAGTGGATGCTGAAATCACGATGTCGTCTATTACGACCTCCACTCCTTGGATTCCGGCGAGGATTCCTTCCGTGAAGCGCTGCCAGATTGCTGGAGCGGAAGCCAGGCCATTGCACATCCGCTTGAATCTGAACAAGCCTCGATGGGTATTGATTGTGAGGTACTTGCGATCTTCCTCACGAATTGGCATGTGTAGGAAAGCGTTGGATATATCCAGCTTCGAGAACCGTTTACCGACTCCAATGTTGTCCAGGGCGTGACGAATGTTCTTCAACGGATGATCGTCGACGATGAGAAACTGGTTCAATCCGATTTTGAAATCACCGCAAATCCTTGCTTTCTTCGTAGCGATGTCCCCCTTGCCTCGTAGAGCTATGACGGCCGGATGTGCCCATTCACTCGCGTTTACCTTCTCGATGATGTCGAACCGTTCGAGATGATCAAGTTCAGCATCGACTAAAGGAAGCAGCGCGTGTGGCACTGGTCGGGGACGAAAATATGCTGGCTTTGGATTTTCTTTCAGATGGATCGAAGCCTCGGTGTTAGGAATTTTCCCGATGCCTTCTTCTGAGAGTTTCGGGTACTTTTGGAGAATTTTTCTTGCTTCTTCTTCGTAGTTCTTCTCGGGATGGTTGCACACGTTCACGCTTAGAAGTTTCTCATCAAAACTTCGAAGCCACGACCTTCCGAATAATGCAGGGAAATCCGGAATATCGATCAAGTAGAGTTTGAGGTTTCGTTGTAGATTATTGTAAGAAACGAACACATCTGCGAAGCATTTCGGCTCAAAACACTCACGAGTAGCAGATCGAAGTTTCACGTCGTTTTTGTGAAGTTTTGCATTCGGGAACAGTTGCATGAACTTCTGGTACTCCATCGTGGAAACACCGCTGCCACTGTCGATCTCCATCCGGACATTTCGATCCCACAATTGTACATCTACCTCGATTGGTTCTTTTCCATCCACTTCATCGACGATGTGAAACGGAATAACTTCGAGCAGATGGTGGTTTTGGCTTTTTCTGCAGACGGAAGCCAAATGCCCGACAGTGCGGCAGTTGCCACATTCCGCGTTCTTGTGACGGCAGTTAGGAGCTAGGTGGTTGGGGTTTCCACACCTGTAACATCTGGGGCTTGTAGTTTGCCCTCGAGCATCTGATGAGTTCTTGATTTTTCGAACGAGCTTCTTGTTGCTGACGTTCCGATTTCCGATGTGAAGCTTGTGAACATCAGTGCTTGTAGGGGCATGACCCTGTCCGTTACGGACAGCAGAAGCTGTTTTTCTAGCATTCAGAAGCTCTTCAGTTTTCGTGAACACCTCGGCGAGATCCTTCGAACATGCGCATTTAACGAGGATTGCTTGCTGGATGCTTTGATCGGACAGTCCTCCGATAAACTGTTCGATCAAGTTCATTTGTAACTCATCGCCTGTCCACTTGCAAACGCGACCTGATGTTCTGACTCTCGCCTCGTAATCTTCAAGGGACTCACCAGAAGTTTGGCGAATCTGACGAAACGAAAGTCGAGATGTCCAAAGATTCTCACTTGGTTCGTAGATTTTTCTCAACAACTCGGTGATTTGCGCGTAGCTGAGATCTTCCGGTTTCTTGTCTGATGGCACTTTGTCGAAAAATCTTTTGAACGCTTCAGGACCCATGAATGCAAGGATGGCGCACTGTTTGTCGTTCTCCGATGTCTTCTTTTCGTAACGAAGATAGTTTTCTAGGCGACACAGCCATGATGAAAACTTTTCCGAGCGCGGCAAAAAGTGTTGGAACGTAGGATTCACTGAATTCGACATGTTCGCTTGAAGTCACGTCAAGATTCGTGGGTTTTTTTCTCACTTCGTCGCCAGTTATTAAGTTGGAATGGATTCCTAGCCGATTCAGGAGACTAGCCTAGCTAGGAAGAAGGACCGCGAGGTGGATTATTGGGAGTCTGCATCAAGACTGACAGCTGCGCTCTGTCGTGTGCGGACGTTTATTTTCGAACACAACGGCGGGAATATTCAACCCGTAACAAGTCCGATCCGCGGAATCCATCAAGATCAACTATGAACCTGTGTCGCAGGTCGCAGGACGCGCGCTACCTACAGTCCACCGCAAGAACGCTGCATACCGCCGCGATTTCTCCGCTGACATAGCGGGCTCGCTCTCGGGGATAGCGACATTTTCTCCGTGCCCCCGACCGCCCGCCTCCGACGGAATGCGTTCATCCTTACTGCTCGTCGTCTGCTCTTCGTTTGTTGTGCGGGACGATGGCCGTTTCCCAATGACATACACCCTTCAAAGACCGCCTAGTCGCCTGCCGGAGCGCAATCGCTATCTGTATCTCGGTGAAGGATTCCACCCGACTCATGGAATTGCAGTCAAGACATCCTCATTCCATGAGTCGTCTAGACCAGGGGTGGGCAACCTCGAACCTCCGGCGGGCCGCTGGCTGCGCTCAAAACCCATGGCGGGCCTCAGTGGTCCTTCACAGGGGTCTAAGACGTGATTCCCATTCATAAATGGATTTGGAAACGGTAGATCGCGTTTCAGATGGTGTCGCTGTGATATCAAAAAACCAAGCTTCCCAGTGATACTTCACATCAATGAGAAATATTTTACCGTTTATCTTCAACAATTTTTTCAATGTTTGGTTGGAAGCTGGTTGTAAACGTAGCTAACTACACAGGGACAACACCGTGTTACGGAGTCCAGATGCAGACTGGTTGCTTGTTGTTTATTGCCAGTGATAGTTAGACCGGTACCCAGTGGCGTAGCCACATTGGGGCAAATGGGGCGCTGGCCCCCCCCCCAAGACCCCTCGGTTCATACTATCCAAGTTGAGGGTTCTGGTCAAGCAACCGATTTTCGGCGAATTTCACAAGGGTACCCCCTTTGGGAAAAATTTCAGCCCCTCCCCAGGGAAAATCCTGGCTACGCGCCTGCCGGTACCACACCGGCTGGTGTGGTACTATGTTGACATCTCCCTTTCGATTACAATGAAATGACTAGCTGGGATGTCATGGTGGTGATCTATCACAACCAATAGAGACTCTGGTAATTCTAGCGGAGTTTTACATCTTGACACAATTACGGTAGGAAGGCTGTGGCCTATTACTTGAAAGTTGAGCGGTTAACATTATTGGGGTGATTGTTCGCTACCTGACACTATTAAGCTACGTCCCGCAATCTTTTGTATCAGTCCGGAGGCTTGAGTGTTTGTCGTCCCCTGAGTGCTCGTCTGGGTACCTCCCTTTCTTTTTCTTCTTCGTCGCCTGTTTGCTGGGGTTGGTTCGTCTCATGATTTTCTTGAGGATCTTCTTGTGCCTGCTTGGCTGTCTCTCCGCTTCCATAGATGAACACCTCATCCGCAAGCGCGTATATGTTGTCCAGGCCCTCCAGGAGTTGAGCTAGCCTCTTGTAGAATATCTCCGTTGCCGTGTTTAGTTTACACGGCAACCTCTGAAATCTGAATTTGCCGAACGGGGTCTGGGAGGTGGTGAGAAAACTACTCTCGCCATCCCGCACACAATGCCAAAACCCATCCGACAGATCGAATTTCGAGAAAATTCTGACCTTGCCAAGCTGCGGCGTTATTCCATCAACGACTGGAATATGATAAACTTCCCTGATTGCCGCTTCATTGAGCTTCCGTGGATCGAGACTTAGACGAAGTTTGCCTGTTTTCTTTATCTGGAATGAGTGACGATTGACCCATTCTGTGGGTTCCTCTGCTCTTGTGATGACTCCTCTTCTGCACATTTCTGTGAGTGTGCTCCTGAGTGTTGATTTCAGATGGGGCGATACCCTACAGGAGACGTTGTCACTTGGTGGGGTGTTCTTCCGCAACAACAATTTCTTTTTGCCCGGGAACTTTTCCAGCTCTCCATCAAAGACCGACGGAAACACTCGCGTTATGTCGTCCACCGTTTCCATTGGCTCAGTTGTTGCCGTCACGACTTGACTGATCGGCAGCAACTCGACTTGGCTGTAGTCGAATTTGATGAAACCCAACTCTTCTGCTGATCTTCTGCCCAGTATCGGCTGTAGGTCGGTCTCCTTGGTTATTACGCATTCGAGCCAGCTGGTCTTCCCTGTCTTGACATTGGTCGCCGCTATCTGGGCTGTACCCAGCGTGTTCACTCGTTGACCGTTGTAAACTCTCAGCGGTGGTTTCCTCCTGGTGTCGATCTTCGCCTTCGGAACCAGAGCTGCCGGCAGAACGTTACAGGCAGCCCCACTATCCACCTGGAAGCTCACCGCTCGCTGGTGTCCTTCTTGCAGCTTCATGTTGACGCACACCATCTTCCTGTCTTTCCCTTGAACTGCGCAGACCCACTGAATTTGTTCTTCATCTTGGTCTTCGAAGGAGTCTTCTAACACTGTTCGCACACTCCGACTTCTCTTCCAACACGCCACTGCTAGGTGATTGTCTCTTCCACAAAATGAACACCGTGCTCCCATAGCTGGGCAGCTTGCAGAACCTTCGGAATGCCAACCCGCACACTTGCTGCAGTCTCCATCCCCCTCGTACGACGGTTGACGAAAGGGCTGTCGACCACGTTGCCTGTGCTGATAGCCTCCGTTGGCTCCCGGTTCGTTGCCGTTCGCTGACGCTCGAAACCTTCTTTGTTTGTGCGCTGCCAGGGAGTTCACTTGTGGTTCCTCGCTATCCGCCACTGTGGCGCCGTCAGTCGCTTCTCTTTCCACCGGCTGCCGGAAAGCGTCCAGTTGCTTTCTCGAAGCTTCCATCGTTAGGCATAACTTGATGGTGGCCTCCAATGACAGCTCCGTGGCTTTGAGCAGTTCTCTCCTCGTTTCTTCACAGATGACACCGTCGATGATTTGATCACGTATCATTCTGTCGCCGTCTTTGTATTTACACGGCTTGACCTTTATCCGTAGATCGGTGATCCAGGTGGCTATCTGCTCACCTGTCTTCTGTACACGTTTTCGGAACACGTGCGCGGCAAAATGCTCCGATTCACCTTCATGAAAGCACGCTTCTAGTGTCTTCACTACATCGTCAAACTTGGGACTTGCTGATTCCTCGTATTTTCCATTGAATTCATCGAGGACGATGTCTCCTCCCGTAGCCATCATCATAGCCACTTTGGTATCATCGCTGTCTTCGGTCCGCTTCGTTGCCTTGACGAACCAGTTGAATTTTTGGAGAAATTTCTTCCATTCCGCGTACGAGCGACTCTTCATCGCTATGTTGTCTGGTAGTTTGTCCATCTTCGGCAGGCGCGTATACAGGGGGGGGGGCTAATGGGGCTTCAGCCCCCCACCCCCCCAGACCTGTTCAGTTCATACTATCTAAGTTGAGACTTCCGCTCGAGGGACTGATTTTCGGAGAATTTCACAAGGGTACCCCCTTGTTAAAAAAAATTAGCCCCCTCCCAGAAAAAATTCTGCATACGCGCCTGATCTTCGGGGTTTCTTGCTTCGGTTCTCTCACGCTGCCACCATGTAAACGTAGCTAACTACACAGGGACAACACCGTGTTACGGAGTCCAGATGCAGACTGGTTGCTTGTTGTTTATTGCCAGTGATAGTTAGACCGGTACCACACCGGCTGGTGTGGTACTATGTTGACACTGGTAGTCGCAAGACGGAGGATATTCTCCAAGTTGAGGTCTGTGATACTGGATCGCATCTTACTCTTGTTCAGGTTCATGAGGCTGAAGGTTTGTTCACAGATGTAGGTGCTTCCGAAGAGGGACTCCGCCACTCCGCGTTGCCTCGAGCGCAAAACCAGATGAAAGAACTGATGGGAAGAAGCGCGCTAAACGAGAATTCATGATTTTTCTGATGGAAAAATGCGCGGTACTTAGTACAACTCCCGTCGAAATCCCATCGGTATACCCACTAGCGTAGCCAGGGGGGGCCGAGGGGGCCATGCCCCCCCCCAAGATTTTTGGATCGCCCATTTTGGTCGGAGTGTGTGTGTGTGTATCGCAAGCTCCCAGCACAACGGACTCCTCCGTTTGTCACAGCCCCCCCGGAAATTCCGGCACGGTGCCCGAGCCGAATTTCGAGCCAACTTTGGAGCTGTGATGGCGCCCTCAGCGCATTGGAGTGGGGAGGACACCGTGTGTCCCTCTTTCCTTTGTGGCGCGCGATTTCTCCTCTTAGTTCGTCGATATTCTTGTTCGATCTGGTTCGCTGAGTGTCGATTCTGTTTCACGTTGCTGACGCGACTTGTGCTATTCTGAAGCTCGAGAGGTCCTGTGTTGATTGAAGTTTTTTCCCCCGCGACGACTTTGAAGCGGAGGTAGGTGTTCCGAGTGATTATTTGCTTAAATTGACTTGCTGATCGACGGTTTTCCTCTTCGTTTTCTTGCTTGACGATTCCCTCATTCCGTTTTGCAGAATGCCGTGTGTCTACGACAAATCACCCTTAGGCCTATGCAGCGACATTCTACTTCAGGAGGAGATGAATCTGATGCGTTACTCGAACAAGGCCGTGATGTTGATTTCCCACGTCGTTTGGCGGAGTCTTACTCCCAGCGAACAACTCATCTTTCGCGACTGCTCCAAAGGTCTCCGTGGGAAGTTAGGCTTCTCACGGATCGACCTATCATCTCTTTGGCTACCACGCCGTCTACGTTATCAAGTCCCCGACTCTGAGTTTTCCGAGGTTTACGTTCTCATCATCCAGGTGGAGGCCCTGCTCAGCTCCCGAGACGTCACTATTGACTACCGGTTCGAACAACAGACGATCAATTTTGGAAGTCCCGCCGATTTGCTCGAATATGTTAACGGACTCGTTTTTCGGCTTCGACGGGATAAGATCCTTCTCAGCACCGACCTCTCCACAGCTCTATATGCCGTTCGTGACGCTTCCCGCAAGGCGGTGTTCGACTCATTATGGCGGGAAGCCTCAGACATTCTCCACCTAGGCGAGGGCAGGCCTCGCGAGGCTGCCCTCGTCCGATGCCAGCGTTGCGGCAACTTGACCGCCACGGGGGTGGAGAAATGCCCCCTTCTCGTGCGTTGTTTGGGAATGTTGAATGGGAAGAAAGATGCGTAAGGCGCAAACGCGCGGCGGTAGAGAAATATTCGTATTTTATCGTTGGTACCTTCAACGTAATAAAATTTGGTTGTCTGCCCATATGTGGCCCGTTTGTTGATTATTCTTGCTGCGCGAGCTGTGCTGTTTGATTGTTAGTCGACTGAATTCTCTATCGGGTACAGTTTCTTGATGGGGCGCTTGAGAATCTGACCCTTGGCCGTCTTTACAGTGCATGACCTAGAGTTGGCTGGTTCAACGTCTTCCGGAAACGCTATCACTCTGCATAACGGCCAGAGGGCTCGGCTGCTTGCCGGGTCCTCTAGCAAGCAGATGTCTCCGATCTGCAGAGGCCTGACCCCTGAGTTTGGCTGCTTGTGGGCCGTCTTGAGATATTGGAGATACTCGCCTTGGTACCTCTTCCAAAACGCGTTGAGGAGTCTTTGTTGGTATTTATGTCTCTTCGCGAAGATGGCCTTGTCTCGATCGGCCCGCGTGTGAGGTTGCAGGTCGTGCTGAGGCATGAAGGTCTCACCTCGGTAGCCGTACAGAAGATCGAACGGGCTGAGCGCTTGTGGCTCGCTGGCATCAGTGGAGACAACCGTGATGGGTCTACGGTTGATCATCGCTTCGATGCCACTGAGAATTATTTCGAGATCGCGAAAATGCGGAACGGCCGTCCCGAGGATTTTGCGGAGTGGCCTTTTCGCGCATTGTATCATTCTCTCGAAAAACCCTCCCGCCCAGCTACACGTCGGAGTGTTGAATTTCCACGTTATGAAGTTGTTAGCCAGCATCTTCTTTACGCTTCCATCGCGGATGTGGTCGTAGATCGCCTTGACTTCTTTTGACGCTCTCTGGAATGACAGACCATTGTCGCTGACAATGGTCTTCACAAATGGATATCTGTTGATAAACTTTTGGAGGGCTCCTAGAACTTCGACCGTGGACAGATCTGTGGTCAGCTCTAGATGCACACATCGAGTTACTCCGCAGGTGAATAGGAGCAGGTATCCCTTCCCGACCTCGCCGGAATCCTTTTTGTATCGAATTGGCCCCGCGAAGTCACATCCGGTGAAGGTGAATGGGGGACTGCGCTCTACCCTGAATTGCGGCAGAGAGGCTATGGGAAGCGAGCCCGACTTGCCGTGGAAAATTTTGCAGGTAGCGCATGCAGTGTGGACTTTGCGGATGATTCGGCGGGCGTGTGGTACGAGATAGTCTTTCCTTAGCTCGTGCATGGTTGCGGCCATCCCGCCGCAGTGGAAACATTTGAGATCGTGAATGTCTTTGATTATGAGTTCCGTGAGCTTCCCGTCTGACGGAAGGATGATGGGTGCTTTCTGACTTTCTGTCAGATACCTGGACTGGCTTAGCCGGGTTCTGCTTCTCATGATGCCGTCCGGATCCATGAAAGGGTTGAATTGCAGCAGACGACTCGATTTCTTAATGTTCTTGCACTGCAGTCTAGTTTCTTCCTCGAAGTATACTGTTTGCATTAGTTTGAGAAGATGCGTTCTCGCTTGGAACATCTCCTCCGTGCTAATGTTTCTGGCATTCCTGTGCGCTGCTGACTTTGGAGCTGCTGGGGTTCTTTTCGCCACTCTGTCTCTGGCTGCTGCGGCTTTGCCCCTGAGGCGAAGCATGAACGCACAGAATCTCACCGTCTTGACCCACGAAGAGAATGGATTTTCGTAGTAAGCAAGTTCTGGAGATTGCGGTCTGTCGGAGGTCGACATCAGACATGTTGAAACGATTGCTTTCTTTTCTGACTCGACTCGATGTGCGTCGACATCGCCTTGCGACCCGAGACTTGGCGAGCTTGGGATCGTTTCTTTTCCTTTTAGCCAAAACGGACCGTTCAGCCAAAGACTCTTCTGACTCGGCTCGGATATGTCCGAAGCGGGTCGAGTTACGAGGTCTGCCGGGTTGTGGTCCGATTTCACGTAGTGGAGTTTGATGTCGCCTATGAGCGCCTGAATTCGACGGATTCGATTTGCGACGAAAGCTTTCCATTTTTCTGGTTTCGAATTAACCCAGGCGAGGACACTCGAATTGTCGCTGTACATCCTGTATAGGTCGATTTTGATATCGATGCTCTTTCTTATGAGGTCCAACAACTTAGCCCCTGTTAATGCAGCCATCAGCTCGAGGCGTTGCACCGACATGGGTTTGATCGGTGCGAGACGCACTTTGGCCATGAGGAAATGAGTTTTGGACTCTGAGCCCTTTCGCAATTCGCGGAGGTAGGCGACCGCTCCGTAGCTTTCGAGGCTCGCGTCGCTGAAAACGATGATCTGTCTGGATGTGACGTCGGAGTCGTGAGATATCATGTGTCTTTCTATCGAGAATGTTTTCGTTCTCTCTAGAATGCTCACGACTTCCTTGTATTTCGTCGTGTGTTCGCTGTTCAGCTCGGCGTCCCAGTGATACTTCGCTTTCCAGAGTTCTTGGAGCAGAATTCTTCCGTTTATCGTCGAAGGAGCCAGCAGATTCAGCGGGTCGAACACTGCTGCTATGCCTCTAAGCAGACGTCTCTTAGACGGTGTGCCGGACGAGAGAGCCTTGATGGCTTTCTCTGTTGGAGACGAGAGTTTGTCTGAGACCTGATCCCAGGGTACTCCGAGAAACTTTGCATCTGCTCGGTTCGTCGTGATTTCTGGATTTTTCACTGGTGCGTTTTTTTTGATGAATTCACCCAAGTGTTCGCTGTTCGACTGCCATTTCTGCAGCGGAAAGTGACCGTCTTGAAACACCGCGAAGAGAAGAGCTATACGTTGCTGTGCTTCCTCGATGCTATTTGCTCCGGTGCCTATGTCGTCGACGTAAAAATGATCAGCGACCTCCTGAAGGTATTCTGCGTGTTCGGGATACTTTCCCTTAGAGTTTTCCAGATGAAGCCTGATACCTTGACAGTGGAGGCTGGGGCTGCAGATGAGTCCGAATTCAAACGGGTTCCCCAGAATTCCTTCGTCCTGGCAGCGGGGTTCTCGGCCACGCCTAACGGCCAGAAGAATCGGAGGAATGTTCGATCTTCCTCCGCAATCTTGAATTGCAGGAACGCTTTCTGGATGTCGGCGGTTAGAGCGTATCGGTATTGTCTGAATTTGAAGATTACTCTGATGATATTCGGCAAGAGATTCGGCCCAGCGTGGAGCACGTCGTTCAACCCCGCGAAATTGTCCGTTCTGCTGCTTGCGTCACGAACTAATCGCGTTTTCATTTGCAGGGCAGCGTTTGGGTTCTGTTTGAAAACTGCTTGCACTGGCAGGTAGTGTGCCAGCTGATTGGGTTTCCGTGGCATTGCTTCTTCCGCGAACCCGGCTGCGAGACATGCCTTGACCTCTTCGTCTACCGCTTTCAACTTCGTTGGTTCTTTCTTTAACTTGTTGAGCAACGAGTTGAGCCTGGACAGCGAGAGCTTCCTGTTGTCTCCTAACGTTCGGATGTTGTCTTTGAACGGGAGGTGGATGATGTAGGCGCCCTCTGAGTCTCGCTCCGTGGTGTTTCTGAAGTTGGTCATCAACGCTTTGTTTAGTTCATCTTCTTCTTCTTTTCTCTCGTTGTCTTCGTCGTCTTCAAAGCCAGCCTCGCTGGACTGCCAGAGCCATTTGATGTCTTCGAGTGTGCGGGAACGGCTCGACGGCCCGTGATCTGCTGAGATTTCTTCGATCGTGCAGTCCTCCGCGTTGTCGACGTCGGAGACGGGGGATGCCGGCTGCACGATTTCGAAGCCGCAGAATCTCGGGATGGAGCCCGCGCTGGGGTTCATGTCTGCGGACCCGCCGCATACCCAGCCGAAGATGCACTCGAACGCGAAGATTCCGTTGAAGGAGCGCGGATTGTGAAACTCTATCTCCGCTATGCTCTCTGAGCCGAGCAGAACGTCGACCCACTCGAGCTCACCTTCTGTGACGTGATCCGCCATTGGGCCTAGCCCGAAGTCGTCTTTCAGAACCGGGAACCTTGTTCTTGTCAGACATTTCAGCTCGATAGCCTGCACGCGGAGGATCTTGTCTGGTTTGCTTCTGCTGCGAAGCTTCAGCTCGTGCACACCGCAGTTGTAGACATTGGTTACTCTGCCTCCAGCGGTGGAAATGGCCATGTCGATGTGCCTTATCGGTGTTGAACCGAGTTTCTCCACCAGGGAACGGGTCACGTGTGAAGATTGTGAGCCCGGGTCGATGAGGACGCGGCACAGAATCCTTCTGCCTTCGATCTCCGCGAAGACGTGGGCTGTCCACAGGAACGGGTCGGATTTGCCGTAGTCTCCTGTTTTGAGGTTCATCATTGAGGCGGTTGTCTTCTGCTCGTTCATGTCGATCGGGGCTTTGCTGCAGATGATTGAGTAGTGCTTCCCTTTGCAGAAGCGGCACGGGTGCTTGAACGCCTGCTTGCAGCTCTTTGCCTCGTGATTCAGCTTCAAGCATCGCAAGCAGGCGTTTTTCGCCATCGCTCTCTCTTTGCGCTCCTGTGCTGAGAGTTGATGTGAACAGCGGAAGGATGGGTGGTCTGCCTCGCAGAAGATGCATTTGTGCTTCCTCGGCGGTTCCTTCGGCCCGGATCGAATTGGTGGTGCCGGCGACGAACTTATGTGGAAGTTGTTCGAGGAGTTTTTGTACGACGCGGAGTTGGGCTTAGGGCCTGGGTCGTAGGCCGGCTTGTGGGGCTGCAGACGGCCGTTGAATTCTTTTCTTCCCCGACTGTGCGTTGTCGACCTTGGCCCTGGACCACTGTTGGCTGTAAGCATTTCTATCAAACGGGATTCTGACTCTAAGAAGTGCATTAGTGCTTCGAGCTTGCTCGTGAATGTGTGCTGTAGTTTGTCTCTGTGTGCCTCTGTGAATTTGACCCGTGTTTCCCAGGTTAGCTTTTCGACTATTCTGTTTGTGTAGGCCCAGGTTAGAGACGTATAAGATTCGCCTAACGAGATCAACGCTAATATGTGTTGTGAGATCGAGTTGACAAAACGAGGCAACTTATCGTTACGGATTTCCCCTCCGGATGACAGGATCTGATCCATCGCCCGCTGGTGGCTGTCTTGCGCCATGTAGGTCTCCCCGAACTGCTTCTCCAGGAGCTGCTTCATTGGAAGATAGTTTTCGGCTCTCAGGTTGAGATGCTTCACGCAGTGGTATGCTCTCCCCGACAGCGCCTCGTTGAGTAAGAGTATCTTCTGAAGATCGGGTATCTGACGTTCGTGGACGAAAGTGTTGAACGTGTCCATGAACTTCCTGAATTCTTTCACGTCCCCGCTGAACTTGGGCAATTTGAAGTTTTTCGTCAGCTTGGGGAGGAAGTTCTCCGGGTTTTCGGCTAGGGCGCTTGGGCTCCAACCTGGTTGGGGTTGACCCGGGCGGTTCTGATTCAGTGAATCGCCGGGCATGCTGGGGGGTGTTTCGATTGCAGATGCTTCTGCCCCACCTGCACGACTTATCTCCGTTGAGTTCTTTGTGATTGACATCAGCGGAGCCTGTGGATTTGACAGCGGAATCTCTGGTGCCGGGGGCGTTGGGGCGGGTCGCACCGGCAGCTGTGGCACCGGCTGCGGAGTTGACGACTGCCACTCTTGGTGGTTGGACGTTTGCAGGTCCAGCGGTGTGTGCGGGGAGCTCATCGGTTCCCGAGGTCGTTGACTCGCTCGCGACCCGAAGGTGGATTCAGAAATTGCTGACACCCTGTTGTTGACGATGAACGTCTTCAACTCGCCGAGGTAGCTTATGCAGTTGGCGATTTCCTCCTCGATGGCGATGAACTCATTCACCGGTGCCTCGATGTTCAGCTGCGGCGCTAGTTCCACCATGTCTTCTGTGAGCTTTTCCCACTGAGGGCTCGCCTTGCTGAGCAAGTTTCGGAGGAGCTCGGCAGTTCTGATAGCGTCTCTCGCTTCGAGGTTGTCGTTGTAGAACGAATTGGCTTTTGTAGTGTGAGCCTTCACTCTTGCTCTGAGGTATCTGAATTTACTCTCCATGATTTTCCACCTTGTTGCTGGATCGACGGCGCCGTTGCCGTCTGATTGATTCAGGGTGCTGGAGTCTCGCGCACCTGATGCATTTTGGTTGAGGGTCTCCTCCTCCCCTTCCGTCGGTGGAGGTGACGACGGCATTGGTGGAGGTATGTCTAGAGACGCAGGTGGCCTTGTGTCGACCCCGGATGTGGCCGCCTGTGTCCCCAGGGGATTCGGCACTCTTGTCGACTCGGCGTCATCATCGGTCTGGACGCACGTCGCCTCGTCCTCTATGACGATGAACTCCCTTGGAGCGGCCGTAGTCGGGTCGTAGATTTGCTGGTTGAGGAGGTCGCTTACCTCCGGATTGGTATGTTCTCCCGAGTCGGAGGAGCCGTCTGGGGCTGACATTATGCTGATTGTGTTGTTGGTCACCTAATGACTAGTTGTACCGGGCTTCGTTGCCTACCACTACGTTGGGGTACCACAGCGTCTGGGAGTGATCAATTCCCGATGACGTTGTTGATGAATCCGACGCGCCAATGTAAATCGGCGGGAAGCACTTTCACACACGGTTCGAGTTCGAAGTAGGAGTTCGCAACACTGCACTAGGTCGATGGTGGGTGGCACGTCGGCGCGTTAGGCCTAACCGCACTGACCAGTTGGAAAATGAGCTGAAGTGATTGCACTTCGCACTTGCACTGCCGAGCGGATGCTCGGACTTGGGTTCTTTGATTGCTTCTGACACCAAAATGTGGCGACCGAACTATAGGAAGAATGAAAACACTGGTTTCTTCGTTCACGCAGGACGTCGCACATTCACAGTAGCTTGTCACTTTGAGTTGGGGAGCCTAACTCCAAGTGAGTTTGCCGTCGTCGCTGGGAAAACGTTCCCTCGGAGCGTGAGATGGAGAAGTCGGCTCTCGGCGCGACTTCTAGAGTTCTAGTACTAGTAGTTTTGACCTGTGGTCACCGGTGGCCTTGCGGCACGTTTTACGATTGATATCTGACTGGCTGACTATCAGCTGATGCACTGTTGGAGACAGTGCAGCCGACTCATGTGTTCGTGGCTGGCAGCGCGAGAGTCGCTCTGCCGCCTGACGGCAGACTCTACCAGAAGAGGAAGCCGGCGGAGAAGCCGGCCGGCTGCTGTGACGTCACGCGGAAGGCGCGACTTCCAGCTACTGAGAACGAGCGACTGTCCTAGATTTATTCTCCGTAGTGAAGCTCGACTTGAGCTGAATGGAAGAGATGCTCAGATGTTACAATTCTCATGAAATGGATATTCGAATAAAGGTTACCTAAGTTGCCTCGCAAACTCGTCTCTTGTGTGTGTGTGTGTCGGAGTGTGTGTGTGTGTATCGCAAGCTCCCAGCACAACGGACTCCTCCGTTTGTCACAGGGCTCCATGTTAAAGCTCAGCATCATCGTCCGTTGGCCCCCCCCAAGATGGTGCAGAAATGGTCTTGGCCCCCCCCAAGAAAAAATCCTGGCTACGCGCCTGGGTATACCTTACGAGGCGCCCGTATTCCGGTTGTCAACACTTATCGAGATTTGGGAGTGACTGTTACCGCCGATCTTAAGTTCCGTCAACATGTTACGACAGTCGCCAAATCGACTTCTACAATGTGCAATCTCATTCTTCGCACTTTCATCATCAAACGACTTGATGTTTATGTAAGCCTGTACAAAACTCTCATTGTCCCAAGAATACTATATTATTCCACCATCTGGACACCCTCGCACAAATCGGACCAAAATCTACTTGAACGTATCAGATCGCGATTTGCCAAGCGAGTCGCCATTCGTTGCTCTATACCAAGAGAGCATGTCCTTACCATGTTACCCAGACACGACGCTCTTCACCATGATGCCGACATACGGGCTCTTAAACGTATCCTCGTTACCAACTGTGATAAATTCTTCACAGTTGACCATTCCTCAGGAGCTGAAACCGTGCCGTCTGGGGCGGCATCATCGTCAGGATACTCGGAGCTCGCAGCAGATAGCCAAGCTTCCAACGCCGGGTCAACGTCCAGGAGACACCAGAGCAGAGGTTCCTCTCCAAGCCGTTCTAGACCTTACTTCGAAGCGGTACTGCGCGAGTCTGCGATCCGGCCTGGAGCAACACGTGATGCGAGGCTCCAGAGAGTTCGTTTTCCTGAGCGAATGGGGCTGCGACGGAAGTGGAGGCCAGAGTGTGTACAAACAGAAGGCCGTTTGCCGCCCACGGTAGCCCGCTGCCCTAGCCCCATTGGCTTGACGTCGGCGGGGTCGGCGTTCTCGTCGCCGGCGATGTCTTCTTCGTGGTTGTTGTTGATGAATATCCGCCATTTATGGACTGCCTGCACTAGCGTCAGCTTAGGCATTCGCCGCGCCACCACCGCGATGACCGGATCGTAAAAGGCCGCAGGCACTGCCTGCGAGGTCGTCAGGAGGAGGCATGCGTGTGCGGCCTTTTCGCCGCACAGGCTTCTAGCGCCATTTTTTCGACGGGGGTTGCTGCGTGCGGCCGCGAAACAGCTTGTGACGGTCACTCCTGGGAGCTGGTGCAGCGCCCTTTGCAGACGACCAACACCGTCGCTATCTGACCCGCTGGCAGGGCAGGTTAGGTGCCAGTACTTTGCCGTTTGCGTTCCGTCTGTAAAGAAAATATGAACCCGGTATTGGTGCGGCTCCGATTAGCGCACGTGATAGAGGTCCGATTGAGGTAAGCCAAGTCGATCCGGGTAAACAGGTCTCGGTGTACTCACTGCGTTTGTGCGAGACCATCTCTGCTATTCGCGGTTTGACGTTGTGACTGCTGCAGCGTTGACATCGGACCTGCAACGACAAGCGGTGGGCGGTGAGTACTTGGCGGGCATGAGGAAGCGGGAAGCAAAGAACCACTGAGGCGCCCGGCGGCGAGTGTGTGACGTCAGGGGCAGCCGTCGTTAGCCCTGTAACTCGGGGCACCCTGCTCCGGCCCTGTGCCCCGAGGCACCCTAGCCGGGGGCACTTTGCTCCGGGGCACGCTACGCTGGGCCACACTGCCCTGAAGCACGCTGCTCAGCCTTGGCCCCATGTTGAGGGCACTCTGTCCCGGCACCATGCGCTGGGGCACGCCGTTCCGGCACCATGCCCTGGGGCACCCCGTCGCTGCACTCTGCTCTGGGGCACCCTGCCCCGGCACCAACACCCTATTCTGGCTCGGTGCCCCCGGGCACCCTGCCCTGGCACCGTGCCCCACGGCACCGTGCCCCGGGGCACCCTGGCCGGGCCTTGTGACTGCTGCGCCAGTGGTCTTTCCTCTGTTGTATCTCCGAGATACTGTGCCGAGGCGCTGTCAGGCGCCGCTTATGACGGTTCCCGCGGTGAGGGTTTTCGGCGTGGCTAACGTTGAATCGGGCGCCCTAATTGGTTGCCGCTTGCCGCGGGGTGGCGCTCGCGTCCGTCACACAGCTGTCTGTGACGATAGCTTCTGGGTATCCGTGCTGTGTGAAGATGTTTTCAAGCGCTTCAATCGTATCATCCGTAGTTATCCTCCTCATTGGTATGATTTCTGGCCAGTTGGAGAATGAGTCAACTACGATGGGGTAATACGTGTTGTTCATCGGGCCCGCGAAATCTGCATGGATGCGGATCCAAGGTCCGGTGGGTTGTTCCCACGGAGAGAGAGGTACTTTCAGAGGATTCTTGCTGGCGAGTTGGCAGTCGTCGCACCGTCGAACGAAGTCTTGGATGTGTTTGTCTACGTTCGGCCTGTAGACGTAGGATCGTGCCAGAGCTTTCATGCGGTTTTCCCCTGGATGTCCGCTATGTAGCATCGTCAGTATCTGTCCTTGTAATAATCTCCGCAATCACGACACGATCACGAAACAGGATGACATCATCTACGATGCTCACATCAGATCTGATAGTCTGAAGTAGAGTGTGAAGAGAGGATCTTGCCGAGAAATCTTTGGCCAGTCGTCGTTGATGAACTTTTTTGTTCTTGAAAGAACGGGATCTGCCATTGTTGATTCCTCGATTTCTTCTCTGGTCACGGGAAGGTTCGATATGTCATTCTCCATGGATCCATCTTGATCCACTTCGACGTTTGCGATGACCTTGTCCGGAAACTTGGAGTCATCGTCTTGGGTCGTTTGTTGGTTTGCGATCAAACGAGATAGAGCATCAGCTTTTCCGAAGCTTGTTGTACTCTTGTATCTGATGGAAAGTTGGTAATCCAACAAGATCACCGCCTAGCGTAGGAGTCTGTTTGCCGCGTGAGCCGAGAAACCGTTCTTGGAGCCGAATATCGCGAGGAGCGGTTTGTGGTCTGTGTTGAGCGTGAACGGTCATCCGTAGATGAACTTGCGGAACTCTCGGACGGCGTACAAGCGCTTCCTTTTCTATCTGACTGTAGTTTCGTTCTGCGTCAGAGAGAGAACGGGAGATATGCATGACTGCCTTTTGTGACGTATCCGGAAACTCATGCATCAGAACTGCGCCGATTGCATATTGACTGGCGTCTGCACTGACGATGATTGGTAACTGAGGGTCGTAATGCGTGAGAAGGAGATCTGATTGTAGAAACGCCTTCATTTTGTTGAAATTCTCTTCGGATAGCTCGTCCCGAAGGAATTTGACGTCTTTTTTGAGGAGATGGTTCAGTGATTTCTTCAAAATTTTCAGGTCCGGCAAGAATTGGCTGTAGAATGTGATCATGTCCAACGCTGCGCGGAGTTCCGATATGTTCTTTGGAGATGGCATTTCAATGATCGCTCGAGTTTTCTCTGGGTCAGGCTTCCGTCCTTCTTCGTTGAGAACGAATCCAAGACATTTGATCTCTTTCTGGAGAAGTGAACATTTTTCGCCTCGAATTTTGAGTCCATGTTCGTTCAGCCGTTCGAAGACTTTTCGTAGTCTGACCTCGTGTTCTTCGATCGTCTTGCTTGTGATGAGAATGTCGTCGAGGTAGGCGGTGAAACCTTCCAGGTCGTAGGTCAGCCTATCCATGAATCTTTGGAAGATGCTTGGGGCAGTCTTGACTCCGAAAGGCAGACGCTTCACTTTGAAAAGTCCCTTGACGGTATTGATGGTCAACAATTCTCGAGAAGCTTCTTCGACTGGGATCTGAAGGTATGCTTCCGCGAGATCGAGTTGTGAGAGAAACTTCCCGGCGTTGAGTTTAGAGAAGTTGAAATCCGCGGTTGGGAGCGGATACCTGTCTTCTTCGATTCAGTTGTTCAACCCGGAACAGTAGTCGGCACATAATCGTAATGTTCCGCCTTTTTCTTGACGATGACGACAGGTGCGTTGTTCCCTCCGATGAAGAATGACCGCACGATGAGTGAGCGAAATTGGAAGTGCCAAATTTATTCTGCACTGAAGCTTATATACTTCAGCCACAACGAAGTGCCCGTTACGAACCCTGACGGGGACCCAATGAGGACACCGTAGTTATCCTGAACTTGCCCGGATTTCCGAGGTCCGAGTCCGGGTTATCGTACTTTTTGCTCTCTAGCACGCCCGTGCGCACAGAGTGTATATTGTGCTACCTGCACGTCTCTTGTTATGATTGCACGGATCGCAGACGATCCGTGCCCGGACACTCGCGACTCTCGGAGACCCTGTTGGCTTATGTTTATTGAATCAGAAAGCTTCTCTGTTGGTCTACCTAGTATTGACTCTCAAGTGCGGTTAATCCGCCGATGGGTTTGATACACTGGTGACACTTCTGGACTGCTTGGAAACACACTCCAACGCCGGAGAACAGTCTCGCGACTGTACCGCCGCCCTGGCGGCACGGCCCGAAAGCTCTCGCCGATCGAGCGCTCTCCGGAGAAGCGCGTGGCGTTTCTCCACACTCCCCCCAAGCCGCGCGACCGCGGCTTCAGGATGCTGGGAATATTAAATGAATAAGGGATATTCGAATCCATCTAACATTGGCATTACTATTTTTCTTTCATGCGGTACATCCATATTTGACACTTCCATCGGCCAATGACTTGGTTTCTCCATTCTCTTCCGGTTGACATTTCTAATTAATATTGACACTCCGTTCAATTCTCATAGTCTTGGACATGTACTGGATCCACCTCATATTCGTTTTACACTTTTCGTTTTACACTTTTCGTTTTACACTTTTCGTTTTCTCGCGAAGCGGAAGAATGCCTGCATGTCACCCGACCCGAGTCTCCGCGGAGAGAGGAGACTGCACTTTCACGAACTTTAGCTGCCTCGAGACGTCGAGACCAGAATCATTCCCGGCTTGCCTGTCGTTCGTGAACGTTGTCTTTTCTCCGAACCCGACTCCACCTCCCAGCCCCAGCAGAAGAATGCCCGTACACGTCCACGAGGACATTCCCCGCGGGTCCCGCACCGCCGAAACGCACCTGACCAGCCCAGGAGGGCTGTTGAACGAACTTTGGATCCACAGTGACCGGGCATTCGCCGAGATGTCCGCCGAAGATCGTGTGCTGACCCGAACTCACCTGTGGGATCGTCTCCCAGAAGAAGATAAGGCGGCATTTCGCCGCTCATCTGCCCGTCTCCGTGCCACAGGCTGCCCCCGGGCAGCTGGAACTGCCGTTTCTGCCGTTACTGCTCTAGTGCGGGTACTCCCGTTCCCCAACGCCACCGAGGCGTTGACCGCAGCCCGCGAACACCGCCGTGTGAGGGAAGCCCAAGCGTCGCGCTTTACCCAGACCGAACAGGAGGAACTCCGACGAATTGAAGACGACATCAGGGCGGCAGCCCTGGAGGTGAACACCGAGCGAAAATACAACCAGCTGCGCCAGGAGCGCATTGCAGAGCTTGAAGCCGCACGACGTAACGCGCCCGGAACCCGGCGCATGATTCAACGCAGTCTGGACGCGGAGAAGACAACTGGCATCATCCTGGACGCCGAGATAGATCGTCTCACCTCAGAACTCGAGTTGCCCCCTCCGGGGCCTGCCCCGCCAAAGCCCCGAGCCCCGGTTCCGACGTCAAGCATCCCGAAGACTCCAACTGCGCCTTCCCCGAAGACGTCTTCGGCTCCGCAGCCACTCCCGAAAGCCATGGCTCCGGTTCCGCCAGGAACCTCGAAGATGACGGCCGCCCCACCGCCGAAGCCGACTCCGGCTCCGCCCGCGATTCCGAAGCCGTCGGCCGCCCCTCAAGCCCCCCGGACGGTTCCAGCATCCCTCCCGAAGACTGCCTGAACTTCGAGACGAAGATGAATTCATTTATTAATTTCCCCAGAATAAATCGAATTTGATGTTCTGCTTATATTGCTCTGTTTTCTTTATTTTCAATAGCTCGCAACTTCCAATTTATAGAGTAGCTGATTCGGTCTCTTGAGCGTTTTCCCATTAGGTAGTCTTATGATGCAGGTTCTCCTACGTCCGTCCGACGTTCCCTCCCCGCCACAGAGGTCCACGACTCTGGCCATCGGCCAATAGCTCCGCGACGGAGCCGGATCGTTTATGATAACTACATCGCCGACACTCAGCGGTTTGCTCTTGACTGGCATGGCTGCCAGATTCGACCTTAGTTGCATGAAATATTCCTTCCGGATCCCAGAATGAGTTTATGATATCCTGCTGCAATTTCCACCGTTCAATTAGAACCGACGCGTTTGCCAACTCCGTCTTCTCAAGAATTTCGCCGATTCCCGGCAATGCTGGTTGGGCTTGGTTGCCATACAGCAAGTCCGATGGTCTGATCGGAAGCATTTCATCTGGATCGTTGCTTACGCAGGTCAGAGGTCTGTCATTCACGATTTTCTCAATGTCCGTTAGTATCGTTTCCAGCTCCCGAAACGTCGGTACGGCTCTTCCCAAAATTTTCCGTAACGGTGCTTTGACGCATGAGAAAAGTCGCTCCACCGCTCCGTTTCGCCACGGAGCTCTCTCGGTGACAAAGTTCCACTCTATTCGATGCTTGGTTAGGAAACTTTGTGTTTCCTCCGATCTTGCCAGATCGAACAGGAGTTTGATTTCTTTCGCTGCCCTCCGAAATGATGCTGCATTATCCGAATAGAATTTAGTCACCGTGGGATTCCGGTTATAGAATCGCCGCATTGCCAACAGAAACTCGTATGTCGATAGATTTTCTACGAGCTCTAGCCTGATGGCTCGCGACTCGGGACAAACAAACATCATAATATAGGCTGCCGCCTTCTTCCCACGTGGATCTTTTATCATTATCGGCCCTGCGGCGTCCACTCCCGTCGTACTGAACGCCGCTGCAGTTTCCACTCGAAAGTTCGGCAGATGAGGCGTTGATCGCCTGCCGGCGTTGCTCGATACTTCGCGCAGACTTTCAGTTCAGTTCAGTTTGTACACCATTTATTGGGGGGGGATTAACTTGCAACAAATACAATTTAGTCAGCGTCGTTTGGGCGAGAAAGTCTGGCCATACGAAATACAAATGTGTTGTTTATGATATCCGAGCGCGCGATGGTTTTTGTGCGATAAGAGACCCCACGCCGCGGGTTGATAGAAACGTCGACAAAACGGTTAATGTCTCCCGTTGACTGCAGTCGCCTGAAAGCGCGCTCATCAGCGAGGCGATGGAGAGACAATACACTGGGGAAGGCGTCAATAGCAGGGGAATGGCCACAGCGAGCAGCCACCCGTCGCAGGAAGCGACGCTGAGCAGCTTCCAACAAATTTACATCTCTTTTTAAGAAAGGGGTCCAAACGGTCGAACAGTAGGTCAATCGTGGGACGATGAGTGATCGGTACAAGTGAAGATAGAATTCTGCCGAGCGGATGGCGAAGGATCTCATAATGACGTTGACAAGAAGATTTACGGATCGCAGTACCGCGTCAACTTGAGCACGGAAGTTTAGATCAGCAGACATGAGTACGCCCAAGTCGCGGACGTGTGGCTCTACCGGAAGGAGTTGTCCATTGATATAGTAGTCGTAGGCAGATCCCTTAGACGTAAGTACAGCGCATTTGGACGGCGAAAGCGACATAAAATTTAGCCGAGCCCAATCCGCAATGGTGTCGATAGCACGCTGTAGCAAGACACATTCAGAGCCGTCAGTGACTTCTATGTAGAGCTTAAGGTCATCGGCAAATAGTTTGTGGTGCACAAGATCAGGGAGTCCACGACAAAGATCCAGCACATGGACAAGCCACAAAAACGGACCGATACAAGAGCCCTGGGGTACACCCGATGGGCAAGCAGCCGGAGTGGAAAAGACACCATCCAATCGGGTGGCAAACCGTCGCCCCGTGAGGTAAGACGCGCACCAGTCCACCGTACGAGCACTGAAGCCCAGCGCGACAAGCTTCGCAAGTAGACGCGGATGAGAACACTTATCAAAGGCCTTCGAAAAATCGAAGTACACCACGTGCACAGAATGTCGACGGTTTAGTATCATGGACCAGTCGAAGAGGGTGTCCAGCAACTGGGATTCCGTCGAACGTCCACTTGTGAAGCCGTATTGGTGAGGATCCAGGAGGCCAGCCGCGTCAAGGTGATCACGCATCTGAGAGACGAGAAGACGCTCCATGAGCATGCAAGGAATAACTTCCTGCGCAATAGGACGGTAATTTCCCAGATCCTTTCTGCTTCCCTTTTTGTGGACAGGCGTGATAAGAGAGCAACGGAACAGTTCAGGAACCGAGCCCTCGCTGTAGGAACGGGCGAAGATACGATGTAGAGGTTCTGCAAGCGGTCCTGCCAGATTTTTGTAGAACAACGGAGGGATAAGTTCGGGCGTGATGGAGAGTTTCGAGGGAAGTTTCCGCAGCACAGCCTCAACCGCCTCAGAGGGGAACACGAATTCGGGAGCGGAGGTCGACGTCTCGCGAGGTAGAACCTCAGCAGCAGGATGAGTGGTGTGAACAGAAGCGAAGAATTCATTGAATGCATCCGCCTTCTCCTGTTCATCAAGAAGCACCCGGCCCTCAAAATCAATTGGACCGATGCCGGCGTGCCGCTTCAAACGTGTGTTGGCATATCTGAAGAAAGCCTTTGAATCCTTGAAGGACAGCTTGGCTTCTCGAAGAACACGCTGACGATATGTGGCTCTCTGCAGACGGTTTTGTATCCGCAGGGTGTCCGTCCCAACCGGACAGGCAGCAAGATCAGCAAGGTGAGGAGTATACACAGATAAGACGCAGTCCACCATGACCCGATGACGTGTCATCACAGAGAACGTCAATAGCAACGAGCTCACTTCCGCAGCGCGGGAAGGTGACGTCGATGCACTTCAGCCGGGTACCGGCGAGGATGCAGACACCTCCTCCTTTGGAGGTGCGGTCGCGACGAAAAACCTGGAAAGCATTTCCCAGTGAGAGTTCAGTATCCGTCAAGGCATCAGTGGCGTGGGTTTCGCAGATGGCGATGATGTCAAGGTTGTGCTTATGTGCGCAATGTCGGAGTAAATCACAAGCGGAGGATTTCATGATAGAAGCAGCATTGAAGGACAGACATCGAAGTCAACTGGATTCATTCGACCTCGAGCCTGCACTCGACGCCTCGGTGGCATCAGCTTCCCACTTTTCTGCAGAGAGCCGCTGTAAACGCCGATCAGGTCCATCGAATTCGCGGAAGACGACGTTCGCCTCCCAGTATGCAGGAGAGTTGATGACGTCGAAAACCTCATGTGGCACAGTGACACAGAAAGATGAGCAGAAGTCAGACCTCGACTTGAGTTTGTCGACGCGACTCACCGCAGTGTTCTTCAGCACGATGTGATCATACAGGTCCTTTGCAGAGATCTCAGGTCGAATCTTGGTAACGAACAGTCTTCGAACATTTGCTTGCCTTGGTGGCGAGCAGGCTAGTTTAGCGCCGGCAGAGGGGACAGCCGAACCTTCGGTGAGGGCCTGCCTCGATGAACGTGTGCGATCCTGCAAGGTCAGCTTCTTGGCCTCCAACCCTCGCATGCCGGGCCGCTTCGGGGTGCCCGTGACGGTTCCATCTTTGGTAGGCAAACGGGTTGTTTTGCCTCTTCCATCTGGAGCCTTTCCACGGCCCCCGAGAACACTTTCTCCAAGTCGCTTGTTTACATCCACCGCGGCAGAACCGCCGTTAGGAGAAGGCTCGTGTGTAGGGTTTACACGAGAGTTCACTGTTTTGCTGGACTTCCGATGGAAAGGAGAGGAGAGAGAGACGCCATTTGTCGTGCTCCGCTCCGCGCTCTCCGCCGTTGGATCAGCCTTGGTGGCAAGAAGAACATCAAGTTTTTGTTCCAGACGAGAAACACGCTTCGGTAATTCAGCAAGCGTGTCGAGTCTCTTCAGAACAACAGCGAGGAAGTTAAGGACCTGCGAAAGTTTGTCCTCTTCAGCCGTGCCGCGTTGACCACACTGTGTCTTGGATGGAGGACCCTCACCAACAGAGAGCATGGCAGACATGCTGTCCACAGCATCAATGCGACTGTCCACCGTCGGAGGGGCAGGCGGACCCTGCGAAACACAGTTTTTACAAGAATATGAGTCCCGGAGACGAACCATTTCACTTTTTGAGAGCTGGGTGCACTCCCTGTGTGTCTCAGAGGAGCAGGTCGAGCAGCGGAGCGGAACAAGACGTTTGTCGACGATGGTTTCGTCACAGACTATGCAGAACCGGCGCACGACCGATGGCAGGTCCTCTCCGGCCAGAGTCACAACATCTGAGAGTTTCCGAGCAGAGGAGTTGACTCCAGTCGTGGGGGGCGAGTGTCCACCGAACATTTCACCCACAGACGAGAAGGGGGCGGGGAAATCCACAAAAAAGTAGGGAGCTCGATGAGACACAACTTGCTGGTTGAGCAGACGATAAGCAGTAACTGTAAGGCAGTAACTTTGCAACTGCTGATTGCTTTCTTGGCCGCCCTGCGACCTCTCAGGATCAAAAACCTCCTCCGCACTCTCTGTAGAATGCCCGGGATACTGCCCGCGTGCATGCAAATCTTCTCGTGAACCCATCGGATGTACAGATCGACCAATTGATCTTCCCCCGGCAATATTATCGGATTTGTGGTTTCAAAATCGATGTCCTTCAAGCTACTCAATCTTGAGCAGCATCTGACGACGCCGGCACGATCCAGAAACGGGTTGTACTGGTAGAGTTGACTTCGCTTTGAAATTTCTTTCATTCCTGAGTGCAGCTCTGCTTCGAAGTTTCGGCTTTGGATATTCTTTATCAACGTTGTTTCGGCATTCTCATATTCGGCCGTTGAGATCGTCGCCAGCCACTGCGGCTTCAGGTTTCGCCGAAAGATTCTCCAGCGTCGGATGTAAGCGACAACTCGAACTGTTTTCGCCCAGGAAGACATCGGTTTTATTTCGAGTGCTTCAGCTCTTGTCGTCGCTGTCCCGACGAAACACTGCGAACGTCTTTCGTTCGCCGTCTCAGCTTCCACTACTGTCGGATTCAGGCTGTGCTCTTCCGGACTGCCGCCCGATCTCAACCACCGCGGACCAAACAGCCACAATGTCCGCAGCTCCTCTGAGTCCAACGCCGAACTTCTCGATAACAGATCCGCGCTGTTTTCGGAACTCCGAACATAGCGCCATTGATCTGCCTGCGAATTCGCCTGGATTTCGGTTATGCGATTTTGGACGAATGACTTCCATCTCGATGGCTCGTCTCGGATCCATGCCAGAACGCATGCGTTGTCACACCAATAATGGGTTGACGTGAACGGAAGGTTTACCGCTTCTGCGATTCTCTTGGCGATCCGGACTGCGACTATCGCCCCCAGGAGCTCCAACCTGTGGATGGACCAGTCACCCTTGACCGGTGCTACTCTTCCCTTTGACATGATGAGCGAAACTGAAACTTTGTTGTTGTCCGAGATCAACCTTGCGTATGCCACGCATCCATATCCCGTCAAGCTTGCATCGCAGAAGATATGCAGTTCACGCACTGCGTCTCTTCCCCCGACGTTCGTCGATTCGAAGTTCCTGTTGACCGTGATCCCCTTCACGTTCCAATCTTGCGATCAGTGTCCGATACTCTTCCAACATTTCGTCTTTCAGTTCTTGATCCTAATCTACTTTCTTTAGCCAACATGTCTGTAGTAGCTTCTTGAATCCTAGCGCGATCGGGGAAATTATTCCGACCGGATCGAAAATCTGGCTCGATCCCTTCAGAAGTGAACGCTTCGACGGAACGCTCGACTTGAAGAACTCGATTGTTTTCGAAACATCGATGTGTAGAGTATCGGATATCTGATTCCATCTCACGCCGAGAAACTTGAAATTCTCTTGGTTGAATGTGACTGATCCTTCAGGGAATTTTTCTTGGATGAATTTTCCCAGTTCTGGCGAACTCGTAGACCATTTCTTAAGCGGGAAACAACCGGCCTTGAATGACTCGTATAATGTGACGACCGTTTTTTTCCCTTCTTCTAGCGTGGCCGCCCCTGCCACAAGATCGTCTACATAAAAATATCGCTTGACAAACTCCAGTAATTCTCTATGTTCAGGTTTTTCTGCGATTTCGTTCTCTAACAAGTCTCTAACTTGTAAGTGCAGCCTGATGCCTGCGCAATGACTGAATGGTGCATTCACCAGTCCGAACGACAACCTGCATGATCTCATCTCCCTGATGGGAGCCCCTGCTTTTTTGCTCACTCCCAGTGGCCACAAGAAACGCAAGAACTTTCTGTGTTCGGGAGTAATCTCGAACTGGAGATAAGCTCGTTCGATCTCGGCCGTAATCGCTATCTTCAACTGCCTGAACTGGAGAATGACCCGAATTATGTCCGCAATAAGGTTTTGACCCTGATGTAATACGTCATTCAAGCCCGCTTGGTCTCGCGAACGCGCGCTCGCGTCGTTGACCACTCTCACTTTCATCTTTTCCGTCGCTGTGGCTTGTTTCTTGATCACTGCCAGAAGTGGCAGGTAGTGTGAAGCTTCCCCTGGTTTTGGGGCTTCAGTGAGTTCTATGAACCCCTGTTTGAGCAAGTCTTCCATTTCCGCATCTACTGCCGCCAGCAGATCCGGATTTTTCCTCGCTTGCGCCAAGAAGCTCCTCAGCCGTCTGAGGGTCAATTCGCGATTGTCTCCGAGAGTGTCTCGGTTCGACTTGAACGGCAAATGGATTATGTATCTGCCGTCCGAATTCCTTTTCGTGGTTTCCCTGACGAAAGCCATCATTTCTTCCTCCGGCGCTTCCTCGCTTTCCTTGAGGTATGGTTCAATGCCCATCACCTCTGTATCCCATAGGAAAGAGATGTCCTCTTGCTCGAATTTCGCTTTGATCGCTGCTGCCAGCGAAACTGACGAGCTTTCCTTCCCTTGATCTTGCTTGCTGGTCCAAGCTTCCCTCTTGGACCGTATGACTTCGACCAACGACGGATTCAGCTGAATTTCTTGATGTTGGCCCGTGCCACATAAGAAATACCCAAACAGCGTTTCGATCGCTATATAGCCGTTTACTTTTTTAATGCTCTGCCCCACAATTGGGTACAAGTGATCCACACCGACGAGGATATCAATGTCTGTCGACCATTGTTCCTCATTTTTATCCGCTATGGGAGCCAATTTCCCTTCGAAGGCAGCTTCTGGTAACCTGCCCTCCACCACATTCGGAAGTGCTGTCGCATATATCATTACATGCTGATTGGAAAATCTGCTTTTCATAGTTAATTCTACGATCCGGCCTTTGCACCGTTTTGGCATTGCCTGCCCCGCCGAATGCAAATAGAACGTCTCCGCCCCGACTTGTTTAGCCTTCAGACGATCTGCAAACTTATTAGTAATCAATGTTTTTTGAGATCCGGTGTCCAGGACAATCCTACCGACTGCCTGACGGTCGTCTGAAAGAACCTCGACATACCCCGTTGGTAGCCGCTTTTCGGAGACGTTGGTTATTTTGATCGCGTTGACGTTAGTGTTCTCGATCGACTTCGAGCAAAGCAGTTCGTGATGCGACCCCTTGCATCTCGCGCAGCCCTTCGCTTTGCAGTTCCCCACCAAGTGACCCCGGTCTAGGCATTTGTAGCAGGCATTCTTCGTTGTCACGCATTTTCTCCTTTCGTTAGGAGACATCTGTTTTTTACATTTTGAACTCTTATGCTGTTCTGAACAAAATACACACGAATGATCTACTCGTGGCGGAGACGTGACGCCCGCGAACGCATGCTGATTGGTAAATGTACCAGTCGCACCTGCCGGGTTGAACCTTGAGGGTCCGAACCTCTTGTGAAACGCATTCGAATTCGATGCTCTATTGAACTTATTCTTCTTTCCTGGCACTGACTGAGAGTCTACCGACTTCGTTCCGTATACTAAAGTGAGCCGTCCCACTTGTTTTTGCTCTGCGCACAGGAAGTCTAGCAACGCCTTCAACCGGCATTCTCTATCCTCTGAATCTTGCATGGCGTACGCGTCGTCAAATCTCCGCTTACGATCGTATGGCAAAGCTTTTAAGATTATTCTAACCGGAAATACGGACATACCCTCTAGGGTGTTTCCTAGTGCGACCAATGATTGGACGCTTTGCGTGACGTCCGTGACGAAGTCCACGAAGCTCTTGTTGTTGCTGATGTCTCTCCGGTTGCAGGCACTCATCAAACTGTCGACGTGTTGATCTTCGGCCATGCAGATGTCTCCGAATAGGTCGTACACCGTGTCTCTCGCACTGATGTAATTTTCTGCGGTGACATCGAGGCTCGCTATGCACTTAGCCACCTTGTCGTCCACCGTCTTCAGTAGAAGTTGGAATTTCTCCAAAGCGTGCTGCTCCGTTGAGTCCACGTATAGCTCGAAGGCCGCTCGCCACCGTTTGAACTTAGTGGGATCGCCCTCAAACTTCGGAATTCTCTGGAGTATCTCCTTCCATGTATTGTTTTTCGCCTTCGGCTCATGCGCGATCATCGTCGATTGCTTCGCAACTGCTATCGATTTGTCGTGTTGAATGGAGTCCGACTCCCGCCGTGACGACTCATCGTGGAAACCGTCTGGGTCATGACACCTCAAGTATGCGTTTATATCATACTCGATGTCCGCAATGGTCTGCTCGTAGTCAAGCTCCTTGGCAAGCTCCACTTCTCGAGCTTCTGCCGCGAGCTTTCTTGACCTGAGCACTGCCTTTGTTGCCCTGTCCAAGCGTGCTGCCAACTTGGACAGTTGGTCACGCGCAGCTTTGATTTCTGCACAGGTGTCCGGCGTCGGATCTTTGCTGATTGCGGCTCGGGCACGTGACGATGCCCTCGTGACCAAGGATCTCGCCACTCTAAGCTCATTTCTCCTTTCCTCGAAGACCTCCTCGAGTGTCATATCCAACTCTTGAGCCTCCTCCTGCTTGCCTGTCATCTCGGTGATTTCACTGTTTCAGCCTCCAGACTTCGTTGACTTTTTCACCCCTGATGACTCAGCACCCCGCGTTCGATGCCCGATGCTTCGAACGTGGATCCTTTTGAACCTTCTGACACCACTGTTACGAACCCTGACGGGGACCCAATGAAGACACCGTAGTTATCCTGAACATGCCCGGATTTCCGAGGTCCGAGTCCGGGTTATCGTACTTTTTGCTCTCTAGCACGCCCGTGCGCACAGAGTGTATATTGTGCTACCTGCACGTCTCTTGTTATGATTGCACGGATCGCAGACGATCCGTGCCCGGACACTCGCGTTCGTGCCCGGACACATGTACTTATTGTTAGTCACAACGCCCTCACTATTCCTTTTGAGTTGAAACACCCACTTGGACGTCAGAGGTCGTCTGTCTCTCGGCCGGTCAACCAAGATCCAGGTTCCGTTCTTCGCGTGAGCATTCATTTCAGTTTCCATCGCTGACTTCCCTAGCTCGGCATCGGATCTGGTCATGGCATCTCGTACAGTCAATGGGGAATCGAGGTTCGTGGTAGAGCTTGGACCACAAACACAGATGTACTCCTTTCTGCTGAATCCTTCAGTACGAATGCGAGCCACCGCCTCAGGCGGCGCTTGCTTATAAGTGGACGCCATGATGTTCTCATCAAAGATAACATCTCGTGATTTCACTAGTTTGATCGAGCCGTCCAGCGGCACTAATCGATAAGCCTTCGAATGGGAGCAGTATCCATCTCGATTTGAGGTCTCGATTTGAAATCCCACTTTTTCCGCTTCTGGTCTGGGATATGTGCATAGGCTAGACACCCAAAAACACGTAAATAACCCACGTTGGGTTTCCGACCAGACCAAGCTTCCTCTGGGCACACGTCTTGTAACGCGGAAATGGGACTCAGGTTCTTCAACCTACACGCGGTATAAACTGCCTCAGCCCAGAAGTCTTTGCCTAGATTCGCGTGCGCGAGCATCGACCTCGCCTTCTCTACCAAGGTGCGGTTCGCTCTCTCAGCTACGCCAAGCTGCTGTGGTGTGTCGACAACAGTTTTCTCATGTCGTATCCCTTCCTTTCTGACGAAACTCGCGAACCGTCCGTTCACGTAGTCTGATGCGTTATCTGCTCGCAACGTCTTCAATTTTTCGCCGGAAGACCTTTCAGCAAAGCGAACAAACTCCTCGAACTTCTCGAACACTTCCGACTTGGACTTCATGAACTCCACTGTAGTCGTCCTTGTAAAATCATCGAGGAATGCTACGAAGTACCGATGGCCACCTAAACTTCCAACGCACATAGAACCGCGCACATCACTATGCACGCGCTCAAGTCTCCTTGTTGTCTTCGACACCGAAGTTGGGAACTTCTTCCGTTGCCGTTTCCCTTCTGCGCACGGGCCGCATATCGGCCTGACTGAGGGTACCTTTCACTCCACACCTAGAACGAGACCGTTAGACATCTTCACCATCCCATCTGGACACAGGTGGCCTAACCTCCGATGCCAGAGGTCGTATGCGCCCTGAACCGTTCCTGGGTTGTTCCTGTGGACCTCAAAGGTCCCTGAACTAACCCCCCGAACGCACTCTGAGTGGATCCCAGGACAGACCCCCGGACGCTCCCGAGACGGCAACGCTTCCAAACAGCGTTCCTGAGCGGGCAGCACTTCCGTGCAGCTCATTGATCGCACCTCTGAAGCCTCACCACCTTCGGTGCTAGTCTCTCCGCTTGCCACCGGACCTTCCAGCGCTCCCCCGATTCTCGTTAGGGACTCCCGGACCAACGGGGGATTTTTCACTGTTTCCACAGCCTCCAGGCACTCCATTCCTGAGACCAAGGCGTCCGTGAAACATGTGACAAGGCGGTATGAGCTTCTACTCCCAGAGTTGATTGCTTCAGCAAAAAGATCACCGTTCGTGTGTCTGATCTCCCCACGTTCGCCCATGAACGACACCCTGAAGCCCTTCCGCGTCAGCTGCATCACTGAGTGAGACCAGACTGACGGTCAACTTCGGTACATACAGCACCTCTCGTATCCTGATGGAGCGATCCATTCCACAGGGTATCCCCACATCGCCGATCCCTTCACACCTAAGAAGCTCATCATTCACCGTAGCAACGTTGCGGCCTCGAGTGTCGTTGTTCATCGAAACGAATAAGTCCTTGCGGCCCGACATGTGAGCGCTGGCACCAGAATCTAGGAACCAATCCACATGTTTCATCGTTGCACATTTCAAGACATGTTCCAGTTGCGACATTTCTGTTTCACAAGCCTTAGCATCACGATCCTTCGAACCCCCGTCTTCATGAAGTTCAGCGACTTGACCCTGCTCTCCCGGCTGTCTACAATCAATCTTCTTGTGGCCAACCTTTCCACACTTATAGCATGCGCCCTTGAAATCGACTAAACGCGGACGTCTCCTCAGCGGTTCCCTCCGATGAACTTCCCGAGAACCCACGAGTGCAGTCTCCCGCTTCAGTGAATCTAACCTCGCTGCTTCACTTAGCAGTCTTTCCTTTACGAAGTCCGTTGTAATGTTATCATTAGTCGAGAGACTTCGGATCAGTGGGGTGAACTCTTCGGGGAGCTTCATCAGAATCAGTCCAGCCAGGAGGCTATCTTCGACCTCACTGTCGATGGATTTCAATCGCTTTGCGGCTGTTATTTTGCGATTGTTATAGGATTCTATGTCTGGGCAATCACCATGACGGAGACTAGTTAGTTCTTCTAGCAAGGTCACCTTCCGAAATAGTCCTCTCGGTTGATAAAGTTTCTCAAGTTTGTCCCAAATCTCTTTACCCGACGTAGCACCTCGGATCGACAAAAAGAGCTGGGGTTTGATTCCCCGAACAATGGTGCCCCAAGCACGTTTGTTCTGGCGCTCGTCACTCCTAGTGCCCTCCACATACTCCCAAAGGTCACAGTTGAACAGATGGGCCTCCATCGCAAAGCGCCAGTCCATGTAATTGGACAACAGGAAGGAATTGGAAACAGTCCCTCTAGCTTTCCAAACGACGACGGGACACTTAGGTTGCTAACTGTAGCTCTCGGTTCATCATTCGGCGTCGGTGCGGGTGTAGACTCTGGAACTGGAAGTCCTGTCGGCTCCTCTCTTCTGTCGAGTCTCCTTCTTGAGGTAGCGGGGGCATCTTCCATCTCCGGCTCTCCTTCTCCTCGGTTCCTCACCGTCCTCTTCCTTCCTCCTGCCATCTCGCATGCACTCGTTACTCAGTAGCAAGATACCGTTCGTTGCGCGGTGTCGTCACGGCTCTGGGCCCATAACCTGTTGTTCCCTCCGATGAAGAATGACCGCACGATGAGTAAGCGGAATTGGAAGTGCCAAATTTATTCTGTACTGAAGCTTATATACTTCAGCCACAACGAAGTGCCCCATGGTCCGAGAGTTCATGCGCAATTTGCCCACAAGGTACCGCGAACCTCGAATTGTTCGTCGGTTTCAGCACGTCTGCATTGACCAGGCGTTCGATTTCATCCGTTACTTTTGGGAGCAATGCATACGCCACGATTCGTGCTTTCTTGAAGGTTGGGATCGATTCGCTTTTGATTCGGAATGCGGTCTCGAATGACTTTCATTTCCCCAAAGCTTCAAAGAAAACTTCTGGGAGCTCGATTGTCAGACTTTTCTCGATTCGATCTCTTGATTCTTGTAGGCTGGTCTCGATTCGTTGGATGATACTCGATGAATTTTCCGCAACGCCTTTCTCGAGTCAGGATCTTCGTCGATCCAGTCCAGACCGAGTAGAGCAGCGCTTGATGTAACGTGACACTCGGCATGGAATCGAGTTCCATTTAGAGCAACAGTGCAGGGAAGTGTGCCTTTCACTTCCAATGGAGTTTCGCCGTCGGCCTGCGTGAGCTTGACGGTCGGTGGCTTGAGAATTGGTTTCCCGAGTTGCGACCATATTTTCGCTGAGATGAGTGTCACCTCGGCATCGGCATCCAATGTCAGCTCGAAGGACTTGCCGTTGATGATTACTCGCTGCGAAACGCGTTTACCGATTTTCGGGACTTGTAGCTGTTGAACTTGTCTCTTCGAATTCGGCTCGTTACGCTGCTTCGCTTTGCACGCATTAGCGACGTGACCAACTTTGGAGCAATAGAAGCAAGTAGAGGTTCTGAAGCGGCATTCACTATGATGGTGGTTGGTTTGAGAACACCGGTAGCAAGGGGTCGCTTTCGAGCTAACGGAAGGGAGCTGCTTCTTCTCGGATGGATTCTGGTTCACTTTGTTGAATTCAAATCGATTCTTTGAGGCTGGAGCGAGGTCTTTTTTCAACTGTTCGAAGTGTTCCAAATCATCAATTTTCTCAGGGAAGGTGTACTCTGCATCTTCTTCCATGAGACGAGCCGCTCGGGAGCGGACGTCGTTGTCCTCGCTGCTCATGAGTGAGAGCATCAGTATGTACTGTTTCATTTCGTCCAAACTGGTACCTCCCCATTCTGCGTCTTCGGCCATTTCGTTTATGACCTCGAAGAGTTCTCTGAGTGTGCGTCCTGACCTCTTGATGTTCCACGACTTGATTCGTCGTTTGAAAAGACTACCCGAGATGGAGAACAATTTTGTGAGTTGTTCGATTGTTTCGTCTGGTTTCAGTTCGGGAATTTTTTTCGGCCTTATGTAGTACACGGAGGAGTCATACTCAGTTGTGTTGAGCTTGCTTATCACCAATCCTACTTTGTTGGACTTAGACAGAGCCTTACCTTCAGACTCGAGAATCGGCGAGTATCGGTCGTACCACTTCTCGAACGTGTGGCTTTTTTCTGCATTGAACGTGAAACGCGGAATCCTTGTGTTGAGGTGGTCCATTATCGTGTGTCCGGAGATGTTGTTGGGCTGTCTCGAAACTTCGCCAAGACCCTGTTTTACTGCTGCGGCCACGATACGTTGCACGTCTTCTTCAGTGAAGTTCGCCATCTTTTCACGTTGCACGAGTTTTTTCTTCGATACTTCGTTGACGAATCACTTAAGCAGAATGTTCTTCAGCACTTCAGTGTCGTCTTGTGGGTCCTTTGAAATCCTCGTCGCCACTGTTATGTTTTCATGTACTACTCTAGAAGGAGAGCGATGTTTTCTGGTGGGAGGTCGATCACACACTGCTGGTTTCATGTTTATTCTCTGCTTTCACGTCTGCTCCTTCTCTAAGGCGCTACTATAGAATTTAAATTATTTGGCGGCTGCCTAACAATCTGAGGGGTTCGCTATCTGCGGGGTTCGTTATCTGAAGGGTTCGCTATCTCCCAGGTTTGTTATCTAATGGGTTCGCTATCTGCCAGGTTCGTCATCTGATGGGTTCGCTATCTGCCAGGTTCGTTATCTGAAGGGTTCGCAATCTGAGGAGTTCGTTATCTGATGGGGTTTTGGTCAAATTCTCGGGAAGATCGGAGTCGGCGAAAATTTGAGAAGCTGGATCAGATCCTTTTTATCGGAGCGAACTTTCAGAGTGGCTGTTGGTGGATCTTTGTTGGGTGAAGCCAGCATAACCTCAGGATGCCCGCAGAGGACAATCTTAGGCTGCCTTGCGTATGTTATCTACATATACAAACTCGATAAAAGACTTGTTTTCAGACCAGATTGCGTACAAAGTCTACGCCGATGACACTAAAATTTACGCTCGAGTAGACGACGTAGCCGGGCACCAGCGCCTTCAAAAAGCGATCGACTGTTTTGTGCGATGGACAGATTCACTGGATCTCAAGTTGTCGATTGAAAAATGTCTGGTCATGCACTGTGGCACGAGAAACCAACGGCGTGCCTATACGATCCGTGGCGAAACATTGTTGTCCACGTCGAGAGCCCGGGACCTAGGTGTCATTTTTACACCCGATTTCAAATTTAGTGAACAGGTGCGGGAGGTCGTCAATAAGGCTGCTCGTCAGTCAAATTTTATCCTTAGAACGTTCGCCCTGAGAGACATCAAGGTGTACGAGAGACTGTTCAAAACGTATATCCTCCCGATATTATCATACTCGGCAGCCGTCTGGCATCCCGCACTGAAGAAAGATCTCAATTTACTGCAATCAGTCGTCGACAAATTCCGGCGCAGGATTGCCTATAGATGCAATGTAGATAGACAATCGATCGAAAAACTAGACATTAAGGAGTTCCTGACAGACATTGACAGGAAGACATTTGCAAGAATTCAGCGCAATGCTCACTTAAGTGATATTTTCTTCGACAAAATGGAGACGATAACCAGAACGAAGTTTGTGTACCGGTCGAAGTTCATAGCAAGGAAGGATGCCGTGAACAGTATGTTCGCTTGGCGAGTCACTAGCTCTGGTTTTGTGTGAAACAAACGTTGAGATTTTACTGTTGATAGGGTCCTAGTACCCAAGCTTCAATCCTTTATGAGAATAAAGTGTCATTATTATTATTATTATGAAAGGGTTCGTTATCTGCGAGATTTCAGGTCATTTGAAAGTAAATTGAGGAGCAATCGGAGAGTCATCAATTACAGGTGATTAACTACTGCCTATCGGAGTCGATCGGAATGGCAATAATAACGATTTATTCGCAGGGTTCCTGTACCTCAGTGTAATTTCTCTACTATCTCTGTGATTGCGTGGTTCATGAAATGTATACATTTCAATATGTGGTACCGGGTGATTCTTTCCTCGCCACAGTATTGACAAGTACACAAGGGATTGGTGCTCATAAAGGAGTCCTCTCTCGTGCAGATTTTGTGGTGGTATCCATGATAGGTGGTTCCTCAGACGTAGGCGCGGCTTTTCCGGTTCGCTGCTTTTTATCCTTCTCCGAGGAATGCTGGGCCTGCTGAGTAGTCCTTGGTATTGAACTCGTTCCTTTCCCGTTCGAAGTTTTCTGTGTAGTCCTTCCAGCTGGGCTCGTCGAACTTGTAGCCTAACCCTTTCAGATCTTCGCAGAGCGTTTTCTCCCTTGTTAGGGCCCGCACGAATGTGTCAGAGGTGAGCCTACTCAGTCCGAGGGTCGTCTTAAGGAAGAGAGTTTTGCTCTTATCGAGGTCTCTCATGGTGCTTTTGGTTAGCCGGGGGAAGATGCAGCTCATCCCAAAGCTGACGACTGGCATGATCTTGATCTCGTGGATTTCGAGAGCCAAGGGCAGTGGGCGTTTAGGCAAGTTTCCGAGGCATAAGGTTGTTGTTGCTGTGATGCTTTCCCCGAAACCCCAATGATAAGGCACGCGGATTGTTGATTAGCGCTTCTGACTTAATGCCGGTACCGTGACCGGTCGGGGAGGACTGGCCGGTGCCGTCTTGGCCGGTATGTTCCAACAACCTGTTGTCACATACCGCCGGGCTGAATGGCGCGTTTATTTAGAACAGAGCAGCTCGTTAATGTTCGCAGCCGAACCGAAGGAGAACACAAGAGATGGTGGCACACGCCTGCACTCAGAAGTATTTCATTCTGGCACCAACCCGCTTATATATGGACCGTCACCGAAGAAGTGGAAAGCGGTCAAGTGACCGCGAGTTATTCCAGAGGCGCCATGGGCCTCATGCTTCACACAGTGAAGTCTTGCTAAAAGCTATCTAACGAACACGAGTCAGAGAATGATATTCTGAACATCCTCCCTTTCGCTGAGTCGTGTTTTACAGAGGTTCAACTGAAGTTCTGATCAAATCTATGAATGTTCATGCAACATTTTGTTGTCCCGCTGATTGCACAATAAATGTCTACCTGGTTTACTCATGATGCCTGGACCTTCATTTGCATTTCTGTCGCGAGCGAAGACAGTTCAGCATTCCCCAGAATTGCCACCAAGTCCGATTGTTCTACGGAGTGGCAAGCGCTACGGGAAGCGCCCGTGTTGCATCCGATTTCAACGCGTCGAAGGGGGATTCAACCAAGCGCCGCGCTCTTCGAGAGCGTCCGAAATGAAGACGAAGGAGAGGGCGTAAGCCGCCCCGTTGGCGAGGAGAGCACCGTTTCAAACTCAAACCCGCCGATCTCCGGAAGTATCGAAAACTCCTCGCAGGCAGTCATGATGGACCCGTCATCGAGGAATAACCTGTCGCGACGATCCGGAATGTCTTGTGGATTCTTTCATCTCGGCACAAAGGTTAAATTGTTGTTGGTCGTTTTCCTGCTGTTGTTGATTGGAGGAATCGCGCTGTTGTTGGCTAAGGTGTTTTTCATCATGGGTATGTTGATTCTGCTTTACGATCACATCGTGTTTGAGTTTGGTTTTACACGGTGAAGTGATGCGGGGCTGATTTGTAGATGATTTACACGCCACCATGGGACTTGAGATGGATGCCAGTACTGATGATTATCGCGCAATGAGCTCAGCAGCGTTCACCGGAATCGTTGATGTTCCTCGATTGACAGCCTCCTCCACGCTTTCTGCACTCGCTGATGTGTCCGAGGATCCATTCCAAGATGTGACGCGAGGATTGTCTGAATATAATTTCGGGATGGACAGCTTTGTTTGTCGACCTTCCACCCGATCGATCGTTTGTTCGTCCTCTAGATTGGAAGTCTGCGTCATCTCTTTTGA
Organism: Neoseiulus californicus; assembly: GCA_028455905.1. NCBI lineage: Eukaryota > Metazoa > Arthropoda > Arachnida > Mesostigmata > Phytoseiidae > Neoseiulus > Neoseiulus californicus. The sequence goes on from JAMQGS010000006.1 coordinate 14,826,705, forward strand.
TGATGCTCTTCGTTTTATGAATCCGAGGGGAGGTAATGCCGTTGGTTGTATCCGAGATAATTGGTATATTACTCACGACTGACAAGTAAACCTCGGATTTGGAAAATCACAAAAGGTTTACTTGTGAGTCGCACATTCACTGTCATGCATTTGAAACAATAAATTCATGAGTTTTGATCATTCACCTCTCATTCACCTCATGCATTTCTCTTTTCTTGAGTTACCTATTACTGTGGGCTTTTTCTGTGGGTTATCGTTCCTGCATTCTGTGATGGCCCCTTCGGGACCCAAAAAAAAAATCGTACTTATTCGCTCGGTTCTATTTCTTCAACTGTATTCTGGCGGGGATTATCGTCTCGAACAATTGATACTGGGGTTATTCGTTCGTAGCCATTACGCTCTCTCATGCTCATTGCCATGCGTACCGTTATGGTCATTATTATCAGTAAGTGAATGGCGGCTAAAAGCCGGTAAATATTTTCCATGATTCACAGTGTTCAGTAACTTTCGGCTCGGGTGGTTTGTTTCGTCTTTTGAAAGCGATCCATGAATCGACGCCGCCGAGGGTCGGGCCATCCTCTGTGATACATGGTGTCGGATCGCTGGCCTCAGATTCGCATGCCTCCGTGCTTTCTTGACAGCGCGCCAAAAAATAAGTATCCGATATTTCAACGATGTTACAGTGTTTGTTGCCCGGTTGGCATTCGTTTTTGCAATTATCGTAAGAGTGAAAAGCCATTGAGGCTTGGATTGTTAGTAGAAGCAAGACAAATAGTATCATTCTCACGCAGAATCCCATCACCTTAGAGCCCTGAGATTTATTGGTCTCTCAGTCTCAGGTAAACTGACCTGTTGGCGGCTTTCGTTAAGATATCGGCTTTCTGTTCGGCCATCGGGACGTATTCTACGTCTATCTCGCCCTTTTCGTGATGATCTCTCAAAAAGAGAAGACGAATCTCGATGTGTTTAGTTCTGCGGTAGAAAATTGGATTTTTGATCAGCTTGATTGCTGACGGGTTCAGGCACGTATGCAGAATTTTTTCTGGGAGGGGGCTAATTTTTTTCAACAAGGGGGTACCCTTGTGAAATTCTCCGAAAATCAGTCCCTCGAGCGGAAGTCTCAACTTAGATAGTATGAACTGAACAGGTCTGGGGGGGGGGGGGGCTAAAGCCCCATTAGCCCCCCCCCTGTATACGCGCCTGGACGGGTTATCAATCTTGATTGGGATTTTATCTTGGATCTCTAGCTCTTCCAGAAGCTTGCGAATCCAGAGCAAACTTTTCAAAGCTTCTGCCGCGCTGCAGAACTCAGCCTCGGTCGAAGACTGCGCTACGTTGCTTTGTCTTGTTGCGGACCAGATCACGGCACCGCCCTGTCTTTCGACATGGACTCCCGACACGGACTTCCTTGTTTCGACATTATTTGCGAAATCCGAGTCTGAATAGACGACTGTTGGTGATTGAATGTCAGCTCTGTACGTGATTCCCAATGAGGGACATTGCTCCAGGTATCGCAGGACACTTATCGCGGCATTCCAATGTCCACGAGTACATTTGTCGAAGAATCTTGCCAGATACGAGACCACGAATGCAATGTCAATTCTCGTGCCTGTTGCGAGTTAAATACAATATGCTTCCAATGAGCTGTTTGCACGCAGTACTGTCGGTCGGCTCCGAGTCAGACATTGAATATAGGCTTGAGTAACATGGTGTTGAGATTGGCTTCGCGTCTTCCATGCCAAACTTCTTCAGTACCTCTTTCACGTACTTCGTTTGGTGTAGATGTACTTCGTTTCTCAACTCTAACCTAGCGTGGGATCAATTCAATTTTTCAATTCAATTCAATTCAACACACACTTTATTGCAGTGGAGCAGTAACAATAGTTAGGCCGAAGTATCAGCGCGGGCATTAGAGCTAGATAACAGTCGCGACGCCCTCCATGGGAAGGTATTGCTTATCCGATCGGTAGTGGCAATTTGGGTTGGTCGGAGCACACGGCCACGCTTAGCGGAGAAAGTCTCGACAAAAATGGAACTGTACGAAGTTAGTGTCCGCAGCCTATTGAGCATGGCGAGGTCGGCACGATCAAACAAGTCACCGATGGGCGTCAGGTAGACGCTGGCTGGGGGCACCCCGCACCGGAGGGCAACCCTGTAGACAAATCTCGACTGAATTTTGTCGAGGGCAGAGACGTGTTTTTTGAGGTACGGTCGCCAAACGACACTACAGTAAAGGATCTTTGGGATCACGATGGAGCGATACAACACCTTCGCGATCAACACTTCGCGTCGGCTTGCCGAAAGCTTAATTCCGTGGTTTTCTGTCTACACCGCTTACGCCGACGTGGGTTTACACGCGCGAACCTCATTCTTGTCTTCAAATCGTTGTTCATCAGTCTGCTGACATACGGCATCTCCCTTTGGGGCTCTGGATCCAAAGAGCTCTTGTCGTCACTTCAGACGATCGAAAACAATGCCCTGAGGGCAATTCTTGGTCTCAAACCGCGTGTCTCCGTCTCGGATTACTACAAAAAACTTGGACTCTTGACTGTCAGTAAACTTTACATCTAACGCTTAGCTTGCCTGGGTTACCTTGGACTCCATGATAAACTACCGTCCTTCCTCTGTTTCAAATTTAAACCGGTTACTTCAGTAAGGAGACATAACCCACTTGACATAAGCGTCCCGACCACTCGCACCAAGATTGCCTCCGCGGGCCCCCTAGCGCGGATCCCCCCCATTTGGAATGACCTGCCTGAGGATATCCGTAGGTCAGAAACTTACCCCAGCTTTAAGAGACGACTGAAGCGACATCTTGTCAACCTCTAGAATCCATGTACATTCACTTTGCTAGATAGGTTATACGCGGTCAATTACTCGCACACCTAATGTTATTAAATAAATGAAAATGAAAAATGATGAATGGAATGATCTTGTACGATTTCGATTCCCAAAAAAAAGAAAGGGGCTTTGACGTCATTTTCAATTCTCCATCGAGGGACTTGAAAAATTCTGTTATCAATTCCATTGATCTACTTGCAATTATCCCATCATCGACACAAACTGCGATCACCGTTCTTTGCTCTCCGTTCTTGAAGAAAATGCAAGAGTCCGCCTTTAATTGGGTGGAATTTCTATTCAAAAGAATTGTTACCATTACGACCATCAGATCTTATGTATGGAAATCAAGTCTATCCGGCATTGCCGGAGGCTAAAGAAGTGATACAAACTAGCGAGAACGCCGCGGCGACAATATTTTCAGATCGCTGGAAACACCAACAAGAAGTGCTGAACGCGTTCTGGCAGAGGTTCCGCCGAGAGTATCTGTTGCACTTGAGAACGGCGATGGAAAACAGACCTCTGCGGAGTAGAGCGGTTCAGATAGGCGACGTGGTGCTCTTACAATTAGACAGCGAGAGGTCGAGCAGCAGGGCTAGCGCTTTCTCCGGAGAGAACTTCATCGGTGACGCGGCTGCTTGCAGTAAAGCCTCATCGACTTCGTCTCGGAGAATCGAGACTTTTCGTCGCCGAGTGCTCGGCGCAGAGTCCTCGAATGATTTCGAGGGACGACCACCCGGAGCAGGCGAGTCAGCTCTCTCATACGAGGGGCCGGATTCCGAATGGATCACGGGTGGAATGCTGATCTGGATGCTATTCACGGTGTCCAGCCATTGACCGTATTCCTGGAAGAAGATGCCGCGGTTCCTGTGCACACTCGACCACTTTTCGTTGAATTTCGCGACGAACCGCTTCCTCACATACCGGTGTATTTCTTCCACGTTGTCAGCACTTGGAGCCGGGTTACTATTGCGGAGCAGTCTCAGAAAGGCATCCACGTTCCTTTCGCTCTCCAAGAGGAGTCCGCAAGCTGGCGGTTTGAAATGTTTAACGAAGTCATTGCTAAACAGTTGTGATCTGTGTTGAGGTTGGAATCTGTGATCCCAAGTGCTCACCAGCTCAAGGAAGCCACTAGTTGTTGCTTAAGCACAAAGCAGGAACGGGTTTCAGCTGTACACACGAGCGTGGTAGTATAACAGTGAACAGTAGTTAATTGTGAGCATGAAGTTGGTTTATAAAGGAAGTCTATGGGAAAGGGCTTAACGTCTGCCCAGAGCAACCGTAGTAGTAGGGTTCTGATCGCAGGTGCAGAGTGTGGGCTCGGATCGATGGGTGCTGATTATATTTGCCTAGGTTCGAACTTCGGAACCCAGATCCATCAGTGGGATGGGGAGGAAGATTCAAATGGGAGCACTCATCGATCATCTGCTCTGACTCTTGAGTTTCAACGATCTATTTGCGAGCAGAAAATATTTGCTCGGAGTTTCTGTGTTTCCGACTCCGACGCGGAATAATAGAATCAATGGATCCTCAGAAAATGCGGATGACTCGCATAAATTATCTAACCATGGGGTTCATTCTCATTGTAAGTCTAGAAACGCGGTACCTACCAGTGGCTCTTGGTGGGATTTGAGGCGGTTCGATTTCAGCATAGCTTGAGGGTTGGGAACAGGTCGACAGGTCGTTCTTCTCAAAGTCCATGACATTCCACGTCGAATGCAACTCATTTGGTCGCGATCGGTTCGCGTGGAGTCGAGAAAGCGGTTCCCTCTCGTATTCGCGTATATGCACGAGTACGCAGCTGAAATCTTGATGGTAGACTCTACCTCTGGTGAGGTGTTGGACGCAACATGCGCCCGGCCGGGATCGCGCGGAGCCAAAATTTTATGCATATCTTTAGAAAAAGCGACAGCGCTCTGAGGGAGAATTTGCGAGGGAGGGGGTGGAATTTTTTTCCGACAGATCTCCATCTGGTCCATCCCGAACAACCGCCTCGAGCCTATGCGACCATCCTTTCGAGCTTCAATAAAACGTTTTATACTTCAAAACCGCGAAAAACGCGAAAAGGGGTTTCGTGCACGAATCTCCCACTGTGTGGCGTTCCGAAAGGCCTGGATGGAGGAAATATCGCCAAAGCGATGGCGACAGCACTGGGAGCACTCAAACGGAGCTCCGAAAGAGTGTTGACCGTAACGCTGTGTTCCATGGTGGAACACCCCGAGTGTCCAAACATCGCCGAGGTCAACACTCACCTCAAGAATAGCGTCGAAGCCATTCGAGGAGAGTTTGACTTCATCGACCTCCGACTTCACTCTTGTGGCCACGGACATCGTAGTCGCTATTTCCTATTAACGTCTGGTCTGCTGCTACATCTCGCCCACTGGCTCTCGTGAAACTAAGCTCTCCCGCATCCACGAGATGTGCTCCGTCCTCACTGCCTGCGTCTCCTGCCATCACCCAATCATCGTCACTGGGGACTTCAACCTCCCGTCAATAAACTGGATCCTCCCTGCATTCACCAGGGTGGGGGCGGGCCGAAGAAAGCGCGATGTACTCGATGGACGTCGAGAAGAGACGATCCGTAAGCACAAAAATGGGGTACAGCTGAGGGAAGCGTCTTTCTCAACATAATAAGCTAGTTGCCACGGTTCCGTCTGCCGCTAATGGAATACAACGCCGGAAAAACCGTGAGAATTCGCGCTTCGTTGTCATGAGGTCGGGAGAGCACGAGCAAGACAGTGTGTTTTGTTGGAGAAAACGAAGGGTGCTAACAATGTTTGCCGGATATCGAGGAATATCACGGAGGTAGTTGGCAGATATTTCACACTGCCGAAACGGCTACTGGTCGGGTCGAAGACGAGTCGGGCGAAACGACAGAGAAAAGCAAGAGAAGAAGGAACTGACGAGGAAGGTGCACAACCTCGACCTGGAGTTTCGCGGCCAAACTCCGACAGAGACTTGGGTCGGGCACACTGATATCAGGATTGTTATCAGAAGCGGCTGAATAACTGGGAAAATTTTTTCACGGCGATACCAAGTTGGCCCAAATCGACGATCCGGGGCGCTTCTACGGTAAAAAGGCTGGAATGGGTACAAATGATGAAACTTCAAGTTTGTATTTCGCCGATTTTGGACACATTTCCAGTATGAGTGACATAAGCCCATGACTATCTGCAAGTTTGGTCGGGGAATTCTAGGTTGAGGTCGTGCAGGAACAGGTCGTGCAGCGCGTGTGAGGAACAACGCGCGAGGAGACTCTCCACTGTTTTGCAGACAATAAACTACTCTATGTTGTCACCGCGTTTTCCCGCTCCCCTCCCCACGGAAGTGCACGAGTGCACTTCCTCTTATAAATTTTTTAAATTCACCAATTCCAGGATCGGCGCAAGCTCATCTATCTCTACCCTCAAGGACGGAAGCATAACGTATTCGTCATCGTCCGATCGCGCCGATCATCTTGCCGCTCACTGCGAATCCGTATTTCTCAACAATGCGAAGAACTCGCAACCAATCAGACCTGGTGCGAGAGTTACCCATCCCGACAGTCCCGTTCACTTTCCTGAGCATGATATTTTCTCGTTGCTACGTGAACTCAAGAGCTTTTCAAATTCTACACCAGACGCGATCTCTCAAGTATTCTACAAAAAATTCGCCCTCTCCCTGGCAGAGCCGCTTCACCTTATTCTCTCTCGCTCCTACGAAGATGGAAACGTCCCCATCCACTTTCGAAGCTCCTTAGTTACTCCCATCTTCAAAAAGGTGCAAGACACCTCGGTACCAATTACCGTCCCATCGCGCAAGGTTGCGTTGCGGCTAAGATATTCGAAAAGCTCCTCTCAAAACACCTCTTGGGTCATTTGGTTCATAACAATCTACTCGACCCTGCCCAGCACGGATTCGTACCGAAAAGGTCTACTTGCACCCAATTGCTGCACATGGGTCAGGATTGGGCTCTTCTGCTCAACGAGAAGAGGGCCTTCCATTGCGTGTACATATGTAGATCAGAAAGCAGCTTTCGATCGTATCCCACATGAACGCCTGCTCCAATGTTTGAACTCGATATTTTATCATACCTGCCACCTTGCGTCTCCCATCTGTTATATGCAGATGACCTTAAACTATATATATGCTTTTTATTTCACACTGTGCGTGTAAACTACCTAGTTATAAATAAACAGCGTTCAAGACGTCACGTAGAGGTGAGCTGAGCTGAGTGAGAGATCGGACTTGCGGGCATTCCTGCGCGTGGTACAGTTTATAGTCTTGTCCACGGAGTTTGCATCTACAGTCCGGTCCCGGCTCGTGAAAGGAAGGGGAGTTGCACACGGTATGGTGGAAACCGTGGCAGCTATATCTTGTCACGGTGTGTCTGTTCCCTTGGTTTCAGTGGCGTAGCTAGGGGGGGGGGGGGGGGGGGGGGGCGGTCCGCCCCGGGCGGCACTCTCGAGGGGGCGGCATTTTGCTGATTTATGCCCTACAGCGGGTCTTTTTTTTTTTTTTTGGTTGTCGCTCCACGTCGGAGGCGCTTCCAGGGGGCGGCATTTTCCGAATTTTTCTAGATCCGCCCCGGGCGGCACTTTGGCTGGATACGCCACTGCTTGGTTTCCTTTCTTCCACTCGTCGGAGGTCATCGCTGGAGAGGAGTGGAACTCCGGGGCAATGTCGGCCTTCTTGAGTTGGATCTCCTTCAGGAATTCGGTGAATGCTTCGGTTTCCTCCAGGTCAAAGGATGAACGAAGCTCCTCAGCAAAGGTTTTCGTGTTGCGGAGCCAGTAGATCAGTCGGTTCCGGGTCGACTTATGCAGACCCAGGCATCTTTTCAGGAATGATGTCTTGACTGTCTCTAGCTTCTTCAGGTCTTCCACGCTCAGAAGGTTCCACACCACTTGAATCCCATAGGAGGCTGATGGGGCCAGTTTGATGTTGAACAGTCTTATGGCCGTTTCTAGCGAAAGTTTCCGAGGTGAACTTATGGCTGAGAAGGCTAGTATTGTCTTGCGCAGGCGGTCTTCGATGTGGCGGCTGAATGAGAAGCCCGAGGTCGAAAGGGTGATGCCGAGAGAGAGGTGAGCCATTGTTACGCGAATGACTCTCCAGCTCACTTCGCAACTTCGACCAGAAAAAAATTGGGTGGGGCATTCGCCCCTCTTCCCCCCCCCCCTCCTGGGTACGCTACTGCCTCCATTCCCCAATCGCAGGTCACAACCACCCTCGACAACATCCTTCATCTGTCCACTCTGCTTCGATCGCCTGGAGATTTTTTTCCGCGCCGCATGTCGGGTCGATCGCCCGACAAAATCGGTTTTAACTTCGAACGTTCCCATTCTGATGAGATATTACCCCTTTAGGGTCATTGTCCACTGCGTCTATGCTTGGCTGACCGAAGAGGTCAGCGCACCCTTTGTCTTCAGTAATTGCTCACAGTGTTCGCATAAGCTAGTTCTAGTTCACTCAACCCTTCTTCTAGTTCAGTGACCAGTGTTTCCAGCCCTCACCTCTCTGCTTTGTGTGTCGAGTATATAAAGAGAATAAAGAGTCCCCGAACTAAGGGGGAGTAACATCACCTGACTCTAGCAAGACGTGTTTTCACTTAGTCCGACCGTACTGTGGCTATCGGATCGAAACCTGTAAACCCAACAGCGTTATCAGCACGAGCAGGTTCGTAGGACGTGATAACCCGTGATCAAGAACTTGATTGCAAAGTGTAGTGCTTCAAGATGCCCGACAGCTTCGAGAATCTCGCAATCGACATCGGAGCTGAAAACGGCGACGATGATCCTGTGGTGTGCGGACCAAGACCCAGGGTGACCAGCAGCATCATACTCGCTGCTGATGGCAAGAACTACCCTAAAGTCTTGCGTATAACGAACCCTGTTTTCCGGAAAAGTGTCGATCGTATAAAGAACTTTTCCTATAAAGGACTTTTCGTATAACGGACTTTTCCTATAAAGGACTTTTCGTATAACGGACTTTTCCTATAAAGGACTTTTCGTATAAAGAACTTTTCCTATAAAGGACTTTTCGTATAACGGACTTTTCCTATAAAGGACTTTTCGTATAAAGAACTTTTCGTATAAAGGACTTTTCGTAAAAGGAACTTTTCCTATAACGGACTTTTCGTATAAAGAACTTTTCCTATAAAGGACTTTTCGTATAAAGAACTTTTCGTATAAAGGACTTTTCGTATAAAGAACTTTTAGCACGAGGGATTTCTCGCAGAAGTTTTTCTAGGAAAGTCAGGTGTGTGTTTCAACTGATTTGCGTCTTCGCAACAGCATCAGGTCCGCATTCCGAGCCCCTGGTGCTGATCCGTGAGGAAGAGTTCGCGAGGTCGATTCGAGCAAATGATTTCGATGCCGGGGCGCAGCGAGTCATTGCCTCAATGAGCCTAACGCGGCCCATCCTAGGACGGTCTCAATTCACGTTCCGCGATCCTGCCATCCGGCATCTCCGCATAAATCCTCAGGGCTTCCCAGTTGAAGCTATTCCTCTTCAAGAGATCTTTCCCGGGACAACATCAGATTTCCTACCCCGAAAATGACTGCGATCGAGAAGAATCTAACCCTCAAGAACTTCGTCGCGATCCTGCGGGGTACTGGAACTGACGAGTGTCTTCCCTTGCAGCTCATCAGGCACTGCCTGCATGCGACGATCTAAGACTCCATTTTGCGCGGTCGCACCACCTCTATACAGCGACGAAAAATGTTTACTGGCGGTAATGACTAATGTAAAAGCATCACGATTCTTCGACGTACACATTTCAGGGAGATTCCGCCCCTTACATAGTTCTCACGGAGGCACACAAGCTGAACAATTTAGCTCATAAATACCTCTCTCCGAATCAAACTCCCATCGGAAGGAGCCATTATGTGAAATCCCACTCGGGAATCGGAATTTTGGTGAGAAGACCATCGGGTTCAGAGAACGCTATTAGCAACAATGTTAGGAAGCTGACCATCAGTCTTCCTCTTCATCTTCCGTTTCATCTGTGAAATTTCTCTTTTCGTTCCCGGTGGAATCTATTTTGACATCTTCACTACCCTTGACCGCCACTGTGCGACCGTGGACCATGTCAAAAGGAACTGGAATCTCGTCGACGTTGCCGACGCTTGAGTAAGTAATTTCCGACGTCGAATCTTGGACGAAGTTCCGAAAATCTGCGACTTTCTGTCCGTAGCCAGTGGGAAGGGGCTGGCCCACGCTAGTTCGTCGCCTGATGCTGAAATTGTTACGGCTCATGAAGTTCTGCGCCCATTCATTCGAGGCTTTGAAGTTGTGGTCGCCGATTCGGCGAGCTTCGTCGAGAGCCTTGCGTTGGATATCCGGGAGCTTTAGCGCTCGATTCCGTGACCCCTTCTCGAGGACCCATTCCCTCAACTTTGCTTCGATGCCTACATGTTTGGGTTTCCCCGCTCGGAACGATCTTTGACCTCGCTTGGCACTTTTGAGCTGCTCTTCCGCCTTCTTCCAACCATAAAGCATACTTTTCGAGATGTTGTATCTCAGTAGAGTTGCTGTCATGCCATTCTCGGATAGAAAGGCGAGAGCCGCAAGTTTTCTTTGCACCGTGTAAGAGACTCTCATCTCGCTTCAAGGAAGAATAGGATCTGAATTAGTATCCGAATGAATGCGAGAAACCAGTCTCGTTGCTGAAATCGTATCAACGCAAGCCTTGATTTTTTTCTTCGATCGAGCGCGCGCTGCCTGATTTGAAACCGTGGAGAGAGCCTACCACCGAGCGGGCATGTCATAAGCCGAGAAGTAAACACTCTGATTCGAAAGCGCGGAGACGGTAACGCGTACGACTTCAGCGAAGAATTTGTGAGTTCGAGAGTCGGGAGCCGAGAATGGGAAGATTTGATAGGCAGCGCGATATCAATCTTGGCACCCCACCAACCATCCATATCCAATGTGGAAACGTTCGGAGTGGTATAACATCAAGAAAGGACTTCAGCGAGTGATTGTGTCTCTTACCGGCAGGGCGGGTGAGCTTTCTTATTCCGGAATTCCTGGAAAACTGATTCCTGCTGCCCGGATGAAGGGATGCATCGACTGTTGTGAGTGTCCTTCGCACGTTTTTTCCCCGGCACGTTTGCATGGTGCTCACGGTGCGGGAAATTCGAACGGATATCGAACCTGCATCCTCCGCCTGACTTAGCAGCTGCTCAGTATCTGCTGGGAGCAAGATGTCCACCGATACCTACTCCGACGTATTGCGCCAACGCTCATTCGGACAAATCGAACGGATGCAGGGGCTTGACGCCATGATGGTGTAGATCGCGTACTCCAAGGTTTGAGGCCGAGGAACTCCGAAAGTCGATCGCCGTCTATTCCGTGTGCTCTATAGCGTAAGACAACATTCATCCAGTACTGATTCCACTCTTACGATTGTGAGTACTTCGGCTTTACCATCTTAATAAAATTATCATTTCCAATAAGATTCAATAGCGTTATCCATGGAGCTCAATAGGGAGGAAATCACAAATCCAATTTTTCCAAGGTTCGTGAGAATCCTGAGATGATAAAGGGGCATATCGAAGCGCACATGCTTGTCGATGGATAGCCGGCAGGGTACCGTCTGATCTCTTTGGTAGGTTACGAAGCCGGTGCGACCGACCAGAACAATACAAAAGACCACATCACCACGAGAACAAAGAAACTCGGCGACAACTTCTGGGCTTAGCTGCTCGAGATCTCAAGGAGCCACGTCCGATCTCGAAAATTAAGAGAAGAATGACAGACAGTTCGAGCGTCCGTTCGGGCGAAGCGAATGGCAGATGAAATTCTGCTGAAATTATTATTCATTAGAATACGGATCGATGTGAGAGAGTGAATCCTCGCGAAGGTTCAGGGTATCGTACCGAGTTGAAATCGGGATATGAGCAGGATCAGAGCGTCTGGGAACCCGGGACACACGCGCACAATGACACGCTCGAACGAAGTTCCCCAAACAAAAGTCCTTAATACGAAAAGTCCTTTATACGAAAAGTTCCTTATACGAAAAGTCCTTTATACGAAAAGTTCCTTATACGAAAAGTCCTTCATACGAAAAGTTCTTTATACGAAAAGTCCTTTATACGAAAAGTTCTTTATACGAAAAGTCCTTTATATGAAAAGTCCGTTATACGAAAAGTCCTTTATAGGAAAAGTTCTTTATACGAAAAGTCCTTTATAGGAAAAGTTCTCTATACGAAAAGTCCTTTATAGGAAAAGTTCTTTATACGAAAAGTCCTTTATACGGAAAGTCCTCTATACGAAAAGTCCTTTATAGGAAAAGTTCTCTATACGTTAAGTTCCTTATACGCAAGACTTTAGGGTACATCCCGTGGAAGACCATCATGCCATCAGTGCTGGATGGCGAGCCTTATGCATGGGATGTTGCAAGAGGCAAGCTGAATCCACCCGATCCGGACAAGGCGAAGACAAAGGATGGAAAGCGCCAGAAGGAGCATTATCAGATCGGCAACCGAGCTGCGAAATACATCATCATAAATTCCATCCATCCGGATCTGGCCGTCACTCTCTTTCTCGACAACGCAGAAGAAGTGGACGCTCAAGAGATTTGGCGCCGCATCAAGAATCGATTCCAGAGTTTCGATGGAACTAAGAAAAATCTGGCAGTCTCCAAATTCCTTCGCTATCGTTACCAACAGAACAAGCCCGTCATCCAAAATCTCATGACGTACCAGACCATTCTGTACGAGATGACTGAGGCTGGCTTTGCGCTGGACGACGACCTCCAGGCGTCCCGTCTGTTAGAGGCTCTCCCTGCAGCATGGAAGCCCTTCAGACAGGCCTGGAGCGCCAGGACAGACGAAGACAAACGAATCGATGTCTTGATCGCGTGCATCCGAGCTGAAGCACTGAGACGTGGTCAATCCAACGATGACCAAGCCACAGCCATGTACTCCCGATTCAACAACAGCAGGAGTCGCCCTCGCAGGAACTTCCGACGTCGAAGCTTCCAACAGCGCACGACTACGCAACTGTCAACTGACGTAGTGTGTTACAACTGTCAACGTCGTGGTCACATGAGGGCACAGTGCAACGCTCCACGGAACACCAACAACAACAACCGCAACAACAACAGGAACAACAACAGGACCCCCAACAACAATCGGTTCAACAATCGGAACAACAACAACAACAGGAACAATTCCAACAACCGAAACCACCGCGGAAGGAACGCGTCGCGGTCCAACAATCTACCCCAGGCCAACGTCATCGAAGCCCTCAACGTCGAACTGGCTGAAGTGAACTTCAACGACTTGGGTGAGGAATTCCTAGTAGATAGCGGGACGACACACCATATGTGTGCTAGTCGGAGATGGATGGTTGACTATCAACCCTTCAGAAGGCATCGTGAAGTGAGACTGGGTGGAGCCAGAGTGCTCAAGGTAGCAGGAACCGGCACTGCGCTGGTTACAGTCTCGTCTAACGATGGACTCTTTGCTTTAGAACTCAAAGAGACTCTCCACGTTCCTAGATTGCGCAGAAACCTTTTATCCGTAGCCAAAATTGGCAGATGATGGCTACGAGATCAGAGTGACTAAAGATAGCATCAATCTGATTAGAGGTCGCGTTAACATATCCGCAGAAAGGGTCAATAATTTGTTCGTTGTTCGCGTCGCACAGTGGCCAATTTGGCCGATTTAGGTGGACAAAATTATCTGGGTATGTTTTTCGAGTACTTTGAGTTCCTGAAGTCAGATTTGACCTATAAGAGGTGTCTACGGAAGATATTTTCCAAGTTTTTGGGAGTTTTCGAGATTGGCGGTTTCGAGGCATTTTTAAGATGGGAAAGCCTGAAATCGTCATATCTCGAGAACGAATAGGCGCAGAGCTTTGTTCGAGAGCTCCCGAGAAGCTCTCAAGATGGGCTTGACGTTGCAGACGTTCCCAACACCATTTCTAATACTGCCGATGTTTCCGCACTACTCGGAACTCGGTTGGAAAGCATCTTAACTAGAAACCCGATTGCTCTCCGCACAGCTCGATCTCCGGCTCGTACTTCTACACTGTTCCTAACTTAACGATCTGTCGGCATTAATTGGAACAACTCCCCCGGCTACTCCAACAGCCGTGTGGTGCTAGCTTTCCCACGTTCTTTCTAGAGACGTGTTCTGATTCTCCGTCACAGTATCACAACGTGATCAATATCCTCGAGATGCTGCACACCGGTACAGAAGAAATTTTCCAATCATTCGGTCTACCCAAATTCGGATTCTCGGCCGTTTTCGGCGTTATTCAGCTCAAACAGAAACATTCAGCAAAACAGAAGCCCCAAAGCGAGCCAGCTGCATTATTGAGGTCGGAATCGTGAATATCTCGATGAGAGCTTTCCAAAAAGTTGTCATTCAGCGCTCTAGCCCATCTCCGCTGCACGAGAATCTTTGGTCATGTCGAGGGATCAGCGATTTCACGTCCTCCGAAGAAGAGGACGCAATCAAATTCCGCAAATTTCCGCAAAAATGTGCGACTTGTTTCGGATACCGGACTCATAGACCTACATTACGTCATGGGTCCCCATACAGAGTAGGACGGAGTCATATGTTTTCCAGGTACGAGAAAATTGCTCATTTCAGCTAGAATTTCACTGTTTCGCCGGAGCCCTTTTTGCATACTCGGGAGCGGAAAAATGACCGCCTGGGCGCCTCGGTGGCTCATTCGCGTAGTATAGAGTGTAATCGAATAGGTACTTCCCGGAACAACTTCCAACTTCTGTGTTCGTTTTGGTCCAAAAGGCAAAAGACCAAATCAGTCGGTCCCCGCGGGCCCATTTCGGCTACTTTGCGTGGCCTGTTGAACATACAAATGGTGGGAGGATTCGAAAAAGCTCTTGGCTTTCGGAGTTCTAGCCATCGAACAACAAGATAAAATACTCAGTATACCGCGGTTCTGACTTCGACTTTTGTCCACCTAAATCGGCCAAATTGGCCACTGTGCGTCGCAGATCCCCCCGAGGCCAACGTAGCTAGAGTTCCTCAGAAGATCAGCCTCCTAGAAGCACATAAAACCTTTGCCCACATAAATGTGGATTTGATAAGAAAAATGCTGCAACGTGAGGGGCACGAATTTGAAAACGATTTCATAGTCTGTGAATCATGTACTCGCGGGAAGATGCCGCGTGCAATCAATAGGCCTAGACCAGACTATGATAAAGCTCCTAGACCCGGCTATATTTTCTCTGACACCTGCGCAGTTAGCAATAGATCTTATGGCGGAGCTAACTATTTTCTGACTCTGACAGATGATATGAGTCGGTACAGAAAGGTCTACTTTATCCAAACTAAAGACCAAGTACCAGATTGCCTTGAGTCTTTCACTCGATGGTTCAAAACCCAGACCGGTCATGACATCTATCATTTCAAATCGGATGAAGGCACTGAATTTAAAAATCAGAGAATTGCCGAATTAATGGATCAGATAGGAGCGGAGATTAGCTATTCTCCTCGATACACTCCTACTTTGAATGGAGTCAGCGAACGCCTGAACAGAACACTTCTCAATCTAACTCGAGCAATGTTAATCGAAAGTAAACTTCCAAAGGGACTATGGGCGGAGGTTGTGAACTTCGCCGCTCATGTCCTCAATTGCGTAAAAGGTTCTAAAGATTCTGATAAAACTCCCTTCGAGTTGATTCATGGTAGAAAACCCTATATAGGAAAGATTCAGGCCTTCGGTACTCCATGCATGTATTACAATCGAGATCCAAGCCGAAAGAAATTAGATGACCGAGCTCTCCCTGGTAGAATCGTCGGAATTGACGAAGATGGTCTTTCCTATCGCGTTTGGAGACCTGGCACGACTCAAATCATTCGCACAAAAGACGTCAAAATTGACAAGCCAAATCCGCTCGACACTGCTCGAGAAAGCGAGTCAGATGAGTCAGCGCAGAGTGGAGAGGGTACAAGCGCCGACAGTGAGAGTACTGTCGCTGCTGATGAAAGCGAAGAAGGCTCCACGGAGCGCCCTGAACCAACAGCCGTGGTTGAAAGTGAAGCCAGTACTTCCGGAGAGGTACCTGCCGCCGGAGCGGCTGTCGACAGGCAAGATAAAGATAATCCAGATGCATCTAGTCATATGCGCAGAAAGTTACGGGATCGATCCAAGCTGAAAGCACCAGATCGATACCAAGCCGGTTACGCGGATGCTGAGACATCCAGCGGAGAGAATACAAGCACTAGTGTAAATACCGAGGCGGACGCGCCTACCTGCATTAACGATGTATATAGTTCACCTTACAGGGAGGAGTGGCTAAAATCAATGGCCGAAGAGATTGCTTCAATGAAGCACCACAACGTTTGGGAACTCACTGAACTCCCTAAGGGTAAACGCACTATAGGAAATAGGTGGATTTTCAAGACGAAGGAGGACGCTAATGGGGTAATTGTCCGAAGAAAGTCACGCTTGGTGATGAAGGGGTATTCCCAGATTCCCGGACAGGATTTTCATGAGTTATATTCCCTTGTTGCTCGTTTCGATTCAATCAGAGCCCTCCTGTCAGTCTCAGCTCAAGAAGCGCTGACACTCTCCCAATTTGATGTAACAACAGCCTTCCTTAATTCAGCTTTACGGGAAGAGATCTACACTCCTCAACCTCCCGGTTTTGAGGATGGATCTGGAAGAGTGTGCAAGCTGCTGAAAGCTTGCTACGGCTTGAAGCAAGCGCCCAAGGAATTCAACGGAACGATCAAACAGTGTTTCTTGGACTTGGGTTTGACACAAAGCAACTCGGATCAAAGTTTATTCTTCTCCGAGGGTGCAAAACGTATCGTAGTAGCGCTGTACGTCGATGATGGTATCCTGGCAACATCTTGCAAGGAGGATGCGGAAGAATTCCTGAATGCACTCGGTAAGAAACTAGATATCACTTCCAAGCCACTGGAATTCTTCTTGGGGTTGCACATTGATATCTCCCCAGACAATTCTGTCATTCATATCCATCAGTCCAAGTACATATCGGACTTGCTCGAGAGATACAACATGGCTAATTGCAAGCCCGCAAGAACTCCGATGGACAGCAGCGCGAAATCTGCCTACAACGGCGAAATCGATCTTTCACTGCCGTATCGCTCGTTGGTTGGTGGATTGATGTACCTTGCCATCGCGACAAGAGCCGACATTGCCTACTCGGTCGGGTTCTTGTCCAGGTACTTGGAATGTCCCACCAAACAATTGTGGAAACAGGGAATGCACATTTTACGATACTTTAAAGGCACCAAAACTCACGGACCCTTCTACTCTCGTAGCGGTTCACGGGAACTCACGGTATACAGCGACGCAGACTTCGCTATGTGTGAGACCACCAGACGGAGTACTTCTGGCTCTCTGGTCAAGTTTGGAGGAGGAGCCATTGGCTGGACCAGTCAGCGGCAGAGCTGTGTCTCAACCGGCTCTTTGGTAGCGGAGCTGATCGCCGCTTCAGAGTCGTGTAAGACCGCGATCTGGACTGCCAAACTGCTGAGTGAACTCCAGTACCCCGTGAAACCTCGACTGCTTATTGACAACGTTGCTACCATTCGCCTGACCGAGTCTTCGCAGCAATTTAAGAACGCGAAGCACGTAGAGGTGAGATTCTACTACGTTCGAGAAAAATACCTTAACGGAGAGGTCAGCGTCGAATATTGCCCTAGTGAGGTTAACGCCGCAGATTTTCTCACAAAGAATTTGGATCCGACGAAACTTGCAAAATTGCTCCAAATTGCAGGATTCAATGGCGGCGAACCTGCTGATAGCCATTCTGGCCATTAGCATGGTAGCTTCAGTTGACGGGTACTTCAACTGTTCGGAAGACTGCTCAACGTTCTGCAGAAGCCAGAAAAGATCTTGTACTATCGCGGAGATCAACCCGCATAGTTTTCCAAACGACTGCATTGAATTCGAGGCGAATTGTCTCAAGCTGGCTTCGCGCATTGAGGTCTGTCTGAGACCCAAGAAACCACCGGTCGGAGGCGAGGACATTTGGGATGCTTACAACAAGCACGTGCACCCACCGACACCAACTCCGCCTCCCGGACCGCCTTCACCAGTTGACCCTGCGTGCAAGTGGTTCAAGCCGCTGATCGGCTACTCATTGGGAACCACGCTCATCATCCTGGTCATTCTGTCAGTCGGGCTCAAGCGCTTCGTCGTGAAGCGACTTTCGAGTCACTATGAACAGATACCAGATTCTCCTGTCGTCAATCGCCGAAATGGACCCTACCAAGATACCGTCGTAGACTTATGAATATTTTGATAACTCTTGACTCACAAATAAACGCACTACCATTTTTCGTTCCCAAACCGATTTCACGAATCTGTTTATTGAATCCCTCTGCCGGTAGTAAGCTTGTAGCGAGAGCAAACTCGTTTTGCTCGCGCCAGGTCCGATTCCGAAGCGAGTGATAAGGTCGAATCGTAGCTCACTGCCACAGACATTCTTGAACCAATGGGGTGATGTCGATCGACCAGGACGCAGCTCCTTTGCCTGCGTCCTACACACAATCGGACTTCCTCTAGAGTTATACAATTGTAATCACGAAAATCTGTCACAACGTGCTCCGGAAGCTGAACAGCCGAGACAGTTTCCGTTGAGCTTGATAAAGAGACTTCCGAGATCGGTGACTTGGTGGATGACGGCTCTGGTGTTGTTGTAGATCCCGGCTCTGCCTCCGTCTGTAAGCTCTGGCTTGACGGTGTTGTGGTAGATGTCGAAGTATCAACACTCAACGGTGAAATCGTGGTTGTGGTCAAAAGCGTGGGAATAGTTGATGTAATGACCATCGTCCGGCCAACAGAGTTCGAAGATGAAGCGTTTTGAAGTTTAGAAGAATAAGCTGGAGAGGAAGTGGTCGTAGAACTAGATACAATTGGAGAACTAGTTGTAGAGGAAATTCTCGCCGAAACATTCGTAGTAGTCTTAACTGAGGTCGGAGCTCTCGTCGTGAACGTTGCCTGATTAGAAGTCTTCCTAGTGGTTGTCGCGACGGAAGCTCTCGAGGCCTCGGTGATCGATCGATGATAAAGTGGTCGATTCGTTACTATCGGGTCCGAACGTGAACGCTGAGTTGGCCCACGGTAGTAGAACGGCCTTGGAGTCGTAGTGCTCGTCGTCGTCGAGCTTGACGTCGAGCTTGTTGACCTTGGTTTATCAGTAGTGGTTGGAGCCTGATAATACCAAGTCTTCCTAACATGTTCGCGCTCTCTGGAGTCCTCTATGAGAGGCTTCATCGACTCTGCCAGTTTCTTCAAATCATTACTCGCCGCAGCAGACCATTCCTCCATTGTGACAGTTGATCTTAACTTTGGAGCTGCTGTAGATGTTGATACACGTGGAAATCTGGATATCGGAATTGGAATCGCTGCACTTGATGGAAGGTGCACTGTTGAACTCTCCGAGATTCGAGCAACTGTTACTGCTTCGCCGACATCTGAAACTCCAGGCGATGCAGGCACTGGTGTTGTTTCTTGAAACACCGCCTGAGTTGTAACAGTCACTGATGAAATTGGAGTCGAGAAGTTGAATCTCTTGATCGAGGCAACAGTTGAATGAAACCCAGTAGAAATGAGCCGAATGTGTCTCGGAGACTCTACCACGTCCCGAGATGAATTAAAATCAGCGTGTCGTTTCGCCGTGAGGTCGGATGAGCGACTCGCCTCAAAAGATTCCATCCGGCGAGCTGAGAAATTAGAAAACAGAAAAACGAATGAGTACTCAGCGACTGAACTTCTGGTGAAGCTGCTATCCAGTAACTTTTTGCGTTTCCCAGAAAATAATGAGTGGAAGTTGGCAAGCTGTGAGTCACAGAAAACTTACCCAGCACAAAAGCTACATAGCCGCAAGTAGCTGCGACGGCCAGCGTCGCTACAACTGCCACCGAAAATCCTCTCATTCGACAAACTCTCATGGTTGCTCACTTGGCGGGAAATGACTCGCCTGTAGCACCCACTCGATACAAAGTAACTCTTGAGTCCACTGGACTCTCTCTCTCTATCTCACGATCGAGAATGTCAACTGACTTGACAAAGTACGCCGAATCAAAACAACTAATTAAAGAGCTAACGGTGTTTCTTGTCAATCGTGAGAGATCCGACGCTTCGGCTCACCTCATGAATTAGAGACCTGGTAGGAGAGACCAAACTGACACCAACGCACGGAATTTTTTTACGAAGAATGAAAGGTTATCAAGAAACATTGATAAAAGTTTATTCAAGTCATTCTGACTCATCAGTAGCTCCGGCGCACAAATACAATTTGGAGCCGGAGCACGATGCAACCAAACGACCGATCAGGTAGTCCTGGGGATAGCACACAGCCTCCTGCGGCACCATCTGGCTCGATGTCATCAGGGCACACGCCTTCTTGGCGCTCGAACGACAAATCCAGAGTCCCGATCCACGTGTGCAGGCGTACGAACGTAAATCCAACGTCTCAGTGGCTGAAGGCACAACGGCAATCGGCATGTCATCCTTCTCGTGTTTGGAGCCCACTGAGAAGAGAAAGAAAAGAAGTATTAGACTATTGCCTTTGCTCTTTGTTTTAAACAACGATACAGTACATTCGCTTCATTCAAAAAAAATGAACTCCGAACACTCACCACTGAACGCGATCACCAGTACGAGTCCTACAAAAATCAACACTCCAGCGATTTTCCCGTAACTGTAAATCCGAGACAACACTGCTTCCGGTACACTGACAGCTCGACGAACAGTCTCCGGAATTGAATTCGGGGCCGTGGGAAGAGCGTCATCACTGGAACTTCTCGAGGAGGAAATCTCCTGTTGAACTTCTACTACTTTGCGAGTCTGTCTTGTGGTGGGCATCTCAAAGCGAAAACGTGATTCGAACGATCAATCTCGAATTGAGTATCAGCGACAAAAAACAGTAGCACAATTGATCGTTCCTTGAGAACTCCCCTAAGTATACTCCATGGAAAGGGTAGAATTAGAGAGTAAGAATCTCGAAATCTTCGAGATAATTCAGACATAGGATGTCGAATCTCGAATTGAGGAAGGAAACAGAATGCGCACTTGTTTCAAAAAGTCTCAACACAAGTCTCGATGTTCATGATAAAATCCCAAATCACCTGAATCCGAAATGTCAAGACTTCGAATGTAGAACGAAGCTGGAATGAAGCTTCCGCAACTCGATAGATAAGATGTAAAATTGAAACTCAGAGTTCTGAGCTCTTTGCAGAGGAATGAATTTTTTCAGGCTGTCAGAAATAAGTTTATTCATCAGGCTTCTTCAACTGGAACAATATCATAGAACTGCGTGCCCAAAGGGGGAGATGATGAGATATTACCCCTTTAGGGTCATTGTCCACTGCGTCTATGCTTGGCTGACCGAAGAGGTCAGCGCACCCTTTGTCTTCAGTAATTGCTCACAGTGTTCGCATAAGCTAGTTCTAGTTCACTCAACCCTTCTTCTAGTTCAGTGACCAGTGTTTCCAGCCCTCACCTCTCTGCTTTGTCTGTCGAGTATATAAGGAGAATAAAGAGTCCCCGAACTAAGGGGGAGTAACATCACCCGACTCTAGCAAGACGTGTTTTCACTTAGTCCGACCGTACTGTAGCTATCGGATCGAAACCTGTAAACCCAACACATTCCCTCACGTTTGGCCTTGTGGTCGAGTTTCTCTCACTCATTGTCAGTGTGCCCGTGAACGGAGCTTCGTTATTTCCAATGGAAAAGTATCTTTCTCCAATCCCCCGACCAACAACGAAGTGACCAACCCCTCAGTCCTATTCCGTAGGACCCCGAGAATTCATAGAAGGCCCGTGGTGGTAACTTCAATATTCCGCAGAAACCTTCGTCCGTCTTTCCCCTTCCTTCATCCTTGAAATCAGGTTCACCAGTTCCCACGAACCGGAGATATTTGCATTCCGAACCCTCGACCGCCCCTCCGGGATGAACTCAAAGGCAACCTTCGGTTGAACCTCACGGTTCCGCAGAAATGCGGAAATAGGGAAGAGGGGGGAAGCAGTGAAACAACTACGAGAGGGAAGAGACAGAGACGAAATTTGGGGACATCGTTTTATTGAATTCAGGTCCCTCCGGGAGGGTGTACTGAAAGGCGTCAGTAGGGGGGTCTTGAACGAAGTCGGGTGTGTGTCACGTCGATGTAGGAGGTCCTACAGAAACCGAGAGGTGGCGAGAGGTTAGGCCGTCGAGGTACTCAGAACAGAAGAATAGTAAATTCTTGTATATGTTTGACAGACCGATCTCACCCCACAGTCTTCCCGAGATGATGATCTCGGTGGCCACCGGAGCGACATCTTGGAGGCCACCGGAGCGACATCTTGGAGGCCACCGTCGTCGACACCGAGGTTCGTTTCGCGTAGGAGAAACCAGAGATTCTTTTGTTCGAGTCAACGTTGAATCCGACGACTTTCTGGTTGTAGTGCGTAATGTGTTTTGAATTGTAGATTCCATGGGCATCAACCAGTGTCTGTTAACATAGGAGGCGGATGGGGGGCTATGAGGATATCCTTTCGAGGAGACGGTGGATGAAATTCGTGGAGTCAAGACATCAATGGTTTTGGCGAAACGGTGGAAGGTGTTTCACCTTATTCATTTCGGAAATTCGATGTTTTTACATTCGTGACCATATGGATCGGTGGAAATAGTTCTATATGTAGGCATCGGAGACACCAGGTTTGAGGAAGACAAAAAGTTTTTGGACCAATTGTGGGGATTCTGGTCCGGTTTTATTTAAAAATAGTAGTAGTACCTAGTAGAGGTAGTGACGTGGGGTTGAGGGTAGGATTGAACGGGTAGGTGATCCCGATGTGGTGAGGTCTCGGATCCAAAGCGTGTCGGTGTCCATGTATGCGAGAATCGATAGTCTAAGTTTTCTTTTCGGATGGAGGGAGGACCCACGGTCTCCTCGTGGGACTCTTGAACAGAGTATGGGGGATCTGTTGAATCCCTCGTTGTTCTGGTCAATTGAGTGGTGTTAAACGAGGTGCCAATGATGAGGTACCCATGGGTTGGGATCGGAGCTGATAAGACTCGTAAGGTCGTAGGATTCAGGATGGATAGTCGTAGTGTCCAGGAGATTTGATTCCCCGGATATAGGTTTTTCGGTCGGGGTCTTTGTTTCCCCGGGATGAAGGTGACTCTCAGGAGTGCGACGTCCCTCGTTGCCCGACTGGGTCAGAAGGGAATCTGGAACCGACACTCTTCGGTCTGCTTCCCTCGTCGACCGTACTGTTTATAGCACGTGAATGTGCGTTTGTGTACTTGTAACGACGCGTCATATTGATTCTCGATCGAGTTCTCAATATCCACAGAACAGAGATGGTTTATCAGGTCCACAGTTTCCGGTATATACTCTGACAGTTCTTCTGTCTGGTCGTTAGCCACCCAAAGTAAAATATGCACGTGTGGACTACCTCTGTGCTGAAACTCCACTCGTGAGGAGTAGTCTATGACTGCGTACTGACCAAATGGAGAGTGCCTCGTCGACTGTAGAAGGCACATGAAGGTATTGACCATCTTCCAAAAATAAATGCAGCAGGTCACAGCATCATCACTGACGAGGGAAGACCGGTGACTCGACGAAAACTTCAAGGGGTCATCAACATTCTCCTCAGTTCCACTCCTGACTTAGTGCAAGATATTCAAAAGATGAGTCCACTCTTTGGCACTCATCGTCAGGAAGAATGATGGCTTTCCTAACTGTCGAATCATCGCGAAAATATATTTTTTCCTGGATAACCAATACTGCACAGAGTTCGGGATAGATTTGAGGAACGCGAGGTTATTCTGTACACAGTACTCTAAAAATCCTCTATCTTCGATCATCTGACGAGTGATTTTACTCAAGTCACCACTGCACCGGTATGTGGCATGTAACCCACTCGCTACTCTCAATCGCATTATTTTCGCAGTCATGTACAGAATATGCTCTGGAGTGGCTCACTAGTGAGAGCACCCGCCGCCGGATGGCGCCCGCGTAGTGTCCGCCGAAGCTTTCAGCTCGTCGAAGGCAATCAGTCCTCACAGAGAACTCGAACATCATTCGGGTCCCATTTTGCTCTCACATTGGAAGAGAAATCGGAATCGGACGTCCACAGAAGTCGCCGATGACGAGCCTATCATGTCTTTCCTGCCTATTTTGAGTGCCTATTTCAGCAATTTTGTATCTTTTTTTTACCTGCCTATTTGTGGATTTCTCAGTGTCTGAATTTCGCAGCCCTAGTTATCAGATATGGAATTCTTCGATTCGAGGCAGACTTATGATTTATTACAATACAATACTTATGATTCATAAGAATACAATACTCAAGATTTATCAAAATATATACAATACTGTTTTGTGCTCCAACAGTCACAGTTCCCCTCGGCGTTCAAAAGATGCTTTTGCATGTCGGTGGATTGAATTCGCCGAACTTGTTCAGCTGATACATGCAGGCGACCAACAAGAAGCTGACGTACCATACGACCAAAACCAAGCCGAACGTCCGATTCATTTTCCACCGACACGCGCAAGCAATGGCCGGAACGAAGAGAGCTGTGAACAGAACGCAGACGCCTCCATATATCAGCCCTGGGCTGGTAATCTCGATGACGGTGCCGGGCTTTATCATCGTCGTTTGCAGAAGCCACGGCAGGCCGAGAGCGACCAGCACTTCGAAGACATTAGTTCCAAGAAGATAACTGATCGCCATGTCGCCGGAGCCTTTGCGCACAACGATGATTGAGGAAAACACATCTGGAAGCGAGTTGAACATGCACAAGAAGGTTAAGCCCAGAGCACCCTCCTGAATGCCCAGAGTGAACCCAATGATGGCCAGCATCCAGACCAGTATGTATGAGCATACCAAGATCAGGATGCAGGACATCACTATGCTCACAATGTAGCCGTGCTTGCACTTCGATGCGTAGCGTTCAAGTACCAGCCAGGAGATGATGGAGGAGAAGGGGCGCAGGATCACGGCGACCACACTTCTCCAGCCCGACGCCTCGGAGTCGATCTCGGGTTTGTCCATCGTGGCTGCGGTTCCGATGTCTATGATGACGTCGCTCTTGTCCTCGACGGCTCCGTCTTCGTTTTTCACGGATCCTTCCCGACCTCGGAAGCAAGACCCCAGTTTGGGGCCGAAGACCATGGCGATCACGTACACAGCGTACATGGCGAGGCAGATGGCTGCCTCCGACCACTCGACCTTGTTGTCCATCAAGACGCCAAGAACGACGGCCATCGCCACGAAGTAGTACAGGCAGGACCTAAGAACCGACCAAGCGTTCAGCCGGACAGTCCTTCCTGCACACAGAGCGGCGATGCCCATCACTCCGGCAGTCTTGAAGACTCCGGATCCCATGGTCGATGAAAGGCCGAGGTCCGACTCTGCCACGTTGATCGCCAGGAACGAAGAGAGCAGTGGTGTAATGGATCCAAAGGCCGCCATAAGGGTGCCTCCCGCAATGTCGGGGTTCCATCCCAGCCTCTCGGTCAGGATTTCGAGGGCCGGGACGAAATAATCCGAGCAAATGACGTAGATTAGGAGCACCATGATGACGGCCACGGCCATGTGCACTGCCACACCTCCTCGAGACCGTGCTTCTGGGCCGATGAGCGGTTGGGGAAAGCCTTCGATTGCGGCCGTCGTGCACTCCAGTGCGGTCGCGTTGACCACGGCCGCAGCCGTCGGTCGGATGGTTAGCACCAAAAAGCAGGCACACAATGCGAAAGCGAGGAGTTGCTTCTCCATGGTAGGTTCCAGGCGCGTAGAGTTGAATGCTCGCACAAGATCGAACCTGAAACGAAGCATTCTACTCGAGGTGAGCCTTTTATACGCCGAGGTCTTCAGAGGGCGACGAAGGTAGATCCGATCTCTCTCCTCTTGTGAGACGCGCTAATCACCAGAGGCATTCCTCGCCGAGTTTGATTGCAACAAAACCCCTCAGGGTAGCCCACATCGGCACCAGGTGGTTGATGATACACAACGACCGAATGTATGCCGGGGGGATCTGTGGGTTGGGCATATTCGAAAATTACTGAATTGAATTAACTGTTACAGGAAGCCAGGGAGAGATTCATCCTGATCCAATTTCATGGCACGGTGTGACGTGTTGTAATTGTAGACGAAGGCTTCCGCGGCTGGCTGAGTATTCTGTTAGGAAGCTGCCGACCGCTGAAAGAGCGTCAACGATCACGTCCATGTTACCAACCTTGAATCTTCGACGACCAACCCCATAAGATTCATTTGTCGAGGGAGCGGGTGGAATCGCTCATGCAGATCCCTCGAGCCTAGCCACTGCCACAGTCAAAGAGATCCAGGATCCGCTCTCAACTGACAATTCACAACAAGGGAGGTCCGCGAACTGTCCGACTCCGGTTCGAAGCAGATAGGGCGCGATCGGTAGGCCTGCTAGAGAAATGAAAAACGACTGATGAAACGTTTCCCCGTTGGCCGTCTCTTTTGAAACCAGGAATTCAACATGGCTCCTATAGGGATGATTCTTTGGGGATTTGTGAGAGCCAAGGTCGAGCGAGCTCTGGATATCGGTGCGGAGAAAGAAAACACCAAAAAGAAAACAAACTGTGAGGTTTCACATCAATGGAAATTATACTACATAGAGAAATTCGCCATGAGCCCCCATGGGAAGCTTGCAAAAGACGGCCTATGGGGAAAAGTTTCATCAGCCGTTTTTCATGTCTCCAGTAGACCAACCGATCGCGCCCTATCTGCTTCGAATCGGAGTCGGACAGTTTGCTGACCTCCCTTGTGAGTCGTGAAAATTTGACAGTATCCAGCACTTTCTTCAAACCAGGCTTCAGGTCTCGGGTGGAGCCAGCGAGCGTTCCTCATGTGATGTTGTGAACCACCTTCTCCTTCACGCTTCGTGCGTTTGCGGAACGCTCCATAACTCTAGAATCTCCGTCCTGATCTTCGTCGATCCCGGGAGCTCAATGAAGCTCGTGACTCCGTCATGGCCGACATTGAGCGAGACTCTTCACAGTCTCAAACTTCAAAGTCAAGGAAGGCATCCCGCTCCACAATGTGTCCGAGCCTATGCAAGGTACATTGGATGCTAGAAGGTATTTGAATATGCTCCTGAAGCGGCGGATATCTGTTTCGACCTGATACTCTTGGAGGAACTGAAGGAAACGCAGGTTCTATCGCCGAGGATATGTGTTGAGAATAATGCTTGAAATCTAGAGAGTTCTCCTTTGCCCATTAGGGTTCAGGAGATACATTGTAGCGACTCTTGGCAGGGCTCCAGGGAGCCCAGACTGGCAGGCGTCAGCATTCGCCTGTACACTTCCAAGTTGAATAAAAGCAGTGGCT
Organism: Neoseiulus californicus; assembly: GCA_028455905.1. Taxonomy (NCBI): domain Eukaryota; kingdom Metazoa; phylum Arthropoda; class Arachnida; order Mesostigmata; family Phytoseiidae; genus Neoseiulus; species Neoseiulus californicus. The sequence continues at coordinate 14,853,825 of JAMQGS010000006.1, forward strand.
CATAGCCGCTCGGGTCACTTGGCCCGCTACCCTCGACGAAGCTACATCGTCTTCAATTCTAAAGGGGCTGCTACCTTTACGAGTCCTCGTTGTTCGGCCAAATACTCAACAAATTGGTGGCCCACACAGGGAGCCTAGTGCGCATGGGATCCCTGTGCTGATCGAAAATCAAGAACCTACGCTGAACGACGAAAAGGTTAGTCAGCCTCTCTGAAACTGTGAATGCCTCTCGGCACAACATCGAGGTACCGAAGATTCCAACGAAGACCGCGAGTAACAAGAGTCCAAGAAGTCAACATGTTTGGCCTGTCAACTGCCGCGGACTCGACCGCAACATCAGTGTCGAAATTCGGTCGCTTTCCACCTCCCGTGATCCTGAAAGCCGATGGCAGCAACTATGTGGCCTGGTCAACTAATATGGAGGCCCTTATTAGAGCTGAAAAGGACGCCTACTGGAAATACATCAGTGCAGGCACGATACCTTCCGACGGAACGGAAAAGGCTAACGCATTCATGATGCCGTTGTTAATCCAGTCTGTGGAACCCATCATAATTCAGAAAATGTATGGTGGGAAAACGGAAGAAGAGAAAAACACCCTCATGCTATCATCAAAACGAGTTTGGGACGAAATTAAGACTGTCTGTCAAAATTCAATCGGAGCCTCCCAGACTGCAGCATTCAATAAATTCACATCCTTCCTCTATGATAACTCCCAATCAGTCGAGGACAACCTGAACAGATTCGAAAACATTGTGTCAACCATCACGATGTCCGGCACAATCATCCCAGACAAACTGGTTCAGGCCCAGCTGCTTCAGTCACTAAAAGGAGAAGAGTGGAGCGCCTTCAGAAGTAGCGTTTCTGGCAGCCCTCCGGACAAGTATTCCACACTGAGAACTCGCATCGTGGAGGCGGTCATTCAACGCGAAACCGAACAGCCGAATGTTTCCGAGGTGACAGCGATGATGGCTTCAACAAACATCGGAAGACCAAGAGGACGAGCGGCCCCACGAGAATTCAGATTCGGGGTCCGTTCACCCGATCGCAAAGTAAATCGAGGAAGAGGACGTTACCAAAAGAGAAGACCACGTCATGAAGTACGAATGACAGTGAAAGAAGAAAAGATCTGTTACTCTTGCGGAAAGAAGGGACACATTGCCAGAAATTGCTACAGCAAAAGAAACTACCAAAGGAAAGAGCTCAATGCGATTGAAGCTCCAGAAGTTCTTGTGACCGAAGGTGAGCACTGCGTCGATGCACACTCGAATTTTGTGATCGATAGTGGAGCAACTAATCATTGTGTAAATAACATGAATCACCTTTCCCACTATGTACCATTTTCGAGGAGTGTGGAAGTGAAGCTTGGGGGATCTCAAACAACGCTGGCGTTTGGAAGTGGATCGATCGACCTTCACTTCACGAGAGGAGGCTGTAAGAAAGTCTGCAGACTACGAGACGTTTTGTACGTTCCCAGCCTACGACGCAACCTATTCTCCGTCGCGAAAGCTGCTGACGCTGGATGGAGAGTAGAAGGAGACAAAAATGGTCTGAGACTCACCTTGAAAGATACGTGCATCACCGCGGTAAGAGAGGGCAATCTGTATTATTTAAGGACTGCAAAACTGTCCGACATGGCCATGTGACTACGAAAGAGGAACACCGTTGAGCTCAACACAACAGAAATCGGAACTCTACAAGAAATGCACGAAGCCCTAGGTCACATCAATAAGAGGAAAGTAAAGGAACTTCTGCAGCGCGAAGGAATCAAATTCAACGACAGCGACGATGAGACCTGTATCGCTTGTATCAAAGGAAAGCAGCACCGCGCAACCTTTCGAAGGAAGCCTACTAAAAAGCCGGCCAGTCCGGGTGACATTGATCGGGGTCAGATTGGTAGGCTCGTCCATACTGATCTCTGCATGTCACCTGTTCCATCATTACAAAAGGGGTCCAGGTATTTTATGGCAATGACAGAGGACTACACGAGGTACCGGAAGGTATATTTTTTGAAAAGAAAAGAGGAAGCAAAGATCTTCATACAGGACTACCTCAAATGGTTCGAAGTCCAGACAAAGAACAAAGTGAAAGCACTTCTGTGTGATAACGGCCTTGAATTCAACAATTCAGACGTAAAAGAGATTCTCGCAAAGGAGGGATGCGAATTTCTCACGTCAGCACCCTATACGCCTCAACAGAACGGGATCAGTGAAAAAGCAAACAAGACCATCATTGAACTAACAAGAACGTTGCTTCTCAGCAAATCACTCCCACAGTCATTTTGGGAAGAGACTGCAAACTGTGTGGTAACCATTATGAACGTAGTCTACACATCTCCAAACACAGGCATGACACCATATGAAGCATTCTATGGAGAAAAACCCCATCTTGCTCGCATCTATCCATTCGGATGCAAATGTTCATTGCTGAATCACGACCCTAAGCGGAAGAAATGGAACTCAAAAGGAGTCGACGCAATTCTGTTGGGATTCGATGAAAAGATCGAAGCATACAGACTTTGGGTACCATCGGTACACAGATTTATACGATCCAAGGATGTGATATTCCCGAATCAAAGCCTATTCGGCGTAAAAGAAAACAACAATAGTCAGGACGAAAGATCGGAGTCCGAACAAGAAACAGCCCGAGGAACAACTGAGAACAATGAACCGGAAATTGCACTCACGGAACCTCAAACGGTGGAGGAGGCACTCTCCAGCCATGACGCAGAGGAATGGAGAAAGGCGATGGAAACAGAGATGGAAGCAATGAAGAAAAACAAAGTGTGGACACTCACAAACTTGCCGGAAGGTCGCAAATCGATACCGAATCGATGGATATTCAAATATAAAACAAATCCAAAAGGCGAAATAGAGAGAAATCGTGCAAGACTTGTTGTCAAAGGATATTGTCAAAAACCAGGCCTCGATTTTGAAGAGACATTTTCCCCTGTGGTACGATTTGATACCATAAGATTTCTGCTCGCTCTCAGCGCAGAAAGAAAGCTCAGAATGAAACAATTCGATGTAAAAACCGCATTCCTCTTGGCTAAACTCGACACAGACGAAATCTATATGGATCAACCGGAAGGATTTGAGGATGGAACAGACAGAAAATGTCGTCTACTTCAGAGTCTATATGGCCTGAAACAGGCTCCAAGAGCCTTCAAAGGGAAGTTCGACGAAGAAATGCTGAAACTCGGATTTACGAAAAGCAACGCCGACGACTGTCTCTTCACCAGCAACGCAAACAACAAGATGATCCTGGTTTGCCACTACGTTGATGACGGAATAATTTGTGCCCCAGAGGACCGTGATATTGAGAGTTTCTTCGCCAAATTGGATGGAATTTTCGAGCTTTCCATCAAGCCATTGAGTTTCTTCCTCGGTATACACGTTCACATCGACAGGTGTCACAGCATACGCCTCTCACAGACAAAATACATAGCAGATCTAGTCAAGAAATTTCATGTAGAAAACACAAAATCGGTGGCCACTCCGACAGACTCCAACGTATACTCAAGAGAGGACAGTGCTGATACAGAGGCTCATGGTTTCCCTCACCGAGAGTTGGTTGGCTCGCTGAATTATATTGCGATAGCCACCCGTCCTGATATATCTTTTGCAATATCTATCTTATCAAGATATTTTGATAATTCCAACAGATCGGACTGGGTTCGAGCTACTCGAGTGCTAAAATACCTCAGCACAACGCAAGACCTTGGGATAACCTTCACTGGCGGAAACGGCGAGGCAAGACTGGAAGCGTATTCCGACTCAGACTATGCTGCGGATCCATCAACCAGAAGATCAATAAGTTCTCAAGTGTTTATGTACAACAACGGTCCGATTGTTTGGAGTTCAAACCAACAAAAAGTCGTAACATTGAGCAGCACAGAGGCAGAGTTCCTGGCTGCGGGAGAGGCTACGAAGACAGCTCTCTGGATAACACAGCTATTCAAAGATGTCGGAATAGAAATTGTACCGACCGTGCAGATTGACAACATCTCTGCTATAAGACTGATCAAGAATCCTGAGTTCTTCAAAAGAGTCAAACACGTAGATGTCAAATACAAATTCATATGTGAAAAGTTTAAGAGAGGACAAGTGAAGTATGTACACGTAAGATCAGAGGACAACCTTGCAGATATCTGCACGAAAAATTTACCAAAAGGAGCCTTTGTAAAGCTTCGACGTTGTATTGGAATACGATGAATTTCATGTGGATAATACTGATCAAATGTGTCTACGCAGATCACGATTATTACCAATATGAGGATTGTGGAAGAACTTGTACTGCTCAGAGAAGCAGTTGCACTATCTCAGAGGTAGACGGAAATTTTGTCACGACATGTTGCACTGGGGAGGATTGTTTGGCACAATCGAACAACTTGATTGTGTGCCTGAGACCGGGTCAGCCCCCGCTAGGCGGCTCGGATGCCTGGCCTGAGTTCAAGAGAATGGTTTACCCTCCGACACCGATGCCTATACCGATGAACGACTGTAGGGTTTGGCAGGTGCTCTTTGGAACGGGTTGGATTCTTCCCGCGATGTATGTCGCATTTCGACTAGTTAGATTTCTGCTTGGCAAACGGGACTCGCACGGCGATCCTGAGGGAGAGGTTGGTCGAGACGGCTCGAATGAGTCGATCGTCCATAATGAGGCTTATGTAGACGAATAAGGCCAAAGGAGAAAGAGAGGATGTTGAGAATAATGCTTGAAATCTAGAGAGTTCTCCTTTGCCCATTAGGGTTCAGGAGATACATTGTAGCGACTCTTGGCAGGGCTCCAGGGAGCCCAGACTGGCAGGCGTCAGCATTCGCCTGTACACTTCCAAGTTGAATAAAAGCAGTGGCTCATAGCCGCTCGGGTCACTTGGCCCGCTACCCTCGACGAAGCTACATCGTCTTCAATTCTAAAGGGGCTGCTACCTTTACGAGTCCTCGTTGTTCGGCCAAATACTCAACAATATGCGAACAGTGATTGCGATCGGAATGATTCGGATTTTAGAGGAGCATTGGCTCACAGAGCTCATCCTGATAATCACGAGCTAGTTCTAACCCTCATTTCACATCGGAATCCGTCACGAATATCGAAACCACTGTGAGTAGCTCCGGTTGGCCGCAAGCTGGGCCCCCAGCATGCGAAGAATACCTAGCACGCCCAGATGCATGATTACCGTACACTGCCGACTTCGTGGGTGCAGGGTCGGTTCAGCCCGACGAAATTTAACCGCCTGGCAGTTTTGACGCGGAAGCGTCTCTGCTGAGGGTACCGAAAGCTGGTACTTCGTCATCTATCGTCACATTCTTGTAACAAAGTAATAGGCTCAAACGACGTCCAGGGTGGACTGAATACGTCTCGGTTCCCTCGGACGGGTGTTAAATTTCCGGAAGATTCTCCATTTCCACTTCTGTGGCGCTCACAGTTCGAGAAGGGGATCTCTGGTGATGATTCATCGACTCTGGTCTTCCAAAAATGAATGCAGCAGGTCACAGCATCATCACTGACGAGGGAAGACCGGTAACTCGCCGAAAACTTCAAGGGGTCATCAACATCCTCCTCAGTTCCACTCCTGACTTGGTGCAAGATATTCAAAAGATGAGTCCACCGAGTCTCGTTGGCACTCATCGTCAGGAAGAATGATGGCTTTCCTAACTTTCGAATCATCGCGAAAATATATTTTTTCCTGGATAACCAATACTGCACAGAGTTCGGGATAGATTTGAGGAACGCGAAGTTATTCTGTACACAGTACTCTAAAAATCCTCTATCTTCGATCATCTGACGAGTGATTTTACTCGAGTCACCACTGCACCGGTATGTGGCATGTAACCCACTCGCTACTTTCAATCGCATTATTTTCGCAGTCATGTACAGAATATGCTCTGGAGTGGCTCACTACTGATAGCACCCGCCGCCGGATGGCGCCCGCGTAGTGTCCGCCGAAGCTTCCAGCTCGTCGAAGGCAATCAGTCCTCACAGATAGGCTTTGCAAATAACCGCATTTCAGAATAACCGCGGTTACGGTTAACCGAAAACCGCAAACTCATAACCGCAATCGAAGTTAACCGCAAAAATTTGGCAAATAACCGCGGTAATAACCGCAAATAACCGCGGTTATCCGGTATCATGCTGCAAGACGCAATTCTGAGCGGAACCTGTGATTGGACCCTCGTTCTCATGCCCAAACAACTGAAGCGAGTCCAAAACCCTTTGAGACCGCGACCAAGACTCCAGTGAAAACTTGTTGGGTGAGGAAGCTTCCCCCCGAAGGGAGACACACCCATATGATTTCCGCATGTTCATCAGAGATTATACTCAGTGGATTCGATTCTTGTCCTGGCGCTATGTTGAGACACTTCTCTTCGCTCCATAGAAGAGACTGTTGCTTCGCCACAACGAGCTCACAATCATTATTACCATCGACTTCCTCGATCTCCTATTGTTCCGATTCCTCGTGGACATTGTCGACCCAACCCCAATTTACTTCAATTTCATAAAATCTATACAGAGGAGTCGTCAGAAGATGACTTGACCAAATTTTAATGCTTTCCTTTGTGACCAGGCCAGAATAAGCCGAACTTTTATGAATGACTAGCCGGCCTTCGGCCGACTACGCTGCCCGGCCCCCGGCCGACCGTTTTGGGTTTCCTGCGCTGCCAGTGGACTGTTCTCTGCGAGGGGCAAAGGAGAGGTCGGATGTGAAATTCGTGACAATGATATCGCACGGTTTGGAAAGCATACAACGGATTACGTGACTTGGACGGATTTCAAATTGTCACTCTGTGTTACAGTGAAATTTCCGAAGTCCGGATATGAATTTGCGAGTGAAGTGCTGGCTCGTCAGACCGACTCTGGCTTCATTCCCATTAGCTTGGGATAGTATGATCAAACCTTCCTCAGAATCGCCTCTATAGGTTCCAAGCAGAGATGGGCATATTCATATTCATATTCATATTCATATTCGTATTCATATGGATATTCATAACGATCGCTGTGAATATATTCATATTCATATTCATGAATATGAATATGCCCATCTCTGGTTCCAAGAAGTATGGTAAGAGAGGCCCCGAATTCCCCCCTGGACTCTGAGAAGTCTTTTCTGACCGACCATGAAATTCCTGCCCTATTCTTCAATAGGCTCCGGAAACATGGTAAGACTGACCCCGATATCACCTTTCTGGACTCTGAAAACTATGATCAGAACGGCACCGTAGTCGCCTTCGAAGATTCCAAAAAGTATGATCTGACCAAATCCGGAATCCCGCCACAGGTTTGAAAAAGTATGCTCAGACCCGGAATCAACTCTCTGGGTTCGAAAAGGGATGATCAGAAAGGCTCACAATCTCCCGTTGGACTCAAAAACTATAATCTGTCCGACCGCAAAACAGGTCCATGGACCCCCGAAAGTGTGGTTAGATCGACCCCGGACACTTCTCCATAGGTTCCGGAAATTATGATCAAAGCGCCCACGGAATCACCCCTTAGACTCGAAACAGGATGGTCTGACCGACCCCGAACCGCCTCAGTGGATTCCGAAAAGTATGATCTGATCAATCCCCGGATCACCTCCATGGGCTCTAGAAACTGTAATAAGACCGGCCTGGAGTCGCCTCCAAGGGTTATATGAAGTCCGATCGGGCTCGCCCTGGAATAACCCCCATGGGCTTGAGAAGGTTTCATCGGACCGACTCCGGAATCGTCCCTCAGGTCTCAAAAGGTATGATCATGGAGGCCCTCGAACCGCCTCATCGACTCAAAAATGTATGATATGACCGACCTCGAAATCCCCGCCCTGTACAGCCATGAAATCCAAAGACATGATGAACCCGACCCCAAAATGACCTTCATGTATACTGGGAACTATGATCCGACCAACCCCGGAATCACCCCGAAAAGTCTGGAAAAGTATGGATATGACCTGAATCACTCCTATAGATATCAAAAAATATGATCCGAGAGGCCCAGAGACTCTCTCCCCATAGACTCAAAAAAGTCTTATCTGACCGACGCCGAAAAACTCCCATGATTACCGGAAGTATGATCGAACCCACCCCAGAATCGCCTCCATAACTCTGGAAAATTATGATCGGACCTCACCCCGGAGTCATTTCCATAGAATCCTAAGAGAATGATCAAACAGGCCTGAAGATTCTCTCCCCGTGAAAAGCATTATCTGACCGACCCCGAAAAACCCCCATGATTCCCTAGAAAGTGTAATCAGACCTACCCCGGAATGGAGTCCGCAGGTTCCAAAAAGTATGATTATGAAGTACCCGGGATCGCCAAATGGTCTCAAAAAAATATGACCGACCTCGAAATACCCGCCCTGTACTTCCATAGACTTCTAGAAGTATGGTCAGACCGACCCGGAATCACCTCCATGAGCCCACAAAGTATGATCAGGCCGCCCTTGAAACGCCTCCATCGGTTCCAGGGAGTGTTATCGGTCTGACCCCGGAATCGCCCCATAGACTCCCGAGAGCATGATCAGACCGACCCCGAGATCGCCCTATACGCTCGATAAAGTATGGTCTGGTGTCCTGGGCTTATGTCCTTCCCAGGAGCCTCTTTTACAACGTGAGAAAGAAACTGGTCAATCGCCCAGGCGATCATCGGGCGCAAACTCACGAATAAGTGGGAAAACGATCGCAAAACACCCATCATTTTCATGAAAAGCGCTCTGGAAAACTTGAGATGGACCATTGGGGTCCGGTCTGCATAGCCTATGTCCTTCCCAGGTGGCTCCCCGACAACGTGGAAGAAGAATTTCCCCCATAGATATAACCGCGAGAGAGTCTATAGAGGACAAACAAACAAACAAACAAACATACCCTGGATTTTTATATATATAGATAGATGAGTTTCTTAACGAAACACTAAAAGCGTAATCATTTGCTAAATCCCTCGGCAGACTCAAAACCATCGTCTGCACGTCTACCGGAACATTGATAATCTGTCCCGTGATTTTGTACGTCCCTGATTCTACTCGGAGTCGACGAATTTGCATGAACGGAATTCGGGGACTGATCAATCTCGTCGTAAAAGCGTTAAGCTCGGACAAATTAGGCGGTATTGGCGGGAATTGAAAACCGTTGTAGACGGCCAAGGGACTCGGTCCTTCAGACCTCTCCCATATCCTCAATGTCACCGATTTTTCCACCGGTTCCTTGCACGTTCGGTAACCGGGGGACCTCCGTCTGCAACTGTCGTCGCGCGAGATATTTCGCGGCCCGCGACTTCCTCATTCTCTTGGTACTGCCAACAGCTCTACCGAACGTTCCTCGCTAACGAGGCATCATGTTGAAAATAGGGTGTCCCGTTCGCCTCTGACTTGTCTCACTTGCTGTACTATCTACTAAGTATACCATGAGGCTCCTTCGGTGCCTCACGTACGTTTTCCCCTCACTTACCTTGACTATATAAGCAACTACATTGGATACAATAAATACTTGGACTTCCTCTCTACTAAGAGCTCCGTGTGTCTTAGCTTTGTGACTACGTTAACTGACTAAGTGAGAACCTGTACCTTCCAACACGTTATCAAGCACGAGTTCGACTCTACATCAATCGGTGAGATACAAATCTCAAATATTCTCAACAACTAGAATATACAAACAGTTCAGTTAATCGTATAAAGAAAAATAGAAATAGATAGAGAGCAAGTGCTCCCAGTGCTACGATGCCAGAATCAACTGATACAAAACCCGCGGTTAAACCGGGAACAGACAATCCTGGCACAAGCGGCACTGCGGATGGAGACCAAAAAGAATCTAAGGACTCTAAGGACTCGGATAGTCCAGTCAAATTGGCAGCAGACGGTTCAAATTATGGATTGTGGAAACAAATGGCAACGGTGTATTTGAGTAACATCCCAAAAGTTTGGGAGGTGATCAAAGGAACCCTTGCACAGGTCGAAAGGGAAGAAGCTAGCCTCACTGAAGCCGATAAAGCTAAAAATGCAGAATTCAAACTGTGGAATCAAAAAGCAAGAATGAAACTCTTTGACATTATTAGTCCAATCCTGGCTAACAATGTTTTTCACGACGACATCGAAACTATCAAAGCAAAAACCATGTGGGACAGACTTGTTGAAAAATTCTCAAAACTCAGCGGTGCTCAGAAACAGGCAGTAGCGGCACGATTCACCAACTTCAAATTCTCTCCAAGCAAGTCTGTTGAACAGAACGTGACAGAGTTTGTGCGTATCACCCAACTTCTTCAGGAGATAAATATGGTCTATCCAAGAGAAGTGCTATGTTCAAAGCTCCTTGAGTCCCTACCAACATCCTGGGAATCGTTCCGCATGTCATGGGCAAACCGATCAGATAATGACCAACAATTCACAACACTTTGCAGCATTATCAATGCTGAAGCATATCGACGAAACGCAAACAATCAAAATGATAGTGCTGTCGCCCTGTTTTCTCGCATGAGAATTGGTGGAAACAGAAGATTTCACCGAGGCGGATTTCGCTCGAATCAAAGAGGCAGAGGTGGATTCCAAAGACGACCCTTTCAAAATCCCAATCCAGAACTACCCAGGCAAAATCCCACATGCTACAAGTGTGGCAGACAAGGACATCTCATGAGAGATTGTCGTAGCACTGGTACCACGACCCAGAGAGGTCAATATCCTAGAAGAGGCCAACGAGGCCATCGAGGAAGGAATCAAAGAGGTGGCAGACCTCAATTCCACGTAGCCGAAGCACTTATGGTTTTGGGGACAGAGGACTCAGTCGGTTGTGGTAAAACCAAACCTAGAACTTTGAGAATGTACCCCAGGGCATACGGCCTATATCAGGGCCACAGTGCAGAGTTCAGACACAAATCTCCTTACTTGATTTGTGACAGCGGAGCCAGTCACCATTGCGTGAACGACAAGAGATGGTTTAGCAATCTATCGCTACAGTCTGAAACCCGGGAGGTCAAACTGGGAAGTGACCACAAACTGCTGGTTCAGGGTTGTGGTACCGTCCCATTGACCATCAGACAGGGAAACCACTTTGTGTCGATGACACTGTACAACGTATTATTGGTGACCGGTATGAGAAAGAATTTGTTGTCTCTCGGCAAACTGGCAGACGAAGGCTACAAGGTGACTGTAGAAAAAGGTGGACTTGCCATCGCAAAAGACCACGATCGCGTCTACGCACCTAGATCCCAGGGGTTGTATAAACTGACAGTGTGCACACAATGGAGAAACAACCCTGGTCAGCTAATGATGATCAAACGAGACAGCATTGATGAGTTGTCTGATTCCGAGAATGAAGTCGAAGGCGATGGTTTTGACATGCTTGATGAATTAAATGAAGCGGCGCCACGAGGTGAACGGAGCGTAGATCAACCGCCCGAATCTGATGAGACTGATAACCTAAATGACGAAGCTGGTGTTGATCTTGAGGATCATGAGAACAACAACCATCAACACTCGTCTGACGGTGATTCACAGAAGGTTACTTCCAATGAACCAAGCTTGGTGGAAGCAGCAACGCAACCCTCACAAGACGTTGTGAGTAAGAAGCAGAACTCTCAGACAGAAAACCTAGACTGGACCAAGAATCAACCAGTCAGTCTGAAATATGTGCATGAATTGTTTGCACATGTCAACAAAGAAACCTTGAAGAGATTGCTCGATTTGGAGAGAATCCAATACACTGATGACTACGAACAATGCGAAGTCTGTATCAGAGCCAAACAGACTCGAATCTCCTACAGAAGCCGTCCAGAACTGGGTCGAGCATCAGAACTCGGAACTGTTACGGCTGATCTCTGCTCAACATCAGTGAGCTCGTTAGGAGGAGCAAAATACTTTCTGTTGCTAACAGAAGAGTTCTCCAGGTACCGAAAAATCTACACTCTCAAAACCAAGGATGCGACTCCAGACTGTATTTGACATTACATTCAATGGTTCGAGACCCAGACTGGCAAAAGACTCAAGCGCTTCATGTCCGATCAGGGAACTGAGTTTTATTCAGCCCAGACTAAGGAGTTATTCGATAGCAAAGGTATAGAACAGACGTCCTCATGCGTCTATACGCCGGCAATGAACGGGATAGCAGAACGCGGTCATCGTACTTTGTTAAATTACACCAGAGCCATCCTCATAAAATCAGGACTTCCAAAGTTCATGTGGGGAGAAGCCATCAACTATTCAGCAGATATACTTAACATGGTAACTCTGAATAGGAATACTCAAAAATCAGCATATGAGATGATCCATGGTTTCAAGCCATACTTTGGCAAACTTTTCCCGTTCGGTGCCGACTGCTATATCATCCTTCAGACAACCAAGAATAAATTGTCTGATCGAAGCGAAAGAGGATTTTTGGTCGGAGTGACTGAACGCGGTTTGGGATATCGAATCTACGTACCTAGAACGAACGAAGTCGTGAGAACTCGAGATGTAAAATTCCTCAAGAATCCCAACAGCGAGGATAAAGTGAAACTATTCGGAAAGTCCAGCGCAGTGGATGTCTTCAAGACGTCAGAAGAGGCCTCACAGGCTGAATCTGACGTTGGGCCTCAGTCAACCGATGCGCTCGTCGAGCCTATCCCTAACTCGAACCAGAAGATACCACTAGTGAATGATGCGCTGAACGAGCCAACTCAGTCAACTCCTAAACCAGAAAACGAGAAAAAGCAAAAGAAGAGAAGAAAACGAGGACTGAGATTCACTCATAAGAAGAAGCATAAGAAGCCTCAAGCTGACAGCAATCTTACTGAAACTGATGAACGTTTGGCCAATGAGGCCCCGAGGGAGGCCCCTGACTCAACTGAGTCTCCTGACAATTATGGTGAGGCCTACAGAGCCTCAGGAACGAGAGGGGCCAAACCGGATAAACAACCCATGAAAGAACCCGAGACTTTCGAAGAAGCTGTCTCAGGTTCAGAGGCAAGGCAGTGGAATGAGGCTATTGCTGCAGAGCTATCCAGCATGGAAAGGCTAGCGGTTTGGGAGCCATCGGAACTGCCAAAAGACAGAAAGCCAATCTCATGCCGCTGGTTGTTCAAAAGAAAAACAAATCCTTCTGATCCAGCTAAAGTTCGATTCAGGGCCAGATTGGTCATAAGGGGTTTTTCCCAAACCCCGTTTTTCGATTTTTCCCCTGACAATATCTACGCCCCAGTGGCGAGAGCTGAATCAACAAAGCTCATGTTGAGTTTGGCTGCAGAAGAGGGATTGGTGTGTCATCAATGCGATATCTCAAGTGCCTTTCTATACGCACCACTTGAGGAGGAAATATACATGGAACCTCCAAAGGGATTCAAGCTAAGCGAAAACAAAGTATTATTGTTAAGGAAAGCTCTGTACGGCTTGAAGCAAAGTCCAGCCATGTTTCATACGACCCTAGCTAAAATCCTGGGTGACATGGGTTTGAAACCTTTGAAAACTGAACTTTGCATTTTCACAAGTGGAGAAAAGGGAAATCGCTTCATTGCCCTTGTCTATGTCGACGACCTTATGTTGCTGGCAAGCAAGCAGGCACAGATTGAAGCCTTTCTCAAAACTCTATCAGCCAAGTTTGAGATCACTCATCAGAAGCTCTCTTACTATCTTGGTATAGAGATTCATCATGAACCAGACGGAGCTATCCATATTAACCAAGCTCAATATGCTATGGAGATTGTGGAACGATTTGAGATGCAAAACCATAAAACGGCGGCATCACCTTCCGACAAAACAATTTATGATGAAGATGACTCACTCCCATGTCCTGACAGACCTTACTCCGCACTTATAGGTGCTCTCATGTATTTGGCAACGATCACCAGGTTTGACATTGCATTTACGGTGAATTTTCTTGCCAAATTCTCAAGCAAACCTACTGAGCGGCGTTGGAATGAAGCCCTCAGAGTATTAAAATACATTGCTGGCACAGCCTCTCATGGGATCACGTTTAGACCTGGAAACTACGGCCCCACAGAGGTATACTCGGATGCGGATCATGCGGCCGACATCCAAACCCGAAAATCAGTATCGGGAGCAATACTTCTGAGACAAGGAGGAGCAATAGCTTGGAACTCAACCAGACAAACTACCGTTGCTCAGAGTTCAACGGAGGCCGAGTTCCTGGCAGCAAGCAATGCTCTCCGTTCCTCAATTTGGGTAACCAAGCTTTTGAGCGAACTAGGAATAAACGAGAAACATACTCTCTTGATAGATAACATATCAGCTATCAGACTAATCAAAAATAGTGCATTTCACAGAAGAAGCAAACATATTGCTCTCTCCGAAATGATGATCAGAGATCATTACCAAAAGGGGGAGATAGATTTAAAATACGTAAATACCACCCTCCAGAAAGCCGACATTTTGACGAAAAGCATAACAGGCGCTAGATTGCAGGAGCTCCTCAAGTTGACAGGACTGACAGCGCTCCACCATGCCAAGAAGAAGACTGATGCTGTGGATCATGGCCATACTCTGGGTCATCCCGACACCTGCTAATGGATTCTTCAGCTATGAACACGTTTGTCCGATTGAGTGTCGAGAGAAACATATACCATGCTTGATAGAGGGTAATTCCAAAACGGGTTTTGACGTGGACTGTATGGAGTCTGAGGTGGCATGTGAGCAGTCAGCCAGTAACACCATGGCATGCATTCGAGAGAACGGACCCACCGTCGGTGGCTCCACCATCTGGCTTGACTACAAAGAACACTTGCCGACCCCGGCTCCGCCCAGTCCATCGCCTATTAACCAAACGTGCAGTTGCCTGCCATACATAATATCAATAGCCTGCCAATCAACTCTATCGCTCATGTATATGATAAGCGTCATAATTAAGGTGATGGTTAAACGTCAGAATCGTACTGACAGATATGAAAGAATGATTGACCCAGATGCACCATATCAACCGACAGTTGAGGACATAACTGAGGAACTAAGAAATGAAGGCATGAATAATCAATAAGAAGACGACGATAAGGCATGATTCACCATATTATTCTCTCTTATACATATACATTACATTAAGACTAGAGGTCAGGAAATTCCTCTAAATCCTCGTCATCTATACATTTCAAGTCATCGGGAGTATCATCCCATATAACTCTATCTCTTGTGACTTCTGATTCAGGACGGAACAACTCGTCCTGATCGTTCCAATAAAACCCTGAGTGGGTGACGTGGGTCACGAGATATGCCTTCACATGAAGGTCAAAACGACTTAGCTTTCCGTAACAGGAGATCAGAACGTCGGGAATGCGCTGTCGAACGTATTCAACAGCGTAGTCCGTGACTGCCTCACGGATCCGACCACGCGCTGAGCTGAAGATGATCCGGCGCGAGTGATGGTCAACTTCCTCCCAATGGGCCCTGACCATGGCCTCATCGGACATCAGGTATGTGCCCGGCCGAGATCTGATGCGATTGAACCAGGCACATCTGAACATATCGAGTGCCTGTTCGTTGCACTTCCTATACTCCTCAAGGTTCATGGCTTCATTGAAGCCCGCCTCTAGACATTCTCGGATCCGTAGATCAATCTGATCCGAGCGACAGGGGTCTATGATCCAGTTGAGTCGATTTGCCTTGGGAACCTTTAAGGCAAGCATAATGTCTAGAGGTCCGGTCCTGGGTCTGGCGTCTAGATGATTGAAGTCTAGGATCAGATACTCGGGATCATGATCCAACAGGGTCTCTAGCTCAGAGTGATGAAACGGAGAATCCGCTCCACAGAGGATATCGGCACAGAAGCACGGAAATGGTGGTGGCAGAGCAGGCGTGATTCTGTTCTCAATGAGCCAGGATTCATAGCCCTCCTGGATCACATTGCACACTCGTCGGAGAAAACCTTCCATGATGATTGAGATTGACGATAGTTGAAGGAACTAACACAAGAGATGAAGATGCGAGATGGATTGGTGTGGGTGCGTTGGTACACTGCAAGAGACTGTGAGGATGTGAACTGCGTTGCACGTTTTTGTTTCCTCAAGGGGGAAGGGAAATTAACCCCTCAACCTCAAAACTCACGGAAAGAGATTCGAGAGTGAAGGGGGGGAGACAGCATTCCCCCACCTTCACAGCCCAAACCAAGATTCAGTCGGCTAAATATTTGGCTTGCTCAAACATGACGGCGGATGCGTTCGTCAGGTGCAGGCGCGCGGCTTTTGGTTGACTCTAATGTACTCTCACAACCCAAGGAATGAGAAACCAAGAGATTGGGGGCCGAATGTTCCTTTATTTGATGGCTCTACCTAAACTACATGTTAAAGGCTAAAATGTAATATGATAAGATGTATTAAGTAAAGAGTCATCGCACTATACCTAACAAAAAGAAAAAAATACCTATGAGAATGTAATCAATACATACCTAGATTTAATATTTGGGATCTTTAAGCTGTATAAGTATGAACTAGAATAACTCACTTATTCAAACGAAATGTACCACTTAAACATACGGGCGCAACGATAGAACTCACGCGAGCCCAGAATGTGTACGGTAACTGCATAGTCAGTAGCAGGAAATGCCTTCAGAAATTTGATATTGGAAGGCATACCGAGATTGCGCATGATACACACGCGCTCAGAGATCAAACGGCAGACGACAATCTTGGAGCCGATCTCACAGTCGAGATCGACGAAGTTGAAAATACGAAACTCATTCGACCAAATGAGCGCCGTCGCTGACTCGGGGTGAAACGGCCGTATCGGAGCGATCTCAGTTGTTGTGGTCGTTGTGGTCGTTGTAGTCGTAGGTGGCGGCGTGGTCGGCTCTTCGGTGAGTGGCTCCACTGCCTGAGTCGTTGATTCGAAAATTTGAGCCGGGCAGACAGGTGTGGGCTCACTGGCTCTGGATTCTGCGTCTGATCCAACGAATGATGAACGATGTTAAACCATAAAGAAGTCGAAACAATTGTATAACGAAAACAATAAGACCCTCATACTCACTGTTGAGCCAGCGGTACAGGACGCCTCCGGACAGGCCCGACACCAAAATCAGGATGAAGATCCAGAAGATGCACTTCATTCTGAAGGCGTCTTGATTACGTGCTTCTTGACGCAGCTGCTCTCGTGCTTGCTCGAGAAACCGAAGGGGCACCTCAGCTGGGAGTTGTGCCGGCAAACCTTCACCCTCCGGTGATGGTGGCGGTGCACGTACTACTTGAATTTGGTCAGTTTGAGAACCCCGAACGCTGCGACGACTCGGCGATCCGTGTTGGCCCAGGGATGACTGGGCATCACCTCGCGAAGATCCACCTTCGGATCGATGAGTATTGGCGTCTCGTCTTTGGCCAATTGCAGAAGAAGATCTTTCTGAGTCCGGTCGAAATCCGCGCAAATGTACGGGTCGCTCCCAGTGCAAAAGTTCTTGAGGGTGATCAACCCTGGGGGCACCACTAAAAGGAAATGGATCTCCAAAATTAACAGAAGAAATCAACAAAGTAAACGGCAACAGAAATTAAGATGTTCAGTGCAATGCTCACCCCGGAAACTTTCGCCACAGAACTGGGCCAAGTTGGGGTCGAGCGACCCACAAAGCACTGGGACCAAGATCACAATGCTGTGCTGATTCAGCAGAGTAAAATCGAACTCCAAGGCTGGGCGGTTCACTCCAACTTCTGACTGTCCTTCCAGGATTGATTGGGATCGGTGAGACTTCGAGGGACGAGCTCGCGGATACGTCAACTCTACGGCTTTCTCCAGCCGCCTGAGCTTGAGTGCTCTCACCTTCGAGTTCGACGGCTTGGAGTCTGACGTCCGCACGGAGAGCTCGGGAAACGGAAGAATTACCGCCGGTGGAGGTGTTGGAACCGGGTCTGGAACTGGGGCGGGCCCCTGAGTTGGAGGGGTGATCGGTGGCTGATTCGGCTGAACGCCTAGTTCCTCCCGAAGAAATTCGTCCAGAATGTGTAGCTCCACGAATTGATTGAAGGCTTCTGATGGCTTCAATGGCACGCAACTTTGCTGCTCGGGGTGGTAGCGATCTTGGAACAGTATCAGCGACGACCGACAGGTCAGATGATCTGCTGGATACCCTCGGATTGAGAACTCGTGGAATCTCAGGCGAAAGGCTTCGTTGACTAGAACCCAGCGGTTGCGGTTCGACGACTCCACGGTTCCTTGATGATGAGTGGGCTCCAGATCGGCGACGTACTCCAGACTCACCGGGCATAACCAGCCGAATGATTTCCTCAGCGACAGTTCGCTGCTTTTATACTCTCTCCAGAGGACGCAACCTCGGTTTCGGACCTCAATAAGTGCAACGGTATGCGGAGTGCAGACAAAAAGAGCTTTATTTCGTGAGAGACATCGACAATGATGATCCCAAGCAGAATATGATGACTCACCCCTTGCTGGGAATTGGATTGAGCTGTCGGCACTCAGCATCTCGTTTTTGAGACAAAGCTCTAGCATCCGACACGGGTGGCAACAAACAAGTGACATGCGACACCAGTATCCGACGCGGGTGGCAACAAACAAGTGACATGCGACACTTAAACAAACGCAGTGTGAGGAATGCACCCCCCATCACTTCGCAACCAGATGTTCATAGATGAAAGTCGGTCACTGATAAATTAGGTTTTAGAACACATGGGTGTAGATGCATGAAATTGTTCAGCTAATCTCTCAAGAAACCTTTGATGTAATCTCAAGTATGCGCAAACACTGATCAGTATCAGTATCTATCGGCTCTCGGAACAAGGGGGAGTGTTGAAAATAGGGTGTCCCGTTCGCCTCTGACTTGTCTCACTTGCTGTACTATCTACTAAGTATACCATGAGGCTCCTTCGGTGCCTCACGTACGTTTTCCCCTCACTTACCTTGACTATATAAGCAACTACATTGGATACAATAAATACTTGGACTTCCTCTCTACTAAGAGCTCCGTGTGTCTTAGCTTTGTGACTACGTTAACTGACTAAGTGAGAACCTGTACCTTCCAACACATCACTACCACGAGACTCGTCAAGCTTCTCCGCTATGAAACTCGCAGAGTTTGACTTCGTTGTCGAAGTCAACGATGGACTTCCAACTCGGGCTCATGTCCTTGACCGAACAACGAAGTCCCACAATTTCCTCCGCTTTCCTCGACAAGACACAACTCTCTGAAACGTGATCCGGTAACCGTAAAAAGTAGCCTATTACGACCGCCCCGGCATCCCGACACATTTCGCCGAGACCGCAATACCGGAGCTTGTGCCCTTCATAGAGAAACCCGTCACTTAGAAATCAGCTAACTTCGTTGTTTTATTTCTGACACCACCCCCTCCGGGTGTCCGCAAAGCCGCATTTCTGCGGCAAAAAATTCTACCACCCTCCTCGCAGTCTGTCAATCAGCTGTTGTTGTTGTACCCATCGGATGCTTTTCTGGCAGCTCCATGGTTCTACCCTTCCTGGCAGGCTAATCGACGTTGAGTCCGTTTGTACTTCGCTCACAAGCTTTCGGATCCCTGCCGGCATCTCAGGAAACAGCTCAATCGACATGAGCAGCAGAATGAACTCCAAGACAAAGAAATCTACCGAACAGTGCGGAGTGTGTTTGAAGACACTAGGTGGGAACTCGAAACCGATCCGCTGCGAGTCATGCTCTGCTCTAGTACACTCCAGATGCGCACGTCCATCCAACTCAACTACTCGTGTGGCTAATGCCTCCAACCGTGCCTCATTCTTCTGCAAAAAGTGCGAAAAGACGAATGGGACAGTTAAATCCCACACACCGCCCATCATCGTGCCTGTGTCGACTCAGACCCTTGGAAGTGTTGATGGTGCCGATGGTGTCGACGGTAAAGGCACCACCACCGGCGCCAGCGCTGATGACGTTGATCATGCTGATGTCGATGGTACTAATGTTGATGGCGCCGATATTGCCGACACTGATGTTGTCGACGTGAACGATGATGTTGACGATGCAGATGATGATGGCACCGGTGTTGCCGACACTGACGCCGACGGCATCGACGACGGCACCTTTGAAACCACATCACACATGGAAATTCCGTTGACCACCACATCCCCGATGCGCTCCACAGCTCCATTGACGAACTCGTCTCCACAAACTATACTAACCCCATCATCAGCATGGAAGTCTTCTCATGACATCAGGGTATCCGATGCTCTGAGATGCTGCGAGACATGCTCGAGCATCATCCGAACCGGTCCCTCATCTCCATCATGCTTGATATGCATAAGACTGGAGGCCATTGAGTCCCACATTGGTTTGAGACAAAACTCAAGTGTTCTGTCCAAACAGGTATCCCAGCTCCGAGCGGAGCTCATCACGCTGAGGGCAGCGAACGCAGAACTTCGAAGACGGCTCGGCGAGTCCGAGAATCGTTACGGAGTTACGGACGGCGTCGCCCGAGGTGAGCCAGGAACCAGTTCCACGCGCCACAAAGATAAGCTAGGATTACACCATCGGGAACACCAGCCGAGTACTCTGCTGAAAAAGCCCAATCCAGCCACCTCGAGACAACTCGAGGGGCATCACCCTGAGCCCAGTGGTAGTGACCACGTCCCCGGGATCGTGAAACCGAAAAGACTCACGCCCCTCACCACGGGAGCATCGACGACTGGACCATCCGGGATGGCCGCGCCCAGACAGCGGCCACTCGGGCGACCGGGGTATCATACAATCCGCGGCGCTAAGGGTTCTAAGAGATTCTTCGTCACTGGAGTCAGGCCTGACTTCACGGCGAGGGAGATGTTTGATCATCTGTCCTCGCAGAGTCTCGAGGTCGGCTCAGTGTGCAGAACCAAAGCCTCGAAAGATCACTATGCCTCGTTCGTCATAATCGCAGACGAAACCGTGTTCAACCTTCTCACCGAGCCCTCGAGATGGGAGGGACATATACGTTTCAAGGAATACTCTGGACCCCTGCATAGAGACAACGTCTTAGACATGTTTCCTCAAACGGCGTGACTACTCGCACAGAGCCGGACATCCCCGTGTTCAACACCCCCGTCTCCTAACCTCAAATGCATTTACCTCAACGCACGTTCTGTTGCTAAGAAAGGTGCGCTTGATTCCCTCAAAGCCTTTTGTTCTGCAAAAAAGATTGACATTGTGTTTCTCACCGAGACTTGGCTCGATGCCCGGATCACCGACGCCGAGCTTTCTCTCGACGGGAACTACCAAATCTTCCGACGTGACCGTCAAGCAAGGGGCGGTGGCGTCCTCACCCTTGTTTCTAAATGTGTCAACGTTGTCAGAGTTCACTGTAATTCCGACTGTGAATTCGTGGCCGTAGACGTTGTTACCCCGAGCCATCCTCTGCGCATTATCTGCATTTACGTGCCACCCTCCGGGTCGGCTCCTGAGCGCCTAGACCGCATTGTCAGCTGCTGCCAGCTGATAGAGAGTCTCTCCGACTACGATGGCCCTGTCACTGTGATCGGAGATTTCAATCTCCCGAACCTGCAGTGGAATTCTACCGAATTAAAAATGTCTGGATCCAAGGAATCCACCTTTTCCCAATGCTGCCGGCGTTGCAACCTTCACCAACTCATTAGCTCACCCACGCACCGCTCCGGATCCATCATAGACTTGCTCCTCACAACCGACCCTGACATCCTGACAGACATAACGGTCTCTACCGCTCCAATAGTATCTGATCATCTCGCCATCGGCTTTGAGGTGGTTGCCAAAGTTCCAAAAACCACGCGCACATCAACCCGACCCAATTTTCACCGAATGGACTGTACCTCGATCGCCACCCACCTCGATGCAGTTTGCTGGGACACTTTCTTCGCCGACTGTACCGACGTAGACTCGATGTACACAACGTTTAACGAGCTGTGTTTATTCCTCATTCACTCCTACACCCCTACGATCTCAACAGCCAGTAAACAAGATCCGCTCTCCGCTTACATCTCGAGGCTTGAGGCCAAAACCGGCGATGAGAATCACGGGAATCCCACGTTTGCCAGGAGGCTGCTCAGAGCCACCACTCGTAAGCGACTTCTGGACGAAAAGCGTATTGATTTCCGTGACACGAAATCGTTCTACCGCTATGCAAATAACCGGCTCACATCTAAGGTCACCATACCAACGCTCAAACTTAACGGACACACCGCTTCCAGCGAGGTAGAAAAAGCCGTTCTACTCGCCGACCACTTTTTTCCACCTTCCGAAGTTCACCCGTGCCGATCCCTCCTGATTCCGGCGCAAGCGGATCAAAAGTCACCTCTGCCGACACCCCCATCCTTTTTGAAGAACATGAAATCTATCGCCACCTCTGCAACCTCAGCGCTAAATGTAGCATCACCCCCGACAACATACCCCCTATATTCTACAAAACCTTCGCCATCTTCCTCGCCGAACCACTCACTATAATCTTCAGGAAATCATACACCGATGGGCAGGTCCCCCGAGTTTTCAAAACCAGCATTGTGACACCGATACATAAGAAAGGCCATAAACACGACCCAAGCAACTACCGTCCCATCTCGCAATGCTGCATAGCTTCTTCCGTGTTCGAAAAAATCCTTACGTCACACATTACTCTCTACCTTACTACGAACAACCTCCTCGACAAGGCTCAGCATGGCTTCGTTCCGAAGCGCTCCACAATTACTCAACTCACTGTACAAACAACTGATTGGGCGAAATACATCAACAGCAAACAGGCCTTCCACTGTATATATTACGACCAGAAGGCCGCGTTCGACTGTATCGATCACCGACTACTACTACACAAACTTTCGAAGCTGGGAATCCATGGCACCACGACCGCATGGCTGACTGACTACCTCCTAGGCCGTACGTTCCGCGTGCGGGTTGACGAAGCCCTCAGTCCACCTCGACCCGCACCATCCGGTGTGCCCCAAGGTGGCTCGGTCTCGGCCCTCCTGTACATAATTTTCGTACTGGACATCAGTTCATACATTCCCCCCGGAGTGAAGTACCTCCAGTTCGCCGATGATCTGAAAACGTACATGCCGATCTCCTCCCAAGCTGATCGAGACCTCCTGCAACAAGCCGCTTCAGGAATCTCGCGTTGGTGCAAAGACAACGGGATGACACTTTCCACAGGAAAATGCGTCGTCCTATACCATGGAGGCCCACAGCCATCCTACCTCATCGACGGTGTAGAACTTCCAGTTGTACAGAACGCCCGTGATCTGGGGGTCTGTATGACTGCCGACCTGAACTTCGCTGCCCACATTACCCAAACAACGAGTGCCGTCGGGATCCTTATAAACAGCATCTTCAGATGCTTTGTCTCCAAGGAGCCTGATCACTATATCCGATTGTACAAGACGCTCGTACTTCCGAAACTGTTGTATGGATCTACAATCTGGGCCCCTCACCTCAACAAACACTTGAACGTCCTTGAGGGTCTCCAAAACCGCTTCTGTAAGAGGCTTGTCTGGAGATGCAATCTTGCCACCAGACCAACCCTCCCCACTATATCTTCCCTCATACTCAGGGCCGACTTAAATGTACTCGCCGGTCTCAAACGTGCAGATCTGATCGGTGAACTTTTTGTGATAAATCGGAGAAACAATCTCAGACACAAGATTGCTGTGCAAGCTCCACAAATCGCCCGCTGTGATATTGTTCATAACCACTTTGTTTGGCGCATATGCCGCCGATTTCATGAGGGTGAAATACCCGAGTCATTTTTTGACGTCCCCTTTTATCAAGAATAAAAGCGTTTTGTATTGTATTGTATTGTATTGTCTCTCCCTTGGAGCTCTATGTCTATTACTAAAGGTATCTCTGAAATATCAGATCCGGTCGATCCCGGCCGGGTGCATGTTTCGTCCAACTCCTCCTCTCAGGTAGAGTCTAACCATCTAGATTCCAGCTGCAGACTGGCCCACATACGCGAAAACTAGAGGAAAACTTGAAAAACAATCCCACTTTTCCGCTTTTTTTTGCTATAGCTTTCTCGACTCTAGGCACACCGATCTCGACCAGATGAGTTGTATTCGACGTGGAATGTCACGGACTTCGAGGAGAAAGACCTGTCGACCTGATCCGAATCCTCGAGCTATGCTGAAATCGAACCGCCTCAAATCCCACCGAGAGCCACTAGTTGGTACTGCGCTCCTAGACTCATAATGAACAACCTGGTTGGATGATGCAAAGCATCCGCATTTGCTGGAGATCAATTGATTCAATTATTCCGCGTCGGAATCTTCCTCAACGACTCTCGCTGAGAGCTCCACCACGTCCTCGTCATATTCATCGTCATCTCTCGCTCGCATCTCCCTGTTGCTGTATGTGGATGAGCGCATCGGATGACGCCAGCATCGTCTGCAAGATATCTTCGTTAGTTGCTTCTCGACTTATTTTCCGTGCACTATAGAGTCGTACCTCTCGCAAGGATGCATCGCTCAAGATTTGAGGGCGAATACCAGGAGACCGGCCCGAGCGGTTAACATCACCGGGTTACAGAGGACCAAGGTTTAGTGGGTATTAGCTCCCAGGAGCTCGAGTCCCACACTACCCCGGGGGGTAAGCGTAAATGCATTTGCCTATACCTCAAAAAAAAAAAGCGCTTGGCGCAGCGGCCTCGAATGGTTTCGAGCGACGACTAGGCTTTCCGAATATCCGCAAATTTTCGGATCCGCGGATAATATCCGCAAATATCCGCAAGATATTCTCTGATCTATTTTGGGTGTGTTGGCTCACGGTTTCATATTATTCTATAAGATGGGATCATTTCATCTCATTCCATATTCCATCGTATGATCTTTGCAGATAGTTATCGCATGAATGGCTTTCTCGAGCCGTCAAAGCCTTCAAATTATTCTCATCAATTCATCATCGTTAGCTTAAGCTGGCTGCAACGAGCTGATTGGGGATCATTCAGTGAGAGAATTCCCGGACTCTACTGCTTTGCGGAGCATAAATGTGCTGTCCAGTGTTTTCGGTTCGATTTCCTCTCGGTTTTCACCCAAAATTCGGCGCAGGATCCTAAAATGCCTTTCGGGCTGCACTAACGTTGGTGGAATCGTTCCTAAAACCTCGCGGCACAACTTAAAAAATACGACCGTGGCCTCGCCCCGCTCTGAAAAGATGTATTCTACGCGCAATTCTGCGTGCTTGCAACTTCTCAAGTTGTATGGGGAACCTGGAGGTTCGGCAAAAAGTGAATCCCGTGATAGGGCTGGGCAATACAGCCCTGGGAATGAAAATTTGAGAAAAACTCATGCTGTATCTGTTGAGAGGAACCACAAAAATACGTGAAAATAGCCATCTTATGCTCAGCCCAAGTAGCGTTTCCAAACGGATCGCTCGCGGATCCGGATCCGCTAAAAAATCTCGGATCCGGCTGATCCGGATCCGTAGATATCTTGCTTTCAATGGGAGCACACATCGATCATCTGATCTGACTCTTGAGTTTCGTCGATTTATTTGCGAGCAGAAAATATCTGCTCGAGGGTTCGGATCAGGTCGACAGGTCTTCCTTCTCATAGTCCATGACATTCCACGTCGGATGCAGCTCATCTGGTCGGTGCGCCTGGAGTCGAGAAAGCGATAGCAAAAAAAAAGCGGCAGAGTGCGATTGTTTTCCAAGTTTTCCTCTAGTATTCGCGGACGTAGGGTAAAGTTACCAGTCGAACCTGGGACATAAAGTGTCCCATAACTGGTCCGAACCGAAATGATGTAACTGTTATGGGACATGAAGTGTCCTATAACTGGTACATGCCCCCGACTGTCCCATAAGTGGAACGTGTCCCATAACTGGTACCTTTACCCTACGCCAGTCTGCAGCTGGAATCTAAACAGTCAGAATCTACCTAAGGGGAGGGATTGGAATGCACCCGGCCGGGATTGACTGGATCTGAAATTCTAGAGATATCTTTAGAAATAGATACAGCGCTCCGAGGGAAAGACTGCGAGGGGGGCGGTGAATGTTTTTTTTGACAGATCTCGATCTGGTCTATCCCGAACGATCGCCTCAAGCCTATGCGATTATCCCTCCGAGGTTGTATTCAACGTTTTTCACTTCGAAATCGCGAAAAACGCAAAAATAGGTTCCGAGCACGAATCTCCCACTGTGCGGCGGTGTCAGCGAGCCCCTCCCTTTCGGAAATGGAGGGTTTCATCGTTTTCCTCATTATCGCCCGAGGTTTCATTTCTTTAGGAATGATTGCGACCACTGCCTCTTCGAAAGTCGAGAGCTGCGTAGTGAGTTCTGCCGTGCAGCGGCTTTGGCGGAGGAAGGGGTGCCATTCTGGCATCTAAGAACATACCATCGCAACAGAGATACATCCTCTACGGTGAAGTTCTGCGCCGGAGTGAGAGCGCCCTCAACTTGGAGGATTGATCGTTCTAGACAACCTCAACTCTTGTTCTGCTACGCATTGACTGCTACGCTTTCGAATTTTTCCCGAATAGGAGTGGGCTGTGGCCCCAATGCGGAGTTTGATAGGAAATCGATCTCGTTCAAGACAGGAAACGATCCGAATCCATATCTCGTGCACATAGGAACAATACATTTTCTACTCCAATAGCGACGATGCTCGAGTCGAGTGCGGACTTTCCAGGATCTCGGGCACTGAAAGGCTGAGATTACTCGTTAGACATGTGAATCGGGCGTTGTGAATGCCGAAAAAGACATAGAAGGCATTGAGGAGGCAGGAATGCAAAAAAGGGCAAACATAGGCAATCATGGCAAGACTTCTCAGACCTACTGATTACTATTGAAGTTTGAACGGGGAGTCCGATTATAATTTCGAAAACGATTTGCTCGGGTTTGGAGTCGAATATTGTTACAAAATATGACGGGCTTGCTCACTCTCGATCATTGCGTACGAAGTGATAGTTTGCTGATCGAAAGGCGGTAGTGAGTGCCCCATGTCCCAGGGGGACATGCCCAGCTTTGGGGAGAAGCCTGGAGCGAACACGAAATTGTTGGAATCGTGTCGTTTATCCGAGTAGCTGACATGATTGCGTTGGCAATCAGCTGTCGGAAGCGGAGAAAGTTCTGGGTTGGGGATTTCGTCGAATCGAAAAGGAGAGTGAAGAGTCGGTTTGCTATTTCAGCTGAGCTACGTTCTCAAACTCTTCAGTAATGCTTTTCTAAACGTCGGCAGCCTTTCGGGATGAGATGTTCTTATTGAATTTCAGCTGAATGCGAGGAATATCAATCTGGTTCAGAAGTAAATACCCTAAAATCCCGCAGATGAGCCCGTTTTTCCAGCAAAAAACGAGGTATGGCCGTGTCAGATAACGAACTTGGCAGATGGCGAACTGTCCAGATAGTGAACTTGGCAGATAGCGAACTTTACAGACAACGAACTTTACAGACAACGAACTTTACAGACAACGAACTGCACAGATAACGAACTGCTCAGGTAAGGAACTGCTCAGATAACGAACTGCTCATATCGAAAACTGTTCAGATAACGAACTGCTCGGATAACGAACCTCCACGGAAGGAAAACTCTTTAGATGACAGACCTCCACGAACAACAAACATTGCAGATGATGAACCTCTCTGCCATCCATTCAACATCAGCCAACAAGCCGGAATTCGCAAGCATGGCGCAGATCACGGACCGTTCTTCCTCCACTGGGCTAATGTCGGCCGGAAAACAAAATCGTCAGGTACCTTTCGGGGGTCCACTGTCAACTGAGTCCGGCATTCGCCTGTTTCGTTATCTGAGCAGTTCGTTATCTGGACAGTTCGTTATCTGAGCAGTTCGTTACCTGAGCAGTTCGTTATCTGTTAAGATCGCTATCTATGCAGTTCGTTATCTGTTAAGTTCGTTATCTGCCGAGTTCGTTATCTGTGAAGTTCGTTATTTGCTAAGTTCGTTATGTGCGGGATTCTAGGGTATATTCCTGGCCATCCTGTCCCAACGATCGAACTCAGGATCGCCTCTCGGAAGAGCGCCTTGCGCGGCTTCGTAGCATTTTCCGTCGGAAATTAGAAGAATATCCACTTCTGTGAGCCCAAGCTCTGAAGTTTCTACCGCCGAGATCGGTCAATCGTGAGGCCGGGAGCGGCCTCTTCTTTCGATCGGGCGTTTTTTTTGGGAGGGGGGGGGGGGGGCGCCGCCTTCAGAATCCGCCCCGGGCGCCACTTCGTCTAGTTACGCCCCTGACTGTTGTACTCGTGTTCTTGTCCGAGCTTTGCAATATAAAGTATGAAGTTGATCAGAGCTTTCTCATAGTCCTGAGGGGGTTTCTGACAAACTGTTGTCGGTTGCCTATTGGTTAAATTATGCCGCGCCATGAATTTCTGTAACCACCCATTACTGGCTCTGAAATAGTGAGCCCTGATTGTTTTTGCGTATCGAGTTATCATGGTGCGAGTAACTCCAAGTTGCTTCGATCGATGATCCTGGATGATCGTAGCACTTGCCTGTCGCACTCCTTGTCGGTGAGGAACCTTCCACCGCCTTCGAGTCGCTTTCTCGTCGAATCTGTCCGCAGCAAATCGTCCTTCTTTGATATCCACTCCTGGACTCGACTGCGGCTCACCCCGAATACTTTGAATAGTTTGAAGGGAACGGGATAGGACTTTCTTGACGAAGACACTTCGTATGAGGCGCCTCCATCTTCAGCGTCGATGAGTCCGTATTCTGAGGGAGAAGCACTAAGCGGCTCGCCATTACATTCGTAGTCAACGTCGATAGCTTCAGCTGCTGAAAGACAGTGCGCGATGCACCACGATGCTCCATGAGAGTGGAGTGATCAAATCTCTGAAGGGTTGAAACGTGGTGAGCAGTTGGTTATTCGCCTAGTCTTGAGCCTAAGTGTTCCGTTCGGGACAACAGCTTCCGCAAGTGAGAATTATTGCCCGATAGAAAGAGCGGCACGAGTTCTCAAGAGACCCGGGGACAGCTTCTTGCTGCTATCGCGCGGAGCGGCGAAGGCAGTGCGGTGGAGGGGGAGCATTTGATGTTTGCGAAATACCTATGATGAGTTTCTGGAGTCTCAGCAGCCAGCCTGTCCGTCGGATGGAGCGCTATTGTCGTATTTGACCACCCCTCTCTTCGGGGTGCCCGTATATTGGAGGGTGCCCGTCAATTAGAATAAATACGGTACTTTCCAGAAGTGATCAGAATCATCAATTGATAATTATCGTCAAGAAAATAAGGTCAATTGCGATTCTCAATCTGGTGCGATGGAAACGAAATGATCGTCAACACGGCAAAATCCAGGGCCATGAAGTTCCGCAAAGCAGGACCCACGGGGACGTCCAAGCTGTATATAAACAAAACCCCGATTGATTTCGTCCAGAGCTTCAAATACCTCGGAATCACGATGCGACCGGCGCGCCGGTCGCATGCCGACCAGCACACCGCGGTGGCACGTCTTGTCTACGACCGCCTATCCGAACCTGAACGGGACATCTTTCGACGAGCTTCTAAAGACCTGCGCCGGACTGGGTGCCCTCGGGCGGCTCACGCAGCCTACACCGCAGCCGGCAATACGTTCCCGCTGACCGTTCGCTTATCGCAGGTCCTGAACGGACTGATTGTGAGTTGTGAGTTTCCCGCTTTGATACATACATATGTACTGTCGCTTTGCTCGCGTGACATCTTTGAACCACCTTCTAACGACTCGTCGTGATCTTTTGCAGGAACAGCCGCGACCCCCGCCATGCCGCTCCATCTCCGGTCCAAGCTCCTCCTCCCGCCGTGAGGCGTCGCACCGTCCCCGACCCTGCACCGAAGCAGCTGACTCCTTTGGGCCCGAGCCCGCCGCCGGCCGCTCCCAAACAGCCCACGGCAGCCCCGGCGCAGACAACCTCGACTGGCGCGAAGCCCCGGGCCGCTCCAGCCGCCACCGAAGCCCAATGAAGGCTCCTCCGCGGAGGCCCCCGTGCGTAACCGAGGACGGTTACTTCACACTCTGCGACCCGCCGAATTGTCAGCGCTACCTTTTTAAACTTTGCGAAGTATCGCCGTTCCCTCCGGAGGAACACCCCACCAACATCCGTCGTAACTCCACACCGCCCAAGAAGTGAATAAATTCACACGTTCTTTTCCCTGTGCGAATCCTTGTGTTTTCACTGCTCTGAAAATCGTTAGCGTTAGAACTTTCCCACATTTAGAGGATAGAGTAGTTGAATGGGTCTTTTCAGGGTTTTCCCATTAGGTAGTCGAATAATGCAGGTTCGCCTCCGTCCGTCGGACCCCTCCCGGCCAGAAAAAGATTGGACTCTGGCTATAGGCCAGTGAGATCTCGACGGCGCTGGATCGTCTAACAAGGAGTCGGTCACACTCAAACGGATCCCGATGAAAGCTGGCATGTGGGTAGTCCTCGGTGCCAAACTCACAATGGGCAAAGCATTTCTCAGGCAAATGCCGCGTTTGGTTTCAATCAGCCTTCAAAAATGCGCGTATATGTATGCGTACATGTCCCCTGGAATGCATATACGCATATATCTTCTCGCGAGGAGGTTTATTGCGAAAATCCGAGACCTTCGTCCACACGATTGTGTCGCCCAATACGTTTTGAACTTGTCAAAGAGAGTCCAACGGTGATACTTGCGGAAACCGACAGAGTAAAGGCAGAGATTTCGAACTTGGAAGTCTCAGAAATCGTTGTCAGAGGCAAGCCCTTCAAGGTTCGCTTCGACATGATCCTCTCCATGATCGATGGCAAGATTCTCCAGACGCTGAACGAGACTCCGGAAATACGAGCTTGCTCTATCTGCAAGGCCCAGCCCCGCGAAATGAGCCAGCTAGAGATGATTTTCGATCGCGTGTCATCCGCGGATCATATGACGATGATATCACTACACGCGAGGATAAAATTCATGGAAGCTATCCTGAAGATCGCGTATAATAAGAAGCTCAAGAGGTCGCACGTCAAGGGAGATGAAGCTAAGACGACGAAGGCGGCTGAGAAGAAAAGGATACAAGATCAGCTCAAGGACGAACTCGGCTGGAAGGTAGACTTCGTGAAACAAGGCTTGGGAACCACCAACGATGGCAACACCTCCCGACGCTTCTTCGCCGCCATCTCACAAGTTGCCAGAATCACTGAAGTCGACGAGGAGCTGATCCGAAGATTCAAAACCATTCTGAATGCGATCAATTGCTCTGACCATCTCGATCTGGAGAAGTTTCAGCAGTTTTGCGTAGAAACTGCCAATTTATATGTCAGTTTGTATCCGTGGTACCCAGGCGCGTATACAGGATCTTCTGTCGGGGGGGCCAAAACCGTTTCAATGGGCCGGGGAGCGATGATGATGATGATCCCTGTAACGAGGGTCTATGGGACGGACATGGCTGTCGGGGGGGGGGGCCCTTGCCCCCCCCCCCCTGGCTACGCTACTGGTGGTACCCTATGACAAATACGGTCCACAAAATACTGATCCACGGCCCTCAAATCTTGAGCGAAGCCTCCTTGCCGATTGGCAGGCTGAGCGAGGAAGCCCAATAGGTTCAGAATAGGGCTTATCGAGAGGCACGACTCTATCATGCACAGAAAACGAGTCGAAAAGCAACTAACGGAGACATCTTGCACACTATGCTGGCGTCATCCGATCCGCTCATCTACAGCTACAGGAAGATGCGAGCAAGAGATGACGATGAGTATGACGAGGACGTAGTAGAGCTCTTAGCGAGAGTCGAGGAGGATGACTCCGACTCCGACGCGGAATGATTGATTGATTGATGTGCGGTTTATTGGAATGGAACTGCAATCACACTGATGCTTAGGTTCTCATTAAAAAAAATAGGGTAGATAAAGGTAAGATGCTAATAAAGCAACACAACTACGAACAATTATACACCAGTTTAGAATCGAGTACTCGGCGCTTCACCTCCGATCGAAATTTTTTGATTGACTCCAGAACTCTGACCTCCCTCGGGAGGGATCCCCAAATTCGCGGTAAGCGGTAAGGAAGAGACTGTCTGACTAGGCTTTTCGACGAGTGCGGCACTCCGAACGTCGTCTCGCGTCGCGCGGGCTGGAACAGGGTCTTGCCGATGTGGAAATTGATGTCCTCCGGGATGAGGCAGTTAACGGACCTGTATGCCATGACGGCCGTTTGAACGAAGCAGGCCTGTTGGATTCTCGGCAACCTTTCTCTAAAGAAGGCCGCGCTGACCGATTCCCACCTTTTTCTCCCGGTGATCGCCCTGACTCCGTCGTTCAGGATAACCTGAGCACGCCTCTCTGGTGCCAGGAATCCTCCTCCCCAGACCGTGACTCCGTACGTGAGCAGAGGCGTCAGAAGAGCGAGATAGGCGAGTCTGAGACCCTCCATAGGAACCCCCGCGTCGCGAAGCCTCCTGAGAGCAGCCACCACCGCATAACATTTCGGAGACAACACCTCGACGTGCTTATTCCATCTGACTCTGGCATCAAGAGTGAAGCCCAAGCATTTGACCTCGTCTGAGAATGCGACATCGGTTCCCAACAGTGCCGCCCTCGGCATCTTCACATTTGAAGTCCTGAAAAGCGCCAGCTTTGTCTTCGCCGAGTTCACCTTCAACCCGAAGGTCTCGAAGATTCCGATGACTTCACCAGTGGCCTCCATGGCCGTGTTGACGTCAAGTTGCAGCTGCGTGGGTCTACAGGCAAAAATCAGCGTGGTGTCATCCGCATAGCAGATCGTCCTACAAATTCCGAGTGAGTTGATCTTCAGGAGGACGAAGTTGACCAAAATTCCAAAGGCGAACGGTCCGATGATCGAACCCTGCGCTGCACCCTTGTTGATCACGACCCATGGAGATTCAACGAGCCCCACCTTGACAGCTTGTCTACGATCAGCGAGGTAAGAGCGAAACCACCGCACCACCAGTGCTGTGCAACCGATACACTCTAGCAGTTGCAGGAAAAGCTCGATGTCCAGGCAATTGAACGCAGCAGCCACGTCTAGAAAGACTCCGACCGGCAGCTTCCCCCGATCAAGGGTGCCGACGACTTCGCTCCACAGATGGCCCATCGCCAGCTCAGTCGATCTACGTTTCCTGAAACCGAACTGTGCGGCAGAGAAGAAACCCCTCCTCTCAAGATAACGTTCGAGTCTTCCCTTCACAATCCTCTCAAACACCTTCGAGAGACAGTCGACGAGCGCAATTGGTCTGTAGTTACTTGCCAGCCTACGATCCCCTTTCCGCTTGTACAACGGCGTGATTCTTGCGCTCTTCAGCGCAGACGGGAACACTCCAGATTCAACGGACAGGCTGAACACTCTCGCGAGGGGACCAGCTATGCTGCATGCCCGGGTCTTCAGTAACCATCCCGGCACACCTGTGGCCTCGCATTCCAGACCAGCCTTCGTCTCACTGAGGGCCGACAGGACCTCTTCCTCCGTAACGCACCCGATGGTGAAGGAATCATCGGGTCTCCCAGACCAGAGCGTCCTAGCGAGAGCCCTCACATCCCCGAGGGGACCAAGATGACTGACCGTGTCCGGGCCGATGCTCGCAAAATGTGAATTAAGCTCTTGTGCTATCGCCGTCGGGTCACTCAGCTCACCGTTGTTCGACATCAGCGTCTTAGGCAACTCCGCAGACTTGACCTTACCAATGGTCCGTCCGACAAATCTCCACAACGCTGCCGAGTCACCCTTCAACTCGCGGAACTTGGAACTGAAGTGGTCTCTTCTTGCGATATACAGCGCTCTTCGAAAGCGCGCCAGACTGCGGTAGTAGTCGGTCTTAGCCTCCGACGTACCAGACTTGCGCATCCAGCAATGCTTTTTCCTGACATTCGCCCTCAGTCTGCGAAGTCCAGGTGAGAACCGAAAGTCTCCTGTAGGACGTGAGCTGTCATCATCTCGGACCAGCGGGAAGCAGGACCGATACTTGTCGAACACTTGGTCCCTGAAGGCATTGAATGCCGAGTCAGCGTCCTCAGCCTGGTAGATGCCAATCCAATTTGCCCTCTGTAGTGCATTCCCAAAAGCCACAATGTTGTCCCTCGTGTGCCTTCGCCGGTACCGGGGCTCACGTGGAACGCCGTCGGCTCTGGACACATACTTGAGAGAGACGAAGACAGGATAGTGGTCCGAGAAGGAAGTGTCTCTCCAAACCCCAGAAACAATCTGCGGGAATCCAGCTCCGTTGCGAATCCCTATGTGGTCAATGCAGGTCCCACTTGCCGGGCGAGTGATACCGTCAATGAGCAGACTGAAGTCTCTGGAGAGCATGAAGGCCAGGTAGTTCCTGCAAGAAGTAGCACCGAGAAGATTGATGTTGGTGTCGCCAATGATGATACACGGAAGAGCGCTTCCGACTGGAGTGACTGCCTCTAAAATATCAAGCATGGTATCCTCATGAATCCTGTTGGACGAGTACACTCCCACAACAAAGCCCTCGAAACCAGGGCCTCTGAGATGCACTCTGAGCGCCTGAACGTATCCACACACGCTGCTCTGTGCAAACACGGAGAGAACCGAACATGTCGATCGAACGAACACTCCGACTCCTCCTCCTTGCTGGGCCGTTTGTCTCGTAGCATTGAGGAACTCAAAGCCAGGTATGCCATAGCAGCCAACCTCGCTGCTCTTCAGCCAAGTCTCACTAGCATTCACCTGAGCTTTCCGCCGCAGCATCGTCGCCAGGAAGTTCCTCCAGGTCTAACACATCACTCTGTGAGTCAGGAGCACTCGTCCCGGGACCCGCAGTCTTCGAGACCTCCGCAGAATTCATGTTCTCAGCCACAAACACGATCCTGCGCGCTCCTGCCAGCGCCTGAGATCTCACAGTCGGATTCTTCGTTATGCGATTTGCTGCATTGATGGCAGCGAGTCTCCTCGTCTTCACTACGCCATCCGACGTCAGTTCAATGCGTGGGCCACCCTCTATAGCCGGTGGCTTGGCCATGACCGTTCTGTTGCAATATCAACAGAGCCCAGCTACGTGCGGTTCCCGCCGTAAACAGACACGGCTCGACTAGACACACCAGACAGCTCTCAGCCCTGTGTGGGTTCTCAGACTCCGCTTGCTTTCGCAGTCAACGGAGAAAACGATTCTGCGGCTCTACCGCGGATCTCGCTCGCTCAAAAGCACACTCGCTACGCGCCCTGGAGCACGGCGAAGTTGTTCGGGGACAGGGATCACTTTGATGATCACAATTACACACGGAAAACGGCACTTTTCACGGACCGTTCCCAGCAAGCAGCCTTCCCGTCTGGCAGTTAGCAGACGACGATGAATGATAAAATCAATGGATCCTCAGCAAATGCGGATGCCTCACATCATCTAACCATGTTGTTCATTCTAATTGTAAGTCCAGAAACGCGGTACCAACCAGTGGCTCTGGGTGGGGTTTGAGGCGGTTCGATTTCAGCATAGCTTGAGGGTTCGGATCAGGTCGACAGGTCTTCCTTCTCAAAGTCCATGACATTCCACGTCGAATGCAACTCATCTGGTCGAGATCGGTGCGCTTGGAGTCGAGAAAGCGGTTTCCTCTCGTATTCGCGTATATGCACGAATACGCAGCTGAAATCTTGATGTAAGACTCTACCTCTGGTGAGGTGTTGGACGCAACATGCGCCCGGCCGGGATCGCGCGGAGCCAAAATTCTATGGATATCTTTAGAAAAAGCGACAGCACTCTGAGGGAGAATTCGCGAGGGGAGGGGGGTGGAAGCTTTTTTTGACAGATCTCCATCTGGTCTATCCCTAACAACCGCCTCGAGCCTATGCGACCATCCTTTCGAGCTTCAATTCAACGTTTTATACTTCAAAATCGCGAAAAACGCGAAAAGGGGTTTCGAGCACGAATCTCCCACTGTGCGGCGTTGAGGGTAGTACACCACCGGTTCATGGTCGCCATCCCATAGCATGGGAATCGTTCGATGATGAAATCGCTCCAGCTTTGGAGGAGCGGGCGTTGTGGTGGATGTAGTGGGAGTTGTAGTTGTCGTCGTCGTGGAAGTGGTCGTTGACCTGTGCGAAGGGATTTGTACAGTCAACTCTCCAGAACGGCGCAAAGTTTTCGGGCCATATGTTGAAGTGAAATTTGTTAAGGCCTAGAGGTTAGAACTCAACAAAAGTCGGTTGGAGCAGTAGACGAAGATAGGAGTCTCAAAGCACAGTGGATGAACTCGGACTGAGGGAGACCTGCAACACAAGAAATGAAGACACGGTCGGGCAGAGTGGTAGCTGGGACAACTAGCAGCAGAAGCCATTTATTGAAGAAGCGACTCGCCTTATATACCCTGATAGTGGTTTGAATTCTGGTAGTAACTAGCCTTGAAAGAGAAACATTGTAACCAGTTTGGTTCATCGCACTGGTAAGAAAACCAGTCGGGTTCAACGTTCTGTTAGAGAACGGGTTTCGTTCGACGACCCATTGGATACATGCCAAATAACTCTTCTAGTCTTGGATAACAAAATTGATACAATTCTTCTGGCAAAGGCGTCTCGTAAATACGAAAATATCATCATAGTCCCCCTTTCGTATGAGAGTAAGCCTGGTTATAAAAAGACTGCTCGTGTTTACCTGTTCAGTACCCACGAGGTAGAAATCGAAAACAGTTCTGAAGATGCAAATCGACGTTCTCACCGAGAAGGCGAACAACGACGACTCTGCGCCATCACCAAGAGTGTCGGTTTCAACACAAACCGATCTATGGCTAGATCCGTATCCAGAACGGATCTTACGCCGAGGTTACTATCGAGAATTGGAGGAACAGCTTTGCAATCTCTCTCTGTACCCGGTTCGACCAGTGAGTGGTCTGAAAGAATATACCACCACTATCTACTACAGTCTTGGGCTGGATAGTATGCGTCAAGCCAGAAAGATTGCACGTTGCATTTGGTCAACAAAGGATGCTGACTTCAAAGCTTCGTTTCGCCATCAAGCTTTGGCTAAAATGGAAGCCAAATTAATTGAACACACTCGAGCAGCGAAACGCATTCTTCGAGAATTGAGAGAATAAAGAATATTTTGAATCGCATCACACTTTGTCCTTTTTCTAGTTCCGATTCGATGGTGCTGGATTTTAGGATCTAGAATTCTGTGTTCGAGAACTGCGCAGTTTCTGATTCTCGAAATTTCTTTTCGTGACGTCAGCGAGATCTCATTGCATCTTAATTTGCACCTGTGTTCGCATCTTGAATCCTTTGTGCACGTCTGCAGGATTCAAGAAGAGACACCGGCTTCGAGAGCCTTCTCGCTGAGGACCAATGGTGTCCTTTGATTTCAACGCGCAGTAATGAACGACCAATGCACTGTTCGGAATCCGCGATGATATGCACGTTTACCATTGCGTACCATCACTGGATTGGTCGACACGCTGTCTGTGTGACGCACGACGGCGTGCACGGAGTTGTGCTGGTTAGGTATCGCACAGCTCTTGGTCATTCGTTCGTTCGGTGCTCTTCGAACAGTGTCTCCTGCTGCGAAAAAACTTCTGGACCGATTCTTCGCCGTCAACAAGTTCTCAGTACTGCGTGTTTCACTCGAGCTCTTCCGAATTTTTCAGCCTCAATTGCAATGGAGTTCGAGCAGGTTCTTGCGTACATGAGAGCCTTCCGCAGCATGCTAAACGAGAACGATCCAGCCGCTGTTTCGCTCGGGAAGAAGTGGGACTTGACGATCGCGCTAATTGAGTATATTTCCCACTACCCGATTACGGAGACAATTCGCGACAGTATACTCTTGTCCACAGTATTCCGGTTTCAGAGTGCGATACCTCGATCGGCCACGGAGATTGTAGACGGTCTGGTGGATGATTTTTGTTCGGACGTCAGGGGACTTCAAACAAAACGACAAGTCCAACTCAATGCTGACGTATCGTGGCAACAACGGTTACTGAGTGGTAAGAGAGTGCGTTTCAATGACCACATTGAATATTACAACGCCTCTAACTGTTCCAGTAGCTCCGACGAGGAGACCGATGTGCCACTTGATCCGAATCCCAGACCGGAGGAGGCTGTTAAGTTCGAAAACGTGGTCGTACCGAGCTCGCCAACCGGAGTGGAATACTGTGCTGTGGACATGTACCAGTTTGGCGAAAAGAAGAGCGGCAGTGAGACGGACTCAAATCACACGTACATCGAGATCGACTCGGACTCA
This sequence comes from Neoseiulus californicus, assembly GCA_028455905.1. Taxonomy (NCBI): domain Eukaryota; kingdom Metazoa; phylum Arthropoda; class Arachnida; order Mesostigmata; family Phytoseiidae; genus Neoseiulus; species Neoseiulus californicus. The sequence continues at coordinate 14,891,735 of JAMQGS010000006.1, forward strand.
TCCGTTGAAGAAGCGATCCCTCTGAGGATGATGGGCCTTGAAGCCTCGTGTGAAGAGCCTCGTTGCCTTCAGAACGAGACTGTTCGAGATCGATTTGGCTCCGGAACTTCAGAAACGACGTTCCAGTCTCGAACAGTGACGATGAGGAGCACACGAACCAGAGTTGCGGTGTGGGGTGGTGCGTCCGCATCAGTTGTGATAGGGAGTGAGTAGACTGGCCTTTCACATGATCATTTCCGTATCCGTTATGTTCGATTTCATGCATCCAACGTCCATCCGGTCTCTGATGCCTGGATACCTTTTTCGGTCCAGCATTTTGACATTTCGGTTTTTGTTCAACAGCGGCATTCACTTTGCTGTTGTTAAAGGGCCCGCAGCTAATGGCGACGGAAACGGCTCACGTCGGTCAACCGACCTCGAGAAACTCGGCGGTGGCAGGAACGAACGTGGTCAACTGGATCCAGATTACGTCTCCAGTTTCGCTCCCTCGACCGACAGTGATTATTCATCGCCCGTTTTCATCACAAGCTACGCCGTTAGCAGTCCCCGACACTCCACAGGCCGGAACGAGTTTCGATTCTCCGGAAACTTCGTTCAACTCTCAACAACGGCCAGCCGCAACAACAACGCCATCGGCAGTGGTCAAAACGATGAGAACTCCGCAGAACGTTTTGACTCAACCAGGATCAATTACAACATCATCCTTCAGTTCGCCGAATGGTATGCCGACCATTTTTCAAGTGACGACTGACTCGACCAAACGCAGAACGGAAACAGTTGAAGTGCTCCCCTTTGCCACCTTTAGATGCATCTGGATCTCCGTCTATCTATGTTATGAATCTCAACGGAATATCTGCATGTTTAGCCAGGTTAGGCCTTCAGCAAATAGGGTAGTAGTAACAAGCACAACTGTTCCTATGTTCGAGTCTGAGTATTTTAGGTCGCAGTTTCTTAGGTTTTGTAACTCGGCTCGGCTAGTTAGGTTTCTTCGCAATGCTTAGGATTTTTCAAATACTAGGGTAACTTAACAAATTTTAGGTTTGTAGGCTTGCGAAGTTTTATGAAATAAATCTGCCGAGAACATGAGAAGAGAAAATGAGAGCAATAGTTCTGAGGCTTTAAAGAACGAAAAATAAAAGTGCATTTATTGATCAAATCTCTTCTGTGGTTGCTTGATAGGGACCTGAGCTACCTAGAGTCGTATAGTGGCGTCTTCTATAAAATTGATATCCGAAATAGCCACCAGTGCCGGTTGCAGTAGCAACAATGACACTGACAACGACAACTGCTGCGATGAGCAAAGAAGACATCTTCCTTGGTGTCGGGCTTGGCTCTGGATGCGGACCTGGCTCCGGGTGCGGACCCGGTTCCGGATGCGGACCTGGTTGCGGAGTTGGAGCGGGCTTAGGAGTCGGCGGAGAAATTGTGGAAGCGTTGGGATGTTTATATCGATCGTAGTCGTTCCATATCGCTGAGCCTCCGATAGGAGACCCACTTGGTCTCAAACAGACGACGTACGAGTTTGCCTCCTCGATGCAAACTTGTTCGTCTCGGCGACACTCACACGAGAAATAAGTAGAACTTATTTCCCGTATATTGCAGCTCTGGTTAGTTGATATGCAGTCTGATGCGCAATCCAGGTTCCATTGGAAGAAACCCGTGGTCCCGGACTCGAGGAGAACCAGACCAACGCAAATGACCGCCCAGAGCTGCATATTCTGGAAAGATTGAAAACTTGATTAGTCAGGGCAAGCCCTAACTCCGATCAATTCTCTTAGCCTGAGGAATGCTGCCTTCAAATTTGGCTTGGTGCAAATGTCGCTAGCGTTTTTCTCGGAACATACATAGTCCAGTTTCAAAACACCCTCTTCGACTAATTGGCTAATCCAGAAATAGCGCGCTGCGATATGCTTGGTTCTCTTGTGGAAGTTGTACGACTCCGCCAGTCTGATTGCGGCGGTGTTATCCATCAGTAGCGTTGGTGTCTGGTCGTAGCCGAATTCTTTCAAGAATCGACTTATAAAAACGGCCGACTGAGCTGCAGAGGTTGCAGCAATGAGCTCTGATTCTGCACTGGATAAACTCGTAGTCTTTTGCAAAGATGAATTCCACTCAACCGGTCCCCCATTCGCGAGGACCATTGAACCAGAAACGGATCTCCGAGTGATTGGGCAGCTGCCCCAATCAGAATCGGAAAAATAGTAGAATTTATCGTCACCAGTCTTCTCATAGCCTATTCCGTGTGTTTGGGTTCCGCGTAGGTATCTCAATACGCGTTTTGCCAAACCCCACGTTTTCTGTGTAGGTTTCTCCAAATGACGGCTCAACCAAGACACGCTAAAAGCGATATCCGGCCGCGTGGTTTGGTTCAACCACTGGAGACTTCCTACAACTTCGCGGTATGGAACGTCGATGACTGGTGTATTGTCCTCGGAGTAAATATCTTTCAGAAGAGGAGTTGAAACGGGCTTTGACTTTGACATGTCAAATTTTTCTAAAAGATCAATGATATACCTTTCTTGATACAAGAAAAGCCCAGCATCTGTACGTCGAAATTGAATTCCCAAGAAGAATGAAATGGGCTGGTATTTTACTTCGAAATATTTTCTTAATTTTTCGAGAAACTCCTTCACAATATTCTCAGTCTTTCCGAGGACAACTAGGTCATCAACGTAGCACGCTACCACAAGCGCATCCTCCTCTGATCCTTTAAAAACACAAGGATCGGTTGTTGATTGAGACAACTTCAATTCAAGGAGGATGGACTTGAGTTTATCGTGCCAGCACTTCGCACCTTGGCGACTTCCATACAACGCTTTCTTTAACAGCAGAACATTTCCCTTTTTGACCGATACACCTTCTGGTGCTGCCATGTATAGTGGCACGTCAAGTTCTGCGTTCAGATAAGCATTCCCGATGTCTGCCTGATAGATCGTCAGGTCCTTTCGAACTGCTATGGTGAGTAAAGTTCTTAGGACCTCGAATCTGATGACAGGTGAATACACCGTGTCAAAATCGAATCCAGGCTTTTGGGTAAATCCCCTTAAAGTCAAACGGGCCTTAAACTTATCGATTGTGTTATCAGGGAGATACTTGGTTTTGAAAACCCATTTGGATGAAGTTATTCTGGCACCAGCTGGAGGAGAAACTTCCTCCCAAACCTTAAACTTCTCCATCGCAAGTAACTCCTGATTGATGGCTTCTTGCCATCCAGCTTTCTGGGGTGAGTTGAGCGCCTCAGTAAAAGTTAATGGATCTTCTGGCTTCTCCACATCACAAGTGTTCGCAACGGCGACTTGTGAATCGAATCCATAACGTACGGGCGGCTTCAACTTCGAACGATCACGTAAACGAGCTTTTCTATCATCACTCACCACTGGATGTTTCGTGGATTTCTGACGACTAGTTCCAGGTTGCTCATTGACTGTTGATGCTGATCGTGATGGTCCCTCCGAAGGAGAGGGTTCCGTTTCTTCCACGCTCTCGCCGTCCTCTGGTGGATGTTGCAGTTGATCGGCAGGCTGGTTGACGTCGTCCGGCGCTTGGTTGATGACGTCAGATGGTGGTTCCTCGGTGATGTCATCTTCTGGGTCCTTGAAGATTTCGCTACTTTCTTCTGGGGCAGGGTCTTGTGATTCCAGCGGTGCTGACTTGGAGAAAATCACGTGTTTGGATTGGATGACGGTGCGAGTTCCTGGAACGTACAGCCTGTAACCGAAAACTCCGGAATTCAAACCAACCAGTTTCACAGCCAGCGCTTTGGCTGCGAACTTCGGGAGCTTCTCACGTTGATTCAGCACTGTGCAGTCAGTGCCGAAAGCTCTGAACGAACCGAAGTAGGGTCGAACTCCATGGAAGATTTGAAAGGCTGAAGTGTTGGTGGACTTGTTGATTGTTATTGCGTTCAGGACTTCACAGGCGAATTGAACGGCTTCTGCCCATAGGCCTCTGGGCAGTTTGCTGTCGACCAACATCGTCCTGGCCAGTTCCACCAACGTTCTGTTGCTCCTTTCCGAAACTCCGTTTGCCGGTGGATCCTTCGGATTGCTGTACGTGAACTCACATCCGATGTCAGCGAAGAATTTCTCCAACTCGGCGTTGAGAAATTCACCTCCGCGGTCGCTGTGGAATCTGTAGATATGACGACCGAAAACTGTATGGAACCAGTTTGCGAATTGCCGGATGTATTCGGCTGCCTCGTTTTTCTTTCGGAGGAAATAGACCCGGCGGTATCTTGAGAAGTCATCACAAAGACACAGGAAATACGATTTTCCTCCGAACGAGGGCTCCGTGGCCGCACAGGTATCCGCATGGATGTAACCTGGTTTGGTAGCCCGACACTCTGCGGGCTTGTCTCGGGATGGCTCCCGGTGCTGCTTGGCGAGGTTGCACGGAAGGCACGTATCCAAGTCATCCTCGAACTTGATGCCACTTCGCCTGAGAACTTGTAGGACCTTTTGTTTGCCAATATGTCCTAGAGCTCGGTGAACTTCTCTGAGACTCACCTTAGTCTCACACTGTGCCTGCAGGGCTTCGAATTCACCAATGAACGGATCCGCGTGGAGGATGTACAGCCCGTTTTCGAGACGGGCTTGAGCTCTTGTTCTCCGATGAGACATCACAATCCTGTTGGGTTTCACCGTGACTTTGTAGCCGTCCTTCGCTAGTTGACTCAGCGAAATCAGGCTACAGTTCATTTCGGGAACCATGAGGGCGTCCTTCAGCTGCATCATCACTGTCCTGTTTCCCTGTTGGATGGCCAACTCAGCCAGGCCGCATCCCTCGACTTTGAGGGCAGCAGAGTTGCCAAGCTTGACCTCACGTGAATCCTCGGGGGATTTCAGGGTGACGAAGAATCTCCTATCGGCGATGATGTGCCGATTGCTTCCGGAGTCAACGATGACTCGGATCGGAGAGTCGAGTGATCGGGAGAAACCCTCATTTTCTCCCGACTCCACCTTTGTAGCATAAGCTACGCTGAAGTTTGCCCTCGGTTGGGGCTTTGGCTTGCCCTTCGATCGATTATTCGGAGCCTTCCTTCTTGGGCAGGATTGTGTCATGTGTCCCCGTTGTCCACAGGACCAGCACGTCACTTCAGTCGTCCTGGAATATGACTGTTGTTGAGTGGTGCTGGACTGCTGTCTGCGTTTGTAGTGGAAACGCCTCTTCCCGAAATTTCTCCTCCTGATGTTTGTCCGGGCCATGAGTGCGGTGACATCGCCAACTCCTTGGTCCACCTTTCGACGCACTGCTTCAGCTTTGATCAGGTTGATCAATGAGGACATGGTTTTGTTGTCCTCATCGCGTGTGGTCCAGGCTTGTTTGAACGCATTCCAATCAGCTGGAAGTGAGGAAAGTAACCTAGAGCTTAGTGCTGGAGCTGGGATTCCCGACTTACTCTCGGTCAAATTGAACGTGATCTTTTCGTAGAAGTCAAGATTTTGTTCAACCGTCCTTGATGACGAGAATTCGAACGCCAGCCAGCTTGTGATCGCCTGCTCTCGGTACAGTCCAGATTCGTTCTGAAAACGCGCCTTAACCTTGGCCCAGATGTCTACAGCTGACACTGTGTCCGAGTCACTGTAGAATAAGGAGAGTACGATGTTGGGATGGATGATCGCGAAGAACACTGTTCTGGCATTCCGGTTGCCAATCTCCCAATGCTCCTTCTGATCTGGATTATCTGGTGTGATCGGGTTGACGGGTCGAATGACGTCCCAGGCATACAATTCACTTTGCATGTAGTTTGGGACGAGCGTTTTCCACTGAAGGAAGTTCTTGCCGTTTTCGTCAAGTACGAGAGCGGTTCCGAACCTGACTTTGGCTGAACACCCTTTGTCGTCAGCCGTGGGGACGACGCCGACAGCGGAGAGATCCGTTTCAGACATGACGGATCGAAAACTATCACTCGCAGTCTTGCGCACACAGGAAGTCACTGAGTTCCACGAATTGTTAATTCACTTCACTTGGTACTTTGGTATTTCTACCAACGTCTTACGTCGTGCTGATAACGTCTGTTAAGGCCTAGAGGTTAGAACTCAACAAAAGTCGGTTGGAGCAGTAGACGAAGATAGGAGTCTCAAAGCACAGTGGATGAACTCGGACTGAGGGAGACCTGCAACACAAGAAATGAAGACACGGTCGGGCAGAGTGGTAGCTGGGACAACTAGCAGCAGAAGCCATTTATTGAAGAAGCGACTCGCCTTATATACCCTGATAGTGGTTTGAATTCTGGTAGTAACTAGCCTTGAAAGAGAAACATTGTAACCAGTTTGGTTCATCGCACTGGTAAGAAAACCAGTCGGGTTCAACGTTCTGTTAGAGAACGGGTTTCGTTCGACGACCCATTGGATACATGCCAAATAACTCTTCTAGTCTTGGATAACAAAATTGATACAATTCTTCTGGCAAAGGCGTCTCGTAAATACGAAAATATCATCAAAATTATGTCCGAGGCGAGTTGAAATGAGGTCCTCGGTGATAGTGATCGTGGTGGCGAAATGCGGTACATCTTCCGTTTGCTGGCTGACGGGCGGTTCAGCCATCAGACGGAGAGGTGCATTTTCGAGGACAGATTCAATGAGTGATCCAGAGCCTGATCCGCTCGAGAATTCGATAGATGAAACTCCACTGCTTGGAGTCGTGACCGGTGGGTTGGAAAGAATTGTTGAGTTCAGGATGATTGGTTCCGGGCTAGAATTAAGAGAAACTGAGAAGAAAGTGATGGATGAACAATTGGATCAAAAGAAAACCTACAATGGCAAAAACCTACAGTGGCTGCAATGTTTTGAATGCGGATGCCGACGGATTGTTTTCCAAAAACAGAGTGAAAGATTCTCACGGATCGCCTAGGCATGAGAAACAAATGATTGAACTCAGCACTGACAAGTGAAAACACATCTAAGATCAGAGTTGGAAAGACAATTTACTACCTCCGTCCCATAATAGCAGTCCCATTTGACTTTGAGAGTCGGTATTAAGAAACCTTTGTGGAGCTTCTGAAATGATGAATATACTTCACATGCTTCATCACATGGTTCACTTCAAACTTGGGCATCATTCCGTTCTGGGTAAGAGAGGGAAAAATGTGGAAATCGGCAGATGCGACCACTAATTCGGGATAAAATTCTGGGCTCAAATGGGACTACTATTATGGGACGGAGGTAGTATTATTTTTTAATTTTGATCGCCTTTGAAGCAAGAGAAAATCTTTTGTCCTTTACATTTGGGAAAAATGCGATTGATCACTCGACTAAGCGGGGTACATAAGGTCCTCCTGGGTATAGGTTTGTCACCGGGAAGAATCGCGCATGCATTGTCTCGTGCGGAGGAACACATCCACGAATCCCCGGACCTAGTACACCTGTAGGTCCTCAGATTCACCTCCAGAAAGGTGGAGTGTTCAGTGAAGACGACACTCTCGGTTGTCGTTGTGATTTCGTTGTCTCCGGGGGATGTTGTTTGGTGAACATGCTCGTCTGAGGACAAATCAAAATGCGTTGTACAGTAAGGGGATGATTGTAAAGAGATGAATCGAGCTGAGTACTATATAATAACTCACGGATGATCACGTGGCAAAAGATGAAGATGAAGGCGATGCAACACCCTAGACCGGCTATTACTCTAGGTGGAGCCGACCGACGCACAGTGGGCCGGCAGCGGCAAAAAGTCATTCTCGCATCGAGACGATTATGATACATGTGGATGGGTACTAGGAGGCTCATATATAACGAGATTCCATACCTGGCAACCTGGAACTCACATGCGTGTGTCCGAAATTCAAGAAAATCATCATTTCTATGGAAAATTAAGTATGGAAAGATCCAACACAGCCACAATCGAAGTCATCGGGGCTTATCGGGGTGCTCCTGTAAATTTTCCTCGACTCCTGGGAAGCCACACAAGCCGTTGGCATTTGATTTAGCTGCCCGTTTCTGCCCCTTTTTTTGCAACGGATAACACGTCATTTAGGCCGATTCGTCAGTACAACCAAGCCATGCAACGGCAGTTCCGACGGTCCTCCTCAAGAAACCGCAACTTCTCGTTACGTTGGAGCTCGAATGACACAGGCGACAACGAAAACAGAGCATACCGAACACGGCGTCCCAGGATAAGTGGGTTTGGCCGTCGAAACTGCCGTTGCATGGACTGAAGAATCGGCCTAAATGACGTGTTAGCCGTTGCGAAAACGGGGCAAACACGGGCAGCTGGATCAAATGCCAACGGCTTGTTTGGCTTCCCAAGAATCGAGGAAAATTTACAGGAGCACCCCGATGAGCCCCGATGACTTCGATCGTGGCTGTGTTGGATCTTTCCATACTTAGTTTTCCATAGAAATGATGATTTTCTTGAATTTCTGACACGCGCATGTGAGCTCCAGGTTGCAAGGCATGGAATCTCATGGTATATAAGCCTCAAAGAACCCTCACACATACGTCGCAATCGTCTCGATGCGAGAAAGACTTTTTGCCGCTGCCGGCCCACTGTGCGACGTGGCTTAACCATCTCCCAAATAATCGCCAGAATCAGGAAGAGTCGTGATTTCTCCAGCATGAGGTTCCTGTCATAGAAATTGGGGTCCATCTTTCGCGCGGGAGTAGCAAACGCTTGTGATTTGCCTTCAACGGTTACCCCTTCTTTTAAAGCCCCAAGATGAAGATGAGGAGCTCAAATCAGAGGAAGAAGCTTCCGACATGAACATTGATGAGTTTAGACATCGATGTCACCTATCTCTAGACGAGACTTCAGAAATTCTGTCAGATTAAGTTTATAGTTCAGATCTATCAGTACAAATGTTAACTCTGCAATCATCAGATCTGTAAATCTCTAGAGATAGGATGTGGAGCGAAGCTGTAATCAACAGCACTGTCAGGTAGGATGTGAAAACGCAGAGGATGGGTCTCTTGCGAAAATGACGACACAATCCTTGGCCTGAAGAAATTGTTCTATTCACGGTTCGCAGTCAACATCACAACTGGCAGGGGGAGTATGATGGACAATTCATTCTAACTATGCCCGTCGTGATGGTTGACGTCTGGGCGTGTGCGCCAGAGCGCCACGATCGTCGAGCACTGGTCAAGGTTACTAATTGTAAGTTATTCAGTCTTTGAGTTACGGTGTTGCGTAGCATTCACAGTGTTCCAGAGCGCTTTCCAGATCACACAACATTGGCTATATAAACCGAATAAGCCAGACCCAAGTAATGGGACATTCCTCACGTATTACCCAGCTACGCTGTATGTTCTCTTTGATCTCCGCTCTCCAAGTTACTGAGGTCAGATAATCCCATCACGAATAGACATTAACCGGAAGGAACCAGCCCACAGGACTCGAGCAAGCTTGCCCCGTGGGGCCCATACTCCTGCAGGCATGCATCAATTAGACTCATCTTACTGCCCTTGGCTTCATGCCACCACAGCTGCCGAGCGCGGCCGACGCCCAAAAGAAATGAACCCGCGAGTTTGCAGACATCTGTTAGTGCCTGCCGCTCGCTACGCTCGCGGGTGTAGATGATTCCACCTGCCACGGGGGGAACCATCACAGACCGATAAACAGGTCCCTTGTGAGTTTAACTGAGACGGAGAGCGACCTGAGTCCGCAGGAGTTCGGAATAACTAGAAGTTGACCCAAGCCAGTCGGCGACGTCAACGAGGTAGAGCATAACTTCATTGAGGCACTCCCGAAAAACACCAACGCCAGTTCAACTCTCCACTCCGCGCAAATCGCGCCAGGTTCGCTCAAAGCGGGCCGCGCGCATTTTTCTCCTTCGCCGAAAGAGGCCTTCCGCTGAAAAGTGCTCTCCGCTCAGATTGACTCTCCGCCTTGGTCGGGCTCCGCTCAAATTGAATGCAACGTTCTTTTGACTGCATCACGAATTCTAGCGAGCGACCGGTTCTTGCGCGGTCCACCTCGACGTTCAGGGCGTACGCATCCAGTGTCCCTGAAGTGCGATGTCAGACGCTGAACTCGTCGGACTGTGACTCGCAAGACTCCGCAGAAGCTTTGGAGACATACTCTGGTCTTCGCTCCATCGTGTCGCATGAAACTATAGGTGGAAGAGTATTGCTTCTCGACCTGAGTTTCTCGTGAACAGGACCTGCGAATAAACATTCTATTATATCTGAATAAACAAAGCTGTCGCCTCTCCACGTCGACGCTGTACTGCTCGGATTTCGGTGTACGAACGAATGTACGAGTCCTGGGCAAGTTTTGTGTCCTGAGAGTAGAATGCATCGTGAAGCTTCTTAAGGTCTCCTGCGGACAATGTACGAATGCGACATCAGGGATCAGCGGGATGACCACAGGCTGTGGCAGGGGCTGAGCCATTGCTTGCGATCGTGTGCCGCTTCTTCAGAGTTTTCTTCCAGCTTTCAGGGTGTCGTTGACGTTTCCTGCTGTGACCCGGAGCACACGGCACAAACGGTTGATTTTCTTCGTCATCGGAACTCATTTTCGGCGAGAAGCTGCACGATTTATTTTCTCATATCTCACAACAAATTTGAGGATAGTCTGTCGCTTCGCATCGCGCGGTTACCGATACAACAACAACAGGAGCGACAGGAACACCGGAACGCCATGGAGATGTGACGTTTCGGTTCCGACACATAGTGGAGATGTGACGTTTTGGATCTCGGGCTCGTGTTTGAATGAGAGTAAAAAACTTTGATGACGATCCTGAAGCGTAACGCGAGTTTCTCCGGGTGTGGGCTACTCATATCTATTATATTCCGCAAAAATCTCGGATTCTGAAAAAATGGAGATGTGACGTTTTGGTTCTCGGCTCTCCAATTTCTATCAGACCGTCGTCCACAGCCAAACTGGATTCTATGGAAAACTCGTTCGCGTGGAAAACTCGCTACCGTACCCGCTCGCGCTCCGCCGCGAGGAAAGACCGAGGGGGCGCCCAAGTTCTTGATTACTACTGATGTAACGACCTAATTGGTATCGTTAAACCTCATCAATTACAGCCGAAGCATTGGTCAACCCAAAAACGGCCATGTCGCTCCCCTTCGTAACGTACCCTTTTTCTGACCATAACAGGGTTCAGAACTCTCCCTAGTTGATAGAAAGTTCGTGTTCTGAAAGTACTTACTTTCGACTCGGTACAACAAAATGAAAGTCGACAGGGACCGGAAACTCGGACTATGGTCAGACGGCACACTGATCAAGCTGAACTCCGCGACGCGCAAGTTCACAGTCATTTCCCGCTTCCCTGCCCAGGCATGACTACGCTCACAAGCGAGACAGGTCGTCTCAGCGAGCAACACCGTCCCCCGTCCATCTCCAATCAGCCCGCAATCCCAAGCACCAAGCTACCCCAGTCAGCAATTGAAGTGTATTCTCTTCAACGTCAGGTCAATCGTGAAATCTTCAACTCTTCTGACCTTACTTGACTTCATCGCCGTTCAACAGATTGATTTGGCTCTTCTCACTGAAACATGGCTATACGACGGCGTGTCGGACGCCCAAAACAATCGTTTCAACGTATATCGCCGAGACAGGGGATCCCTCGGAGGAGGCGTCTTGCTACTGGTTAGCTCCCACCTCACCAAGGTGGAGGTTGACTTCTCCCCATCCTCTGAGATCGTCGCCTCAGATATCAAAACCCCGAACCATACGTTCCGATTCATAGTGACATACTTCTCTCCCACCGGGAGTGCTGCCCAGCTCAAGGCGAATATGAACATCCTGGTCCATGAATTATCCTCCATCCAGGACCCAAACTCCACGACCTTCATCGCGGGAGACATGAATCTACCTTCAATTAACTGGCTATGCAAACAATGCCCAGGGCTTACCTCACCCGAAGAAACTAAAGAATCAATATTCTACCAATTCTGCGCTGAGCACGGGCTCTCACAGAGTGTGCTCACTCCCACTCGGCAAGAGTCCATCCTCGATCTTATTATATCCTGTTCACAACGTCACCGTGACTGCTGGGCCGATACCGTCTGACCATCTCATGGTCGAATTCGGAATACTGGCTCCATCACCCCCAGTCTCAGAGAAGCCAGCTAAGAAACTGGACAACACAAAAGCCGACTACGATACCATGAAACTCTTTCTCGACCTGACGAATTGGAACCTGTTTTTCTCCAGCTGTCAGGATGTCGACGAAATGTTCAACAGGCTCGTTGATCTCATCCACACGCTCGTTGAGGCCAACACACCGTACGTTTCCTCAGGAATGAGGCCACTTGACTCGGCTATATCAATAATCCAGCGAGAAATTGTCAATTCGAGCGATTCATCGGAAATCAAACATCTTCAATCGAAGTTGTCCAGAATGTCAACACGTCTCAGGATCCTGAGAGAGAGAGCGGTCACCTCAAACATCAACCCCAGATCTGTCCACAACTACGTCCGTCAAAGACTCGTCACCCGTGACTCCCTGGCTGCTAACCGGCGTCCCGACGGCACACTGTCAACGTCCGACGGCGAAGCGGCTGAAATTCTGAGAGATCACTTCGCGCTCACCTACCCGTCTGCTGTCGAACTCAGACAACAGGCAATGTCATCTACACCAGTGGTTCTCAACCTTTTTCAGCCCACGGAACCCCGAGGGGTTCCTCGAAGCTCCCCGCGTAACCCTCAGTTTATGCTTGCCCCTTCCCCCCCCCGCGTGAGGTGAGACACCTGGTTAATCGATCTCAATTCCCTCATATGGAGTGGGTCAGCGTCTAGTCAACCGGATTGGTGCCTATCTCAGAGGACGCTCGTTTCGCGTCAAGGTCAATCAATCTCTCTCAACCGAGGGCCCGGTAACCGCAGGTTGCCCCCAAGGGACCTGATCGGGCCGTTGATGTTTCTCCTGTACATCGACTCCGTGAAATACATCATACCGCCTGAAGTCAGAATAATGAGCTACGCAGACGATATTAAGATCTTCTGTGAGGTTGGTCCCCCAGAGCAAACGGCGAAACTCCGCGCCACGCTCTCAGCCTTCGAGTCCTGGTGTCGTTCGCTTGACCTAAAACTTTCAGTGGAGAAGTGCAAAGTTATGCACTTTAGAACATCAAATCCGCGCAACAAGTATCTTATGGACGGTAAACCTCTAGAAGCCACCTCCTCCATGAAAGACCTCGGGGTCATAACGTGTGACAACCTCAAGTACGCTTCTCATATAACAGATGTTGCAAAGAGAGCCAATCTACGAGGGAACTTCACACTTCGCTCCTTCGTTTTGAAAGACGCTAAACTATACATCAAACTATTCTCGGTTTATGTACTCCCTGTCCTGCTGTACCCATCTCCCGTCTGGTCCCCGGGATACCAGAAAGACAGATCCTCCCTCCTAAGAGTCGTCAGCCTATTCGGTCGTCGCGTTGGATTCAAATGCGGTGTCGATATTCACAACGTTCCCGATATCGATATATTCAAAGCACTGAGTGAGGCCGACGACAAAATGTTTCACGCAATCTCGAAGGAACCGACACGTTTTAACCGATTTTTCGATGTTATCGTCTCGAACACAAGATCCAACGGCAATGTAATCCCAAAATTCATCGCTATCCGCAGAAATATCAATGACTTGTTTTGCTTCCGAATCACCAGGGCCCTGAGAATCCGTCCGGTGACCTTAAATAACTTCCTTTCGAAATGAAGAAAGCGTATCAATCAATCAAGTGAGAGTCCTATAGAGAACCGGCAAAACCTTGTTGAGAATGAGGATCGAGCCCAAATAGTGGGATCGAGATCAGCTCTAGATTTCATGCCTGGCATTTCATCAAGGGGACGAAACATCTCAAAGAATCCTCGATACAGTCAACTCCGCTTAATAGGATCACCTCGGGACCGGGCCATTTTGATCCCAATAAGCGGAGTGATCCCAATAGGCGGAGAATAGAAAATCATTATTTGGTGGAATACAACCGGCGGAATAAGCTGAGAAGTCATAGAATACCCGGAGCGTGCGCTGATTGAGTACGCCGAATGATTGTACACTACGGCAGCTTCGATCCCAGTGCTGCGAGCAAAGATTGCTGAGTCGTTCTGTCAATCGCGGGTCCGACTCAACGTAGCTCATGAATTTTCGTCTTGATTCATTCTGTCACCGTACTTAGGACTCTACGATGCAGTGAGCGCGCCATGGTGGGTTGCATTCTCCTTGAGTTCGAACATCAATACGGATGAAAGAGTCCGTCCCGTTCAACCCCCAACGAGCTCCGGGGCTCGTTCATTCACCTCTCGAGCGCTGACGCCACCGAGTAGACCTGAGCGTGGTCATGAGATCTACAAAACTCGTTCGGGCTTCGGAACGAATCGACAAGACTTCGGAGGAACTATGAGTATGCGACAAACTACCGTCGCAAACATCATCGAGCGAGCAATACAACTAAATTTCCGAGTTTTGGATAACAGGGTCACAGTCTCGAATGATCCGTTTAAGCGGAGTCATGATCCGATAAAGCGGAGTAAATTAGGCTTAAAAGATTCGGGACTTGGGATTTTGTACTGAATAAGCGGTTGATCCCATTAACCGGTGTTCCCATTAAGCGGAGTTGACTGTACTTGTAATATAATTTCAAGTCATAGTTAATTGTGGAAAAAATGCTTCAGGACCCCAGGGGGTCCCGAAGCGAAGGACACAGGGCGGTGTCAGACAAGGAGTAAGAATAAGCAAACCTGGTAGACAGAATGTGGTCAACTCAGTCATTCTGGGAAACCTCAACTCCAGGTGGCAGCATTCGCCGTGCTTGGTATATCTTGCGCCTCGCAGCGTTACGTCGGTTCGCCCGTCATCATTCAAAGGCCGACGATACTTTGATGGACAAGTTCGCAAAATTTTGCGTTTCCCAGTCATAGCCCCTTCATAACGAAACAGCAATAAGACACCGTTGTTTTCTATCGTGGTCTGATTGATTCAAGCCATGCCGGACCGCTCTCCATCTTCGACGGTTTACTCGAAACCTCCAATGCACCGACATTGAAGTACGTTCGACTTCGAGACTATATGGTATCGAGATACGCCCATGCACGAATATGCTTCCCGCATCGGCAGCTCTTTGATCATTTCTGATAACCCGCACATATTGCAGTCCCGGCGTAGTCGCTGCGTTAAGTCGCCTGTTTGAGTTGAAAGACGCCTCGAAACTTACGGACGACCTCAAACAAGCTTACCCAGAACCTAAAGATCTCCAGTTCCTCAACCCGGAACCACTCGGCGACGCCGAAGCACACCTCAAAGCGAGCAAAGCCATGCTCGCCCTCAAAGCCGACTCGTACCTCGTGAAAGTTGCCGACCTACAGTCACTCTTGGCGGGACCTTTGACTGATGCCATGTCTTACCTCGCAGAAGCCAACGAACCGCTTGACGCCAAAATCATGGCCGAACGCCTCTCCGATATTGCCAAGGTCCTCATCGCCAGTGCCAAAATGACGGAGACCGCACGTGTTGAACTAGCCTGCTTCGCATTCCGAGTCCCCACGTCGGCAGCTAAGACAGAACGCGGCGTATCGTTACTCGGTTCCCACTTCGCAAAAAATGTGGAACGGCTCCGCAAGGATAAGAAGGTTCTAATTGGCGAGGACCAACCCACTCAGGGATACCCTCGACAGCCCTTCAGGCCATACAATCGCAACAACGATCGACCCGCACAACGACGTTCTACGT
The DNA here is from genome assembly GCA_028455905.1 of Neoseiulus californicus. Lineage (NCBI taxonomy): Eukaryota > Metazoa > Arthropoda > Arachnida > Mesostigmata > Phytoseiidae > Neoseiulus > Neoseiulus californicus. The sequence goes on from JAMQGS010000006.1 coordinate 14,907,348, forward strand.
GAACAACCCGCCGCATCTAACCGGTCCACCCCCGGACCCTCCCGACGACAAACTCCCAATCCGACCTCTACCGCGCCTGCCCAGCCCACAAGCAGCGCTACTACAGGTACGCTTTTTCCCAACCTGTCCCATTTCGCTTCAGTTTGGCGCTCTCTTACGCAAGATCCATGGATCCTGAGCACGGTGAAGGGCTATCGTATCCCGTTCTCCACCCCTCCCCACCAAAACTGCCTTCCCCACCCTGTACGACTTTCCGAGACAGAGACCACAACAATGAATGCCTTAATCATGGACCTCCTCACTAAAGGTGCCATCGTTCCCATCGAACCTACAAGCATCCGTTTTCTCTCTAACATGTTCCTGGTCGCTAAGAAGGGTTCCACAAAGTTTCGTCCCGTAATCAACCTAAAACCCCTCAACGAATTCATCGACGACAACAAATTTAAAATGGAAGGGTGGATGGACATCAAGGAAGCTGTACACAAGGACTGCTTCTTCGCTCGCATAGATCTCCAAGACGCCTTTCTATCAGTTGCAGTACACCCTTCTAGCCAACCATACCTGGCTTTTCGATGGCAACAAAACCTCTACTGCTGGTCTCGCTTGCCGTTCGGACTCAAAACGAGTCCTCGAGTTCTCACTAAACTCCTGAAACCAGTCGCCGCTACCCTTCGAAAAGAAGGCATCACCCTCGTCATCTACCTCGATGACATCCTGCTAATCGCCGACTCCTCCTCCAAGCTCGTTGCTCAGGTGCAACGCACCACCGATTTACTGACTTCACTGGGCTACACGGTCAACTACGCGAAGTCCGCCCTTACACCAACCCAATCCATCACTTTCCTTGGATACGACATCGATGCCCATTCCATGCGCCTATCCGTTCCCCCCGACAAATGTCAACACATTCGGAATACCATCCTCTCCATCACGATGAACACCGATGTCACTCTCCGTACTCTGTACAGCGTGCTCGGCAAGCTCACCGCTCTGACCACCATCGTACGCTCTGTTCGTTATCACTGCTCGTCACTGACAACCCTGGTTTCTGTATCCACCCGCCTCACCCGTAACCTCGACTCTACAGTCTCCCTCTCGCCCGACATCAGACGCGATCTCCTATGGTGGGTCGACAACCTTGAGTTGGTAGCTTCCGGACCCGTCCACCCCCCCCCCCCCTCACATCCCTCGAGATCACCTCTGATAGTTCCCTCACAGGATGGGGCGCATGGTGCGACGCTCGCGCCACGGGAGGCGCTTGGAATGAGGAAGACCGCACCTTACATATCAATGCCTTGGAACTGAAAGCCATTTACCTTGCGGTCCGTGCCCTCGCACACGATATCTCTGACACTTCGATCGCCATTAGAACTGACAACACCAACGCGATGCACTGCATCAACAACTTCGGATCGATTCGATCCTCTTCCCTGAACGCGCTCTCTCGACAACTATGGACCTGGGCGTTTGAACGGAACATCTACTTGAAAGCGACATACATCCCAGGGGCTCACAACGATCTCGCAGACACCCTGTCACGAACTGCTCTCAACAACCACAGTTTCTCTCTTGATTCCTCTGTGTTTCAACAATTATCACAACAGCACGGTCCCTTCGACGTTGATCTGTTTGCTGATTTCTCCAACTATAAGGTTCGAACCTACCTCAGCTGGATCAGCGATCCTTTCGCATACGGTATCGATGCCTTCACCTGCCGCTGGGACACATGGTCCACCCTGTATGGATTCCCTCCTTTCAAACTCGTAGACCGCTGCCTGACTTATTTAGACTTGTTCCCACGATGCGAACTTTCCCTAATCTGCCCCCTCTGGCCCACACAGCCCGCCTTCCCCCGGCTTCTCGACCGATGCATCATGTGCCCACTGCTTCTGCCGTCGTCTCCAGCCCTTCTACAAGATCAACGACACCACCCCCACCCACTCCTAGCAGCGGGCAAACTACAACTAGTAGCCTGGCGCCTTGCCCCGAAACATTGTCCAGTGAAGCAACACACTTTCTGGAAAATGCTATCCGGAAATCTACCCGCGATGCGTACCAAGTCTGTTGGAATCGTTGGGTACGTTGATGCCAAGAACGAAATTCCCCTACCATTGATGCCCCTCTGAACCAGATTTGCAACTTCTTAGCCAACCTAGCGCACACCGGCTATTCCTACTCTTCAGTGAATTCCTTCCGCTCCTGTTTATCGTATCACCTGACACCCATAGACACTTTCAAAGTGGGAAATCACCCGACCATACGACGTCTCATGAAGGGCATCTTCAACTTACACCCACCTACGAAAGTACGACCTCCAGTGTGGGACGTCGAACAACTCCTGACGCATATGGACACCTGGGGCCCGTCACATGCCTTGGAATTGTTCCAAGCTGGCTGCCGAGCTCTCCTTCTACTTCTACTCACGTCCGCCGCCCGGATTGGCGAGATGGCTTACCTGAGTTATCCGCCGCATTCTCGAACCCCTTACCAATGGGAATTCAGCCCGCGACGCGGACTTACGAGGACAAGCCGCCCGGACACCACTCATCGTCCTTGGTCGTACGGGCTTTCCCTCACAACGCCCGACGATGTCCCATCTCCGCCTTGTCTGCCTACACCACCCTGACCGCCCCGCACCGCACCACTCCAAGCACCCTGTTTCTTACGTCCCGTGCTCCCTTCCGCTCAGCATCCAAAGATACGCTCGCGCGATGGGTCAAGTCAACTCTTCAAACCTCCGGAATCGATATCACGTCCTTCACTGCTCATTCCACTCGCGCCGCAACCACGACCGCGGCTCAGCTCCGCGTCGTGGACCTCTCAGAAATCCTCACCACTGCCCAGTGGACACGAGCCACCACCTTCTACGCGCATTATTTCCGACCTCCCCAACCCTCCGCCGTGTCCTCCGCCGTGCTCACTCCGCAGCTTTGAAATCGCTATCTGCCCTCGGTGAACCATGGAACCCGACGACATGGAATTCGTCAGTTAAGCCGACTCATGAAATGGGAAGGCTTGGCTGTAATTCCATGAGTCGGGTGAAATGGTTCACCGAGGGCTCCCTCCCACATATTTCGTACCCATCCCGATCTCACCGCTGTGATTACTTCTCAGGAACCACACGAACCTGAATGGTCCCCGGCTCCGGATTTCACGAGTGCCCTTGCCTCGATTATGATCTCACTTACCACCACTACTCATTTTATTGACGTTGGTTCTCCCCACTTGTTAACACCGTGCAAATATTTATCCATCTAGTCGTAACTCAAGCGTAGGTTGTGACAGTCTTCCTCGATCACGTCCGTGATCCCAAACCGTTATCTATATATTATTTATCCACCTCGGTTGCACGACAACCCAATATATACCCAACAAATAAACCGCGTCGATGCCGAGACTCCGCTCTCCCCTTCTCTTATCCCCTGCAGATTAGGTAAAGTTCGTCGAGGCCATCTTTTTCCACAGACACTCGCCACGCTCCATTCAACCAGTGAGAGTAGATCCGCAGACGACGACCTACCTCCTGCGTTGTTTTCGTTAAAGACCGTCTCGTCGCCTGCCGGACCACAATCGCTATCTGCCCTCGGTGAACCATTTCACCCGACTCATGGAATCACCCGATGGAATTACAGCCAAGCCTTCCCATTTCATGAGTCGGCTTAACTGACGAATCCCAATGCAGTTTCCTGGACCGAATTGTCACTGGTGACGAGAAGTGGGTCCAATACGACAACGAAGCGCGAGGACATTATTGGGTAACTGCTGGAAAGCCCGCTCCTGCCCATGCAAAGCGGAACGAGTCCTTCAACTCCACTCGTCAACACAACACCGCCTGGTCTATCTTTTGGTGGGCTGCCAGTCGTTCATCGAGGACCTACGGAAACAATTCGCCTTCGACAAGACAGACGACTACTGCCAATTCATCGAAGGGCTTGAGAGGAGGCTCGACAACGTGGACCCGGACCTCTACCAAGCCCCAGCCATGACATCAACGGGATGGAGAGGCGTCGACGTTCCCAACCGCCGCATCCAGACCAGATTCGCAGCTCATGGCTTCCACCACGCCGTGTGCCGAAAGAAGACATTCCACGAGCCGGACCAGAACTGCGTCTGTTCCCTATGCGGTGGACCAGCCACCCGCTACCACGCCCAGTACTGCGCCTCCGGAACCCCACTCAAGACGCTGGATGCAATAGTTTCCTGCTGTGACCCGGAGCACACGGCACAAACGGTTGATTTTCTTCGTCATCGGAACTCATTTTCGGCGAGAAGCTGCACGATTTATTTTCTCATATCTCACAACAAATTTGAGGATAGTCTGTCGCTTCGCATCGCGCGGTTACCGATACAACAACAACAGGAGCGACAGGAACACCGGAACGCCATGGAGATGTGACGTTTCGGTTCCGACACATAGTGGAGATGTGACGTTTTGGATCTCGGGCTCGTGTTTGAATGAGAGTAAAAAACTTTGATGACGATCCTGAAGCGTAACGCGAGTTTCTCCGGGTGTGGGCTACTCATATCTATTATATTCCGCAAAAATCTCGGATTCTGAAAAAATGGAGATGTGACGTTTTGGTTCTCGGCTCTCCAATTTCTATCAGACCGTCGTCCACAGCCAAACTGGATTCTATGGAAAACTCGTTCGCGTGGAAAACTCGCTACCGTACCCGCTCGCGCTCCGCCGCGAGGAAAGACCGAGGGGGCGCCCAAGTTCTTGATTACTACTGATGTAACGACCTAATTGGTATCGTTAAACCTCATCAATTACAGCCGAAGCATTGGTCAACCCAAAAACGGCCATGTCGCTCCCCTTCGTAACGTACCCTTTTTCTGACCATAACAGGGTTCAGAACTCTCCCTAGTTGATAGAAAGTTCGTGTTCTGAAAGTACTTACTTTCGACTCGGTACAACAAAATGAAAGTCGACAGGGACCGGAAACTCGGACTATGGTCAGACGGCACACTGATCAAGCTGAACTCCGCGACGCGCAAGTTCACAGTCATTTCCCGCTTCCCTGCCCAGGCATGACTACGCTCACAAGCGAGACAGGTCGTCTCAGCGAGCAACACCGTCCCCCGTCCATCTCCAATCAGCCCGCAATCCCAAGCACCAAGCTACCCCAGTCAGCAATTGAAGTGTATTCTCTTCAACGTCAGGTCAATCGTGAAATCTTCAACTCTTCTGACCTTACTTGACTTCATCGCCGTTCAACAGATTGATTTGGCTCTTCTCACTGAAACATGGCTATACGACGGCGTGTCGGACGCCCAAAACAATCGTTTCAACGTATATCGCCGAGACAGGGGATCCCTCGGAGGAGGCGTCTTGCTACTGGTTAGCTCCCACCTCACCAAGGTGGAGGTTGACTTCTCCCCGTCCTCTGAGATCGTCGCCTCAGATATCAAAACCCCGAGCCATACGTTCCGATTCATAGTGACATACTTCTCTCCCACCGGGAGTGCTGCCCAGCTCAAGGCGAATATGAACATCCTGGTCCATGAATTATCCTCCATCCAGGACCTAAACTCCACGACCTTCATCGCAGGAGACATGAATCTACCTTCAATTAACTGGCTATGCAAACAATGCCCAGGGCTTACCTCACCCGAAGAAACTAAAGAATCAATATTCTACCAATTCTGCGCTGAGCACGGGCTCTCACAGAGTGTTCTCACTCCCACTCGGCAAGAGTCCATCCTCGATCTTATATTATGCAACGACGACCCTGTTCACAACGTCACCGTGACCGCTGGGCCGATACCGTCTGACCATCTCATGGTCGAATTCGGAATACTGGCTCCATCACCCCCAGTCTCAGAGAAGCCAGCTAAGAAACTGGACAACACAAAAGCCGACTACGATACCATGAAACTCTTTCTCGACCTGACGAATTGGAACCTGTTTTTCTCCAGCTGTCAGGATGTCGACGAAATGTTCAACAGGCTCGTTGATCTCATCCACACGCTCGTTGAGGCCAACACACCGTACGTTTCCTCAGGAATGAGGCCACTTGACTCGGCTATATCAATAATCCAGCGAGAAATTGTCAATTCGAGCGATTCATCGGAAATCAAACATCTTCAATCGAAGTTATCCAGAATGTCAACACGTCTCAGGATCCTGAGAGAGAGAGAGAGCGGTCACCTCAAACATCAACCCCAGATCTGTCCACAACTACGTCCGTCAAAGACTCGTCACCCGTGACTCCCTGGCTGCTAACCGGCGTCCCGACGGCACACTGTCAACGTCCGACGGCGAAGCGGCTGAAATTCTGAGAGATCACTTCGCGCTCACCTACCCGTCTGCTGTCGAACTCAGACAACAGGCAATGTCATCTACACCAGTGGTTCTCAACCTTTTTCAGCCCACGGAACCCCGAGGGGTTCCTCGAAGCTCCCCGCGTAACCCTCAGTTTATGCTTGCCCCCCCCCCCCCCCCCCCCCCCGCGTGAGGTGAGACACCTGGTTAATCGATCTCAATTCCCTCATATGGAGTGGGTCAGCGTCTAGTCAACTGGATTGGTGCCTATCTCAGAGGACGCTCGTTTCGCGTCAAGGTCAATCAATCTCTCTCAACCGAGTGCCCGGTAACCGCAGGTTGCCCCCAAGGGACCTGTATCGGGCCGTTGATGTTTCTCCTGTACATCGACTCCGTAAAATACATCATACCGCCTGAAGTCAGAATAATGAGCTACGCAGACGATATCAAGATCTTCTGTGAGGTTGGTTCCCCAGAGCAAACGGCGAAACTCCGCGCCACGCTCTCAGCCTTCGAGTCCTGGTGTCGTTCGCTTGACCTAAAACTTTCAGTGGAGAAGTGCAAAGTTATGCACTTTAGAACATCAAATCCCCGCAACAAGTATCTTATGGACGGTGAACCTCTAGAAGCCACCTCCTCCATGAAAGACCTCGGGGTCATAACGTGTGACAACCTCAAGTACGCTTCTCATATAACAGATGTTGCAAAAAGAGCCAGTCTACGAGGGAACTTCACACTTCGCTCCTTCGTTTTGAAAGACGCTAAACTATACATCAAACTATTCTCGGTTTATGTACTCCCTGTCCTGCTGTACTCATCTCCCGTCTGGTCCCCGGGATACCAGAAAGACAGATCCTCCCTCCTAAGAGTCGTCAGCCTATTCCGTCGTCGCGTTGGATTCAAATGCGGTGTCGATATTCACAACGTTTCTGAGATCGATATATTCAAAGCACTGAGTGAGGCCGACGACAAAATGTTTCACGCAATCTCGAAGGAACCAACACGTTTTAACCGATTCTTCGATGTTATCGTCTCGAACACAAGATCCAACGGCAATGTAATCCCAAAATTCATCGCTATCCGCAGAAATATCAATGACTTGTTTTGCTTCCGAATCACCAGGGCCCTGAGAATTCGTCCGGTGACCTTAAATAACTTCCTTTCGAAATGAAGAAAGCACATCAATCAATCAAGTGAGAGTCCTATAGAGAACCGGCAAAACCTTGTTGAGAATGAGGATCGAGCCCAAATAGTGGGATCGAGATCAGCTCTAGATTTCATGCCTGGCATTTCATCAAGGGGACGAAACATCTCAAAGAATCCTCGATACTTGTAATATAATTTCAAGTCATAGTTAATTGTGGAAAAAATGCTTCGGGACCCCAGGGGGTCCCGAAGCGAAGGACACAGGGCGGTGTCAGACAAGGAGTAAGAATAAGCAAACCTGTTAGACAGAATGTGGTCAACTCAGTCATTCTGGGAAACCTCAACTCCAGGTGGCAGCATTCGCCGTGCTTGGTATCTCTTGCGCCTCGCAGCGTTACGTCGGTTCGCCCGTCATCATCCAAAGGCCGACGATACTTTGATGGACAAGTTCGCAAAATTTTGCGTTTCCCAGTCATAGCCCCTTCATAACGAAACAGCAATAAGACACCGTTGTTTTCTATCGTGGTCTGATTGATTCAAGCCATGCCGGACCGCTCAAACAGCGGGGAAGACTAAACATCGGAACTGAAATTACGGGTTCATCCGTGAACACCCGACATGCTCTTCACCATATCCTAGGTCCCAAACATGGTGAGAGCTTAAGTCACGCTCTTTTGAAGCTACGGTGCTTTCGTTCGAACGCGGCCCATGGTTTTCGTCCTTTTGGCTCACTATTTCTTCAAAATTCCGTGTTACGTCCCAGACTCAATCAACACGGTTCATTTACTGAGGAAAGACACGTTACCTCACAACGCATAACGACGACCTCATGCGAACATTGGACTCTGCGTTTTCACTTCGTGAGAGTCGTTTTAGAGGTTTTCTGAGGAGGGCCGAAATTGGCCCATTTTTCGGAGTGTTACTCCCTATATCGAGCGCTATGACACAGTCCTGTGTCAAAACGTTCATAGAGTAACCTAAGCTGAGTCGAAGGTAAAATTTTCAAGGAAAATTTTAGGGTGGAAGTGTTGTTAGCGAGTAGTAGGAAGCACCACAGATTCAGTGTAGAGAACGACTCGAGTAGACAAGAGAGGAGGAACATGAGAGAGCAGATACAATATGTAAACGTGCAGTGCGACACAGGCTGACTGACAGAATAAGGGAAATCTACCGTAATCAGCCGTTTTCCGTCTTCCGCTACGTAACACCTCCAACTCTGCCGTGGCGGAAGCCTTCGGTATCAAAGCGGTCGGAGTCCCTCAAACACTTCTCCAGTCGTGCGAAGTAATAGGGGTCAAAAAAAGTTTTTGCCGGTTTTCGCGAATATGAAGTTTGGCGCGCTCTGGGAAAAGCACAGGCCGTCTGCTTTCGGACCCATCCCTTGGCTGTTGTACGTGGCGGGAACCCGAACACATCCACAGCGTCAGAAACGAGATTTGCTTTCTGACTTCTTTCTGATGAAGTTTCCAAATGGAGGTCTCTCGCGAGGATATTCGAGCAATTCTCTTCTTCAACTTCAAACTGCTGACACTGTTCGAGAGTTGTGTGCCGTCTTTCGACCTTCTTGTGTTTCCATCAGAACGGTTGAAACTTGGTTCAGAAACTTTCGCGCTGGGAAGGAAAATCTCAAAGATGATCCCAGGACAGGACGCCCCACCAAGATTGACGACGATGCCATAAATTCAGCATTAGAGGAAAGTCCCGGGCAGAGTAGTGCGCTGCTAGCCAAGAGGCTGGGAGTCAGTGACCAGGCGATAAGAAACCATTTGCGCGGTATGGGAAGAGTTTACAAACTCGGTAAATGGATTCCTCACGTTTTGACGCCTTCTCAGAAAGATACTCGCGCAGTGCTATGCTTTTCGTTGCTACAGCGCGAATCCCAATGCAGTTTCCTGGACCGAATTGTCACTGGTGACGAGGAGTGGGTCCAATACGACAACGAAGCGCGAGGACATTATTGGGTACCTGCTGGAAAGCCCGCTCCTGTCCATGCAAAGCGGAAAATCAACCAAAAATTTTGCGATGCTAGTACCAAGGGTACTAGCGAGTAGTTTTGCGGGAAAACGTCTGGGACGGGAAACCGGTGTTGTGTTGGGGGAGATCTCTTATTGTTTACTCATACCGTCGTGTACCGAGTATTGACATCGTGATATGCACCAGCTTATGGAAATATAAAGCGCAAGATTTGGGATCTTCCGCAACTAAGCCAGCCCGCTGATACCGAGTAAGGCGTTCCAGAATTTGACTCTCTGGAATATCGTCTCCATGTGACTTGGAATTATCCTCAGCCGATATGAAGTTGAAGTAATGTGGCCAAGGCGTCTCGTTCGCGCTCTATGGCGAGAATGCAGTAGGCTTGCCGAGTTGCTGGAGCATTGCAAAAGAGTCTTCCTCTCGACTAGCCCACTTCTGCACTGAATTCGGAATAGTCTTCAGGAATGCCTGGTTAGTATATATCAACCGCTCAACGAATCCGCGGTTCTCAATCATATCACGAGTAGTATTCTCAGTAGATCGCAAGTAGCGATACCTGTGCTCGGACATGCACATCATGTACGGTGTTAATCGCACGTTATTTGCCTGATTGGATCGTATTTCACGTCCCACACCGTAATATATGGATGGGAACGAGGGCTTCTCTGCGAATTGATCACATAGGGGACTTTCCGGGGTGCGGTGTTGTCCCGGAGCCATATCTAAGCTCTGATTTTCGTCGAACATGATCGTTTGATGCATCGGGTGGATGACTCCTGACTCTGACGCCTCATCGGAATTGAGATTCTCGATGCGCTCCTCCGATAGGTCTCCCGGTGCCGCATCAGAGATCGAGTTCCCGAAGACAGACCAATCGATTGAAATGTTATAATGTTTGTAGAGAGGCTGCTCGACCAAGAACCGAAGCCAGGCTTCGATGATGCGCCTCTTAACGCTGAGATGAGAAGACATGTGAATCAGGTTTTTCTTCAAGTTCACATTGAATGCTTGATCAATATCAAGCGATCGCGGTAGGCTCCTAACCATCGTGTCTACACCAACTGGTACGTTCATCACCTGACCAACAATACCGTAGCATCCATCATGACGCAAACGGTGAATTCACATGAATGGTATGCGCGGAGAGATCAATCTCTCACTCAAGCGATCCAGATCTGGCAAATCGGTCTGCTTTCGTGGATACTGATACCCGTGAGTCTTACTCAGATTCGATATCTCCGAAGATTCACAGACTTGAAAACAGTTTGAACATGGTTCAAAGCGGCTGGTATCATCCCCGAGAAAATGTTCGGCCAGAAAAGTCAGAAAAGTTGCCATTATTGGACCCACTGGCTTCAAATCTCTCTGGAACCGCAGACGGTCGCATACATCGCACTCGCACCCGAACGCGTTCTCCGTAAACATACGTTGGAACTGACACGTTGCACGTTCCCATACCTGATCCTACTTCGGATCCCTCAGAACTTAATTCTCAAATCTCGGGGGATATTCTGATACAGGCGCGATATCGTCGTTACCTTCGTTCACCGGAAGGTTTCCACTGCTCGACGGGCCGGCAGCGCATATGTATGCTTCTGATGAAGCGTTGCGCCGACGCTCTCGATGGATCCATCAAATACTGGAGAAGACAGCCTCGAAATTACCTGGATATTGTCAGCTGTCGCTGTGGAGTCAGAGACGCAATGATCCCCGATTCTTCATGGTCTCGTCTAGATTTTTTCGGAGAACGTGAAGAAGTAGCGGCTCTCTGCCTCGCCCTCTTCAAACTCTTCCCAGGTGGGGGAACCATTGAGTTTTCCGAATGTACTGAAGTGTCTCGCGACAGCCGAGTCGAAAATCCGTTCCGAGTCTGAACCTCGTTGTTAGAAGCGCGGGTCAATGCTGCATCATTCTACTCATCTGACCCGCGAAATAAATAACTCTCCATTTCCTTCTGTTTCTTTCGAATCAGCATGCGCTGAACCATACCCTAAAAACCATCACTCCAATAGAACCTCACGAAAAAGGCACACCTCGGGGTTTCAAATTCGATTTTTCCACGTCTGTCCCTAACGGGACAACGTTGAACGGGTATTTTTTGCTTCCAACATCATTCCCTTGGAACCCCAAGAGTCCCCCCACTCGAGACACACCCGACATACCTTTCTGTGGGGGCCCGGCCTCGAATCGATCGCTAATGACGAAGAAAAACACTTATTTATGAGAATTCGCGGCAATGATTAGGGGGGTCGGAAATCGGTCCCGTGTGCCTCCCTCAACTATTGCTCTGTCACTGATCTTGGACGGAACCTTCCCACATAAATTTCCCGTCTCTCAAACCCGACCCGGACTAAATCGATCAAGTACAGACGGAGTTCTGAAGCGTTTTCTGGAGACAATTTTCACCACAAAATCGTTACATGGATGACGAAGTACAATCATTCTGCCCCCTTAATGCCGGGAAAGACGTTTTCCCGTCGAAAAACCTTCTTCTTTGTGTCTGGTGGAACACCAAAGGCATCATTCATCATGAGTTCATGAAACCGGGCGAAACCGTTACTGCGGACGTGTACTCTGCTCAGCTCGAACGGGTGCATCTAGCGATACTCAAGTCTCAGCCCAGGCTCATCACAAGGCGAGGGGTGATCCTCCAACACGACAATGCTCGGCCTCACGTCGCGAAGACGACTCAGGACACAATCAAGCGGCTGAAATACGAGGTTCTACCGCATCCACCATACTCTCCCGACCTGGCGCCATCGGCCTACCACCTTTTCCTCAATTTGCAAAACAGCCTAAACAACAAAATTTTCACCGCCGAAGACCATCTGAAAAAGGCTGTCGAATCTTTTCTTCGAAGAGAACGATGTTGAATTTTACCAGAAGGGAATTGCCGATTTAGTGGATCGTTGGAGGAGGTGTCTGGCTGTCGATGGCGACTATTTTGATTAGAATCGCTTTTTCGAATGAAAAGTTGTGGAAATTGAAACTTTCAGAAATAAACCAGAAAATTTTTTGTACCCCTAATATGTCACCGATGGCTGTCTGCTGTCGGGGTAAAGTCGCTGATTTTCACGACTTCCGTCCACCGAAACTCTGTTGTTGGCAAAGCATCTCCTGGAAAGCGACAAGCAGCGGCGACGCGATTTTCGCAACTGGTTCTTGGAGCAACTGAACCGAGATCCCAAGTTCCATTAGAAAATTCTTCGTCGACTTTGTTTTGGAATGCAAAAAATACGGTGCTACTGTCTCTTCGGGGGCGCGCGCGAAAGATGAACAGCTGAGAGAAGGATTTTGGCGGGCCCTTCAAAAGTATCCGGAGCAGGCTGGTGATCTTGAAAACTGATGTTCGAGTCGCACACGACATGTGTTAATTCCTGCCAATCAATTTGTGATACTATCCATCGTTTGACATCCGCGCGTAGAAAGCGCCAGTTAACCCTCTCCCGAGAATAAATGATAACATCAGTGTTTCTGAACTGAGCCCAGAGTACAGGGTGTATACTTTAAGCTGCAACATTTTCGGCCTTTCCGTGTTTCGTCCGTTACTCGGTCAATTCTTGTCCGATCGCGGCGATCTTTTTTTTTGATCGAAAGCTCCAAGCAAGACGCGTCTTTTCGTTTTTTATTTTTTGGAATCGGTTGGAAATTGCGATCTCCAGAGCCGGTCAAAGGTAACCCATTTCTTCCTCACTTCCCCCGGAAAGAACCGTTCGCCAAATGGTCAATTCTAAACCGATTTCAAAAAATAAAAAACGAAAAAAATTCTCTCTTACCCAGCAACAAGACGCTTGCGGCAGATCGGGAATTGGTTGCGAATTTGAGGGATAACAGCAAGTTCGAAAGACCCCAAAGTTGAACCCGTCTGAGCCCCGTTCCATGCAGGATCTTCATAAATCTCCAGGGGACACGGGATCAGCGTCGGGCGATTTTTCAGTGGAAAAAAAGTCATCAGATCGACCCGGCAGCTTGATTGTCGGATTTCCCAGCTGAAAACAAGAAACTCTGCCATTGGAGAGTTTCCGAGTCGGTTCCCCCTGGAGATTCACGAGGATCCTGCATGGAACGGGGCTCAGACGGGTCTTTCGAACTTGCTGTTATTCCTCCAATTCGCAACCGATTCTCGATCTGCCGCAAGCCTCTTGTTGCTTGGTAAGAGAGAATTCTTTTCGTTTTTTATTTTTTGAAATCGATTGAGAATTGACCATTTGGCGAACGGTTCTTTCCGGGGGAAGTGAGGAAGAAATGGGTTACCTTTGACCGGCTCTGGAGATCGCAATTCTCAACCGAATACAAAAAATAAAGAACGAAAAGACGCGTCTTGCTTGGAGCTTTCGATCGAAAAAAAGATCGCCGCGATCGGACAAGAATTGACCGAGTAACGGACGAGACACGGAGGGGCCGAAAATGTTGCAGCTTAAAGTATACACCCTGTACACCACGAATCCAACTGTTTCCCTTTGGAAGTCGTACAAAAGTCTCTCGGCCACAGAAATATCATTTTGGTGCCGTGACCAAGATCCAGCTCTGAGCGCTAACCACCCGCATCCTGAAAGTTAACGCTCTGCTGCCTGCGATCTGAGACCGAAGGCCCGCTGTCGCCAAGCGCTCGCGTCTACAACCATCATGGGAGAAGACTCAGGGAGTGAAGTACTCGCAAGATGTGATCGAAAGAAGACGATCATGAGGCTCCGTCAGCAGCGAACGGTCCGTCGAAAGAAGCTAAAAAGTGGACATCGACCGCATCGAAAATCTCAATTCGAACTCCCCGAAGTTCCCGGGAGAATGCCAACCGGACGTCCTCCTCGCGCCACTCAAATTGCGGCTAGAACGAATCAGAGGGCTCAGTGAGGCCATTTGCGAGATACGTAAGGACTGTTGAGACGCGACTGCCCTTCGGTGGTTCGCGTGCTCTCGGAGACCGTGAAATCTTGAGACTGTGCGGAGCCGATCCTGAGCTCATTAGCGGGAGCATCCCAGAAGGCATTCACGCTCCGCACACGACTTGAGATGCACAAGATGCAGCACTGGGATTCTAGCTAAGAGATCGAACCCCAGTGCTTACCCTGAGACAACAATCTGTAGACATAGGGTGCCATGTAGGTATAGCCATTTAGTTAGGTCCCTTCTTTCCACCGCAGTGTCTAGATCCCTTTATAAACCGCAGCATAGACATTATTAAACTACTGTCCACTATCAACGTCTTCAGTACGAGTCTTCAGATCTCTGCCTAGAGAAGAGCAAGTGCCTGTGCATGTTCCTGACTAGCTAGTGTGCGCCTGAGTTGCCAACAGCTCACAACTCAACACGTTATCAGCCCGCTTTGGCTCAACACCTCATCGACCGCAATTCAACACTCCGCGGTGTTAGTCCAGGATCGTGCTTCCTTCTCCGGACAGGAAGTAAGTATCTAGCTCGTACAAGTGGGCAGTCACTTTCTGGCTGCGTGCTTCCCAATCCCCCTCATGAGTTCCTCCTCTCGAAGTGACTCCAGTGAGTTCATTTACTTGCCATCTCCCTCAGTCACGATCGACATGCCGGGAGACAACAATCCTCACTACTTTCCCCAGGCTGTTGGAGCGCCTTTGTCGGCGGATGCACCGACGGCCTCCACCAGCTCCTCCAAACTCAGCAACCTATCCCATGTACGCCTTGATTCGGCTGGGAAAAATTACGTCGCCTGGAAGACAGTAATTGAAGTTTTGCTGACTTCCGAAGGCAAATGTTATGAAGCCGCCCTGGGCACCTTGCCCATCACCGACCCCGAATATACGAAATGGAACGTTCTTGCGCGCAGCATGCTTCTGAATCAAATGGAGCTTCCTTTAATCCAGTTGAAATTTAACCAAGGCATCGCAAAGCAAACCGCTGCTCAAGTATACAAAAGTATCACGGAAGAATTCGAAAATGTTACGCAACTCAACCAGCAGACAGCGATGAAACGCATTTTCACGTACAGTTTTGACGCTGCCAAAACACCAGTTCAAAACGTACGACGGTTTCGACAGCTGGTCGCGGATGCGCTCATGGCCGGAGCAAAAACCAACGATTCGATGTTGGTTCCGTGCTTACTGCAAGCTCTTCCGCCCGGTTGGGTCTTTCTCAAGCAAACTTGGGGTCTACAACCAGCAGATTCACAAACGATCACAAATCTCTATGCGCTCATCGAAAGCGAACAGATTCGCCTTCTCGCGGAAGCTCAGACTTCTCGCGTCAATCAAAACAACAATCCCGCCGTTTATTACTCCCAAATCCAACCTCCCCAACAATACCAATACGGCTATCAACCCTCTCGACCCCGCCACTCTCGGCATCAGTTCCGACCACAACAATACGCTCCACGTACACCTTTCTACAACCCACGTCCATCCTTCACCCCAAACTATCGCGCAAACAATCAACAGTACCAACACCCCCAACAGCCCCAACAGTACCAGCAATACCAGCAATTCACCCCACGAGCACATTACACCCAGCCCCAACACACATTTCCCCAGCGCCCGTCCTACAACCCTCGCGGTGGCTATCCGCCCCGTCAGAACGGGCCCCGGAGCCAGAACCCGTCTCGCCGAGGAAACCAGCGAGGCAACTCCTACAATCCTCGAGCCTATCTGGCCGAAACTCCTTCAAATTCCGACCACTTCGAAGCGCAAGCCTTCATTGTTTCCGTTCCACAACCAGGTTCAGCTTCACACCTTCATTGGGTCCTTGACTCAGGTGCAAGCAACCATTTCTCCCACAATCGCGAAGCATTTTTCGACTATAAGCAACTAACAACCCCTCTAACCGTTCGGGTTGGCGGCACCCAGACACTTCAAGCAATTGGAACAGGCACAATCCTGCTTGAAGTGAATACCACCCTTGATCGAGTAGTTGTGCGCCTTGATCACGCGCTATTCTGCCCAGATCTACGAAAGAATTTGATCTCTTTGTCTGCGCTGCTCTCTGACGGCTGGTCCGTCAATGCGTCTGCGTCGGCATTCCTACTTTCGAATGAATCACATCAAATTGCCGTCCATCCCAATAACGGTCTATACGTACTCGATGCTTCACCTAAAATCCCCTGCAGCGAGCCTGAAGCATATGTCTCAGTGCTCCAAAAGAATCCGACACTCCAGCAGGCTCATGAAGCCCTCGGCCACATTAACAAAAAAGCAGTCCAGAAAGTTCTCCAAAAACACGGACTCCGCTTTCAACAACAGCATGTTGACTGCGAAGCCTGCATTCGTGGTAAACTGAATCGTGCTTCATACCGAAGCAAGCCCACCTCGATGACTCCGGCTTGACTAGGGCAGATGGTCCACACTGACCTCAGTGGACCCTTTCCCCCGTCTCTTGGTGGTGCTAGGTATATTATGAACGTACATGAGCAATTCTCCCGCTTCAACAAGTTATATCTCTTGAAAGAAAAGAGTGAAGCGGCAGACCTGTTAAGAGATTACTTAACATGGTTCCATAATCAAACAGGCACAAACGTGAAAGCCTTGTTAACTGACGGAGGAAAAGAATTTCAAAATAATACTTTAAAAGAAGCGCTAAGAAAGATAGGGGCAGAACACCTCACGAGCCACCCCTACGCTCATGAAATGAATGGTGTCTCTGAGCGGCATAATCAAACGATAACCAAACTTGCGAGAACAATGATGATAGCGGCTAGGCTCCCCAAAACTTTCTGGGCTGAAGCCTGTGTGTGTGCAACACACTTACTGAATATAACAAACATATGTCCGACAACGGGTAAATCGGCATATGAGACAATTTACAAAGAGCCGCCAAATATTTCGAACTTACATCCCTTCGGTACGCCTTGTTATGTTTATGACCATACGCCGAAAACGAGTAAATGGGATGATAAAGCCATGTACGGAATTCTCGTCGGCTACGCCGGACGCCTTGACGGGTTCCGAGTCTGGATACCAGCACTGAAAAAGCTGTGGCATTCGAAAAATGTGCGTTTCGAAAAAAAACTTACTGAGATAGATTTCCTCAGCAATAATGAAAATGAACGCCGCAATGATATAGATACGAATTGTTCCCTCCAGTCAGATCAGTTAACAGATGACGAAAACGAACCAGAAGAAGAGCGTCAACCAGCTGCACCAGCAGCCGCTCAGTTTTCGCCCCAAGATGAGTCCGACAATGACTCGGGCGATTTCGAGGAAGATCCCTCACCCGTAGGTACTTCATCTCTCATGCGCTTGCGGCAACGAGCTGCACTGAAACGTCCCAAGCGTTATGAGATCGAATATGTAGCAATCGAAGAACCTCGAAACTTTCAAGAAGCAATCGCTTCTCCTTATGCCGCGCAATGGCGTCAAGCAATGAAAGATGAACTCGACTCAATGAAATCACACAAAGTGTGGAGTCTGGTTCCAAAGCCAAGAAACAAGAAACCCATCTCAGTACGTTGGGTATACCGATATCGACCCCACAAAGAAACTGATTCAGAAAAATTTCGCGCTCGTCTCGTCGCGAGGGGATTTTCGCAAGAAAAATTTGTCGATTTCGATGAATTATTTGCCCCAGTTGCACGTTGGTCAACACTCCGATTCATGCTTGCCATGTGTGCCGCCCGAAAAATGCACTCTCGGCAATTCGACATCTCCGTTGCCTTCCTCTATGGAGATATCGACCGAGAACTCTACTGCCAACAACCAATCGGCTTCTCCGATGGCACCGGCCGCGTGTGCAAACTACACAAAAGTTTGTACGGGCTCAAACAAAGCCCGCGGGCCTTCCATGCGAAATTCACTCAAATCCTGACCAACCTGCATCTGCAACGCAGCAATGCTGATCCCTGCCTCTTTTTCCGACACGGACCGTCCTCGACACTTACCCTCCTTTCTATTTATGTCGACGACTGTCTCGTGCTCTCAACAAGCGAACAAGAACTGGAAACTCTTCTTCGCGACATCGCAAAAACTTTCAAAATCAAAATCTCGCCTCTGAGTCTGTTTCTCGGCACCAAAATCCATGTTGACAAATTCCACAACGTATGGCTGAGTCAAAAACATTACGCGCTAGCCATTCTCAAGCGTTTCAACATGGAAAACTGCCGGCCAATCTCTGTTCCGGCAGATCCCTCGATTTACTCCGATGAACCGGTCTCAACTCGGCGACAGGAGCGGCCCTACAGGTGTCTTGTCGGATCTCTACAATTCTTATCTCAATGCACCCGTCCCGACTTGACATTCATTGTTTCATACCTGAGCCGCTTCCTCGACAGCTATACAGAACAACATTGGAACGCTGGGCTGAGAGTTCTCCGCTATTTGCAGGAAACTGCCGACCTCTCAATTGTGTACTCCGGAGGAGCCTACGCCCAGCTCCAAGAATCTTTCCGCATCTATACCGACGCTGACTACGCCGCCTCGAAAGACTCTCGACGCTCAGTAAGCGGTTCGGTCACTGTGTTCAACGGTGGTCCGATCTTGTGGTTCAGTCGTCAACAGAAAAGCGTTTCCTTGTCCACAACTGAAAGCGAGTTCGTCAGCGCCACCGAGGGAGCCAAAGACGCTCTCTGGCTGCTTCAAATTTTCAAGGAATTACGCCTCCAGTTGAAACCTACTATCTTTGTCGATAACCAAAGTGCTTTGAGGTTAATCAAAAACCCAGAATTTCACTCCAAGACCAAGCACATTGACACAAGGCTCAAGTTCATTCGCGAAACTTTCGAGCGTAATCAGATCTCATATTCATATATCAGCACTTTCGACCAACTCGGAGATTTGTTCACGAAACCCTTGGGCCGTCAAATTTTCTCGAGACTTGTCCACAAGCTCAATCTCCGACAATGGACTCCAAACCCATAAAAATCACCATCGCCTTCACTCTGCTGTTCCATGCATCCCTGGCAAGCCAATACTATTTCGACTATTCCGATTGCCCATGCTGGAATATTACAGCAACTCAAGACCCCTGTGTGATTCTCTACAATTTCGATCTCGGTCAATACGGCGATTTCCAAACACTCTGCGTCGATTCCGACGTCCGCTGCCTCCAAAGCGCAGGAAAATATGCCGTCTGCCTTCGACCCGATCATCCACCTGTTGGCGGAGAAATACTCTGGCCAACCTATAAACAGAGATTCCCACCTCCAACACCGAAGCCTCAACCCTTCTGCGGAACCCACCCTACCTATCCGCTCTACGCTTCCATCACCTTCAACGGAATCCTGCTTCTAACTCTCATCTGTGCTGCACTCTACAAACGACGACTTTCAACGTCAGGGGAGAGCAACCCGTTAGCTTCCCCCAACGCTTCCCCAACCTCTTCGTTAGTTACTGTCAATATTGAATAGCATCGAACAACCTTCCCATCCTCACAACTAAGATTCCTTCTACCAGGTGTGTGCATATGAAACCGGATTTTTTTCACCAAAAACACGATTTTATTGTAAAAAACACGTGAAAGATATCTGATTCGAAGTAAGCGCCATCACTAGCTATGCATGTCTTCCATCTTTCGGGTAGGTTGTGGATTCCCTGCCAGAAGAACTTTTCGTCTTTTTCGGTGAACCATCGTCCCAGCCAATTTTCGACCTCTACGTGAGACGAGAAACGCTGGTCAGCCAGAGCATGTGCCATAGATGCGAAAGCGTGGTAATCTGATGGAGCTGAGTCTGGAGAATACAGCGCGTGAGGAAGCGTTTCCCAGCCGAGTCCGCTTATGTTTTTTTTTACGTCGTGACTGTATGGGGAGAAACGTTCTCGTGAAGAAGAAGTTTCTTGTGCTGTCTCACCTCCCATTCCGGCCGCTTTCCGAGTAGAACTCTGGTTAGATCAGTGATTTGTTGTTCGTAGAGGATCGCAGTGACAGTTTCACCTGGTTTGAGCAGTTCAAAATGGATGACGCCCTTTGAATCCTAAAAAACACAGAGCATCGTCTTCGAACCGGATCAATTCAGCCGAGGAGCCGCTTCCGGTCGAGCGCCACGATTTGTTTAAAATTTTCTGCGCCTGGGGTTATCATGATAGATCCATCTTTCATCACCGGCCACGGTTCGGTGCAGGAAAGATTTCCTCTCGAACCTGTTGAGCAGTATTCCACAGATCGTTTTCCGGTTCTCCTGCTGTCTCTCGTTCAACTGACGAGGAATCCATTTACCCAACTTCTGGATCTTCCCCATGATTTTCAAACGCCGCGAAACACTTTCTCGTGTCCTCCTAGCTGATCAGCAAGCTATTGCTGCGTTTGGCTGGCATCCTCGTCCAACAGTGACTGCAGAACGTCTTCTTCGAAAGCTCTTGGGGGTCTGCCACGAGGTTTGTTCTCTGTTCCAAAATCGTCTTTCTTGAACTTCGTGAACTATTCGGAACATTGAGTGCGACTTAGAGCGTGGCCACCGTATGCTTCCTTCAGCATTTCAAGCGCCTCCGTCGCCGTTTTCTTCGAGTGGAAACAAAATATCAGGTTTGCGCGCTGATCCATGTTTTTAGGCACGAAACTCGACATGTTTATCGCGAAATTCGGAATGTTCGTCCAGAGAAACTAGAAGCTCCCCGAATTGAGATGTGGTCCCACAGTGCCCAGGAATCGAACGGTCTAGTTGGCGCCGTTAGCAGAAAGTCCTACGAACTGCAGCGCCCCCTACAAACAGAATCCGGTTTCATATGCACACACCTGGTAATAACGCAGATTACTCATGACACTCGATGCAAACTTTCCTCTTTATTAGCCACCTTATTCCTTATTATCCACTTGTTAGACATGTTACTCTGTTCGATTCATATCGTTTCACACAAATTCTCTTTTTTGACATCATATCTCAACAAACGCATCCGATCCGGCGCAAAAATCGATATCCAGATCCTCAACTCGCCCTGCAGTAACAACATCTGGATGTACCGCCTGGATGGACCGCAATTGCACACAAATCGAGCGTGCAAGCGATTGACAGATGAATCGCCGATCTATCACAACGCAACTGAAACCGCGCAGATCAATTCTTCGGCTTCTCCCACCGGGAACCCGTCTTGGTGACCATGGGACTACCGGTCTCCAATCGTCACTTTCATGCGGATCCATCGCAGGCTTTGCCTCAAAAATAATGACGCAAATGATTAAAATGATGATCACCAGGACTATCCAAAAACTCCATTTCGATACAAACTTGTACCGAAACAGGCCTTGACAGCAATCAACGCTCAACAAATCGTCGTTCACCATGGGTCCATTGTAAGGCTCTCCGTCTTCACCATTCACGAGCTGAACCAATTCATCCAGAGCCTCATCACCATTAAGCATCCGTGGCTGTGCAGCAAACTCTGCTTCCACAGTCTTCACAATGGAATCATCTGAAGGTTTGCTGCCCATTTCAACCTCCTCTTCAGGCATCCAACACTGTGCACCGGTCGTACGTCTGACGATGGCGTTTTCCTCACCAAATGCTGTGGATTGCGCTCCGGCACCTGCGGGCGGACTCAGCACTTCCACGTGTTCCTCGGTCATAATCCCCGACGACACACCTTTTTCCTCGGAACGCGCAGCTACTGACGGCGGCATTCTGGAAATCTTCTTCAACGCCTCCCTAGCGTTGTAGCGTTCCTCCCGTGAACTCCTTGCCTTCATTCCAGTGCGCCGTACCTCCTTGTCTGAATCACCAAATTTCTTGTTCCGCACTACGTTCAGGAGACATCACACCGACGAACATCAACCGCTCTGCACGTAACCAACCGACATCCGCTTACCGACGCCCACATCAACCCTCTTTGTCGTTCTCAACTTCTCCAACAGCCTCCGCGCAGGGGAGAGAAAAATCAACCGCCGAAGCGAATATGATGCGCCGAGCCTGTCATCGAAACCTGAGACAAATCTCAACTAGCTTCTTCAGCCCAGAGATCCAAGCAAAAATAATCCCGTCAGCAGATCAACGACTAGACGACAAACAACCGGATCAAGATCAGCTTCAGGAAATACCCAAAACACTGTATCGATGTATATCCTATAGGTACCCATAACTTTCTTCCATAGAGAGCTTTCACGGTCAGGGGGCGTGTTGAGACGCGACTGCCCTTCGGTGGTTCGCGTGCTCTCGGAGACCGTGAAATCTTGAGACTGTGCGGAGCCGATCCTGAGCTCATTAGCGGGAGCATCCCAGAAGGCATTCACGCTCCGCACACGACTTGAGATGCACAAGATGCAGCACTGGGATTCTAGCTAAGAGATCGAACCCCAGTGCTTACCCTGAGACAACAATCTGTAGACATAGGGTGCCATGTAGGTATAGCCATTTAGTTAGGTCCCTTCTTTCCACCGCAGTGTCTAGATCCCTTTATAAACCGCAGCATAGACATGAATAAACTACTGTCCACTATCAACGTCTTCAGTACGAGTCTTCAGATCTCTGCCTAGAGAAGAGCAAGTGCCTGTGCATGTTTCTGACTAGCTAGTGTGCGCCTGAGTTGCCAACAGCTCACAACTCAACAAGGACGATGCAGATCTAGAAAGATAAATTGAGGAGGCGGAGGCTTTCGATATGGAAGTCGAGGCTGCCATCGCGGCTGTGGGAGCGGCCGTGAGTCGTTGCAACAGTGTGGCCGCGGACAGAACAGCTGCTACGTTTTACGGCACTCCGGAGGGGACAAGACATGTACGTTTCAGGCCGCCATTTGAGTCAACTCTTAATACAGCTACGCGAACATCCCATGCTCAAGTCGATCATCCTTCCCCCGGGACAGCCAATGGCCAGGCCCCCGTTGTGACGTCATCCCGAATCCCGACTGGCGAGAGAACTTGATATTCCACCCGAAATATTCTCCGGTAATCGCCTCAAATATCGTGCGTTCCGGAGCCAGTTCCAATGCTTCGTTAAAAAACGACCCGAGAGCCCACCCATCGAGCGGAGTCTATGTCAGATGAACAACTCCCAAGATGGCGGCGGGGGCATAAAATGAAGTTCAAGCCGCAAACTTGACTTTCAAATCCAACCCGCTGTGTTCAAACCCAACCCACTTAGGACTGCCAATTGATCACATGGCTTTCAATTCGAAAATATCGTCAAAAACCGGAATTCGCTTCCACGGCCGCCATCTTTGAGTTGTTCATCTGACGCATCCCCATCGAGCGAGTCATGATTCTCCGCAAGCTTGTGACCGGCGAATCCATGGAAATGGTTCATTCTTGGAGCTAACCGACGCTAACTATGGGGTTGCGCTACAGCTTCTCGATGAGAATTATGGTCGCGTCGAAAATGAGACCGAAAGAATCCTGTCGGAGCTTCGCGACCTGCCGCGTATATCCAAACTTCAGGATCTCGTTGGCCTGCGAAAACTGGTGACTCCGATTCAGTCGAGTATCTCAACTTTGGCGGCGAATGGTATCCCTCTCGCCACGTTCGCGCCATCTCTCAAATCAGCTATGGAGGCGGCTATA
This sequence comes from Neoseiulus californicus, assembly GCA_028455905.1. Classification (NCBI taxonomy): domain Eukaryota; kingdom Metazoa; phylum Arthropoda; class Arachnida; order Mesostigmata; family Phytoseiidae; genus Neoseiulus; species Neoseiulus californicus. The sequence goes on from JAMQGS010000006.1 coordinate 14,931,106, forward strand.
CCGGCTCGCAGGAGGCAAGACTTCAAAGATGCCAGCCGCTTGGAAGAGAAGTTTCTGAAAGAGGGCGGAAATCTCCGGAGAGCCAATGATGGCTGCCCCGAATGTCAACAATGGTTCAACTGAGACACCCGCGCCATCGACTTACGTAGACAAAGCGTTGTAGGAGGTTCGAAAGTTGATCGACTTTCTCCGTGTTCGAATACGCGACTCGTAGGATAACAACCATTTCGGTGAGGTGAATCGGTCGTCTGACAACAAAGATGGTGCAGATTGACGACCCCTCCGAAGATCAACAATCAGCGACCCCGAGGTACAGTTGCTGCTACGGCTTCGCGATCAACACCGGTCGCGGAGTCGAAGTTCCGACCACGTCCGTGTCTGTTCTGCAGGACGACGGAGCACAGTTCCTCAAGATGTCCGGCCGACATTCCCATCGGGAAGCGTCGAGAGCTCCTTGCATCGCAGCGACGTTGTGACAAGTGCTTCAGAAACCTTCACGGTAGCCCAACAGAATGTCGCGGGCCCCGCTCTCCATGTTTCAAGTGTCAATCACCGCAGCACTACACATCGATGCATCAGAAGATCGCGTCTGCTAGCAGCGGACGAAGGAACACGCTCTATGCGAGATCGCCAAACATTTCTACGGATGGATGCATTCGGGCGATCGAAAGAGCGCTGGCGGCCATTTTTAAATGTCCTCTCAGGGTACTGTACGACTACCAGCGCGGTGTTCAGCGGGGTGGGGGGTTGGGAAGGTTAGGTTAGGTTAGGGGCGAGCGAGCGGAGCGAGCGAGCAGCCCCGGAAGCCAGCGTCCATTTAAAAATGGACGCCAACCACCCTTCCTCCGACCGCCCGAATGCATCCATCCGTAGAAATGTTTGGCGATCTCGCATAGACCCGAAGGAACACGCGTTCCTTGGAGCTCGCGGGAAAAGCGTTTTTTTTTGCGGCAAAAAACCGGAGGAGAGTCAGTGAAGTGCACCGGAATCTCGGATTGAGTGGGTGAAGAGACACCGGAAGTGCGGGCACGAAGTGTTTGGTGATTCCAGTGAAAAGTGACAGTTTCCAGCACACGCATGGATGGGGCCGGCGCGCCTAAGCCTAACGAGGGCAATCAGGGCAATCCGACGGCAACAGCACTGGCCGCTGCACCGCCGTTGTGTGAAAAATGTCATGGAGATGCAGTAAACTCCTTCATCGCTGGGGACTGCTGTGCCTTCAACTCGGCCGGCAAATTAGTTGGAGGACTGATGCGCCGAGTTAACTCCTTGGAATTGGAAGCGGCGAGTTTACGCATGGCTGCGTCATCTCTCGAATCCGCCAAAGAGGTGGGACAGAAGAAAGCGGAGACTTTGGAGGAAAAACTCAAGAAGGCGACTGAGCACAGAAGCCAACTGGAGGTGGAACTCAAAGAAAATGACTCCAAGATAAAGCGTCTGGAAAAAGAGCTAGCCGCCTTGAAATGGCAATCCCAGTCATGGGAGCAAATGACTATCGACCAGACTGCAGAACCCCAGGTCCGGCCGAAACCCTTCCAAACGTCGATGATCGCCGTCGGCGACAAGACACTAGCCCCCTGAGGGACGACGTCCACTTATGGGAGGAGCTAGGGGGTATTGGTGCTTTTGGAATGTGGTCCGCGTACCAGGATTCCATCACTGACTGCTGTGACCGAGTAAGGCGATACCTTAACGAAGAAAAGGACGAGCAAGTCCACGTACTAGTGATGTCCGGAGCTAAAGATGTTAGGGACGGCGTCCCGCATGGGCTCAGTGGACAGAACATCGCCAAAGCGATAGCGACGGCACTAACAGCACTGAAACGACACTCCGACAGGGTGCTCGGTATCCAGCTGTGCGCGATGGTGGAACATCCTGAGTGCCAGAAGGTGATGAACGATTTATGAGGATAAATAAATACCAATACCAGAGCGCCACAACAACTGCTAGTGCAGTGGTCCAGGAAGTAGTCAGCGTCGCGGACACTGTTGACGACGCCTTGCTCTGGACATCATCCACCTATGTCGTGAACGGAGGACTGAAGATCCCCATTCGTGTGTTCTTCGACACAGGAAGTACAATCACGGTAAAGGCGCATTCACACATGTTCATCTTGGAGGATCATCCTGGATGAAAGCGGCCGTTCATCGCGGAGGAATCATTGGAGCCGCGTTCACGGCAATGGAGCTCTGCTGCATAACTGTATCTATCTTAGCGTTCGCTTAGGGATGGTCACATTGTTCAGACATTGGACGCAGGAAGCAACACCTCAGTTATCATATTGCAGGCGATGAGATACCGTCGGCGACCGTGACTCGGGATCTTGGTGTCTGGAAGTCCGCTAAGCTCGACTTCGCTGAACACACTATCCGCTCGGCAAAATCTGCTGGCATCCTTGTGAATTCAATTTTTCGTTGTTTTACCTCTCAGGACGCCTCGTTGTACATACGTCTGTACAGTACCATGGTTATCCCCAGACTGCTCTACGCGTCCTCCGTCTGGGCCCCGCACCAATCCAAATACCTTGACCTCTTGGAAGGGATACAGAAGCGTTTTTTGAAACGAATCACTCGACGATGTAATCTAGTCCAACAACCTTCACTTCCGACGGTTAAATCACTAATTGACGCGTTCGATGTCTGCACCCTGAAATGTCTCAGGCGTGCAAATATAACCAACGATCTCTTCGTTGTTAAACCTAATAATCTCAGGAGTCAGTTAAGCGTAACTACTACAGATATTGCGCGGACTGACGTGATTCGTAATGTGTTTGCGTGGCGGATGTGCCGCCGCTACCATGAGGGGAATATCCCCTCATAGTTATTCGGTTGCTGATATTGTATATGCACCATCTTCACCTTTTATGTGCAATAAAAGAGAGTTTCATTCAAAAAACACCTTGCCGCGCTTTGCAAACATTCTCGATAGATCCCACCGCACTGAATGAAAAATTAATCCAGAAACAGTCGCCGAAAAGCCGATTTTCGAGAATATTTTCATCTTTCGGGATCCGAAAAATCTCAATTAAGCGGAGTGAAAACCCGACTGACCGGAGCGTTTTCTATTGAAATATTCAGGAATCCCGCTTTTGGCCCTAATAAGCGGTCGCCCCGATTATCCGGAGCCCCAATTAAGCGGAGTCGACTGTACTTCCATCCCGCCGTGTGAGTTTTTGTACCATTTAGCAGCCAATATTCGAAATATTCCTCGATTTTCTGCTTGAACGGCTTGTTCCAAGAAACATCCGGAGCTTGAAGATATTTCGTGCACCCTCCAGGCACCACGGCTGTGTCGATGCGAAGCTTCTTGAGGTGGTGTTTGGTATGCTTCGAAATGTGAGCTCTGAACGAGTCCCAAACCAACAATCGGTTTGAGAACGAGAATGAGCCGAAAACCTTGTCCAGGGACTCGATGGTCAAGTCTTCATTCATCCAAGTCGAGCCGCACCACTTCAGAATGAGTTTGCCCTTGAATCCTCACTCGATTCCTGGTATTGCACGTTTTCGCGGCAACAAAGCGAAGGGTGGGCATTTTGTTCCATCGGCCCGAGCACATAGCATCACCGTTATCCTAGGTTTCTCATGGCCGGTTGAACGAGCAGCGACTTCCTTTGATCATTTGTGCGTTACACATGTGCGCTCGATCGGCTCGATCCACACAACCGTCTCATCCGCTGCGTGAATCTTACTGAGCGCATATTTCACCTCCAATCGCTTTTGCCGAATATAAGTCACGAAGTTTACTAATGCTGATTGAAGCTCCTGTAGATGCTTCTGGCACTGTGTCGTTGTTCGTCGCAGTGAGAAACCGTTTTCCTCTAGAAAAAATGATAGCCATCCAGATTTTGCTCTGAAATCACCTTGCTGCAACCTGCAACACGCCCTTCGCGACAAGGTCCGCGGCGAGCATCTGAGCTTCGTGCTCGATAAGTTTTCGGGAAACCCGTTCTCGTTTTTCTCGGCAATCTGAGATCCATTTCAACTCAGCGCTGTTGAGAACATCGCTGATGGGTTTCCGACCCCCTCCGAGCAAACGTGAGCGTTTCGCTGCACGAACTTTAGCGCCCTCCGTAGTCGGCAAAACCCGTCACCATCCAACCCGCTTGCCTGGCAGGTCAGATGCCAGAATTTCGCCGTCGCCGGCATGTCTGTAAAGAAAACAAGGGACCGTTGATGGTGCGGCGACGACGAGCGCGCGTGAGAGAAGCCCGATTCAGGTAAGCCAAGTCGATCCGTGTGGACAGGTTTGGGCGTACTTACCGCGTTTCTGCGAGACCATCTTTATCTATTTCGTTTCGACGGGCTGTCAGTTTGAGAATCGTACCTGCAACGGCAACCGGTGGGCTGTGAGTGATATGCGGGCAATAAAGTAAGCAGTAAGCAGAGAGCGACCAAGCGAAAAGTGTGTGAGTTCATTAGCAAGAGAAAAGGTCTTGCCCTGGCAGGGTGCCCCGGGCGTCAGTGGTTTTACCTTGGGCTCCATGACAAAGAACAATGCCGGTGCTGTGTGCGGCGACTCTTATTGCCTCTCGGGGCGAGGGTTTTCGGAGAGGCCGGCCGTGCGTCGAGCGCGCTCATTGGGCTCTTCCCGCCACGGTGTGGCGTTGACGTCTGTCGCGCAGCGTCCCCGCTGCGTGGCAATGCCCCGGCAGAGTGCCCCGGTAGCATGCCTTGGCAGGGTACCCCGGCCGAGGGCCCCACGGCACGGCCGCGACGGCCTAGCTCGACGGCAGAATTGCGACGGTCTAGCTCGACGGCAGTGCCCCGACAGTATTGCCCCGATGGGAGTCCCACAGTTCCCGGGTCACTGCCTTAGGTGGGCACTGCCGCGCGTGCATCAGCCACCACCGAGCTGTTCACTTCTCGTTGCGAGCGACACTGTGCGGCGCGACGCTTCTCTGGGATCCCTATAAGCTCGCGGGAGAGGGCCGCGGCGGAGGCGGCGCCGCACAGTGGGCCGGCGACGGGGGTCTACGTCAAGTGGTAAAGTTGTGGTAGTATCGAGGCCGAGATTCTAGAGGGAGAGGAGGTTCACGAACGGAGGCGCTCTGCGATCTCACCTGCTACGGGGATTCAGTGACTCAGCTTCGAGCGTTTTTAACCTAACCTAACCTTTCCTACTCGATGCGTTCGCTTCGACGTCACGCTACAGCGGCGTGCAAGAGCAGAACAGCCCTCTCGAACCTCCTCGTCCTCGAATTCGTCTGCCACGCGCCATTTTGAATCGGTCCGGGCCAGTAGCGCCCAGAATGTTTACACGATGAACGCATTTTTCGAAGGGATCCCCATAGGTGACTATGGAGATCTCCGATGATCCCGTCGAAAAATCATCATCATCATGTAAACATTCTGGGCGCTACTGGCCTAGACCCTTTTGAATCCTACCACTTGGCGCTAACCCGGCGACGGCCAAAAATAGTTCCCTCTCCCACAGCGCGCCGCCGCGCCGTCTAGCTGTGAGAGCGCTTGGACGATCCCACGGGGGTGATTCCTTTCTGGTCACCGAGCGATGAACGAGTGCATCTTTCGATACATTCCACGACGGACCTTACGTCTGAAAGTCTACGGTCTCCGACCGAAACGGCCCCGGTTTTTTTTCTGATTCGGACTCACTGACTAACATTGTCTCCTCTTATATATGTATATAGATATGACTTTCCACTACGTACGAACAATTTCAGTTGCTCTGCATGCACGGTCCTATTTTTCCCATCTACCTCAATCACGTATTTTGGATCTTTCTGTTCACAAATTCGATATGGGCCTACATACATTGGGGACAACTTCGATGTGCGTCTATGATTCTTCAACATAATCAGTAAGGCTGAGAAGTTATGGCATTTTGCCATAAATGTGTTTGCCTTTTTTGGGCAGTTTTGCCTATTTCGACTTTTTAGTGCAATAAAAATGCCTTTTCCGGGAATGCTTGACGAAAATTTCAGGTAATCAGCGGTCGAGACCCAGGAAACTCCACACCCGACAGGCGCATCGACGTGTTTTGACGATCAGGAGCGCGAAATTCGACGTCGAACGGAGCTTCTCACGTTATGAAAAACTTTTAACAGACAACAGGCTCCCTTCGACCAACGAGAATATCAAATTTCATATCATCCGATTAAGTCATGCGCTTGCCGACCTTCACACCGATTAAAATAAACGAACAAGTTCGTGCCTTTGTTGCCTATGCTACCTATTTTTACTGCTTTTTTCCAGGTTTTTGACTGCTTTTTTGCCTGCCTATTTCCCTATTTTTTAATGCCATAACTTCTCAGCCTTAATAATCAGATCTCCTTCTTGGGATTCGGATCCTTCGTTATCGTACGTTCGTGAGTCCTCGCCCGCTTCGATTCGGTCCAAGGCAATTTGCCTCCACTCTTCGGCGTCTTCGAAACTCCATAGGTAAGCGTCAGTCGCTTGTGCAACAAACTCAATCGTGCAATATTCCTTCTGAGGAACATTTGCATACTGGCAAGTCTCGTTGTTGCGAAGCAGAATCTATAATGCATTCGTAAACTCTCACTTGATTTACTGCATAGGCTACTGGCCGATGACATCAAAAACAAATCTCAAAAAAATCTTCCGACTGCAAAAACGAGCCGTACGTCTCGAAACAAGGAGGTCTGGCCGAAGCCATGTTGCATCTGGCATCATCACCTGAGATATGGATTGCTGGCATACTATTCTGCGTACGACACTCCGCTGAACGAAGTCGTCAAAATACAAAACTGTGTCGTGAGGCGAATCATGCGGGCCGAACCGATAAGGTCTGCTGGCAAACTTTACAAAGCTGCGGGAATCAGCCCGTTGGGAGATCTTTTCCTGCAATCATTGCTGGTAGAATGTATCATCAGGAAACGAGCTGAAACTCAGGAAGTTCTGGATGCTCCAGAATACGAGCGTGAACGTCGCAGAGGACTCCCAGTCGTCCGCCCGTCTCGAAATCGTCTAGTTGGGTCAGATAGATTTTACCTTGACAGATACATAAGATTCTACGGTAAGAACAGTGATGGCATCACAAACATTTCGGCAATCGATAAGACTCCCAAAATGAAGAAGAAGATGAAGGAGTATGTAATGTCGTAAACAAGCTTAACAGTAGGATTTGAATCTAGTTTCTGAAAGCTGTATACTTAGAAGTCAGTATTTTCTCCCTCCCTTCTCCACAGTGGCGTGCCCAGGATTTTCTCTTGGGGGGGGCCAAACCCGGAATCGACACCTGAACGGCTGTTGGTTTTCTCTACAGTATCTGATCAGATTGAACTTCGCTTTCTTATAATATTTTATCATATATCTTATTCAATCATATCAGTTCAGTTCAGTTTGATTTTATTCAGGTTTAAGACCGGAGTCTCATCAACCCATTATTTGATTTGATGATTATTATTAACATTTCACAATTTTTGTTCGTTAAGGAGCAGTTTGTTTAGTTCCTTTCCAAAAGACTTCCTGTTTCGCATTTTCTTCAACGAATCCGGCAGCGCGTTCCAGACAGATGGCAGCCGGCAGAAGAGACTGTGGTTGATAACTGTGTGCTTACTACTTGGGACCCTGTAGTTTCCACATGCTCTACCCGTGGTAATGGGCTGGTTGGTGAAAGCGAGTATAGTATCATAATTTATAGGATCGAGCGCAGGAAACCTTCATCTGACAAGGTCGTCGCAAGCAGACCCCCATGACGTCGTTTACCTTCTCCGTTAAATTGGAAGTCGCGAACGACCTCCAATATTCCTTAAAGACGAGCCGAATTCGAGTTCAGTCATTCACCAGGGGAGCATCGTGCTGGGATTTTGGAGGGGGCCAGTGCCCCGTCGGCCCCCCCCCTGGGCACGCCTATGCTTCTCCAACAAGGGTACGTTGTGTTCTGTGTTAATCCACGAACTGGGCCTCGCCCTGGTGGATCAGTGAGATCTAAGCTACGTAATGAACAACACCCGTTTTTAAAAAAAAAAATCTCGGCATCCTTCCTCTGCCAACAGCAATCACGTACAATTTATGTAGATTCATCCATGATCAAATGATGAGACGAGGCACTGTGATACTAAATCCTCAAGTTATGGGAACCTACAAAGCGATTCGGCCCCAATACCCCCATGTACTCGAAGATCATCTGCATTGAACCCAGAAAAACCAGAATTGGTCGAAATTCCCTCTATGTAAGAGCTGCTAAAGTGTAGAATAGTTTACCGGTCGAAATTCGAGTGATTGAATCCCCAGTACTGTTTAGAAAGAAACTACTCAACCTACTTAAAACAAATACCAATGCACGACTAAATTACTCCTAATCTCCTTGAGTAAATACTCGTTGGGTGGTAATTGGCGCAGGTCACCGCAAAACACAACGTCGAGACCGCCGGACCAAATGTCATGTTGATGTGTGATCACTAGGGCCCGCAACTATATGCAAACGCATATTGCATATGCAGAATATGCAGTTGCATATGCAGAATATGCAGTTGCATATGCAGAATATGCAGTTGCATACGTGATATGCAGTTGCATACGTGATATGCAGTTGCATACGTGATATGCAGTTGCATACGTGATATGCAGTTGCATACGTGATATGCAGTTGCATACGTGATATGCAGTTGCATACGTAATATGCAGTTGCATACGTAATATGCACTTGCATACGTAATATGCAGATGCATATGCAAGTGCATACGTAATATGCATATTCATATGCAACTGCATATTTCTAGGAATTCTCTGCATATTCCCCGCATATTCTGCATATTCCGCGCATATTCCGCATATTTCGCGCATATTCTGCATATTTCGCGCATATTTCGCGCATATTCTGCATATTCCGCGCATATTCTGCATATTCCGCGCATATCGAGTGCATATAGCGTGCATATTTCCGTGCATATCGCTTGCATATGCTCGTGCATATAGTTGCGGGCCCTAGTGATCACTTTGAGCCTTTCGTCGATTGAGTGGAATAGCCCAGCACCTATCATAATAAACATATTGAAGCTTTAGAAAAAGTCCAGAGATACTTTCTACGTCGCCTGCGTATGAGATGTGGGACTAATAGAGATTGCGCCCTACCTATGATTCGTGAACTCATGGACATCCGCGACGATAAGATGTTCAAGCTTCTGTTTCTCCAAGGCGAGATCAGACATTTTGTCACAATATCCACTAGCAAACTAAGGAAGAAGGTCTCGATTGCGGCGAAAGCCATTCCCAGAGTGGATTATGTACTTAATGCCTATGCCTGGCGTATGGCCAGAAGATATTTTCGTTGTGGTTTTCCCAAATACCTCCTGCATACCCCCCTTTGAATAAAGCGATTATTGATTGATTGATCATGCTGATTTCGTCAACGACCAGCATTCGGACATTCGCGAAAGCATTTCTGTACGCTTGCAACAGTTCACACGACAAAGCCTGGCGCCGCTGCAGGGTTGAAATATGGAAAGCTGTATGCACTGTTGTCCCTTCAATAGCAACTGCAGCCTTTCCTGTTGAAGCTGTTGCGACGTGGGCGTTGTCCAGGGAGTCGGGAGACCGAGCAAAACGATTATATGTTTCCATCAACAATTTCAACGTGAAAGTCTTCCCACAACCGGAGGGACCAGTTAGAAACACTTGCACGGGTGGCAAAGATGAATCCAATATTTTTGCGATGCAATGTTTGATTAGAGCTCGCTGTTCAAAGTTGGTCTGACGCATTTGTTGACAATAATTCCCAGGAGAAAGAACGCCAGTACATCTTTTCACAACAGCTCTCAGGGAATGAGGCACGGGAACGTTCTCGAAATCTTGATTGTGCGGTTGTTGTAGGTCTGAATCGTCATATGAGAAACCTTCTGCAGCCGGCTCTTGAGCAGTGTCGTCCCCCGTCATTTGTTGCCACAGATGGGAATTTTCCGCAATCGTTCGCTCGAAATCCATGTATCGATCATATTTTTGTTTTCGTCGCATAATTTCGGCTTCATCCTCATCGAAGATCGTTGGGAATTTATCATGGTCCAGGAGATCTAGTGTCTCGTCGCGGAAGTTCCAAAACAGTAACACGAGACTTCGTTTGTAGTTGACAGTATCCGTATGGGTAATGGTAATGGTTTTATTATCCTCATAATACGTGACTCTTTCGCTTCAGAGGTGAGCTTCGCTCATCAGATATTACAGCTTTCTTTCTCCCAGTTCTCCAGGATCCTCTTGGTTTGGTCGATTAGATTGGAAGGTTGGCCTTCGGTGAATCCTAGCCGAAGGTGTAGTTCTTCCTCCTCGAAGTATTTTTCATTGCACTCGAAGATTATGTGACTCAGTGTCTCGGGTACCATCCCGCACCTGATACACGTGTCGTCTCGAGTTTCAGTCGAGTCGTCTCTCCTTCCCCTTGTATTGAGCATACCAGCTCTGCATAGGGCGAGTAATGCGGAGCCACGGCTGTTGTCGTAGATATGTCCTCTCATTCCACGTTCTGTCGTGTGTTTCCGGTAGAGAGGCAGGCTAGATTTGGAGTTCATCGCTTCTCTCCATTTCTTGGTTTCTATCTCCTTTATCTTCTTCTTGACAGTAGAGTAGAAACTGCCCATTAACGGTCTGCCATCCTCCGAGAATTTCATCTGGACTTCCTGCAGGTGGAACTCCCGGTTTATGTGTTCAACTTCCGTGATGGCCTTTGTCTTGACTCCTAGGAGGTCCGCCATGAGCATCAAGGCTTTTGGCCATCTGTGCTCAGGCATGGACCTGACTCTGGCGAAGTAACGGGCCTTACTTTGAGCTTCCCTCGCTCTGAAGGAGGACCATCCCAGTTCCCCGCTAACGAACTCGTTAGCGACCATTGTGGCGGAGATACCAAGAGCATATCTTCCAGCCGCATTTTGGGATGTCGTTGATTTCTTCTGTAGAGTTTTGGGCATCACTGTAACCGCATTAGCATACGTAAGAGCTGGAACAGCCACTGATTTCCACATCAGTCTCGAGATCTCAAATCTGTTGAAACCCCAAAGCGTTTGTGCATGCATCTGGTTCAAAACTCTTCCGGCTTTCTCTTTCAAGATTTTTTCCTGGCAATCCAGATAATTGAGTGAGTCGGAAAACGTGATTTCCAAGTATTTGTAAGTTCGGCAGACAGGAATCTTCTTCCCTTGAATCTCCAGTTCCCTTGTGTCCCCCACAGTCGGTCTGGAGAACACCACTATGGCGCTTTTCGAAGGGTTGAAGTTTAGATCCATTTCGTTTCCAAATTCGGTCGTGATGGCCAATAGCTTCTCTGTCTCCTCATAATCCTGTCCGATAAGGATAAGGTCGTCGGCAAAAGGCATTCCCGGAATCTTAAAGAATTTTCTCTCCTTAACGTTTCAGAAATTGCCTTTCGTCCTGACCCGAAACCGCATTTGCTTTCTTGCAACTTTGGTTCAAGATTATTAATATAGAGCGTAAATAGGGTTGAACTTAAAGGACAGCCCTGTCTGAGGCCTTCCGATGTCTCCACCCAATCGGAGCTGTCTTCTCCGTGATACAGTTTGCATCTGTTTCTGGAGTACCAACGTTGGAGAAGATCGACCCATGAGTAGTCCATTCCCAAGTCTCTCAGGGTCTTCCATAGCTTCTCTCTACAAATCCGGTCTTAGGCTGCTGTAAAGTCCAAGAAGGCACATATCATGCCTGTGTTTTGGGCTCGCGACAGCTCTATGGCACTGGTGAGGATAAAGATGTTATCCTCTCCTCGCCTGTCCCTTCTGAATCCGGATTGCATTTCGCCCATGACGTTATTGTCTTCGATCCAACTCATGATCTTGTTTCCCAAAATCTTGGTGAATAGCCGGTACAGTACGGGGGAAACTGTAATCGGTCGATACGTGAGTAGGTTCCCTCTGACCGAGTTCTGCTTCTCGATCATAGTTACTCTCCCGTCTCTCCAGTCGGCCGATACGTCTTCAGTTCCATTTAAAATTCTGTTCAACAGGTCTGTGATCTGTCGTCGGCCGATGGCACCGAGATCTTCAATCACTCCGGCCGATATCTTGTCTAGACCCATGGCGGATGATTTGGAAGTGGTGGCGATCGCTGTGTCAACATCCTCGTCACTGATGATGATTCCGTTCACTCTGAGCCTTTCCAGATTTTCTCCCTCGGGTTTCCGCCCTCCGAAGATTTTCTGGGCAACGCTCGTGAGATGGCTCTCAATCTGGGTTGGTGGTATCTCCACCCCCGTTTCAGACTTGAGTTTCCTCACGATTTGTTTATTCCCTCTCCTGAGACGGTTTACGATCCGCCAGAATCGGCGACTCTTCTCTTGGCGTGGAGCGTTGAGCACGAACGAGAGCGTTTTTCTTTCCTTTTCTTTCTGTGCTCGCTCCACCGCCTCTGACTCTCTGTTGCTGCTTACGGTAGGCCCGTAGAGCTTCCTCCTCTCCCGAGCCAGTCTTTCTGGCGGCTCTATAGGATCGGTTGGCTTCTCTCCGGAGCATGGTCTCCCTCTCGATCTCTTCCGAGTGTAGGATGAGCCGGTTTCTGGGTTTTAGCCTCAAAGTTGCCAGTTCTGTCGCCACTTCGATATCGACTTTGAATTCAGCAGAGGAGAGATTCCCAGCCTTCATTCGCCCGAGTATGCGCCTTTCTGCAAGAGGCGGCTTTCGGGGAATTCAGGATGACAATTTTCTCTCAGGGTAGTCGATTCATCTCACAATCAAGGTCTAACCTGCCTATGATTATGTTGTGATCTGACATCGTAGTTTTTTGGCGCTCGTCATCGATTGTAATTCCCTCGATCGCCTCTATGGCTCTCGAATGGCGAGAATGTAATCGATCACTGCGTCTTTGCGGGTAATTTTCCCTTGACACTTCTCAGAGCCATTGAGAATCACCATCTCGTTGTCTCTGGCGATGTCGTCTAGGAGAACTCCTCGTCGGTTCGTTTTTCCATTGAGCCTTGGGAGATGCCCGTTCGTATCCCCTGCCATCAGTATGCAATCGGTTTTCTCACTTCTCGCTCTGATGGTTCTGGAGATTCCAGCATATAAGGTTCGGTTACTCGCCTCGTCTGTGTGCGCTACATACACACAGATAAGGATCCATCGTCTGCTTCTGTCCTTAATTGCTATCGCAACCCAGTCGGTCTCCCTTTCCGTCCATTTTCTTCCAGGAAGGACGATCTGAGTATGCCGACTCCACCGCTTGGATTGGGCTTACCGGGTACGCTCCGGTTACTCCCAAGCCATTCGTAGCCCTGAATGGGGGGCGGTGTTTGCATATTGATAAGTCTTGTCTCCTGGACGAACAGAATTCCTACGTCCAGTCCCTTTAGAATTTCTAGCTCGAGCTAGGCCCATTTTGACAATTTAGAACAACCATTCAAGTTCAAAGTAGCAAAATTTATTAGTCCACCTATCGGATTTCTCTCCTCTTCGGCAGTACTAGGGGGTGCTCGAGTAGAGACTCTCCCCGACGTGTTCTCCTTGACTCGTAGTCCTACCTTTCTCGGTACCTCCTCGAGTCCAGAGAGCGCATCGGGTTTGGATCGCTAGGAGCGCTGCTTGGAAGTAGAATGTTTGGAGCCCTTCGGGTCAGGTCGCTTGCTCGCTCCCTGGTTCCCATTGGGTTCCTTCTTCGGGGCCTCCGTCCCACTTTCCTGGTGTTTCGGAGGCACCTTTTCCTTCCTCGCTGCGTCCATTTTGAGCTTTCTGCGTTCGTTCGTCAGCCGGCGTTTTTCCCGAAGTCTCATGGCTTTCGCCGCGTCCCTTGTCTCTTCCAAAGCCTCATTTCGGTGTTGCTCCTCCGTATGCTGAGCTGCCTTTTCTCTGATCGCTCTGGCTCTTTTCTCGAGGAGTTCCAGCCTCGATTTCTTGTTCCGCTCGATTTTCTTGAGCGTCTCGGGGTCTAGATTCAGTTTGTCCAGCAGGTACCCTTTCAGCAGGCTCTTGATGACCTCATAGCCCGCAGCCGTGTACGTTGCCCGTTGTTGATTCTCCGCCCAGGTTTCCACGTCCAGGTACCGGCAGTCGGCTGACACCAACGTGTGGTTTAGAACCGAAACCAATCCCCTGCAAACTTCAATACTGCCTCTTAGTACGTTATTTACACGGGCGTTGTTAGGACAATTGAAGAGCCGAGAACCAAAACGTCACATCTCCATTTTTAGCGTTTCGAGAAAAACGCGAAAAACTCTCGTGGCTTCCATACGTTTCCTATGCGGACCTCATTTTCAAACCCTAACCAGAATAGGAAAAAGGGTCTCCTGACAAAATCCGTGAACGTGGATAGGTAGCCTCCTTTCATGGCTACAAGAATCTTCAGGAAACTCGATTTTGGAAAAAATGGAGATGTGACGTTTTGGTTCTCGGCTCTTCAATTGGGATGTTCGATCAGTGAACACATAGAGATACTCTTGACTCGAGGATGTGCTTTAAGTTTTGTCATCGGTTCTAAAATGTTCCTAGCGATACCCATCTGATCTAGGCCCATCGTGACGCCTTTCTCGACGTCCTTTGTGCCGGCCATGACGAGGACGTGAACTTCTCCTTCCGTTTCGTCCTCCAGGTATCGCTGCACCCGTTCGCACTAGTCGGCCACGGTCTCCAGACCTCTCGTGCTCCAAAGCCCGAAGGCTCCTGTGCCTCCGAGTTTCTCCCACAGTCGGGCTTCGTCCCTCAGTGGTTTCATCGTATAGTCGCCGACCGCGACAATACTGACTGGAAACGGTTTTTCCCGGGTGGGAACTTCCGTTTGCGTCACTCCATCGGTCTGTCTGCCTTCTCAGCTTTCAAACATTCCAGTTCGACTCGCAGCTTTCCTCGAGCACTGGGTATACGTTTTCCACCAAATCACTGCCCTTTTCCGTGAGAAATTCGTATTTTTTTCTCGTCTCGCACGGAACACGTGTTGTTGTTCCATGCGGTAGCAGACGATTTTCCGATTTTTCGATTTTCATCCGAGTCGTTTCGAAATCGCCGATCAACTCATGGGCGTCTGGCACCCGCAAGGGTAGATATTCCACAATGCTTGTTTGTGATGAGTCCAGCGACATTCGTGTGGTGGCATTCGATTCAGCCGCTGATAAGTTTAATCCGCTATTCAGCGAAGAATTTTGTTAAGAATACTGTCTTACGGTTCGCACGTTATTACTGTATTCACCAGACCCTGACTATGCGGAACAATTAGACTTTCGCTTTCAGTGTTTGTAATCAGCATTCAGTGAAAACAGACCATGGTCACGGGTTTAAGTTAAGCAGTGAATTATCTTGATTACAGTGTTGTGAGGTCAGCTGCGATTGCCCCATACTATTGTTAGTGTTTCCAAGACAGGGGGAGCTGACCTTCAATAATCTATAAAAGCACAAGTACCATACAATAAATTCTTTCAGTCCACGTTTACTCTTCACCGACTTCGCCTCGTTACTCGTTTCCAGCTTCCCAGCTCAACAGTGCCAGCAAGTGTTCATCACCGCCGGTGCGGCTTCATCGAACTCCATCGCTCAGAGACCGTCTGAGCAAAGTGTGAAATTGACTTTGAGGCCCTCGTTTCCCTACAGATTTTGCTATGAATTATCAGTGTTTCACGTTCAGCCGAATAAGGGAGACCCATCGCCTCTAGAAATTAGTTTGACCTCGACATCTCACGTTCAGAAGAGATCAGACACGAGAATCGGAATGGCATCACCAAAATTCGAAACGCTGCATACCATTGCTTCGAAGAAAATCGATCAATTGGTCAGCGTCTGTGCTATCGTCGCCCACGCTGGTGGAATTCAAGTCGGCATCAGGGCTCAGACCGGAACAAGCTTCGAGAAGAGAGAACTGATCCTGATCGATTCATCATCCATCCCGTTCTCCCTCGTTTTCTGGAACCAAGACGTCGAGAGAGTCAAAGAACAGGAAACTTGCATCGTTTCTGTCACCCGCGTGCGAAGACAAGAGTTTGACCACAAACCGAATCTCGTTTTTGGCCCCGAGTCAACGGTTGAAGTCAACGCGAAGAGCGAACTCGCGGATCAACGGTTGACCTGGTGGTCAGTAAACCGTGATGAAGTAGTCATGACCATAAGAAGTTCAGAAAGCATCGGTGTTCCACACCTCACATTCAAAGAAGCTCTGCGAAAACTGGACCAGCAAAGAAATGAACCTAAGAAGACACCGATAAAATTTTTGAATACTGCCACGATTATGTACATCGATCCCACGAGCATCGACTTCAAGGCTTGCACGTCCGTTGGCTGCTCTAAGAAAGTGGATTTGTCTGTTGAAGGCACGTGGTATTGTTCAAAATGCCAAAAATCTAGTTCAAACTTCTCGTTAAAATATGCCGGATCGGTATCGTTGGAGGACGGAGTCACGGAACTGCACCCCTTTCGACAGTGTACAGGTGTCGCTCAGGGCGACAATTCAAGTCCTCTGTTATTTGCGGTCTTGTTGAGCGATCTGCCGGAGATCATCAGACGTCAGCATGATCTTGTCCACACGATCTGTTATGCAGACGACCTTGTCCTCTTTTCGTCATCACGCATATACCTGAAACGTGCGCTGCGAACCCTCGAGAGTTTTTCAACGGACAACGGACTGATAGTCAACTTGGAAAAGACGAAGTTCCTCAAGTTTGGATCTGGTGGACCGACTCCGGCCGCGGACGTCTTCCACCTTTCCGGTGTGAGCATCGAGAAGGTGTCCCGATTCGAGTACCTTGGCATTTCCCTGAGCGGGAGAGGGCTCGCGATCACTGCTCACTTGAATCAGCGAGTCGCGAAAGCAATTCGCGAAAGCATTCTGTTCTGTGCCGACCCCGCAGAAGCTGTCGATGGACACGGCCCTGGCGCTGTTTGATCTAAAGATAGTGCCGGTTGCGTCTTATGGGATCGAACTCATATGGACTCAGCTGCGATCGCAGCATTTCGAGTGCCTGGACAGGCTAAAGGCCGCGTTCCTTAAGTTGACCCTCGGGCTTCACCGCTCGACAAGAAACAGGCTGACCTACTGGCTAGCGGACACTCCGCTGCTGACAGAGGAACTGAGGGTGCGGTTCTGGTTGACAATGACACCGGCCTTTGTGGAATATCGGGAATCCTGGCTGAACAAACTGTTCGACGTTGATCCGGGATTCCTCTCAGCGCCAGCGATGCACGACACTGGCTGGAGAGGCCCGGAGCAAAGAACCCGTCATCGACAAACAAGAGCAGCGGTCCACGGTTTTCATTACGACATTTGCGAGCGAAAATACAGCCACGAACCCAACGAACTTTGTACCTGTACCCTCTGTTGGGAAAATTGTAGATTGTATCACTTGTTCACTTGTGAAAGAGCCTCAGAATTTGAATGGAAAATTTGAAAGACTGATCTGTACATATGTGACGGAGCGCCGATGAAGGCAACAGAAATTACACTAGAAATGGTAATAAATGCTTGAAACAGTTAAAATACGCCGTGAAACTCAGGGTTTGCGATGTGACAGAAGAAACCTTCGTGACAGCGTTCTCTCAGGTTGGTAGAGCCGAAAAAAAATGCATCACTTCGAAATTTTAAGGCAGCAGAAACTCTCTTCGGACTGAAGGCAGACGAGCTAGCGAATCAAGCAGAAAAAGGTGTCTTAAATCTCAACGATTTCCTGGAGTCCTTCGCCACTACGAAAATAGATTGCAAATTCAGAGCTCGACTCGATGATTCCTTGGTATGGGAGCTACATACGAATGTCTCAGATTTGAATCTTGAAAATCATATGTGTTGCTTCGGAACATTTCGTAGACGTGAGACTGTGTTGATTTGATAACGTCATCATTCCACAGGACGATATGCGAGAAAAACTTCATCATCTCCAGCTTAGGAATCAGAGAAACTTGATCCCTAGTGTGCCTTCATGTGAAGTTACGGAAATTGAGGAAGCCGAAGCTTTCATACCTGGATTATTTATTTTGGGCTTTTGCTTCAGCTTTTCTCACATCAGGAGAATAATAAAATGCCCCATCATTGCGAGTCTAACAAGTTGCCCGAATAATTCGTTTTTGATCTCGAAAATTATGTCACAAATTCGAATTTTACCTACTCATTTGGAATTCAGATTCTTCTTATGAATTCTATAATTTCTATGGTTATTTGGATACGAGAATGAATTAAGATTGAGGGAGTGGTCTTACAAGGGAGGTACCAGAACTGTTAAGAACCGATTTGGTCGAGCGAGAGCGGATCTTGTTGGTCCCACCGAGGGATGAAAAACGGCGGGTGAGCTCCGTCCTGGTGGGCCCCTGTTTCCGAGTAATGGCACCCTCGAAAATCGGGGTGTTTGAGGCTCTTGGATTCATTCGCCCGCTGAAATTAGCCATAGAATCGCATCGGGACGAGCTAGAGGGCTGAATTTCGCGTCATTTCGTAGGTATTATATTTTCATTCGCTTCGAAATGACTTGCCGTTCGATAAGCCGCGCATGGTTCGCCAAGTTTGGGTTCAAACTCAATGAAGCGAGTTTTTTTTGGAGCAACACCAATACAGTTTCAAGTTTAATCGCCATGGTTCGAGTAATTCGCTAAACAATTTTTGAAGCAGTAATTGACCTTGTTGGCCGCGGCGTAATGCCGCCGTCTTCTCATCGCACTATTTGTGAGAGGAATGGACGAGAATCGCGTCCCTTTCATGGGATGCTTGAGCTGTCCATCTGATCTCTGTGTGCCTGGTACACTCGCTCCGATTGCCATATTCCTCGTCATACGCGATTGATATCTACACGCAGCAGTGGCGTGTCCAGGATTTTTTGTGGGGGGGGGGGGGCGACTCTATGTTATGGAGGGGGCGATTCGACACTTCGGACTAAGAGGTATAGGACTATAACATGGGAACGGAAAATTATGGGGGGGGCGATCGCCCGATCGCCCCCCCCTAAACACGCCACTGACACGCAGGACCCCTTGACCTCCGATTCTATGGAGAACCTCTTGCTTGATGCGCCTGCCGCCGGCGCGCCGCACAGCTCCGGTTGAAATCGAGACCATCGAATGGCGCGTCAAATTCGAATGAACCATTCCACGGGACTATGCGAACATCCATTTGAAACGTTTTCTGGAGTGGTATTTGGAGTTGACTCGGCGATTTCTGCAGCAGAATCCAAATTTTCTATCTTTCGACTTCAAACGGCCCTAGGATCTCAACAAGACGAGCTGGAGAGTTCAATATCACGTCATCTTGAAGACAATCAAAATACCTACAAAATTTCATTTCATCAAAATTCAACCCTCTAGCTCGTCCCGATGCGATTCTATGGCTGTTCTCAGCGAGCGAATGAATCCGAGGGCCTTCAAAACCCCGATTTTCGAGGGTGCCATTTAGGGGTCGCAAACCCGGGTACCATTACCCGGGTAGTTACCCGGGTAGAGAAAATCACTGCATGGGTAACGATTCTGTTACCCGGGTACTGAGATCGCTACCCGGGTAACGATTCTCTTACCCGGGTACTGAGATCGCTACCCGGGTAACGATTCTGATACCCGGGTAATGAGATCGCTACCCGGGTAACGGTTCTAGTACCCGGGTAATGAGATAACTACCCGGGTAACGGTTCTAGTACCCGGGTACTGAGATCACTACCCGGGTACTGAGATCAATACCCGGGTAACTGCCGCGAGTACCCGGGTACCCGGGTAAGTCTACGCGGCAGCGTTGAGCGTATTCATATTCATGAATGCGTAAACGCCGCATTTTCACGGACCTATCTTCTGGCACCTGCGAACGAGGGAAATTTAAGCTCCCCATTCGGAACACGGTTCCCACACTGTGATTGTGCCGTCGATTGCTAGCTTTCTCGGAAAGAAAATTCGATCCGGAAGCATAAACTCGGAGACCGCGCGCATGGCTTGGAGGCAGAGTAGCGCTCGACTCGCTCGCTGATCAAAGGCATCCTCAGTTCGCCCGCCTTCTAGGCGTCTTGGGACAGTATTGATGTCGGGGAATCCCGCCAGAGCGTTGAATGTGCCAGATCCATGAGGGATTGAGTTGCTGTGATATCATTCGTCTTCTTTCCAGAGCAATTGCTAGAACCAGCAGTGTCTGGGATCCGTGCCGCTGTACAACTCATGATCGCCCGTGTGCGAGCTTGAGATTCGCTGCCGCAGTTGTGGTTGGCATTGATTGCCGAGAATGATAGTTAAAGTTAGAATGATCGGTCGATGGCAAGCGGCGTTCTCAGGGAGTGATGTGAACAATGTGACGGTGGATATCATTCACACTAGCTGAAGCAACAACGGCGGTTGAGACGAAGCGCTCGTGAAGGGACACATATCGATGATCCCCACTCGGAATCATCTGCCCTGCGAGCCGCAGAGTGTTTCCTTGTGCATGGCGTCCAATGCTGGATGAGCCGCGAGCGTTTTCTCCAGGTCCAGGGTGGTGCACAGGGACAACGAGTGTGCAGCACATCTAGAATGACGCGGCAGTAGCACAACATCATTGTCGCTGATTGTAACCCAATGGTTGGCTACCTCGTCAAACTCGATTCGAAGTCAAATTCGAAGTCGGAATCTGCCATCAGAGGAACCTCTTGGCTCTTTTTCGTTTAGACCTAGTGTCCAGCAAAGCGCCAAAATGGGGAACAGCAGGTCAGTTGTTGATCCCTTTTCAGCAATATTTTTCACCGTGCACAAGACTGCCCTTCAAAGAAAATCTGAAATCGATAGGCGGCCTTGAGATAGTTGAGATGCAGCAGCCCCGTCGCCCGTGCCCATAGAAGTCTAAAATTCTGAAATATGACGACCAACTACGATCTCGCTACTCTTGAATCTCTCTCTATCTCTGAAACTAGATGCATAGAGGTTCGACGAGGAATGAGTCTGTAATGCTTTGCAACCAACATACAAATATACAACGAGGAATATATTGTACAAATGATTCTTGATATTCTTGGCAACTATATACATGTCATAGATATATATTAGATATGATTCCTGGCTATATGAGGATCCAGAATGTCCCAGAACACATCATCCACGGGGGGAGCCGACTGCCCACCCATTCCGACAAGCTGTGATCATCTCTTACTCATCTGTTCTCCGCCTCTTCTCTGGTCTTTCCTTCCTCTCGAAGTTTACTGCTTTGAATGAGGAACGAAGCACTACGAGACTGTCTAAT
The DNA here is from genome assembly GCA_028455905.1 of Neoseiulus californicus. Taxonomy (NCBI): domain Eukaryota; kingdom Metazoa; phylum Arthropoda; class Arachnida; order Mesostigmata; family Phytoseiidae; genus Neoseiulus; species Neoseiulus californicus. Next base: position 14,952,162 of record JAMQGS010000006.1, read on the forward strand.
GTAACTGGGCTGAGAGAATTTCTGGTCTTCGAACAAACGAAATTCATAATGCTAAAATCTCGTTCGGGTCTTACTGACGTCGGCTGTACCGTCGTCAATCTGCCGAGGCACAGTTTCAGAAAACGGCAATGACCCTGGCCTGCCTCGTGCAACTTCATCTCCTTCAACACCTTGTCGTATGTGGCTTCGTGTTCTGCCGCTGGTGTCCGCCGACGAATGGGCATGAAAATGTCCTCGAAGGTGAGCCTTGTGGAAGGTACTTCTTGCGACAAAGCCTGCGAGGATGCCTGCGAGGATGCTTGCGAGGATGCCTGTGAGGATTCCTGCGAGGATGCCTCCGGGGATGTAGACGGGCTCGATGGAAGGCGCTCTGTTTCACCTGAATCGCTGATCGTATCGTCGGAGCCCGGGTTCTTTGAAACGTCCACGCGCGAGATCTTCAAGATTAGTTTCACTAGCTCTCCCTCGGTCACGGCACTTTGTCCTAGCTCTCTTTCAACCGCGAAATCATACGTGGGATCGATGAGGTACTGCAGAAGAGACGAGTGTGTCGTTCTCCTCTTCGCCATTTCGTTGACAACGAGTTTTCGAACCTCGAGAGCCAACGGAGTTCCTGTTCTTTGAAGCTCGTTCAAGAGACTCATGATGATCCGGTCACTATGCATCAAAGTCGCGGAGCTGGAACACAGAAACTTTATCGCCTTTTTGAAAGGCAGGAAGACTTGAAGTATCTTTTCAATCTTCTTCTCCTCCTGCCGTGTCAACCCTGGCATGGAAAATTCGTAGAGGACCTGGGCGATGGAAGGCATGATTCTGACTGCTCTCTCTAGCATCGTAATCGTCGAGTACCAGCGAATGTCCACATCGAGCAAAATCTGGAGAGGTGCTCCGTTATTCTGCTTGGTCAACTCTCTCAGTCTGTCTCTCTTTAACCCGCTGCCTTTGATCTTCTTGAGAAGCCCCCTCAACTTGCTGATCAAGTTTCTCACTTCCTCAAAAAGTGTCTCAGGCGAGCTTCGCAAAACTTGTCGTACTCCATCGCCATCCTCATCGCATCCATCTGTAACAGTCTCGGATGCACTTGCGAGTCGAGTCGTTCCAGCCGCATCTTCAGGGGACTCCCTTTCTGAGTCATCATCAGATTCGTCGGAGTCGCTGTTCGCCGCTCCATCTTCCTCAAAGGCTGCGACATCATTGCCACTTAATCGAGCTTGGGGGGCACCCTCGTCGGCGTCGCGTCTCCGTCGTGTGACCTTGGAGAGGGCTATATGTAAGCCATGCGCGAGGCAGAGCTGCGAAGTCAGCTGCAGTTTCACGGCTGCGCTCTTCATTACAGCAGCGCCGTCAGTCACTGCGAAGTAACAGTTCGCGAGGTTCACATCGAACTTAGCGAGTCTCTCGGTGACCGTGTCGGCAATGACTTGAGCAGTGACGCTGCCGGTCACTCTGGCAAGTCCAAGATAGAAATCCCTACCCGCTTCCAGGTTCACAAGATCTGAGGATTCACAACGCAGAGAGATGCTTATGTATCTATGAACGGAATTCGATGCACTAGCTTCATCAAACGCGACAGAGAAGCTACCCCCTGCTTGTTGATACGCTCTGAGGGTGGTTCGCATAGATTCTCGTACCTCTTCCGATTTTTCCAAGACCATCGATTTTATGGTGTTCGGTGATCGAGGAACTGCTTCGTTGGTGTAATATTCCATAAGAACTCTCAGTGTCGGCGACTCTGCCAAGGTCGAGAACGCGATGTTATCCTCGGCGGCCAAGCGGGAGAGCACGGTCGTTAGATCGCGAGCATCGTTGGTCGGGGGGTAGAGATCCAACGAGGCTTGCCGTCTCGCCATCGTCGCAGGGTTGGCTTCTTGAATGGGGTCCACCATCTTATGCTTCAACTTGAGATGCTTCAACATGGTGCTGGTAGAGCTACCCTTGCATGAAAGGCGAGCTGCGCAGCCTGGGATGTTGCACTTCACCTTGCCGGAATCGTCTTCTCGCGTAAAATGGGCCCAGGCCCAGCTCTTCCGTGAAGTCTCGCCTGACGGAGCCATGGGGGATTTGCGATGGGAAACAGATCACAACTGAGTTCAGCTCGGAACACGAGTATCGAGGTGTCACAGGGCTCATTCGAGACAAGATGTCACCGCAGAGCCGACCGAGCTTTTATGCATCGACGAAGCAGTGGCTCAGCAGTTCATTTTCATGAACTATCTCCAAAAGTAGATTTGGATGTCGAATGTCGTGGGAGATAAAGTGTGACCGAAGAGAACGCGAGGTTGCTGATGATCATGATGGTTCACTCTTGATGATAACAGATGTCGGAGAGCACCTTTTGTTCCCGGCATTGCTGCACGTGGTATCGCTGATCGGGTATTCTTCCGACATCTCCTTCGAAAAAATGATTCGCCAAGTTCCCATTTGGAACGGTCTTTTTTTAATCGATCGTTGTTGCGTGATTCTTCTTGTAAAAGAGAATTCAAATCTAGCGACAGTAATTCCGACCTGCTCCCAAGGCTTCCGGAGACTGAATATAGGGCTCGTAGAAGCCATGTTGCAGCAACTAGGGCTGTGATCATGCTTCATGATAGATTTATCGATATCAACTCATCCCGCGACCATACCAGAATGATCTCGATTCCGAAGAGCCACCGGATTTCGATTAGCATGGGCTTCCACGGGTCGCTGAGCAAGCTTCGTCAGATTTCTTTTGAAAAAGATACCTTTTTGACTCCGGAAGTTTGTTAAAAATCGAGTCTACGGGGGCATACGCAATGTCCGTGGTCCAGAATCAGGCAAGAAAGGTGTGCACCCGTTAGGTAACTGACGAGAGCCACTGATATGAGTCTGCTCGGCTGGGCTCTTTTCGAGTCAGACAGCATGGAAAATCAGGGGTACAAGTACCCGGGTACCCGGGTACTCGCGGCAGTTACCCGGGTATTGATCTCAGTACCCGGGTAGTGATCTCAGTACCCGGGTACTAGAACCGTTACCCGGGTAGTTATCTCAGTACCCGGGTACTAGAGCCGTTACCCGGGTAGCGATCTCATTACCCGGGTAGCAGAATCGTTACCCGGGTAGCGATGTCAGTACCCGGGTACTAGAACCGTTACCCGGGTAGTGATTTTCTCTACCCGGGTACTAGAACCGTTACCCGGGTAACCATTTTATTACCCGGTTCTTTACCCGGGTAATATTACCCGGGTAATTGCGACCCCTAGTGCCATTGCTCGGAAACAGGGGCCCACCAGGACGGAGCTCACCCGCCGTTTTTCATCCCTCGGTTGGACCAACAAGATCCGCTCTCGCTCGACCGAATCGGTTCTTAACAGTTCTGGTACCTCCCTTGTTAAAGCTGGCGAAATCGAGGCCATCATGGGTTGCGTCCTCTGATTGAGATGCCGAGGGATCAAAAACCGCTGTCGACGAGTACATAGTATGAGGAGGTGTGAGCGGCGCGGAGCATGTCGATGTGTTCCTCGCTCATCATGTTCTGAACTTTCGCCATGAAGCTCAGGGCTCGCTCAGCAGGGAGTTTCTTGAGCTGAGCGGCGAGACATCCGCCGATCAAATCGTATTCGTCAGAAACGACCTGTTGGGCGTCCGCGGGGTCCTTTAGTTCGTCGACGGCAGGGCGAAACACGGCATCCGGCGTCGTAGCTTCTGCGTGTCGGGCCTTCTTGCGGGGACGGCAAGGTTGCGACGTAGGCGCAGAACTCGACGAGGTTCGTCTGAAAGTTTGCCCTCGACGCTGATTTCGATCACTGATTCGGGGTTGGAAACGAAAGTTGCTCTATCGTGAAACTCACGCCTTCGCGCACGGGTCACGGAAACGTCGCAGATTTCTCGTTCCGTTTCTTGTCGTCTGCGAGAGCAGAGCAAACACACGTTATTTGAGCTCCGTCTTCCAGTCGCTATTTGTGCTCATCAAAGCCATGTTTCACCTACACTCCACGCTCCCGATAGCGTTGCCTTCCCGGGCGTCTTCCGGTTCCGTATCGACCTCTCTGAGCACTTCGCAGGCTCGGGAAACGACTCTTTTCATTCTCGAACGGCCTCTCGTTGAATCCTTCGGAGGAGTTGGGCGAGGGCGTTCCGCAGTCGAACGCGGACGTCGAGTTTGGTACCAGCGGCGAACCATGACAGCTGCATCGAATGCGTCGGGGACTGTGGCGACCGGGCCACCCTCGAAGAGCACGCGCCTTGGGGAGGAGGGAACTGGAGACGTCACGAGCGACATTGTGATGGGAGAGGCCGATAATGCTGCCTCGGCGGGTGAAGAGAATGGAGGCGGAGATTTCGAATTCCAGGGCAGACGCAAGCTCCGTCTCCACCAGCGAAACCGCGCGATTATATTTTCCGGAGACATCAGGGACTTCACCGCAGCATCTCTGGCTGCAGCAAGATTCATGAAGGGCAAAGTGCGAGAAATGCGCATGACTCGGAACGGCGAACTGGTTGTCGAGGTCGACAATGAGGAAGATGCATCATGTCTGTCAGCACTGCAGACTCTGGGGGGGATCGCCGTCACTCCGAGAGAGTCCAAACCCCGCGTTATCTCTAAGGGCATGGTTTACGGCAGGGGTTCTCAAACTGTGTGCCGCCGGCACCCAACTGCCGCGGAGTGCCGCGGCACTCGTGGTGCCGCGCCTGCATGTCCTCGGCGCCATAAGCTTGGGGTGCCGCGGGGTGCCGCCGCGAGAAAAGTATGAGAAGCCCTGGTTTACGGCGTACATCGCTCGGTTTCCGAGGCAGTTATCGTAGAATCCCTAAGAAGAGTCGGCGTATTGGAAGCCTCACGAGTCAGGGCCCGTGATGCGCGTTTTGGAGCAATGGTGGCTACTGACCGCGTCATCCTCACGTTCGCCGACGGCTCCCAAATCCCGGAGCAGGTCTGCATCGGGCTCAACCTCCACGCGGTGGTGGCCTACTATGAACATCTGCAGTGCTACCGTTGCTGCAAGTTCGGCCATTTGTCGAAAAACTGCAAACTTCAAGTGGACGCGTGTCGCCGGTGCTCCGAGCCGAGCCATCTGTCGACGGCCTGCACGAAACCGGAGAGGTGTATTAATTGCGGTGGATCGCATACTTCCAAGTTCGGATCGTGTCCCGTCCGTCTACAGATACTCGAGCGCTGGCGCCGCTCTACTCTGCGTCCTCAAGCCGAGGATGTCGCCGTCCCGCTCCTTTCCCGCGCCTCTGGCTTCGATGCCCACTCGGACTCCCGCGTCGGTCGGTCGTACACCGGTGCCGTCCGTAATGGTCTGCGTCAGCCGCAGGACTCCCCCGCAACGAGTACGCCGTCAACCCTTGCTACTGCTCTCCCAGACACGCTAGCCTCGACGGTGCTACAGCCTACTCCGGCACTCGATATCGACGCTCTCACTAAGAAGATCAGCGATCACGTCCTGAGCGCCGTTCTGCCCCGGCTAGCCAGCCTCGTCGAGGAAATGGTTTCCAGTGTTCTCGTGAAGGTGATGCCGAAATTCGTTGAGTCGATCATCACCACGCTACGGAAGGCGATCCCGCAGGCCACCGCGCCGCCGGCCGCACCGGTTTTCGACATAGAGGCCTTGTTGCGCTCCGCGACGCGACGTCGCCTAACACAGGCGCAACTTCACAGAAATCGAGCCATGACGGATAGGAACCGGTCGCAAGGGTCGACCGGCGACCCTGCCACCATCCCAACACCAAACGCACAAACCAAATGCCCGTCGTGTCCTTTCGAGGCTACCAACCCGAGAGGTCCCAAGTTCCACACATCTCGAATGCATCCGCCACGCCCTTCAGTCCTAGTAGAACTCAATCGATCCGCTGCCGGTCAGCCCTCCACATATTCGAACTCCACGGACGCATCTGTTTCGCCGGCCACGGAGTCCCTCGCCTCTCTCATCCAACGCACCAACGTGCTGAGGAAAAGATCCAAGGTTATCTCCATCATCCCCCGTAGCATAAGAGCCCCGATTGCCGCGGAACTCACATATCTTCTGAATGAAGTATGCTCGTCGAACAGTCTCTCCGCTTGGTCAGCTCTGTATAGTTTCACCACGTCAGTTCTCACGATCCCGTTCGAGGTAGTCCGCGGCCGAACCCTCACGTCGCTCATCCGCGAAAACCTCAGACTCTTCCACAGTACCAGGAACCTCCCAGACCGTCATGCTCAGAACGGCCGTAGATCGGCCGGCGACCGCTCGCGCGAGAGCTCAACGGCGAGACTAGTCCAGCTGAAACTTTCCCAGGGAGACGTATCTGCGGCCGCTCGCACGTTACTCTCCACGGAGGTTACGGCTCCGCCCGACGACGTCACTCGACGAATTCGAGTCAAAGCATCCTGCCATGCCCGTAGATGCGACCTACCCTCCTGATGCCCGCCCGCTGGCAGCGGTAGACGAGATCAGGCCATCCGAGTGTGAGATAAGAACAGCAGCTCCCCAATAGTTCCAGTGGCGGCCGGCCCAGTATGTCTTGATCCAAATGAGGGAGATCGGAATGGATGTTGAATCAATCAGGATCAGCTCTCTCTTTGAAGTTCGTTCCAGTTTGAGCCTTGATGCCGGTTCGTACTCCGCCAACGTGAACAACCATAGCGCACACGTTAACCAACGGATCGATTCGCATCGGAGTCACGATATCCAACGTTTCAGAAGTTTGTGGTGCTGTTGCCATTCTTGCTTTTGATTTTTTCTGAGATTTCGGGCTCAGACGAATTTCCAGAATCGATGGGTCTAGCTTGTTTCGTTAGACGCGAGAAACTGATACTTCATAGCGAAACTCTTTGCTGAGCAGTGGATGGAATTTATCAGCAGCTGAATCAAATGCTACTTCACGTATCTCGCCAGACTCGTCACAAACAAACATGGTAAAATATCCACCCTTCCGGGCGCCAGATTCCGAAGAGTTCATGGGTGATTTCGAAACAACGAGAACAACAATTGGCGAAAGGTGCAGACCAGGTTTCGAAGTTGTGACCGAAAGGTTTTTCTCTCGAAAACTGCCCTCCTCGTGAAGATGATGACTCGTTATCGAAGACGACACTACATTTGCCTTTTCCGTGCTTGAAACACTCGCCTGAATTGTTTTCTTTCTAGCTGCTTGGCCGATAGAATCATCAGTTCTTGCTTTCCTCCTACTTCCTCTAGAACTCATTCCGGCAATGATGACTTACTCAGCAGTCTGCGACAGGAGAAGTTTTCAGGAGAAATCTCGGAAGACTGATAGATGAGCTCTTCTAAATTACTGCTTTTGATTTTTTTGCGGTGTCGATGCCATTTCGGTGTTCGGTCTCTTTCGAACGTTAGACGTTGGAATTGGACGAACTTCAGAAGTTGATATCTCTCTCTCGTTCGGTTGAGCGTTGAAAACCAAGAACTTTGAGCTTGAAGTGGTCCTCCGGAGATTTCCACAACCAATTCTGATTCGGTCGACACGAGTCGAGAGCTTGAGTCTTTAGTCCGTTCGTTTCGCGATTTCTCAACTCTGCAGGCATTTGACAAGTTGTGTTGCAGGAGAATAATGAGGGACTAACTTTTCAAAGTTCAGGATCATCCACCCTCAAACACTGTTGCGGAGAATTTTGCGAAGTCCAGTTCCTCAATGCACACAGCATTTTCCGCAAACACGTGTTTCAATCAATGGAATCCAGTCACAGCGGGAATCGAAACCGAGAATAGAACATTTCTCTGTCGCTGCGAACCGGATGTTGAATTCAGAGAGCCAGAAACAGCGCCAAACATGGTGCTAAGAGATCACAACCCGCCGCGACATCGCGTTTCAAAATTCGACACTCGCATACCAGCGTATCATCGCTGGTGTGTTCTAGAATTACGTTCCGTCGAATTTTCAATGTTACCGTTAGATGAAAACTCCGAGCATTCATCGAAGCATTCGTTTCTATGAAATATTCCAATACAATCTCTTAATTTGCGTGCATTCATGAAAAATCCCGATAGGATTCTACTCAGTGAATCGTAAATTCCGCGCTAACAAAGCTTCGGTATGGGCCTTTGCCTCTTCCTAAACTCCTCGCTTTCAAACCAGGCAATGAATCGTTCAAAAAAAAAACGTCTGGCTTTGTCATTTTTTAGCACTGATCTACGAATGAATCATCACAAGTAGATTTCCGGATAGCACGTCGAAACATTCGAAAGCTTTTCGAAGGCTTCATCCGCCTTGAGCCCCGTAGGAAGAGCAACATTTTCTAACGTACGAGCCGCGAGCGTCTTTTGATCCAAATGCAGTGACTCAGTGATCTCAGGTTGACGTGTCTAATTTTCATTTATTCCATTTTGACTGCTTGGGAAACTTTGAGGACGTACCAAAGTATTTCTTACACAACTTTCCTCGGAGTACAAGAGACATTCGAAATAGCCCGCCACGGCATCACAGTAAATCGCCCCGCCTGGCGGCCTCCTTGGCAACTACTCATTACTCACAATCAGCCGACAACCAGACGACACGGGTGCGCTCACCCGTCAATCACACTTTTGCCAATCGCGCAACGAATAACGAACACTTTGCGTTGAGCTTCGTCGTGACCTGCTCACGAGTGAGACAAAAAATCACTCCAACTCTGCACTCATCCATGATGATACCCTGCTTGAGATCAACCTCGGTGGAAATCCTTTCTCGTTTTCACGATCGCGCAACGGCAGACCATCTGAAGGAGACCCTGTTGGAGGCACTCTTTCGCTTCGGACTGAGTATTTCGGACGTAGGAAGCTTCAATTCAGATGCTGCCTCTGTCATGAAAAAAATGGGAAAGCTCTTGGCAGAATCGGCTTCGCCAAGCCCGTTCCACCATCAACTCTGCTATGCGCACGGAGTACACCTAGCCGTGTTGGATACCCTGAGCAACGATCAGCTCTGTGAGTCAACCCCCATTGACCGTCCGTCTGAGTGAGAGCGAAGATGAGGAAGACGTTGGCGAAAGTTCGAACTGACATATCGGCGGTATCTCCAGACCTCGACCGAGCCATAATCAAGAGCTGCTTGTTGGATACGAAGGTATTTGCCATGTCAGATGGACCACCCCAACTACGGAATTCATGGTTTGTGTCCATTTGCTGTTATTCTCAAGAGGGATAGCCGTAGTGCGCTTCCACTTAAAACGTACCATTCTAGACCCCGGCTGTTTTGAAAGACAGGATGACGAGGATGAGGTACCGAGTACGGTGAAGTACAGCGGAACGGCAGGACGAATCGTTCAGAAGATTCGGAAGGTTACCAAGATGTTTTTGAAGAGCCCTGCACTTCACGACGAACTTCTGACGTACGCGGCAGAGACTGGAGTTTTGCTGCTGGCTCTGGATGTGGTTACGCGGTGGAATAGTACGATAAGAATGATGGAGACCTTCATTGTGAACGAGATTCCAATGCGGCTCTTTCATGAGAGTTCACGACGGACAGCGGGACAAAGCTTTCCGCTGTCAGACAGCGAAGTTGACGCCCGCGCCGTCCGAGTCATCATCAAGGCTCTGGGTCACGTTGAAAAAGCCGTCCTGCGCCTTTCAGAGGCGGACATCACAATGAGCCTGGCTGATATCGCGGTTGAGGTTGGTTATTGTTGCGCATCCGATTGCCTACGTTAAGAGAGTGCAAATCAGAGCACGGTCGGAATGCCTAGAAGGAGCTTTTGGTTTCCAGGTTTTGATGCGAGATCTACAGGATGACCCAACTCCGTTTTCGCAAACATTGCGTCAGAATATAGGCACTCCGGATGCTCTAACGCCGAGGGGTCGCCGCATGCCTTGCGAGATTCGTCGAAGACAGAGAGGAAGCAACGGAGCTCGACGTTTGGCTGGATAAGATAAAAATTGAAGTAATGGATTCCGGTGACTTCAGACTCTTTCGAACATTCCTCGATACCACGGATGAGTCCGACGAAGTCAGAAAGGCCCGAACTCTTGAAAGAGGCGTCCAGCGAATTGAAGCATCAACGGCGCGGGTCTCAAGTACACTAGAACCTCGAGTAATCGTCGATAAGTTCGATACGGCCAAACGGAGTCGAAAACGCGGCAGTTTGCAATCGCCGCCCGACTTCGACAGCATGCCGGTACAGAAGCGAATGAAGCTGCATCTGGGTGGATAACCATCACGCCCTCCATCGCTGGTGGCAATGCTAACAGTTTTCCAACCAACGAGCGTGCCGGCCGAGCGTTTTTTCAGCGAAGCGCGTCAAGTTCGGCGGGCTTGCCAAGAACGACGAAGCTCGCTTCACGAGTCACTTTCTCCTCAAAGGCTGCTGCCAAAAGATGGAGCCGTTGAGAGATTTTGTTGAGAAAAACCCCACCATTAACAACGGCGATTCACCAGACTGATTTGTGATACGTGCATGTAACAACTTTTGTAAATAAATATCAAGGGGATCGTGGCAACGTTACCTGAAGCGACAGATTCATCCAGCGCCGGGATTGATGATACCTGTCAGCAAACCTTATCACCGCACAATCGACTAGCATCTTGTTTGACTCTTGCGAATGGAACAGAGCCGGAATCATTCAGATTAACATCAATACAGAGAGAATTTAGAGCATGTCTGTAGATATTGATCGAAGCGCGCGAGCTCCAATAGCATGGAGACTGAAATTCGAGATGATGAGCCATTACACTCACAAGGAACGGCATGAAGTGTAACACCCAGATTCGAATGAGAAGGTGCCCATTTTTTAGTCCATGGTGGACCATGTCCAGGCCCACAGATGATCGTCTTGAATGGGCCCGTGTTTTTTTTCTATTGGGGTCCGAAATTTCGAAAAAAGAGGTTTGTCGGCTTTCCAGGGCCGATTGACGCCCCTGCTCTTGATTGGTGACTCGGTTTTCCGACTCTGAATCAGCAAGCGGTGTAGGGAGTACACGGTGAGACCGAGTGAATCTTGTTTTATCCAAGTCAGAGCGGAAAGGCAGATTCCGGTAGACCTATGAAGCATTCTCCCCAAGGGATGTTACGCACGCATACAGTGCCGCTCGCAGCCGCGGATTTTTTTTTGTTCAGATCCGTTATTCCAAGAAATCCTATCCGGAATGAGGTCATGATTGTCTTTCATAGCGAAGCAAGCATATGCATTCGATATCCAGGATGGATTGATAAGCCTATCCACGATCATGATTACGAGGACGTATCTCATCGTGCTGCAGCTTGGTTGCAAACGATCCAGTGGGAAAATCGGGTATCCTGTCTATCTTACTGTGCACTCTTTCAATCAATCAATGATTCGGAGTCGAACCTTCAGGTCACCGATCAAGAACAGGGGCGTCAATCGGCCCTGGAAAGCCAAAAAACCTCTTTTTTTCGGAATTCCGGAGCCCAATAGAAAAAAACACGGGCCCATTCAAGACGATCATCTGTGGGCCTGAACATGGTCCACCGTGGACTAAAAAATGGGCACGCTCTCATTCGAATCTGGGTGTTACACTTCGTGCCGTTCCCTTGTCAGATAGCGACGAAACGGGATATTCTCCCGTAGCGATGGTCTTAGTCTTTCCGAACTCCATATCCGGACATTTAGATCTGGTTGTGCGAATCCTGGAGCTCGACGTGTGGTATTTTCCCAGCCCGCAGTTTTCCGGGGCATCACAGTAACCTCAGGAACCATAGAAAGTTACTTTTAATTCCTCCCAAAGACTTTGAAAGGTCTGAGCAGACCGACCCGGGAATCTCTCCCATAGACTTCAAAAAGTGAGGTCAGACCGACCCGGGAGTCTCTCCCATAGACTTCAAAAAGTGAGGTCAGACCGACCCGGGAATCTCTCCCATAGACTTCAAAAAGTGAGGTCAGACCGACCCGGGAACCGTATGCTCCAAAGTATGGTATCTTGTCCCAGCCCACAATTTTCCGGGGCATCACAGTAACCTTACTAACCTTACTAACCTTACTAACCTTACTAACCTTACTAACCTTACTAACCTTACTAACCTTACTAACCTTACTAACCTTACTAACCTTACTAACCTTACTAACCTTACTAACCTTACTAACCTTACTAACCTTACTAACCTTACTAACCTTACTAACCTTACTAACCTTACTAACCTTACTAACCTTACTAACCTTACTAACCTTACTAACCTTACTAACCTTACTAACCTTACTAACCTTACTAACCTTACTGACCCTTTTTTTTTTTTTTTTTTGTTGATATCGGAGTGGGGGGAAGCTCTAACCAGCCGACCCTGGGATAGGCGTTTCCGCCATTACCCAGGAGTGTGGGGCCCTCACCCACTAAACCTGCCCACTCCGCTCTACACCACCCCCGGCACTGATGATTATTACTTCGGGGGTGGTGGGCTCACTTTTTCACTTGGGCGTACACGATGACTCACGTATGTATGTGGAGATGGGGTTTCGGGGCACCCCATTTGGGAGTGCCCTTACTCTGCCATCTCGTACGCGTCTTCCAAGGCTTTACATTGAGCTCTGCGAGCGCGGCACACTCGCCGCCGCATGTGCTACTGCTGTAGACCCTGCTTCTTCTTGCTTGCGCTTCTTTTGTTTCTCTAACATGATGGCTTGAATCCTTTTCGTGATGTTTTCCCAGTCGTCCTCGCTCCGGAGCATTCTCTGGACCAGCTCTGGCACGCCCTGTGCCATAAGGTCTCCTCGAGCCTCCGCGAGGGCCGGGCATCTCAGAACTGTGTGGTCGACGTCGTCTACCTGACTGCTGCATAGCTCACAATTTTCTGTGTCAGCTTTACGTATCCTCTTGAGGTACGTTTGGAAGTCCCCGTGTCCGGAGAGCACCTGGGCCGTGAAGTACGTGAGACTGCCGTGGTCTCGTCCGTACCAATCCCGAACGTCAGGGATACATGCCCGAGTCCAAGCTCCTTTTTCGCTGTTTTCCCACTCGATCTGCCACTTGCCGAGGCTGTCTTTCCGTATCTCCTCATCGTTCCGGGTCGGGTGTTCCGGCTCCCCGTCTTCCGGTACTTGATTGTAAATCTTTGATCTCTCGTACATCTCGATTCGCTCCTCCAGAACGATGGTCCAAGGGACTGTCTTTGCAAGGACGAGGACGGCTTCGGTAGAGACCGTCCTATAGCACCTGCAGATTCTAATGCCCATTTTCCTCTGTGTCCTTAGTAGCGCTTTCATGTTGGTAACTCGCTTCATGGCCCTTGCGGCCCAGACCGGTGCCGCGTAGAGGCAGATAGACTCCGCCACTGCTGCTAGCATCCGTCGTTGGTTTTCCGTCGCTCCGTGAGTGCGCGGCAGGATTCTGGAGATGTCCATGGCAGCCTTGGATGCTTTCGCGGTAACGGCTCTGATGTGAGCCATTCCGCACAAGCCGGGCTCAAGGTGCACGCCCAGGTACTTAGCCGATTTCGCTATGCTTATCATATGTCCTTCAACAGTGATGCCCGGCTGACGGGCGATCCTCTTCTCCACCAGCCAGGTGGCCTCCGTTTTCTCCGGCGCCAGCCTAAGGGCATGGGCCCGCATCCATATAGAGATCTGTTCGAGAGCGCAATTGCCGAGCCTCTCAATGTCTTCCACTTCCTTTGCTTCAACCAAGACGGCCAAGTCGTCCGCGTAGGCGAACAGCTTGACTCCCGAGGGTACTCTGATTCCTAGAACTCCATCATAGGCCACGTTCCACAGAGTTGGTCCGAGGACCGAGCCCTGCGGGACTCCAGCTGACATGCAATATTCATTCTCTTCTTCTTTAATCGATCGATCTTGGAGGTAAGATGCGATGATTCGCCTGAGATATCCGGAAACACCTTTGTCCTTAAGCGCCTGGAGGATAACCCTCCACTCGACCGAGTTGAAGGCATTTTTTATATCCAGCAGGATGAGAAGTGCCATGTTTCGGCGAACCCCAAATCGGCCATGATCAAGGTTTTTTGTCACATCCTCGATCGCCATCAGGGTTGATCGTCCACTGCGAAATCCGTACTGCCTGTCTGAGAGCATATTTTTCTCCTCAAGTTCTTCCTGGAGTCTCCTGTTGATAATAGTTTCAGATGCCTTCGCCAGGGTGCTCAGGAGGCATATAGGTCTATATGCGTCCTTTTTACCCGGCTTTGGGATGAGAACCAGCTTTGCCGTCTTCCATTCGTGCGGAAAGACTCCTCTTTCAAGGATACCGTCGATCATCCTGGCGGATGTCTTTGGGAAGGTCTTGAAGAGAGCCCTGACCGCTTCTGGAGGGATACGGTCGAGCCCCGGGGCCTTTCCCGCCGTTAACCTGTTAGCTGCAACCTCGATCTCATGGGGACTCACCTTCGGTATAGTACCGGTCGGGACGTCGATGATCTCTCGTACGAAGGTTTCTCCTGTTGGGAAGAGCTCAGACACCGCTCTTGCCACTTTTTCAGGAGGCAGCTCCAGTCTTCTTTGCCCGAACTTTTCACGCACAATTTTGTAGGGGAGTCCCCAGATGTCATTTCTGACCATCTCACACAAGGATCTCCATGCTTTCCTCCTGCTGATCGTTATTTCACGGTAATATGTCTTCTTGGCTTGCTGGTAGGACTGGAGCGCTGCCTCGAATTGCTCCGGGGAGTTCTCCAGTCTAGCCTTTGCACGGGTATATCTTCTCCGGCTTGATAGGCAGCCTCGGCGCGCGGCTGCGATCTCTTCGTTCCACCAGTAGACTGGTCTTCTGTTGGCGTTCTGTGGCGTTTGCCGTTGGGCCGCCGCTTCACACGCCTTTTCCAGAATTCCAGCTAGTGCCAGGGGATCAATCGCTCGGTGTTCGTCTGTTTCTTCGGCTCGGCAGTGCTCTTCGAGTGTCTTTTGGAAAATCTCTTTGTCGAGATATTTCCATTTCCACCCCTTATTTTCTTCAACTACCAAACTTGCGTCGTTGTCCGTTTGAACAACGTACTCGATGTACAGATGATCACTGTAAGACTCCTGGTTCTTCAGGACCCGCCATCCGGTTGTCCTCGTCCCCGGGCTCGTGATCGTGAGGTCTATGTGGGCTTCCTGCACGCCCCGCCTGTACGTTGGATCAGCGCCATCGTTGAGGAGCTGCATGTCTTGCGTAGCTATCCAATCTTCTATGTATCGTCCTCTGCTTCTGGTTTCTCTAGACCCCCAGAGTGTTGACCAGGCGTTGAAATCGCCAGCGATGACCCGTGATCTGTTTTCGTTATCCGTTGTTACTTCCTGTAGTCTTTCAAGGCAATTGAGGAAATCCTCAATGGGGTCGTTCGGGGAGGAGTACACCGCCGCGAAGAGTAGGTCACCCGTAAGGGTTGCCCATGCAAGCCCTCTCTCGGCGAACGTGTCCTCGACCCTAAAGGCCCGGTTGCTTCCCGTCCACCATATCACCACACTGTGCTCATTATCTGTTATCCATCCTTGGTCCTTCTTCTGTTCATTGATCGAGGCCTTGATGTTTGGCTCCGAAATGATGCAGATGTCATACTTTTCTTTCGTAACTTTCCTCTTCATCTCTAGGTGCGCAGGCATGCTGCGATTAAGGTTGATTTGTAGTACCTTAATCATTTCTGGCGATGCTCTTCTTACTTCCTTGAACTGTTATCCACCGTCCATTCGCTTCAGCGGTCGCCGGCGTTTCCCGGGGATTTGCCTCCGCGGTAGGAGTTTCAGGTCTCACATTCTGTTCTCTCTTCTTGGGAGCTGCTTTTTCCCTTTCAGCCTGCCTCGCAGCCGCGAGTGCGCTTCTGAAGGAGGGGCATGCTGTTGAGTGCGGCGAATGGCCGTCGGTTCCGCATTTTCTGCAGTGAAGGGTGGCTGACCTTACTGAACCTTACTGACCTTACTAACCTTACTAACCTTACTGACCTTACTAACCTTACTGACCTTACTAACCTTACTAACCTTACTAACCTTACTAACCTTACTAACCTTACTAACCTTACTAACCTTACTAACCTTACTAACCTTACTAACCTTACTAACCTTACTAACCTTACTAACCTTACTAACCTTACTAACCTTACTAACCTTACTAACCTTACTAACCTTACTAACCTTACTAACCTTACTAACCTTACTAACCTTACTAACCTTACTAACCTTACTAACCTTACTAACCTTACTAACCTTACTAACCTTACTAACCTTACTAACCTTACTAACCTTACTAACCTTACTAACCTTACTAACCTTACTAACCTTACTAACCTTACTAACCTTACTAACCTTACTAACCTTACTAACCTTACTAACCTTACTAACCTTACTAACCTTACTAACCTTACTAACCTTACTAACCTTACTAACCTTACTAACCTTACTAACCTTACTAACCTTACTAACCTTACTAACCTTACTAACCTTACTAACCTTACTAACCTTACTAACCTTACTAACCTTACTAACCTTATTTAGGTAGGTCGACTATAGTTTACCTATTTCTTTATATTTATCATCGGCGGCCTGGCTGGACGGCGTTAGTCAGAAGTAGAAGAAGATAGAAGAGGAAAAAAAGACCCAGTTGAGTTGACTCCTGGGCAGAAGACGATATCAGAGGAACCGGCCCGGGTGGCAGTCGATCCATTCGGATAGACCAACCACAGAAGGGGTGGAACCGGCCTGGGTGGCATCGTCGATACCAAGTAGTTTAAACCGTTGCGCGTTGCTGTTTTGGTCCAACTGCACCGGCAGCGCCCTCACCGCTGATCGGGAGTGCCTTCGGGCCTCTGCAGATTGGTAGCACCTGACGGCAACAGGCCAAGACTCTTGAATCCAAGGAAGGCCCCCAAAGGACCTAGAATGGACAAGAAGGACCCCTTCGCAAGGGGGGGACTTCGACATTCCCCAGTCAAGAAACCGGTGGAAGGAGGTGAAGCAGGCGAGAGTCTTAACATCTCTCGCGTGGTGGAGAGGATGGATGAGTTAGAGGAGTTGAGGCAGCAGAAGATGGGAGAGTCATCGAGTGAGAGGGTAAACCTCACAGAGAAGATGAACGAAATGAAGAGACAGAAGAGAAAGGGAGAGTCATCGAGGATGAAGGAAGCTGGACCGGACCCTGATCCGCAGACAAGCAGACAGAACTTCCCGTTCCAGCCACTCGAAGAGGACGAACAGCCTCGGGCGTCTACGCCGGTACAGAGGACTGAAGAGCAGCAGGACCCGGACCTGGAGTCCGTTGACATGGACGTGGCGGTCAACGAGGTCAAGACCAGGAGGGCTACGAAAAGAGCCCGAAAGGAGGCCTTGGAGCAGAGCTCCCTAACGGAAGACCGCCGGGATTGCATGTTGACGGGTGCGGAGGATGAGGTTGGGATTCCTGACCTGTATCTGGAGATGCACAGGGTTCTGAAGTCTGCCACGAAGGTACTAGAAGAGGTTGAAGCTGGGTATAGACCGAAGGCATCCTTGTTGAGCGTATCTCGTCTACCTTGCGACAGTAGCCTGCCACTCGTCTCTCAAGTGGCAGGCTACTGTCGCAAGGTAGACGAGATACGCGAACGCCGGAAACCAGTGGACGCAGGCACCCAAACAACTGGAGAGGACATCGAGAAGGAATGCCAGGCGATGGAAAGGAAAACCAGGGAACAAGAGGAAGCTGAGAGGATAAAAGGCCTCATCCGAGACGCAGAAGGGAATCCAGAAGAACTGGCTGGCATTGCCGCCATGGTGTGGCCGAAAGAGGCCTTTGAAATGACAAAGACCACGAGGGCCAGCATCCAAGCAACAAGGGATACTAGAGTGATATAATACTCTACCGAGAGGGAAGCACTTCGGACATGGAGAAACTCAAATTCATTGAGAAGCAATTCCCAGGGGCCGACACTGGGAAGATTGTGGAGAAGATGAGAACTGGAGGCGTTGTCAAATTGGAAGCCGCGAGCAGAATAAGCTTCGAACAGGAAGGGGAGAACCCTGAACCCGATGAAGCCGCCCGTGTGATGACCCTTGGTAAGCTGAGTGCTAGCCCAACTGTGGGCCCGATGGATGACCGCGAAATCATCATGATGATGCAGAAAGTAGTGAGGGAGACGATGACACTCCGAAATAGGGAGATAATGCTCACGTTCCCGGAAGCTGAAGACCCACCTAAGGTCCGCAAGGCGGCAGAGATGTGCGCCACTGGGCAGGGGGTTACGGTCGAAATTTGCATGAAAGGACGAGGCAGGGGAACCCAAACCCAGGGCCAAGAAGCACCCCCAGGAAGAGAAGACAGGAAGAAGAAAGAGCGGAAAGACAAGACCGGCAGGAAGGACGAGGACCTCAAAGTCGTATGTGTCAAGCCCGCTGATGGACGCACGTTTTCTGACATAGCAAAGGACCTCAAGGCCCGGGTGAGCCTGGCGAACGAGGGAATCGCGATCCAAAAGGTCGAGAAGACAGAAGATGGGCAGGTGATCCTCAAAATGAAGGAGACTAAAAAGGGAGCAGTGTCAGCGTTCTCTGAAAGTCTGAAGGTGAAGACTCAAGGCACGGGAGACGAAGTCCGACTCGTCGCCAACACCATAATGCTGGCGATAAGGGGCCTTGATGCCACGATAGTAGCAGAAGAAGTCGCAGAGGCACTGAAGGAAGCTGGAGTGCAGGAGCAGGTAACCGTGTTACTTGCCGAGTTGAAAGAAGGATGGACCGGACGAAGAACGGCAACGGTGCGATTATCCAAATCTGAAGGGCAACGCCTTCTACAGAAAGGCGTGCTCGAGGTAGGATGGGCTAGGTGCCGTGCGAAAGTCACAACGTTCAAGCAGGAAACCTGCTGCTTCAATTGCCAAAAGTTCGGGCACATTGCCCGCGACTGCAAGGAGCAAAGCAATACAACGAGGAAGTGCTACAAGTGTGGAGGGGACGGCCACATAGCAAAGGACTGTGATGCGCCAATGAAGTGCTACGTCTGCGGGGAGGAGGGTCACCGAGCCGACTCGGCTCGATGCCCGAGGAGAACCCAGAGGCAGACGGAGGCGCCGAGGCGAAAGCATGAACGGAGGAAACCCAGGGAAGTCGAGAACTTCGAGGAAGAAGAGCAACCGAACGATCAACGAGAAGAGGAAGAAGAAGATATGAACGCTGAGGAGACAGAGGGGCAGTCAACAGCGAGGGGAGAGGCCCTTCTTGAGCTTGTGGCCAGACGAGGGCTCACCCTTGCGAACGAGGGAACCGAACCGACCTGGAGGAGAGGAGACCAGTCCTCCGTCATTGATCTCACCTGGTACGGCGGAGACACCGGAAACCTGGTGACGGGTTGGAGGGTCCTCGATACCGAGACCCTCAGCGATCATCTTTATCTGGAGTTCTGGGTGGAACAGGCGACAGGTACAGTGAGCAATGAGGAGGAGAGAGGCAGCAAATGGAAATGGAACCCGAGGAAGTTGGACCAGGAAAAAGTTAAAGATTGCCTACGGGACGTCACGAACGGAGGACATCAAATAGAGACGGAAAATCAACTGGCTATCCTACTGGAGAGGACCTGCGAACAGGCAGGAAGACCCCCAGGCAGGAACCGGAATCGAGAAACAAAATATTGGTGGACTGCTGAGATTAGCGAAGTACGAAAGCAATGTATCAAGCTGCTTCGACGAAGTTCCAGGCGGAGGAGAACTCCCGAAGAGGCGGAATCGGCAGCGAGAGAATACAAGCTGAAGAAGAAAGAACTCCGGAGGCTGATAAAGCAAAGTAAAGAGAAGTGCTGGAAGGAACTGATCGAGGAGGTCGAGAGAGACGCCTTCGGACAAGCCTACCAGATTGTTATGAAGAAGATAGGAGTAGGCACTCCCGAAATGCCACCGGAGCTAGTACGGGAAGTAGTCAAGAAACTCTTCCCGGAACGGCCGGTACAGGAGTGGACTTTCGAGGAGGAGCGAAACTTTGACTTTGAAGAAGTCGACGAAGAAGAAGTCAAGCTGGCAGCAGAACGAATTTCAGTGGGCAAGGCCCCGGGGGTTGACGGAGTCCCCCCGGAAGTCGCCAAGGCCTTCCTGAAAGTGCACCCGAGTGCGTTTGCGGAGCTAGCGAACAAGCTACTGAGAGATGGACGATTCCCGAGAAGATGGAAGAGGGCGAGACTAGTCCTCCTGCCAAAACCAGGGAAGCCGCCGGAGCAACCGTCCTCCTACAGGCCCTTATGCCTGCTGGACACGGCCGGAAAGGCGTTCGAGATGTTGCTGACGAAGAGGCTGACAGATGAGCTGGACGCGAAGGGAGCGCTAGCGGACACCCAGTACGGCTTCCGGAAAGGTAGATCCACTATTGACGCAGTCCGCAAGGTCTTGGAGATGGCAGAAGCTGAAAGGGCGAAGACTTGGAGGACACGGAAGCTTTGTCTACTGATTCTCCTCGATGTGAGAAACGCATTTAACTCCATGCCCTGGGGGGTGGTTATGAACACACTTAAGGAGGTGGGCGTCTCGCCGTATCTACGAAGAGTTATCGGTGACTACCTTAAGGACAGGAGTATCATTGCTGCGTCAGGAGAAGAATACAACATGACGGCGGGAGTTCCGCAGGGCTCCATTCTGGGGCCTACGCTCTGGAACGTGGCCTACAACGGAGTGCTGAAGATTGAGATGCCCGAAGACGTCGACACCATCGCCTACGCGGATGATCTCGGGATCATCGTCAAGGCGAGGGACGAAAGGCAACTCGTTACGAAGGCGAATGAGGCGATGGAAAAGGTTGCCCAGTGGATGCAGGAAAGGCAACTTGAACTTGCGGCCGAGAAGACGGAGGCCATTCTCCTCACGGGACGCAAAAAGTGCGATCCCTTAGACGGGCTGAATCTCCGAGGGGCAGAGGTCGAACTCAAAAGGGAAGTCAAATACCTAGGAGTAGTTCTGGATCGGGGGTTGACCTACGCCCCTCACATCCAGTACGCCCTCAAGAAGGCCAAGACGGCGGTGATCGCCCTATCGCGCATCCTGCCGAGAATGCGAGGAGCGGGTGAGGGGAAAAGAAGACTGTTGGCAGCTGTAGCCACATCGGTGGCACTCTACGCTGCCCCGGTATGGGAAACTGCCCTGAACAAGAAAAGGAACGTCGCAAGACTCCTCAGTGTTCAGTGGATGATGGCAATACGCATCGCCCGAGCGTACAAGACGGTGGATACCAACGGGATTCTGGTGATAGCACGCCAGATCCCATGGTGTTGTATGTTCGAATGGATAATGACCGCACGATGAGTTAGCGAAAATTGGAAGTCATCATTTTATTCTGACTCTGAAGCTTATATAGTGCTGCTACAACGAAGTCTTCCCACTCCGAGAGCTCATGCGCAGACTGGCAACACCCTCCCATGCTCAGAAGCTCTCGGAAACTAAGCCCAACTTCTCACGGCACTTTCGGAACTTGACTGCACTTAAACCCTTAGTTAATATATCTGCGATCATATCAGCTGTCGGAAGATACTCGATCTTGACGAGGCCTTCGGCAACCATGTCTCGTATGAAATGATGCCTCAAATCAATATGCTTAGTTCTTTGGTGCTGAATAGAATTCGCACTTACAAGGGAGGTCCGCGAACTGTATAACGCCGATTCGAACCAGATAGGGCGCGATCAGTAGGCCTACTAGAGACATGAAAAACGGCTGATGAAACTTTTCCCAATGGGCCCTTGTTTGCGACCTACAGCGCCTTCAAAATCTGAAATTCAACATGGGCCCCTATGGGAGCCTATTGGATTTGTGGGAGCCAAGGCCGAGCAAGCTCTGAAAATCGTTGTGAAAGGTTTCTGGCATCGAGTCCAGTCTTGAAAATCGCGCCACGCGACCGTGGTACCACCAGAGACGGACGAAAAAGAAAACAAACTGTCAGGTTTGAAATCAGTGAAAATGATATTTCATGTAGAAAAACTCGCAACACAAGATACTCTGGCAATGCGTGCATCGTGTGAACGGTACAAGAATACAGTCCGCCGTTACGCAATCACCGTCGAACTCGAAAAGGAGCTCGGACATGGGCGAAAATGGCACTGCGGGCACGTAGAAGCCGCCCAAACGCCAAGCACAAAGACAATGAGGACGGAACAGCGGGCTCTGGAATTGATTGTGTACCGACGAATGCATCCGTAGGACGTCATTCCTTCGGTCCACGCGGAAGTTGAGCAAAAAACGATGTTCAGTCAGTCTCTTGGCAATATATTTCCAGAGTGGGAACCAATGAAGATCGAGAGGTTACACAAAACTCGTTGAACCGGCAGGGAAAACTTTCACTGCGATGACCTTCCTCGGGATCTTGTAGAGTTCTTGATCGTTGTGACCTCCCTACGAGCTTTGGAGGCACCACGGTCGCGTGGAGCAATTTTCAAGACGGGACTCGGTACCAGAAACCTTTCACAACGATTTTCAGAGCTTGCTCGGCCTTGGCTCCCACAAATCCAATAGGCTCCCATAGGAGCCCATGTTAAATTTCAGGTTTATAAGGCGCTGTAGCTCGCAAACGAGGGCCCATTGGGAAAAGTTTCATCAGCCGTTTTTCATGTCTCTAGTAGGCCTACTGATCGCGCCCTATCTGGTTCGAATCGGCGTTATACAGTTCGCGGACCTCCCTTGTTAGCAGAGCGGCTCCCTGGTTGTCGCACCAGAGCGTCATCGGCCGGGTGACAGTGATGGTGGGTAATTCTGAGAAATTCAGAACCCACTTAATCTCCTGACAGGCGGCAGAACACGACATGTATTCTGCCTCAGTCGTCGACAAGGCCACAGTCGCCTGCCTCTTACTCCTCCATGAGACGCATGCTCCGGCCAACATGAACGCATAGCCCGTTGTCGATTTCCTGCTTTCTTGGCAGCCGCCCCAATCTGCATCACAAAATGCCTCGAACCCCTTCTGGACGTTGCCGTCGAACTTCAGTTGCAAATCCCTTGAACCTTTGAGATACCTCAGGATCCTCTTCACGGCGACCCAATGTGCCTTCGACGGGTCGGAACAGAACTGACTCACAACGCCAACGGCGTGGCAGATATCGGGACGGGAAGTTTGAGCAATATGGAGCAAACTCCCCACTGCTTCCCTATACGGGGCATCCGTGAGTTCTTCATTCTCAGCACGTTTCACGAGTTTCGACCCGATCTCCAGGGGCGTATCTGTTGCTTTGGATTCATTCATCCCAAACCTTCCCAGAACTCTCGAAATGTTCTCCTTTTGATCGATAAGAATCAAGCGCTCCTCCGGTCTTTGAATGATTCTTATGCCGAGACAGAATGAAGCCGGTCCAAGGTCCTTCATCGGAAACATCTGCCCGAGACTCGCGATGATCTCAGTCTGTAGTCCGAGGTCGTCCGTGAAGATCAATAGGTCATCCACGTATATTGTCAGCAGTAAGACGCTTTCACCACGAACGAGGTAGTAAGAACACTTGTCCGCTTGAAACTCCGAGAACCCGAGTGACCTCAACGCGGTACTCAGCGTTTCGTACCACACTCTTCCGGCTTGTTTGAGCCCGTACAATGACTTCTTCAACAGGCAGACCTTACCGTCCTTCTCAAACAAGGCTGGCTGCTCCATGAAAATCTCCTCCTGCAGACTTCCGTGTAAGTACGCCGTCTCGACGTCGAGTTGGTGAATTCTCCAACCTTTCTGGGCAGCGTAGGCGAAGAGAATACGTAGAGTCGTCGTCTTTACCACCGGCGAAAAAGTCTCATCGTAGTCGAGACCCCTTGTCTGACCACATCCCCGTGCGACCAGCCTCGCCTTGTACTTGGTCACAATGCCCTCGCTATTCCTCTTGAGTTGAAATACCCACTTAGACGTCAGCGGCCTTCTGTCACCCGGTCGGTCCACCAGGATCCAGGTTCCATTCTTCGCGTGAGCTTTCATCTCAGTTTCCATCGCTGACAACCATTCCTTAGCATCGGATCTAGTCATCGCTTCTTGCACGGTCATTGGAGAATCAAAGCCTGTAGTGGAGCTCGGACCACAAACACACGTATAGTCCCTTCTGCCGAGAACTTCAGCTGCTCCTCTAGAGCAAACACTAGCAATCGGCTCAGATGATGCTTGCTTATATGTCAGCGCCATAACGTTCTCATCAAACAAAACATCCCGCGATTTAACTAGACTTGCGGAGTCGTCCAGTGGTATCAATCGATAAGCTTTCGAATGGGAGCAATACCCAACGTGGATGCAAGGTCGCGATTTGAAATCCAACTTTCTTCGCTTCTGGTCTGGAATATGCGCAAAGGCGAGACACCCAAAGACCCGTAAATAACCCACATTGGGTTTCCGACCAGACCAAGCCTCCTCTGGGCATGCGTTTGGTAACGCGGAAGTGGGACTCAGGTTCTTCAATCTGCATGCGGTATTAACAGCTTCAGCCCAGAAGCTTTTGCCCAGGTTGGCGTGTGCTAGCATCGACCTTGCTTTCTCCACCAACGTGCGGTTCGCTCTTTCAGCTACGCCAAGCTGTTGTGGTGTGTACACGGCCGTCCTCTCATGCCGTATCCCTTCCTTTCTGATGAAACTTGCGAACCTCCGGTTTACGTAATCTGATGCGTTATCCGTCCGCAAGGTCCTCATTTTTCACCGGAAGACCTCTCAGCAGCGTGAACAAACTCCTCGAACTTCTCGAAGACTTCAGACTTGGACTTCATGAGCTCCACCGTGGTCATCCTTGTGAAATCATCAATGAAAGTGACGAAGTACCGATGGCCACCTATGCTTGCGACGCTCATCGGACCGCAAACATCGCTGTGCACTAGCTCCAGTCTCCTGGTGGTCTTCGACACCGAAGCTGGGAACCTTTTCCGCTGCTGTTTCCCTTCAGCGCAAGGTCCGCACACCGGTCTGACCGAGGGCACCTTGCACTCCATACCTAGAACGAGACCGTTAGACATCTTCACCATCCCTTCCGGACATAGATGACCCAACCTCTGATGCCAGAGTTCGTAAGCGCCCTGAACTGTTCCTGGGTTGCTCCTCTGGACCTCAAAGGTTCCTGAGCTAACCCCTTGACCATGTTCGGCAATAACCGGATCGATCCCAGGACAGACCCCCGGACGCTCCCGAGACGGCAATGCTTCCACACAGCATTCCTGGACGGGCAGCGCTTCCGTGCAGCCCATTGATCGCACCTCTGATGCTCCGCAGCCTTCAGCGCGAGCCTCTTGGCTTGTCCCTGGACCTTCTAGCACTTCCTCAACCCTCGGTCGCGGAAAACCGTTCAGTGCTTCTCCAGTCCCCAAGCTTCCCACTTCTGACACCAAAGCGTCCGTGAAACATGTCACAAGGCGGTACAAGCCGCCACTCCCAGAGCTGATGGCTACAGCATAGAGATCGCCATTCGCGTGCCGGATCTCACTACGTTCGCCCATGAACGACACCTTGAAGCCTTTCCGCGTCAGTTGCTTCACTGAGATCAAACTGACGGTCAACTTCGGTACGTACAACACATCTCGTAACCTGATGAATCGACCCACTCCACAAGGTATTCTCACGTCGCCGATTCCGCCACACTTGAGAAGCTCATCATTCGCCGTAGCAACGCTGCGGCCTTGACAGTCGTTGCCGATTGAAACGAATAACTCCGTACGCCCTGTCATGTGAGCGCTCGCACCGGAATCCACGAACCAGTCCACAGGGTTTCTCGTTGCATACTTCAGGACTCGTTCCAGTTGTGACACTTCCGGCTCACAGATCGTAACATCATGAGTCTTCGAACCGCCATCTTCATGTAGTTCAGCAACTCTACCCTGCTCTCCTGGTTGCCTACAATCAATCTTCTTGTGACCAATCTTTCCACATTTGTAACAAGCGCCTTTGAAGTCAACTGAACGTGGGCGTCTCCTCAAGGGTTCCCTGCGATGAGTTACCCGAGCGCCCGCAAGAGCTGTCTCCCGTTTTTGCGAATCTAGCCTCGCTGCTTCACTCAACAGCCTTTCTTTCACGAAGTCAGTTGAGACGGTATCATTACTAGAAAGACTCTGGATCAGCGGAGTGTACTCTTCGGGGAGTTTCATCAGGATCAGCCCAGCCAGAAGACTATCTTCGACCTCACTGTCAATGGCTTTCAATCGCTGCGCAGCTGTGATCTTTCGATTGATATAAGATTCCATGTCGGTGCAATCTGCATACCGGAGCGTGGTTAGTTCCTCGAGTAAAGTCACCTTGCGGAATAGCCCTCTCGGTTGGTACAGTTTTTCAAGTTTATCCCAAATTTCTTTCCCCGATGTGGCATCTCGGATCGACGAAAAAAGTTGGGGTTTGATTCCCGACACAATGGTGCCCCGAGCGCGCTTGTTTTGGCGTTCGTCAGTCCTGGTGCCGTCTACATATTCCCAAAGGTCGCAGTTAAACAGGTGGGCTTCCATCGCGAAGCGCCAATCCATGTAATTTGAGGCACCTTCAAGCTTCTCGAACGAAGATGGGACACTTAAGCTACCAACTGTAGTTCTTGGTTCATCGCTCGACGCTGGTGGGGGCGGAGGTCTGAACTGCTCCGGAACAGGGGCTTCTGTTGGCTCCCCTCCCCGCTCGGTTCTCCTTCTAGAAGTAGCGGGGGCTTCTTCTATCCCTGGTTCTCCTTCTCCTCGATTTCTCGTCGCCCTCTTCCTTCCACCTGCCATCGCTGAAGTTCTCGCGATCCACTAGTAAGATGTCGTGCACTGCTCACTAACTTCCCGTGCCTGGGCCCATAACCTGTTGTATGTTCGAATGGATAATGACCGCACGATGAGTTAGCGAAAATTGGAAGTCATCATTTTATTCTGACTCTGAAGCTTATATAGTGCTGCTACAACGAAGTCTTCCCACTCCGAGAGCTCATGCGCAGACTGGCAACACATGGCACCTCCTAGCGAGCGAAAGAGCTCGCCGCCATGAGGACAGGAAGCAAGTGGATCCAACCAGGAGAAAGACGAAGAAGGAACGCCGGGAAGAAACGCTACAGAGGTGGCAAGAGGAGTGGCTGCAGGAAGGAGTTGAAGGTGGACGCTGGACCCGGAGGATGATCCCTAACGTCAGGGAGTGGGCCCTCAGGAGGCATGGCGAAGTGGGATACCACCTCACACAGGTCCTATCCGGTCATGGCTGCTTTCAGCAGTACTTGCACCGCATGGGGAAAGTGGCGAGCCAGGAATGCCTACTATGCATGTCGGGGGAACCCGACACGGCTGAACACACAGTGGCAGAGTGTGACTTCTTCGTATACGAAAGAAACCAACTACAGGAAATAGTTGGACAGATGGAGGAACCAGAAGAACTCGTCGCTGCCATGCTAGAAGCCCCGGAACACTGGAATGCGTGTACGAACTTCATTGAAAGTGTAATGAGCACAAAGGAGACATTGGAAAGACAACGGAAGAGAGAGGGCGCGACGCCCCGAAGCTTAACGAGTGTATCATAGGTAAAAGGAAGTGTAAGGAAGTGTAACTTAGGTAGGGCCCGGGGCGCCACAACCAACTAGACATAGATTTATCGGACGGGCAATAACCCGAAAGAGGACATGTAGAGAGGAGGTGTGACGGCGTCCCGGCCCCCAGGATGGCGGTTGGCCCTGGGGGGTTGGCTGGGGGGATGAGATCCCTCGGTCATCGCCACAAGGAGGAGGTCTCAATAGGTCATTTATTTTCCAGCTCCCTCCCTGATGCAATGACTTGGCTGTCGGCCAGGGGGGGTTGCATTTTATGTAAGTTGTCAATCTAAGTTAGGTTGTAACGGACATAAATGAATGGAAGGGCTCGGTCACGACCCGCCTCCGAAAAAAAAACCTTACTGACCGTACTAACCTTTGAGAAGGAAGCCCAAACGATGAGCAAAGAATACAAGAAGCAACTCACGGAGATAGAGAAGACAGCCGAGCTCAACAAGAAGCTCACTACAGTCAAAGACCTCGGAGAGCTTTGCGAAATCACGTCCAAAGAATGGCCGGACGCCATGTTCAGGATGGCGACGAAGACAAAGGCAGGCATCATGGCTGAAAGAAGGACCCGGATCCTGATGATCAGCGGAAAGCCCGAAGATCAAAGAGAGCAGAACGTGATAAAACAGCTGGCTTTTGTTTTCCCGGCTCTGAGGGATGTAGGCGATCTACAACCAGGCGAGCTCGCGAAAACGGAGTATCACTCCTCCACGAAGCTCCTCAGGAGAAACGAAAAACAGGAGTCCCCGGAGACTCACACGTTAATCATCGGAAAGATCGACCCAGAGGCGGAAGTGGAATGTGTGGCAGAGGTTCCCCAGCGAGTGGCTCTGGAGGTACGAGCGCTCCTACCTACCGATGACCACAAGATACTCATGCATATCCCGGAACACCTGCCAGTGAACCGAACCCGGAAACTGGTTGAGGGCCTATGGAAAGCCACCAGGACCCTGCGGCCAGTCAAAATATCGGTCAAGATGAAATCAAACATTAACACAGGAGATAAGACCGGTACCAACCGGACCCAGACACTCAGACCGGCCGGCAACAACAGAAAACGAGGAGGAGCAACGCAGGTCACGATCGAGACGGGGACCCGAAGCTACGCGGAACTTCTGAAAGACATGAAGGAGCGCATTAACGAGGACGTCTTCGGAATCGACATACGGGATGTTCAACAAGTCAATGGCGGAATCCAACTGCACCTTAGAGAGAAGAGGAAAGGGGCTCAAGATAAACTTCTTGAGTTCATCAACTCAGACCTTGGGATGAAAGCCGCCATCAGGACAGAGTCAATGAGCCAAACCGTCGTAATCTACAGACTGGAGGAGACAACCACGGAAGAAGAGGTCAAGAGAGGCCTCATGGATGAGCTGAAGTGTGCCGAAGACTGCCTCAAGGTCGAGAGAATCCGCGTGACGGGAACCGAAGGATCCAGAACCAGAAGTGTTCTAGTGAGAACGAACCGAAAAGAAGCCAGCCGACTGCTGAGGCTCGGAGCCTGCAAGATAGGATGGAAGTATTGCGCGGTCAGATCATGGATCAGCCCGCCAAGGTGCTACCGATACGATGTCAAGAGATTGGGCACAGATCTCTCGAGTGCAAAAACAAGAGTGTCACGGACAGAAAGTGCTATCGGTGTTGAGAGACAGGCCATCTAAGCAAGGAATGCGAGAGGGACTTATCATCCCTACATTGCACGAAATGCGAAGTCGGCGGCCATTCCCCATCCACGACCGCCTGCCCGGTCTTCAGGAAGTTCCTTACCGCTGCCAGGCAAGAAGAAAAAGAAAAGGAAGCTTTAAAGAGGAAAGAATTGGGCCCGAAGGAACGAGAAGTACCAGACAAGACCCCAAGGGGGACTGTATCTGTAGCAGAAGCAAACGGACAGTGGGTAACCGTTCAAGGAAGTGAGAAATCCATCGCAGAAGAACAAGATTAAGGTTCTCCAAATAAACCTTAATCGCAGCATGCCCGCGCACCTGGAGACGAAACGAAAGATTTCCGAAGAAAAGTACGACATCTGCCGGAGAAAGGAGCCGAATTTGAAGGCCTCGAAGAGCGAGCAGAAAAGAGACCAAGGATGGACTACGGACGAAGAGCATAGCGTCGCAGTGTTGTGGACGGGCGATAACCGGAACTTCAGGGTGGAGGAGATACGTGCGGAAAAGGGCTGTGCCTGGATCACTCTGACCGGCGGAGTCCTATTCGCATCGGTCTATATCTCCCCGAATACCCCCGACGGGGACTGCCTCAACAGCCTGGACAGATTGCAGGACATGATCGTGGAGAATAACCTAAGAACACAGATAGGTGCAGGCGACTCCAACACCTGGTCAACCCTCTGGGGCTCGAGAAAGGCACGGAGAAGAGGCAGTCACATGGAAGAATGGATAGCAAGGAACGACATGCAACTACTCAACGACGGTCGCGAGCCAATGTATCGGGGAGGGACGCAAAGATCGCACATCGACTTGACGACGCCGAACGCAACGTAGAACGACGAAGATCGTAGTTCTTAATTCTTTCGCCTAGTGCTAGGATCTTCCTTAGGTTGCGCCCACAGATATACAAAAGAACCGCAGACAACGGCAAGGAGGAACCTCCAACCCGCAACGACGAAGAGATACGCCGGGAAAGCCTCGCCAAGTGGCAGACCCAATGGGAGACCACAGAGAATGGAGCCTGGCCAAGAGAATGTATCCCAGATGTCACAGAATGGTACGAACGGGACCACGAGGGACCACGGAAGTCTGACGTATTTCACAGCCCAAGTGCTGTCGGGACACGGGGACTTCCAGACGTATCTACACAGAATACGGATAGCGGAATCGGACATCTGCGACTTGTGTGAGGAAGGAGAGATAGACGACGTGCACGATGCGATACTCTGCTGCCCGGCGCTCGCAGAGGCCCGAGGGGACCTACCGGCGCGAAGTGTTCCAGATTTGATCCGGAGGATGCTTGAGAGCGAGGGAAACTTGGAGCACCTGACAAGGAAGATGGAGCACATTATGCTGGAAAAGCAGAAGAAACGCCGGGACACAGCGACGGCACAGCGTCTCATGACCCAAGCAGCGGCAGGTGCGCCGCGCTCGCAGGACTCGAGGGCACTTTGTGAAGAAATTAGAAGATCAAGCGAAGAGTAGGGTAATCCCTAACGGGGAACCCCGAAACTGCAATCGAGTCCACAACGATGAGAGCAGTGAGTGAGCCCAAGTGAGAAGACGAGTCCACCACTCCTGAAGTAATAATCACCCGTACCGGAGGTGGTGTAGAGCGGAGTGGGTAGGTTTAGTGGAAGAGGACCCTGGTGACGGCGGAAACGCCTATCCCTGGGTCGGCTGGTTCGAGCTTCTCCCCACTCCGATAACAGCAAAAAACAAAACAAAAAACCTTGCTTACCTTACTGACCTTACTAACCTTACTGAGTTAGTAAGGGGTTTCATTGCCCTATGGTTGACCTTACTACCTTAAGGTCACTAAGGTACCTTTGAACCTCAGAAAGGTTCCGATGTCTACATGGGAATCGATTTTCGACTCACCTCCGACGCTCATCATCCGACCACAAACCACGATCAGTGAGGCTCTGAAACAGGGTCTCGGCTTCTGCAAAACTGGCGCTGACCGCGGCCGCCTACTCGAGCGCTGCTGTGATATCTTACCCGCAATCCCTCGCAGTTCTGTTCAGGCAGAGAAAGATTCCAGCACAGTGAGCATTCTCAGAGAATAGCGTGCTAGTCTGTCTGCCCCCACCTCCGACTTAGTCTTCTCAATGACGCCGTTCAAGAGGCTGGTCTAAAGCAGTGTTTCTCAACCTTTCTCGGGCCGAGCCCCCGTCACAGGCCTGGAATATTCTCATGCTCCCCCTTCTCCCTATCGATGGAAACAACTGCGAAGGAGTTACACATTGGCTCATTTCGTTGCGCCTCCCATATCGGAACCTGCAGGCAAGTTATGTGAATAGCGTATCGCGCATCAACGTCGCCGCCGAGATGCTCAAGTCGAGCAACCACTCGTCAGCATCCCAGTCGCCCTTCTTTATACAAATCTGGATGAAATGCCGGCATGCCTGTCTATTTTTCAACCCTCTCGTGAGGTGCCATTTCTACATACATATCAGGAGGTGCCCGTCTATTATTTCGATCGCCATCACAAGCCTGAGTGTTGTTATCCACACTCTTCGGCATTGGTGTCTCGAACCCTCGACGCAAGATATGTAAGAGAACCAGCTTCGAGTTGGCGAGCTTTAGTTTTTTAGTTGGTTTTACACTGAAATATTTGAAATCTCGCCATGCCCGGTGGAAAACTCTTCACGCCCCCAAGAGTGGGCACTTGCCCCCGGTTGAGAATCACTGGTCTAAAGCATTCGAGATGAATGACAGCGTCGAAGCTGAGCGGAGATTCCATCGGGAAAGCATGATTCCACTGGCAGGGAACCATATGGATTCACCTCGGAAGGCTCTCGTTCGGAACGATGCTAATTTTGCCTACGGGGCGGATAACCTTTTGACGAAAAACGTTTCTGAAATTCTAGTGTTGATATTCGGGCGGAATCGGTAGTTTCATAGCGTTCCAGTGGAGGCTTCCTGGAGCAGATCCAAGAAGTAGACATCATCAATCGCGACGTACCGTAGAAAGTTCGGATCTTGCAACAAACCTATTGCAAAATCTGAGTGCGCCTATTTTAACCGGTTAACCGCGGTTTTCGCGCTGCGGTTTGCAATTGATCGCAAACCGCGGTTTTCCAGAATTGCGGTCATTCGCGACCCCTATCTGCAACTCTCCCCACCTGAAGAGTCTCATAAGCAAATTCGGCGCAAGGATCCGTGTATTCTACAAGGAGTCCTGTTGCAAGCGACAACGCTTCTTGGATGAATACTCCGATTGGCTCGACAAGGAACCTCTCGTATTGTGCGTCGAGTTCGAGACAGATCAGCCGATCCAGCCGAGGGTGGGTCGTCCTCAGAAGAGCTTCACGGAATCTGGCGCGAAATCGAAGAGAAAAATTGTCGGCCCATTTTTAGGGTACGATCCGGAGCAGCTGATGTACGCTGCGCAACTGTCTCTTCACACGGCCGGTGACCGGCGAGAATTGCGAGCGGTCAGAGACGTGGCCGAGCGACCCTCACCTTCATCCACGAGCTCGAGTTCAAAATCGACTTGCTGTCCCGGCTCCCGGGAATTCACCCCCGAAAAGGCTCTCGCCCAATTCATACAGTACCACTGGACGAGAACATCGTACTGTG
This sequence comes from Neoseiulus californicus, assembly GCA_028455905.1. Lineage (NCBI taxonomy): Eukaryota > Metazoa > Arthropoda > Arachnida > Mesostigmata > Phytoseiidae > Neoseiulus > Neoseiulus californicus. Next base: position 14,984,640 of record JAMQGS010000006.1, read on the forward strand.
GGCTTCGCAAGATTTCAAAAGCTGCGGGTCATTCCATCTTCCCATCGTACCACAAATTGCAGAAAGCGAAGAGAGCATGCTGTGTTCCCATCGAAAAAAGCTGATCACTGAAACCACGGCCGAGATCGCCCTTCAAGACGTTCTAGACCTGACCTGTAGCTCCTGGTAGCTCAGAGTGACGTTCTTGAGAGGCTCGTCTTAGACGGTCATGGAGAGTTTGGCTTGTTGAGCAAATGGGGCTGTGATGGCAGTGGTGGACAAAGTCTCTACAAGCAAAAGTTCAACGACACCTCGATGAGTGATACGTCCCTTTTCATGTTCTCCTTCGTCCCGCTTGAGCTCACTGCTACCAACGCTGGAGAGTACGTTTGGCGGAATCCTGCTCCAGGATCAACTGGACTGTGTCGACCCATAAAATTCATGTTCCAGAAGGAGACGACTGAGACAATCCTCCATGAGACCGGACTGCTCAAAACTCAAATAGAGGCTCTGAAGCCCACGATTCGTCGTGTAGGCGACTCCCAACTTACAGTAACACACAGATTGATATTAACGATGAGAGATGGCAAAGTCGCCAACGCTCTGACTAAGACCAAATCATCTCAGACGTGTTACATCTGCAACTCTACCACAAAACAAAGAAGAAACGCAGCCCAACCACCGCCTGATATTGAGGAGAACTATTCTTACGGTTTGTCTACCCTCCACGCTTGGATCCGCATCTTTGAATACATTTTACATCTGTCGTATAGGTCAACACTTCAGAAGAAAACCCCGTCGACGGACGAAGAATCTGCCATCGTAGTAGCCCAGAAAAAAAGGATTCAGGACGATTCCAAGACCCAGCTCGGACTCCAGGTGAACACCCCTCGACAGGGCTCTGGGAACTCTAACGACGGGAATGTGGCCCAGAAGTTTTTCGAACAGTCCGTCACCAGTTCCGCCATCACCGGCCTCGACAAAAGCCTGATCGAGCGTTTCCGGGTGATTTTGCAAACGCTTTCTTCAAAATTCGAAATTGACGCGAACGAATTAGATGAGTATAGCAAGTCTACGAAAGATCTCTTGGCGGCCAAGTACTCGTGGTATGACATGACCCCAATCGTTCACAAGATCTTGGAGCATAGCGCCCAGGTGATCCGCTATCATGCGGTCCCGATTGGGTTTCTCACTGAGGGAGCGCAAGAAGCTCGCCATAAAGAGTTTCGAGTGTTCCGTCTGCGGAATACGCGGCAGAACAAGCGGGAGAACGCGAATTTGGATCTTTTGTCGATCTTACTAGTGTCCTAGACCAGTGGTTCCCAAACTGGGGTCCGCGGCCCCGAAGGGGACCGCGAGACCGTTCTTGGCGGGCCGCGACGACTTTTTCCGTGTCTGACGAGTGGGTCAATGACTTCTCCGGCTTCACCATTCAAAGGTTGATCGCATCCCGCACAGTGGGACTTTGAAGCGCTCTGCAGGTTCGAGATTCCGTTTCCGGTAGCTCTGAGCCTGAAACATGTTCAGAGATGAGTGGTTTCGCGGAGATTGCTCGCGATGCTTCCCGCAATTCAAGCCCGATGAGTCGCACTGGACGGGCGATTATCCAACTTTCTATAGGTACACATACATCGGGCAGAGCCTCCTGAAAGCGGATACATTGCGCACGCCATGAAGCCGGGTGAGCTTTACAGTCCGGGAAGAGCCCGAAGCCCCCATAAGCTCGGTGAACGTCAATAGGGCTCCTGGAACTAGCGGGCCTCGGCGTCAACAAGACCCCGGGCGCTGGACTACGGCCCCTAGCTCCAAGTAATGGCGACCTATGCCGTCCCAGGTGCATCGCCGACTTTTCAGATCATAAATCTGCAGATTATGCCGTGGTAGGTTCTTTGACTTACCACCTTCCCCCACCGCCTATGCTTGCGAGGTTGCTTTCTCCGCGCTCGCAGGATTGAAAACGAGCAAGCGAAATCGCCTCAACGTCGCGGCGGATCTCCGTCCAAAGGTTTTGAACATTGAGCCTGACATACGTGCTCTGATCTCAGAGCAAAGCCAATATGCTCCGTCACACTGACTCACATTCGTCCAACTGCAGAGGCGAATCATTCTTTCGATTGCCAAATACCGTAACAGTCACCATGATCTTCGTCAATAAATTAATTCCGGAGTTATGGAAGTTCATTCAGCTCCCACAATTTTCTCTCCTTTCACAGCGGGACCGCGTCGGCGAGGAGATTCGCTGGCGTTCATTCGCAATGATGACGAATTTGCAAGCTAGCTCATTAAATTTCCTAAACCTCTCGCGAAACCATGAAGATCTTCGAGAAACTTGGTTTCACTGTCAAGCTGAGAAAATAGTATAAATGCTGGGCGTGCCTGGAACACTCAAGTGGCATTGGAAACTTTGGGGGTCCGCACCAGCTCATGATCGATCGGGAGCGGTCCGCGGGCACGAAAAGTTTGGGAACCACTGTCCTAGACCCATGTATAGCTGCTCTGAAAGACCCTGCGGTGAAACCGCCGCTACGAGCCTTGGACCCGGACACTGCCGCCTTATTGCGAGACTCAACAACTCCGGCTGATCTCCTGACGACGAGCGACCTTCTATCTACCTAACAGCTTTCCAAGCAGCTCTGACGAGAGCGTCTAGTAGACCTTGACGGTTTCTGGAGGAGCGCAACGCTAACTACACAAGCCCGGCTGAACCAATATGAGCGAATATGTATCTTGATATATCCCTCTTCTGTAAATATATATTAAATATCCATGTTTGATTTCAATTTCCTTGCATGCTGTTCGACACGAACAATGATGTCATCAGGACAGTCCCATTCGTTCTCAGATGCGTTTACTCGACGATGGCCGACAGGTTGATTGTCGGTCCAGGGGATTGGAATTAAAAATGTTCCGCTGCTTCCACGTATTTCCGACTCTTATTTACGTGCTTTCATACCCAAAAGGAAGAAGAAAAGGATGAAAAAGATTTTTTTCCACCTTGAATGCGGTACACTGTGCGTCGCGGAAGCATCGCCACTTGAGCCGCTTGAGGAAACGCTTCTATGATTTGCCCTATGGGGCAGCCACACAAGGGAACCGTGTAAAAGTTTAGGTAATACAATAGGTACAAGAGGTAGGTAATACAAGAGGTACAAGAGGTAGGTAATACAACAAGGTACATCGGATGCTGAGCTCTCGAACATCGGCACCCTCACCGTCTTCAGACGTGACCGCGGCTCGAGAGGTGGAGGTGTCCTGTGTAACATAATCCTAGATAACATCTCAGAGCCAGCAGTTCGAATAAAGCGCGCCTGCGGTCCCCCTCTCCTATGGTTGACATTCAGGTGGCGACTGGCGCGGGGTGACCAGGCAATCCGCACTGTCTACGCTAACCTTGGTGTTTTCCATCTTCTCCTAACAGCTTCGCAACATTCTGGTCCTCATCAAGAGGGACATTCCATGCTGCGAGGTCCCTACGGAGAGCGAGACCAGCGAGCTGATCTGCGTTGACCTCTCTTGTGAAGCCCCCGTCCGACTTATTGTTGCCTATTCTCCGGGAACTAAGGGACCACCGGGCGACGTCGAGGCAATGGGCGCCCTATGCTAAGACTCGGAGCTCCTGTTCGACACCACGACACCGATAGTCCTGGTTGGCGACTTGAACTGCCCGAACGTTGACTGGAATACGCCCCAGCTACTCGAGTACATCAACCTCCTTGTCAAACTTCACGTCCCCACGACTGAGAGTCGGCGCCCGAGACAGATCAATTCGTTCATCAAACGAATCACTGATCGAATCTCAAAATGCCACCCAGACGACCACGTAACGATGAAAGACCTCCAAGGGTCCCTAAAACGCGCTGTGAGAAGAAAAAGAAGTAGGAATGCTCGAGCGTAGTATCGCAAGCGGCGCAGATCCACGGCGCTTCTTCGGGTACGCGGCGAGGCGACTGAGCTCCAGAGACGATCCCTCAGTTCTAAAGGACGAGCACGGTGATTCAATCACGTATGATCAGGAGAAAGCCGATCTGATGAAACGATTCTTCCAGGCTTCCTATGATAAAGGTAACTCGGCGCGCCCGCTCTCATCGGTATTCTGCCCCACGGAGGTACCCGTTCTCGGGGACGTTGATGTATCACCTCCTGCAGTGTGGTCAGTCATTCGAAACATACCGCCCAAGCTCAGTATGTCTCCCGACCTCCTGCCTGCGTACATCTTCAGGTAGGCAAGCCTTGGTCTGGCTACTCCGATTACAATCAGTGTGATCTTCCGCAAGTCTCTGGACTCCGGCTGCATTCCTGAGCTGTACCGAACCCCGAGTTTTCAAAACCAGCATTGTGACACCGATACATAAGAAAGGCCATAAACACGACCCAAGCAACTACCGTCCCATCTCGCAATGCTGCATAGCTTCTTCCGTGTTCGAAAAAATCCTTACGTCACACATTACTCTCTACCTTACTACGAACAACCTCCTCGACAAGGCTCAGCATGGCTTCGTTCCGAAGCGCTCCACAATTACTCAACTCACTGTACAAACAACTGATTGGGCGAAATACATCAACAGCAAACAGGCCTTCCACTGTATATATTACGACCAGAAGGCCGCGTTCGACTGTATCGATCACCGACTACTACTACACAAACTTTCGAAGCTGGGAATCCATGGCACCACGACCGCATGGCTGACTGACTACCTCCTAGGCCGTACGTTCCGCGTGCGGGTTGACGAAGCCCTCAGTCCACCTCGACCCGCACCATCCGGTGTGCCCCAAGGTGGCTCGGTCTCGGCCCTCCTGTACATAATTTTCGTACTGGACATCAGTTCATACATTCCCCCCGGAGTGAAGTACCTCCAGTTCGCCGATGATCTGAAAACGTACATGCCGATCTCCTCCCAAGCTGATCGAGACCTCCTGCAACAAGCCGCTTCAGGAATCTCGCGTTGGTGCAAAGACAACGGGATGACACTTTCCACAGGAAAATGCGTCGTCCTATACCATGGAGGCCCACAGCCATCCTACCTCATCGACGGTGTAGAACTTCCAGTTGTACAGAACACCCGTGATCTGGGGGTCTGTATGACTGCCGACTTGAACTTCGCTGCCCACATTACCCAAACAACGAGTGCCGTCGGAATCCTTATAAACAGCATCTTCAGATGCTTTGTCTCCAAGGAGCCTGATCACTATATCCGATTGTACAAGACGCTCATACTTCCGAAACTGTTGTATGGATCTACAATCTGGGCCCCTCACCTCAACAAACACTTGAACGTCCTTGAGGGTCTCCAAAACCGCTTCTGTAAGAGGCTTGTCTGGAGATGCAATCTTGCCACCAGACCAACCCTCCCCACTATATCTTCCCTCATACTCAGGGCCGACTTAAATGTACTCGCCGGTCTCAAACGTGCAGATCTGATCGGTGAACTTTTTGTGATAAATCGGAGAAACAATCTCAGACACAAGATTGCTGTGCAAGCTCCACAAATCGCCCGCTGTGATATTGTTCATAACCACTTTGTTTGGCGCATATGCCGCCGATTTCATGAGGGTGAAATACCCGAGTCATTTTTTGACGTCCCCTTTTATCAAGAATAAAAGCGTTTTGTATTGTATTTGTATTGTATCGTTTTTTGTATTGAACGGCATGGATCACACCGGTCCATAAGAAGGGCCAACGTTCGGACCCTGCAAACAAGCGACCCGTCTCACTCGCTCCCGTGAGCTGCAAGATCCTGGAGAGACTGATATGCAGAGCCATCCCCACTCACGTCGAGGCCAACCAGCTGATATCATCTAGCCAGTTCGCATACCGATCAAACAGATCCACGACTGACTGTCTACTGAGATCCCTCGCAGACAAGACTCTATCTATCGATGAGTCTATCCCGGTCGACACGGTCTTTAGCGACTTCAAGAATGCGTTCGAAACCATGCCCCGCGAGCTGCTGCTGTCGATTCTACCGTCCAAAGGGGTGGGCTGTCGACTCATCCAATGGATTCCGGATTTACTCCGAAACAGAACGTTCCGAGTGCGGATCCACGACAGGTTGTCTTCCCCCGGTCATGCCTCTCTTGGGTACCCGCAGGGCACAGTCTGCGGTGGCCTTCTTTTTCTGCTCTTCATTGACCAAGTTAAGCACATTGTTCTCCCGCCGGTGACGCTCTCAATCTACGCCGACGACGTGAAGATGACGTGCCCGATCACTGGTTCGAACCGCCCCATCACCCTCCAGAGAATGATCAGTGATTTTCTCGAGTGGTCGGAATCCGTAGGCCTCAGCCTCTCAAGGCACAAATACGGCGTCTTACATATGGGCAGAAACAACCCGAGAGCGGAGAACCTCCTAGGGGAGTGCCTGCTGAGGCCGATGGACTTGGCTATCGACCTTGGTGTGCGTTACTCCGCATCCTACGACTTCCGAGAACAGACCGACCGGACGTTTATTCACGTCTCTATAGTAGCCATATCGTACCCGCCCTAACATACGCGAGCCCGGTGTGGTTCCCCCTGTGACAAATCCCACCTGCTTGAGACCCCCTCAAGGAAAACACCTGGGTTGGATGTACGAGCCGCGGCTGCCTTGAAAGGTTGAGAGATGTACTCCTTGCGAATTCTCGCCCTGGCCGTCCTTGCGGATCGGCTACCTGGTTGCAACTGTTGGCGCGGTCAAGGTTGACGATGTACATATTACTGTAATTCTGCCTTCCCTTGCGAGCTCTGCTGTTGGGACCATAAAATTCTTGTGTGGCAATAAAATGACAAATGACGATTGACCCCGCTGATCTGAACCCGTGACAGCTCTGTTGGCTTTCATTTATTAATCAACATCTTTTAACATGATTGGTTTCGATGCTCGGGTGAGTCCACGAGCCTACCTAAGTATCTTCTGGATACAACTTCTTTGGAATTCTGTTTTCCTTGGAGAGCGAGGTCGCCGCGGCGTGACTGCCTGTCGCGCCGCCTGGCGGCCTCCTCCGGAACTACTCATTTGCCTCCCGGCAGCCGAACAGCGCGGATGCTCTCGCTGTCGGCCACACCCCCATCGAAAAAGTGACCTCGACCGACTGCAACAACGTATGCAGAACAAATTCGTCAGGAGGGTTGAAAACCGATGTCACCTTGACGAAAAATCCCTCAACTGTAGTCCTGTGCGTGACCTCCTTGCACGAACCGACCTGAATTACTCAAGACGGCTCATTAGGAAGAACCTGGAGCTCTTCGATCATTTGTTCATTCTCGAATACCGGAACACGAGGCGCGGCTTCAGCCTCCGACCGAAAGCGATCGCCCGAACAGCCCGAACGGCGAAGATGTTCCCGTGGCGTATATGCGAGCAGATCAACGCGACCGGCTCCATCCAAAGCCACCCCAGCGTTCTGTTCCCCACAAACCCAGCATGACCCAACCCGACGCCCTTACTTGTAGATATATAAGATAAACCCCGTTGAATAAACGAGTTTCACAATCGAGAGGCCGGTAAAGCCTCACGTAGAATTCGGGTCTTTTTACCACAAAACACCTGAATAGGCTGTCAACCAGATTCCGAGCGGAGAGAACTACATCGGAGATATGGACAGAGAAGTCAAGATCCGCAGACATAGTCAAGCCGAGATCGCGCGTTGAATGTACAACGGGAAGTGCGTCCCCGTTGAGAGTATATGAGGGGGTTGTGGCGGACGAAGTCTTCTTCGGGAGGGCACATTTGGATGTGGACAGTAGCATCTGATTGTCGATACACCAGTCTGCAACGCCATTGATGCCTCGCTGGAGATTGGCTCTGTCTGTGGAACTTCGTGCCGGGCCATATATCTTCGCGTCGTCAGCGTATAGAAGGTAGCGGATGGATGAGGGAAGATAGTTCCGGAGATCTGAGACGAATATCATGTACAGTAGAGGCGAGGGGGACTACCCTTGGGGGACACCGGATGTGGAATCAAACTGACGGTCCATCCTTGGGGCCTGAGATGGGCAGGTATGCTGGTCCAGGCAACACACAGCACCTTCTGCCTTTCTCCGAATGTCAGATTGTATAACGTATTATAGAGATAGGTTTTTCCAGAAACCACCGGGTCCATCGACGAAAAAAATTCCACCGCGGTGGCTGACGAGGGCTGCAAGGATTGCGTCCGCTGCCAGTTTCTGAGCTGAGTTCCATGTTGCGTATCTCTCTTCGCTTTGGGCTCGATGATGGTGCGTGTCCACAACCGCTGGGGCGGTGTCGATCCTCGCTCCGAGAGGTTCCACCCTACTGGAAAAATCTATCCCCAAAAGTGTCAGTTTGTCAGCGAAATCGTAGTACGCCACAATCGTGGCGACTTCACGCGAACTCCATTTGTGTCGGAAATCTTCACTCATTGCATCGGCGAAATCATCCCACAGCGTTCGGACGTCGGCGACTTCATTGAAAGCGAGTGAACAGGCAGAAAAATCTCGCGCCTTTCACTCGGGAAGTGAAAGCCCTAACGGAAAACTCCGTTTTAACGTAGGAGACGTTCTACCCCGGGCTACAGACCGGAACTCCGGACGGTAACGAAACCACTGCGAGTGGCTTCGATTGGCCGCAAGCTTGGCCACCAGCACGCCAACAATCGGTTGTACGCCATGGTGTGTGGAAATTCGCATACACCACCGACTTTATATCCCTGAAGTACTTCTCCTGAGGGATACACGCGCTCTCGATCGCGTTCGCCGGCAGAAACTCTCTCACTGTTCATCTCAGAGCAGACGACCTTTGCCAGGTTTCTGCCACTGATGCTATTTGCCAATGGCCGAGCCAATTCTCTTTTGCGGACTGCTCTCCAAAGGAGCATTTCCAGTGTCTGTTCCGTATGGTCTCAATCGTAGTCTAGAGTATTGCCCGTTTGTCCTCGCCGGTCCGCGTCGTTGCGTCTAGTGATCGTTGATTTCGTATTTCGCCTTCATCGGCATTATTACGACGTCAAAAGATTTGGTGAATTCGGCTTTGGGAGAACATCCAGCAACACAACGACGACCGAAGAGCGCTCAAGACTTGCGCGTCAGAGGGCGGCAGGCAGCAGCCCGGAGAACCGCAGTCAGAAAACCACAGGCGCAAGATCTCCAGTCTGCATCTTTGGAGTTCCAAATGGGTTCTCCGCGACAAGAATTTGGCCACGCCTTCATCTACTGCGATCGGCCATGATTCCGACTTTTGAACAAAGTAAGGCCCCTTCACGTCGACACCCTCCGGCTGATGGGTTGTGAAAGGCGGGACGAGCTCCGGTGTTCGTCTTGGTACTCCACATTGATTTCTGGGAGAATACCGCAAGTGGCGGTATACAATGGGTTTCCTTCAGCGCCAATCCCGGATCATATCCCTGAAGACCTCCCGAGATCGACGAACAAGAGACCCTCGTAAGAAGAGAGAAGAATTCGTAGACCCCAGTGATAAACCTGAGTTGCTCCAAGCAAACCAACACACGGTCCTGATGACCTAGGATAAATATCTAGAGCTTGCTCCGGGCCAACATTCTGTTCCGTTTAGTATCGTATATGATGGAAACGCTGAAAAGTTGTCGTTCCCGGATATCTAGCGTGGTGTGCCTCGGAGATTTCGAGATGACATTCGGGTCACACCTTTCCAGGACGAAACAAGCGAAGTGTGACGCCGTGATCGTCGCTGGGCAACTTCTGAAAATCTATTGTACATAGCAGTGAAAATTCCGCGGCTACGAGTTTCTGCTGGTCCACGTGCAGCGTTCCGTTTCCGTAGTGATTTGCGCAATAACCCACGTGAGATGATCGTGCATTGACAGTTCCTAGAGCAGTGCGTTGCACGAAATTCTGCGCTCCTGAAGTCAATACCTTACTCCGTACACTAGTGGTCGACAGGAGAAAAGGATTTATTCGCGATGCTCTGGCAATTGGGCAAACCGACTTGTTTCCTCACAATGAGGGCGGATGAGCTAGGCTGACCTCATTTGTTGAATCTATTGAATAAGCTCCGAGAAGGAATTGCGCAGGAGGGGAACAAGGCTTTCGCAGAGCTTTCGTCTGCACGAAAGGCAACGTTAGTAAACTAGCATGCGGTCACCTGCAGCATGCGGTCACTTCAGGAAATCGGTCACCACAATTCTCCGGATTCTATATATATGTTTTTCTCTCTATATAATTCTCCGGATTCTGCAACCCCCCACCATCAATCCGTTCGGTCAGCATTATATCATTGAATATTTTCTTCGGACTGAATTCCGGGCTCGCGGTTCGCCGCACGTCCATGGGTTCCTATGGTTGAATGATTCTGCAAACGACGCAGCGTCCGAATATATGCCGGCGACGATCACACTTCTCGAGCTTTTGTGCCCGGTTGATCTTGCGCGAGTGCGCGAGCAATCGAGAATCAAGTGAACTCTTCGTTACGAGTGCATCGACGAAGTTCAGCTCGCGGTCAGCGGGAAGTTTTAACACACCGGGCGCCTACTACCGCACGCAAACTACACCACCACAATCAGTATCATTACGATTGCGCTCACCCAGTTATACCAGTGATGAGACCCCTCACAATGCCGAGCTTCCTATTCCGCGCTGAATAGCACTCCCCTCAAGCGATGACTACGAGACCTTAAATGAGGTGGCACCTTTTCTGGACACTATAGAACATCGCCGTTCCCGTCTCAAGTTTTCTACCCGCACTCCCATACGAGAACGTCTCCTACGTCTCTTGCTTCAATCGCAAGATTGAACTGGCACCAACTTTTTCACCATGGCGAAGCAAACTCGTGACAAAGGTTCTAGCGAACCACGCGGGTCTTAGCTGCGGCTTCCACAGGAGTTCAGATGCAGATCAAACATACACATCATACAACATTCGGCATCCTGTTATCCATTCAAAACTTTCGTCTCGGCCTCGTTATGCCAAATATTACGCCAATAGCGTTGCGAACATTCCTCACGATTGGTATCGGTGTGACACAATGAGAACAAAGCTCTTCGAAGATACTTCGATTACGGGCGGACGGTGGCGGCGGCGGCGAAAGTATACTGACTCGCCCCGAGTGGCACTTTGAATGAGACGCCAGGGGTCGTGTAAGATGCGCGGAGCACTGGCAAGGCTTTTGCCAGCCTTGTGATCATGCAGCGGGCACGTTCATCCCTTCTCTGCTTTCCTTGAGCTCTTGCATCTTTGCTCTGAGGTCTTCGAGGACCGCTGTTGTTCTTGGCAAACTATGCCGCCGGATCAGCTAAGCTACCAATGAGTCAGTGTCTGCAAGGCAGAACATTATCCTGTTCCTTGTCCCGATCATCAATTGGACGCATGTGTCAAGTATGCTCTGCTGACAATGAACATGGGGTCAGACTGCTCACGCTGAATTGTTGCTCTTGGAAGAACTCAGAGCCAGCATGCGGCGAATCTGATGGCTGAAGCGCCGGCGCCGTATGAAAGAACTGCTTCGGATTGCGTAGGGTTATTGCAACGATGTTTCGTGATTCCTTGCATGATCCGTCCGAGGAAAGCTCGTGAACTGGCAAACAGAACACGATCGGAGGACGGCCAAATGATGATCGAAGCGGTTTCTGATTCTTCGACTACAGCATCGGTGCGAATGTGTGCGCTTGGGCCGCTGCTGTCATCCAGAGCAGTGTCGCCGCTGTTACTTTTCCAATTGTTCGAATTCAAACTGAATACGCGGATTTTTTTCGGTTGATCCCCAGCCGAGTTGAACGGTGCCGCGCCAACACGCCAAGGTGGCGACTTGACCGAACATTTGATGCAATAGCTTGCAGGCATCTGCTAGTGCGTGCCCCTCGCTACGCTACGCTCGCGGTCGTAGATGATTCCAACTGCCCCAGCTGCAGCCATCAAAGACCGATGAACAGCTCCGACAATAGTTTCACTGAACTCGCCATCCGCGTGTTTACGTTCAGCCATAAGTCGCCAGGGGATCAACCGAAAGAGAACCGAACACGCGCAATTCCTGACGACTCCTTTCACCTCGGATAGCTACTAATACGGCCGAGATTTGAACGAGCCATATTGTCGGCCTGAGTAGACAGAAAACAACAATGGCGGCGTATTTGATCGGTCAGCAACAGGCGACCTCGTCACAAAACAGACGTCATTAAGAATGAGCATAGGACGCCGTAAGAGTAAGATTAAAGCATAAAATCATATTTGATACGCAGCGAAACATTACTTGCTCCAGCTTATGCGGAATCGCAATCTCAGCATGTACCTTGGTGCCTGTTCATGTTGTCGATGGAATGCTTGAGGCAATACGCAGGTACGCTTGCGATGCTCGAGAAGCTGGCGGCAGACCGTCAAGCGTAACAACGTCAGTTGCAGCAGCTGCAGGCTGCCGCTTCACGGTAACGGACGAGCCTAAATCACGATGGACGCTACAGACGCGCTGACGGATCAGAGGCAAAGCATTGGCTTTCAGCGACGCCGTGGACCAACTCATCGTCAGGGAAAACACGGACCAACGAGATTGCATGTCTCTTCACTAGAAGGCTTCGCTTTTGGCTGCGCCGCATGGAGCGAGCTGGCCACGGCAGCAGGACAGCGCGAACTGCTAGGGCACACTCACGCGGAGAGGGTAAAAACAACAGCAACAACAGCCACTTCCGTCCCGTGGCCAACGCGCCTATGAACGGAGTTCTCCGTTAAAAACTTCTCAAGGCTGCCGGGCTTTGGTACGATATCGCCTCTTGTAGACTGAGGCGGTAATAGGTGTCGTCATTGAGAAGACCGCTCTCTTTGGCAGCATCTACGAATGATCGATACGTTGTCCCGTCCACGGTTTTGAGATCGTCGAATGATGTCGAGCCGCGTGCATTCAACAGGAGAATCCGCAACGCGAATCGTTCCGTATCTCTCGGAGAAACGGACAACATGCGGCCGAGAACATTGTGAGTTTCCCTCCTCCCCAACCTCCATCCTGTTTGTGGTGTGAAGGTGAAGCATCGAAGAGCAACCTGTGTCCACTAGCCCCCTCACTTCGGTGTTTCCGTTGATCAAGCAATCCTTGATGTATTTAGAGCTGGAAGTCGGAGTCGGCACATCCTCTGCGGAGCTGCATTGGGCTCTAGCTGGCCAGGTCTGTTAATCTCTTGTGAACTCTGGACAAGGATGACACAGCTTCTCGGGACAATATCGTACACACAACTGTTTATTGACCTTCTCATGTTAGCCCGCCTCTCAGTGTGGTACCTTTGTGGCACCACCTAGTGTCCAGCTCCTTGACATCTCCTTTTCCTCGGTCTGTTTATATTTTTGAAATGTACAGATTATTCGTTCCGTTGCAGACGAGCCGGTCTCTTGATTTCGCCGCAATGTCGCGCGCCTCTGGTTTCCGCTGTGAACCATCGCATTGAGATCTTCCTCTCTGTCGTCCATGACGTCACGTTGCGCTTGGCTTCCTCGGTTCTCCCGGAACGCTTCCAGCTGGCTGCTCGAGCTTTCCATGGCGAGACAGATTTTCACTGCCTCTTCTGTGCTGAGTTCTGCCACTTTGAGCAGCTCCCTCCTGGTTTCCTTGCTGGCCACTCCGTATATTACTTGGTCGCGGATCATTCTATTTTCTTGATCTCCGTATTTGCACACCTTCACTTTCAAACGTAGATCCGTGATCCATTCCGAGATCGTCTCCCCTTGCTTCTGTATCCTTTCCCTGAAGACGTGCGAAAGATAGTGTTCCGATTCATTCCCAATGAACGACTTCTGTAGCACGTTGATGACGTCGTCGAATTTCGGTTTGTCCGTTTCTTTGTATTTGGCGTTGTACTCATCCAGTACAATGTCTCCGCCTGTCGCTAGGAGGATTGCGATCTTGATTTCGTCACTCTCTTGTTGTTTCTTCGTCGCGCTTAAGAAGATGTTGAGTTTCTGCGCAAACCTTTTCCAGTCCGCACCGGAGCGTTTCTTCACGCCGATGTTCTCAGGCAAACGATCCATGTTGTCTCTCGGTTCACCTATTGCGAGCTGTGTTTCGTTTCTCACGCTGCCACCATGTTAATCTCTTGTGAACTCTGGACAAGGATGACACAGCTTCTCGGGACAATATCGTACACACAACTGTTTATTGACCTTCTCATGTTAGCCCGCCTCTCAGTGTGGTACCTTTGTGGCACCACCTAGTGTCCAGCTCCTTGACAAGGTCTCTTGCTCCGTGCTCGGCGGAGCTCTCGGTCAGTCTCTTCTATAGGGGCCTGTTTCACCTCAACCCCAACATGTTGGTTGAACGTACTGTGCGCGTTGCCGATCGGACCGGAACGCCGGAGCCGCGTCGTCTGCGACCGGTTGTCCGGGAGCTGTACCCTGAAATGAACGAAAACTACTGCCGGCATTGGGAATGTCCGCGGCTCCGCGATCTCCAAGCGGTCGACGCGTCTCCACTGGTCCGCCCGTCCTCCGCATCTGCGGCGGAACGAAACCGGACGGTCCGCGAGGCTCCCGATTTCCGGAGTTCCAACGACCTTGACTCCTCCGGAATGGGATTCGACCTTGATCCCAAAACCGATAGTCACCGGCCGCACGCCCGTTGTTCAAGATCTCTCGTGGTGTTTTGCTCGCGTCCAAGACTATCATCCTTGCGGCTCGGTCTATGTCGGCCACCAACGCGACCACACTAGCGGATGCATGATGTGAGACGGCCAGCTTGACGGTCGCGAAGACGTCGTGAATCCCCTGTACAATATAATCGAAAGCCTCGTCGAATGGTATATTTGCCGCTTGGGCCAAACTGGCCTTCTCGAACAACTACGTCTCCACCGAGGTGTCCGACGATTGGACGAACGTGAAGAATCCGCTGGCGGTACAGCCAAGGGCGATGTACGCAACGTAGAACCTGCGGGAGAACGTTGCGGCATCGCAGGCCTCATCCATTACCCCCTCATCGTCCGTTGGTTCAAACTCAATGAACGGATGTTCGGAGTTGGTATTGGTATTGGTTTTATTATCCTCATAGTATATGACTCTTTCGCCTCAGAGGTGAGCTTCGCTCATCGGATATTACACGTTTCTTTCTCCCAGTTCTCCAGGATCCTCTTGATTTGGTCGAATTGATTGGAAGGTTGGCCTTCGGTGAATCCCAACCGAAGCTGTAGTTCTTCCTCCTCGAAGTATTTTTCATCGTATTCGAAGATTATGTGCCTCTGTGTCTCGTGTACCATTCCGCACCTGATACACGTGTCGTCTCGACTTTCAGTGCAGTCGTCTCTCCTTCCCCTTGTATTGAGCATAGAAGCTCTGCTTAGGGCGATTAATGCGGAGCCACGGCTGTTGTCGTAGATATGTCGGGAAATGCAGAACGGCTTCCAACCCTAGAGAAGAGAGGACGACAATTTTTTCATCCTCCCCGCAGCAATCAAAACATCAAGGAAACAGGTAACAGGACTGATCTGTGCGTTCCACGACGCGACGAAGGCAAACGAGCGGCAGAGCAACTATCCTTAGGCGACATCGTATGGTTTGAAGCTCCACCGAGAGCCGCGGGCGGCGCATCACGGAAGCTGGATGCGATATATCGCGGCCCCTTCGTCATCACACGCACATCGGGAGGCGACATATACATATGCCGTCGCGTCAGTTGGAGCAGAAAAAGACTACGTCGCCACCGCCCACATCAGCCAACTCCGACTTTTCGGAAATTCAGTGCCAGAATGTACTGACTCGGACCGTAGTTCAGGGAATCCAGGCCATGCAGGTAGTTCAAATCAGGGGCGGATCCAGGAATGCCTCGAGGGGGGGGGGGGGGCGGTTACAAAATTTTTAGTGTCCCCGGAGTATTTTTCCCTCTTCAATGATGCGGTTGAATATTGAAATGTTCGTTCGACATTTTCACTTACAAACATTCATCCGATTCTCAGAAGATTGATTAAATTCGTTCTGCTGATTGGTATATTCCGCCCGGTATCCCAGACTCGATCGCCCCCCCCCCCCCTCCTGGATCCGCCACTGGTTCAAATCCCCACATCGTTGACTCTCTCGGAGGCGCAGCGCAGTTACTGACAGACTCCGAGGCTCTTGCAGATCCGGTGCCACCTCCAGGCCCAAACAACTCGTCGGAGACCGTGAAACCCAAAGGATCCGAGTAAGATGTGGCCATAACCCGACGTCGCTCAACAAGAAAAATGAGAAACCGATCATTTTCGATCCTTCTGACTAAACTAAATTGAAAGTGTAAATAAAAAAGAGAGAAATTGTCTGTATCAGGTCAGGATAGGCTAACTAGAGGATTTCAAATTAATTACCGTCATAAGCCACAATTGCGACGCGGACGTCGCTAAGTCAGGACGGCCGAATGTTAGGAATGCGCCGTTGGCGCATCGCAAATCCAAAATATCGAGACGTTGTTCGTAGGTAGAAAACATTTCGCATGCACGTCGCAGGCAACCAGAGAGTGTCCGATTTCCCCCCCCCCTCGCTACGCCACTGATCGGACCAGCTAACACGATTCGTAGAGGAAAACGATCCATTGCACGCAAATCAATTTGGATTCAGGAGGGGCAAGAATTGTGAGCAGGCTGCTCTTGTGGTGGTCAACCACATTGCCGAGGCCATGGAGAATTCAAAAAGCTGCGTGACAATATTCTGTGACATTCGAAAAGCCTTTGACTGTGTTAGCCGTGCCAGGCTCCTCCGTAAACCTGAAAGACTTGGTGTCAGGGATGACGCGCTGAGCCTGCTGGGATCCTATTTCAGCAACAGACGACAGGTTTCCCATTTCAAGGAGATCGACAGTTGTCTACAAACACAGCATCATGGAGTTCCGCAAGAAAGTGTTCTCGGTCCGTTGATGTTTCTGTTATTCATTAACGATCTCCTTACTCATCTTAACGATGGCCAGAGCGCCACCACTGTCTCATTCGCAGATGACACAATTATGATACTCAGTCATGGGGACCCCCGCATGCTGGAATCTGTGGCTTCTGTGGCCATATCTAGCTTATATCGCTATATCGTATTTCCCCGAGGTGGCAAGACAGCTTACGCTGAAGAAGACGGAGCTCGAGGGGACACCAGCACATCAAGAAGCGTTCGACGCCTCGAAGGAGCCCGGCACTCTCTCCGCGACTTCTCAAACTCCTTCAGCCTCACCACTGATGCGTCGGATTTAGGAACCGGGGTGTGTTGTCACGGAGAGATGAGAACAATAAGGAACGGATCGTTGGTTATTGGCCTTACACATTCCCCGAGGCGGGGGGAGACTAAGCCACATACGGGAAGGAATGTTGGCGGTCTCGTAGGTTGTCGGATACTCCCAAAACTATCTCGATGGTCAGAAGTTCTCGCTTCACATGAACCTTATCGCTCTGAAGGAATTTCAAGCCACGAAGAAGCCGAATAGAAGAACGGCTCGTTGGAATCAGATTCCGGCGGGAATGGATTTCGCGGTTATTCACAAGCCGCGAGAGGGGAAGCAACTCTCAATTTTGCTGTTCTTCATCCTAATCGCTCCAGGTGCCGAACCTTCGGGTGCTTTCCATCCCTTGAGCAATGAGGTAACTTACCTCTCCGCCGATGAGAGACTGTTACAGCTGCGGGAAGGGAGTTCTTCGAAGGGGCAAGTCACGACGGCCAGGGGAAACTATCCAAACCCCAATGAAGAAGGTGACTTCGGTCAGTCCAGAGTTTGGACCACAGCTCTGTTCTTGTAAGTACCGTGGAATTGACTCGAGACGGTAGATCCACTACAGTCTGGTCAATGCTGGGATATCTCTCGAGGCGGTATTGGATAATAATTCATGGTTTTTGTCTGCGGAGTCCGCCATTGTTCAGGTTCCGTTACTTGGGAGCGGAGTTATCGTGGCGTTAGGGAGTCTAAAAGCTCTCTCAGAGTTTTGTTACGAATGCAAAGAATCCAAGGGATCTTCAGAATATCTTCCTTTCTCCGAAGGCGCGATCGGAGCAGCTCACTTGGCTGCCGCTGTCTATTTCGCTCCATCGTTCAATCGATCCTGATGGACCTGATCCGACGTGATGGACATGCAAAGTAGGACCAATCTTGACATCTCTGAGGTTCCCCTCCCCCCCTCCAAGAGTGAATGTGTCGCTATTGACCTATCAGGACCTGCTTATAGTCTACGACTGGCCTGCTTCTACCCATCAAACTCTGGAAACTCGGAAAACCGCCTTGAGCGTACGATCGAATGTACAAGAACGATCTCAGCACTCTGCGAGTCTGACTCCCCGATCCTTATCATGGGGGATTTCAACCTCCCAAAAATCGACTGGACACGCCTTGTAGCCTCCGATAGTACCTCCAGAGAGAACGTATTCCGTGAATGCTGTGATTCCAATAACCTCTTTCAAGTCATCGATTTCCCGACCCACAACTCCGGAAATACACTCGACTTGGTCCTCACAACTAATCCTGAACTTCTCCACAATGCAGGTGCAACAGCTCCTCCGATATGCTCCGATCACCTCGGTATCGTTTTCGACATCCTACTCAGCCCAGGCGTCTACAACCGTCCTACCGCGCCGAGGGATTTCAGGAACATGGATCACTACTCCATTGTCACACATCTCGACCTCGTAGATTGGCGAGCACTATTCGTCCCCTGCCGCGATGTGAACGAGATGTACCGCACTTTCGTTGAGTGTTGCAGTTTCCTCATCAACAAATTTGTACCAACGCGCCTATCTACAGAGCGACAAGACAATATCAACAAAATCACTCGTGCGAAGGCCAAACTTGACGAAGAAAACCCCAACTCGGTTTCTCTATCCAAACGCCTCAAGAAGGCTGTTCTCAGGCACCGTTCGCTGAATGAGTTCAGACTCGATTTCCAGGACGCCAGAGCTTTCTACAGATACTCGGCCACAAGGCTCAAGGGCCATGAACCGCTGCCCACACTGAAGGATGGAGCAAAATCCTACTCGTCATCAAAAGACAAGGCCGAGCACCTTGCATGCCACTTCGCGAAGACGTTCGCCCCACCTGCAAATACCTCGCCCGCTGATCGCCACCGTGCCACCTCCAGTGACCGCATACAGGTTCCCGACTGTCCAGTCGACTTCTCCGAAGACGTCGTTCTGAGCCACCTCACGTCCCTCTCCGGAAAGAGCTCCATCACGCCTGATCTCATCCCTCCGATCTTCATCAAAACCTTCCGACTTTTCCTCTGTGAGCCCCTATCACTCATCTACCAGCGATCATATGAAGATGCTACTGTGCCTGATCTCTCCAAAACCGGACTCGTGACCCCCGTCCACAAACGTGGTCCAAAGGACTCAGCACAGAACTACCGACCTATTTCCCAATGTGTGATCGCATGCCTCGTCTTTGAGAAAATTCTCACGAGACACATCCAGCGACACCTTCGGACCAACGACCTAAATGACCCAAGGCAGCATGGGTTTGTCCCTCTCAAATCTACATGCACCCAACTTCTCTGCATGTCTCAAGACTTCGCTCACTACATAAACCAAGACATCCCCTACCATGCCGTATACTTCGACTTGAAGTCGGCTTTTGACAAAGTCGATCATCAACAGCTGCTCGGAAAGATGGCGGGTATCGGTCTCCGCGCAAAGACTATCGAATGGTGCGCAAGCTATCTCAAGGACCGCTCATTCCGCGTCAGGGTAGATGATGCCCTCTCCGCCCCCCGCCCCGCTCCTTCGGGCGTACCCCAGGGAGGATCCCTCTCACCCCTCCTCTGCATAATATTTGTCCTAAACTTGAGGGAATCCCTCCCTCCTTCCATTGAAACATATCTCTCCGCCGACGACACGAAGATTTACTGTCCCGTCCGAAATGACCTCGAACGCCAGACGCTTCAAGACGGGATCAATGGGATTGTGAAATGGTGCTCGGACCATAAGATGCTGCTCTCAATTCCAAAATGTGTTGTGCTCACCTCATGCAAGGGTCGCGGTCCCGCTCCACGATATAGTATTGATGGTATCACCCTACCCACTACCCATTCAGTCCGTGACCTCGGTGTCACATTGAATACAGAGCTCGACTTTTCCGAGCACATTGCAAACATTGTCAAATCCGCGAGAACTCTCACCAACTGTATATTCCGATGCTTTGTGGTCAGATCACCAGAGCCATACGTCCGTCTATACAATTCTCTCGTGGTCTCGAAAATGCTCTATTTCACACCAGTGTGGCTTCCCTACCTTGTCAAGCACAAGAAACTCATAGATTCTGTTCAGAAGAGATTCATGCGTAGACTCCGCTGGCGCTGTCGCGACGGAGCAACCCTCCCCTCACTCCCCCGCCTCACCGACGTCCTTTGCCAACAGGACACCGGAGCCCTCAGACGCATTATCGCACTCGGTCTTGGTCACCAATTCTTCACGGTTACGCAGAACAGGTTGCGTAGCCAATGTACAGTCCGCACCAGATCCCTCGCCCGAACCGACGTGGTGAAAAACTCATGGTCGTGGCGAATTTGCTCGAAGGTATCGAAGCAACAAATACCCAGTCGTCACTTCCTCGCCATGATGTGATCTCAGAAATACACTCACCTTTTTAATCTTATGTACAACTCCCCTTTATCTCAACCTATAAAACAGAATGTGCTCCCCGTTGTTATCTATGCACTTTTTAACTGGACGTTCCTTAAAGTTGAAACTTGTCGGAAAAGGACTATCGGGTTCCTAGGTACCTATGCAGTCAACCATCGTTATTAGCGCGGTGGTCCGTAACGTTTGGGACCGAAAAACCGTTCGTGTGGCTGGACATCGTTGTTTTTCGTTGATGAGTACGATGGGGGCTTGGGGTAGTCGTTATCGAACCTGCTTCGAAAACGAAGTTGCATTGAGGTGGTGGTATTTCCCGTTTGTATTCCGGAGGATCCCACTTGAGGTTAAACTACGACAGAGGGCATATTCAAATGCCTCCAAAACGACAGTCGATCGGAGTCTCGACGTCCGTAGCGAAGAGAATGAGAACTCGTAGAGCATTGGAAACGGTGGAACAACGTGAAAAGAGATTAGAGGATGAAGGTGTCCGGAAATCTCGACGAACTGGAGAGCAATGTATCGTACGACAGGAGAGGGACCGACGACGATACGCAGCAGCGCGGGTGTACGAGTCCGTCGATCAGCGATTATCGAGATTGGAGGTACAGAGGGAACGTATGACTTCGTCCAGACGGTCAGTACACTCAGGATTGAAACTTGCCGCCCGTAATTACGATCCCGAATATGAATATGCGGTCCATCCGAGTATAGTTATAGGGGAGATGGATGAGATCTGTCAGTTTTGTCGTGCCTTCAAGTTCGGACACGAGGCCCCCGGTATGTGCTGTATGCGTGGACAGGTGATATTGGCGAGGTTGGAATCGCCACCTGAGCCACTACTTTCATTGACCCTAGGGGTCACCAGGGAATCGAAGCAATTCTTAGCGAACATCCGTAAGTACAATTCGTGTTTCCAAATGACATCTTTCGGTGCGACGGAAATCATCCGAGAGAATAACATGCCCACGTTCAAAGTGCACGGGCAGGTTTACCATCGTGTTGGGTCGTTATTACCGTTGTCAGATGGTGAACATCAATTCCTCCAGATCTATTTCATGGGGGGGTCAGAAGAAGTGACGAACCAGCGTGTCCGATTCAACTCCAACACAGACCGGGGAATCGTAGCGAAATTACAGGTCTTCTTTCATGAGCACAACGAGTTAATCCGTCATTTTAAGACCAGACTCCATCAGATGCCAATCAACGATTACGTCGTTGTCATTAGAGCGGATAAGGTCCCACCGGGTGGGCATGAGAGACAGTTCAACGTACCCACAGTCAACGAGGTGGCCTTAGTCATGGTGGGAGAAGAATTCAACCGGCGAGATATTGTGCTGCGTCTTCAGAGTGGTGGTCTACAGTGAGTCGCCGAAACCCATCAATCGTATGATGCTTTACAATATCCTTTGATCTTTTGGCGGGGTCAGGACGGGTACCACTTCAACATCAGGATGAGAAATCCGCAAACCAGGGAGGAAACCTCAAAGAAAGTCAGTTCGGTGAATTTCTATGCCTATCAACTGATGATCCGGGACGACAGAGATAACCATATCCTGACGTGTAGACAGTTATTCCAGCAGTACGTCGTCGATATGTACGCTAAAATTGAGACCGAACGACTCCTCTTCATTCGGTTGAATCAAACAAAACTTCGTTCGGAAGAATATATTCATCTACGTGATGCAGTCGTGGCTGATGGTAACGTGAACCCAGACGACGTGGGGAAGATGGTTATTCTACCATCTACGGTCATTGGGAGTCCGCGTCATATGCACGAATACGCTCAAGACGCCATGACTTATGTTCAGGTCTACGGACGTCCTGATTTATTTATCACTTTCACATGTAACCCTACATGGGAGGAGATTAAAAAGAACCTATTGCCAGGACAGGCGGCCCCAGATCGTCCCGACATCATAGCTCGTGTATTCAAGTTGAAGTTGAAATCTATGATGGATTTCATCGTCAAATATCAAGTTTTTGGAGAGACTCGATGTTGGATGTATTCCATCGAATGGCAGAAACGTGGTTTGCCCCACGCCCATATTCTGGTCTGGTTGGTCGTGAAAATTACACCGGATCTAATCGATGAAATAATTTCTGCGGAGATACCTGATATCAATACAGATCCGGTCTTATTTTCGATCGTGACCAAGAACATGATTCACGGACCATGTGGAGTGATGAATACCAACTCTCCGTGTATGAAGGAAGGAAAGTGTTCCAAACGCTATCCGAGAATGCTGCAGAAAGATACCATCACAGGGAACGATGGATACCCCCAGTATCGACGAAGATCAATCGACGACGGGGGACAGAGTTTCGTTCTCACTCTTCGTGACAACCCCATAACAGTCGATAACCGGTGGGTTGTACCATATTCACCGTTGTTGTCGAAGACATTTGGAGCACACGTGAACGTTGAATACTGTAACTCAGTGAAGTCAATCAAATACATATGCATATACGTGACCAAGGGGAGCGACAAAGCAGTTTTCGGGGTGGTGAATTCGACAGGACCCCTAGATGAAGTAGAGAAGTACCAATTGGGTCGGTAACTAACTTGAGACTTCGAACAGACCCCGATTGTTCAAATCACCCGCGTAAGGGAGGGAGGTAACACTTACAGATCAAGATGGCTGCTTCCGACAACCAATACCACTCACGAAGCGATAGTCCACGGGACCCATTTTCACTTCCCATTCAATTTTACTACCATAGACCTTTTGTCCCCACCAATGCCTCGTACAGCACCACCCCCCCTTTGGTCGCGCGAAGCGCGGCGGGCTTTGCTAGTGTTCAATAAAGGAGCTTATGAATGAATGAATGCAAAGCTGCTCAATCTGAGGCGGCCACTCTTGTTACAAAAAATCAGGTATCGTCCACCCGCTTCTGGGAGCGTTCATTCGTGGGTGTCTCTCTGAGTGCATAGCAGACGATGTGAGGCGCCAGTTCTCCTCCTTGCCGAACCCTCCCTGTTGTTTTGCTCTGTAGCCATTGCCAGAGCCAACAGTAACCCAGTAGAGAATGGAGAAAACACTTGGCTCAACTATGATTCTCCTCCAGATGGTCCGAAGTATCATCTGAGACCAAGAATATTGATCTCGATGAACACGACTGGTTACGCGTGGAAAACTGTGTCTGGTGAGTAAGAAGCATTCTCCACGATCCCTGAACTAACTTATCATATCTTTGGATTCGCGCAGGTGTCCATCTTCTTGTCGGGCGGTCTTCTGAATGGCTTCCGGAGGCGGGATTCTCACGGGGACAAGACTACTAACCAAGATGAGGTTTCTCTCACGTTCAGAGTTTTACAGTCGGTTGGGCTCAATCTGGGTTCTCTTTCAGTGGCGCGCAGCGTAGAGCGGCATCATGGAAGATGCTTTTGAGATCGTCATTTGACGGAGGTCCGGAGATACCTGTGTAAGCCGTACCAAACTCATACTCACGTCATTATACGAAATGGTCTTTCTCTGCACATCGGCAAAACAAAATTCCTTCGCTCTGGGAAGACCCCACCTTCGCTCGAGATCAAGATACACTCTACGGCCTGTACCGACTCCCTGCTCTGCGACGGTCCTAGACTGGACTGTGTCAAAAGCTACAGATTCCCGGGTCTCCCGCTCGACGACGACCTGAAATTAAGATCACATGTGACGAACGTTTGCTCCAAGCTGCACTCCGGACTGGCCTTACCGGCCCGTATGAGAGCGACTTGCTCCCCAAGGACTGAAGCAGTCGGTTTACTTCGCTCTCATCGACTCCAATGTCAGATACATGACTCCAATCTACGGTGGCACCAACGGCTTCCTCACCGATGAGATCTCCGCCAACAGAGAGCAGTCAGGCTGGCAACCAACAATGACCGTCTTGCAGGTTGCAGCCCGCTATCCCGAAAACCCGGTATCCTAAACGGCGGAACGGAGGGCCCCTGAAACCCGCCATCTCGGAACCCGGTTTCCCGGCACACGCTATCCCAAATACACGTTATCCCTGATACCCAGTATCGAAAAAAATCCAACCTCCATACCGACGCCCTTCGTTTCGCCGTTTGGGATACCGGGTGCACACCGTCTTGCACATTCCGAACCTCTGTTCTTCCGTCTGTATGCACTCCGATTCCCCAAACTGTACGCCGCAACTCTGACCATTTTGATGATGCCAGCCGTGAGCTCAATTGTGAGATCCCATCACAGACATGGCCAAAGAACCCGCTTCAATGAAGAAGGTTACCTTCCTAGTACTAATTTTCGCAAAACAGGTAGTAGGAAATCACCCTTACCAAATTTCTGTAGACTGTTCAACAGTCTCCCCGTGGACGTCAGGAACTATATTGAAACCCTTATGTGTGTCGCTGGCATTAAAAAAACGCCCTGAAGAAGTGCTATTCAGAAGCAAACACCCACACCATCAAAGAGCTCTTATACTAGTTTGATCCACTAGCATTGATTGTACGATGGCCTTATTGCTTCCCCTTATTGCTGATATCGTTCCCCAACCCCCTAAGGATTTTTTTCGGGGGGGGGGGGCGATTCTATGTTATAGGGGGGAGCGGTTGGATACTCCGGACCCAGCGGTATAGGGAATTAACATGGGACGGGAAAATCACGGGGAGGGGGGCGATCGGTCGATCGCCCCCCTCTCGCTATGCCACTCTTGCTTACTGAGTGTTGAACGCACATTTTTCCGCGCCATTGCTAGGAGGCTCCTTGCAAGCATGCCTATTTGTTGTAACTAATGATAATGAACTCGTAAATGATGTTTGAAAAAAAAAGTTTGCAACCCGAAAACATTACCATAAAACGAAGATCATATGAATCGTTACATTGCCCAGTGGCGGATCCCGGGCGGAATATACGAATCAGCAGAAATATGTCGAACAAACAATTCAATATCCAACCGCATCATCGAAGAGACAAAAAATAGTCCGGGGACACTAAAAATTTAAAACCGCCCCCCCTCGAGGCATTCCTGGATCCGCCTCCGACTCTGCCTGCATTATTATGATTCTGGCCGATCATAATATCTTGGGTTTCCGCAATACTTGAAGAATTGCTCCGAGGTTGTTGTTCTACGACGGCGGCGCACCACGGCGCGCCGCCGCCGTCGAAAAAGGCCACGGCGCACACCTCTGGTATAGAGAGGGGTTACGTGGTGTCGCTGACTGGCTTCTTGGAATTCAGCTAGCCTTGCAGCTCTGGTTGAGAACGCTCAGAATTCGGCGAATGATTCAGGAAACACTACACGTTGATTCTTCAGTCTCAGCGGCATCGGCATACACACGCTTTCTTTACTAGTGACACATACACTCGCGTCTCTGTTATCCCGCCAGGGGGCTCTCTGCACAACCCGCTTCTCGATCGCTAACATTCTTCCCGGAAACGGGGAACCCGTTTCTCAGATTATTTTTAAAAGTTATGCGGAACATTATTTACATTTCAGTTAAACAATGCACAAACATATGGTTGAGAGCTCAACGAGCAGTCGATCAGTTCTAGCGGATAAAGTAGCTGGGCGGCACGCTTTGTGATATTTCTGTTTGCGAGGCGTCCCGTGTAGGTTCGAATGATTCCATCTCGGTGTAAAACGACACCGCCTCAAACGCGATGGGGAAACGTTCGACGAGGAAGGTCTTCAATCGCACTCCGATTACAGCGGCGAGAAGCTCTAGCCTTGGCAGAGACTGCTTCTCCCTGGGAGTCAACATCGATTCGCACATGACAAGGCAGAACTCGGACGCAGTGTCAGCATACACGCACTCGATGTACGCACAGGCGGCTTAGGCGATTGGCGATGCGTCTCCAAACACGTGGAGACGTGGTCCATCCATGCGTGTTGAGTACCGACGAGGAATCTCGAACCCATTGAAGACTTCAGTCCGGTCGTCCAACGCGCGAGCTCCTCTTCGACATCGTCAGATATAGGGTCGTTCCACTGCAGATCCTTCGACCATAGACTTTGGATTATCCTCCTGCCTGTGATTATGAACGGTGTCAAGAATCCAAGCGGGTCGTATACGGTCGCCACCAAGCTTAGAACCATACCAGAGCTGTGCGCCGTGGGTTTTTCAACAGCGGCGGCGGCGGGCGTAAAAAGTCATGGCGACGGCGTTCGCTGCGGCGCGCCATGGCGTGGTGCCGCCGCCCTCTCATAGCACTGAGAGGGCTGGACGAGCTTCGCTTCATTCTCATGGGATCCTGTAGCTATCCATCTGATCTCCGCGTGTGTGTCACATTTGCTTCTATAGCCATATTCTTCGTCATACGCGATTAATATCCACACGCAGGGACCCTCGACCCCCGATTCTACGGAGAATCTCATGCTTGATGCGCCTGCCGTCAGCGCGCCGCCGGGAAAATCTGGCAGCGGCGCCCTGGCGGCGCGCTGACAAAACTTGGGGGCGGCTAGCGGCGGAAATTGACCTGCGGCGAGCCGGCGCGCCGGAGATTTCATGGCGCAACGCACAGCTCTGAACCATACGCTTTGTGGATCCTTTCTGACAGGATGCTCGGTTGCAGACGGCCGATAGATCAAAGGACAGAACATCGGGCCCCTGCGACCACTCGATCCCTAGGACCTTCAATAGGTTGGTGAGACTCGTCTCCAAACTGAAGGACTTGGCAGTTCAACAATGCCCGTGGTAATGGTTGACTTCTGGGATGAGCACCGAAGCGTAGCGCTCGTTGAGCACTGGCCAAGGTTGTTAGATCATTCAGTGTTTTCTGTAAGGCCATTGCTCAACACTCCCAGTGTTCCAGAGCACTTTCCAGATACTGACTATATAAGCAGAATAAACGATACCCAAGTAATGGGACATTTCACGTACTGCCCAGCTACGCTGTTTGTTCTCTTTGATCTCCGCTCTCTGAGTTACTGAGGCCAGATAATCCCTTCACAAACCTCGCATGTCCGGTTCCGCTTGCAAGAAGGTGAGCGACGACCTCGGGAGCATTGGTCTCCCATTTTGCAAGACTCATCCCAGCCGAGGCGAGAACCTTTCGGAGATGGTCTGTGAACTCCGTCGCCGAAGCCACAGTAGGAAAGCTTCGGACGCGTAGAGACAGGACGCCAACTCCTTTCGATGTTCGGGCGCCTTCTTCTGAAAATGCCGTCGAATCGTTGCCGCGAGAAGGAAGCCGCTTGAAGCCGCTCCCCATGCGACTCGTGACATTTGGAAACACCGCACCCGCTGCTCACCAGGCGCCTGCCACAGGAATCGGAAGAACCGGCGATCCCTCTCGCTGTCTTGTATCCTCCATAAGGCTGTAAATTTTTCGCGGGCCACGATTGTCCCGCAAATTTCGCGGCATTTTTGGGGCCATTTTCCATAGGGCGTCTATGGGAGCCGCGAATTTCACAAATTTTGCCGCGAAAAATTTACAGCCCCAATCATCAATCCTCATATAAGCCCGCGTGATATCCGCCTTAACTGCAACGCGGTGGAGACGGACGTTGATGAGAAGCGTTACCAACTCCGGATTCAGGTTTGGGCCCGGCAACAGATGGTCATTGAGAGATGTCATGCCCCTGGCTCTGGCGGAGCAATAGAGAACGACTCGCCTTTTCTCCCCCGAGGCAGCAGGTCACAATCTCGTGGTGAGGAATGTAATACGTTCAGTCGGTCTGATCTGTGAGTCAAGTATCTGTTGCCCTCGTAAACCACTCTGTAAAGAATGGTGTACTGCTAATTGACAACGCGAGGTTCCCTGTTCGTGACCAAGAGGAAAGCGGTGTTTATTATTGAAGCAGTTGGCTCGCTGGTGCGAGCCCGGGATATTTGAATGCCTGAACATCTCTCCTTCCCTGGTATTGTTTCGAAACTATGAACATTAGGGATAACCCCTCGTCGGGATGACTAGAAACAATTTAAGCATATATGAGTCTCAACTATTGAGACCCAACACGCGTTCCGACGACAAAATGACTTCACGCTATGCTCACGAATATGATTCCCAAAACTATCGGAAACATTAAGGTTTGACGAGAAGTATCCTAAGAGAACATAAGTGTTGAAACCGACCAGGATGATATGCTTCGATTAGTGATTCAATTATTGTATTCGATGATTACACTTTATGTTGGTATGGTACCGTTGGCTTCCTCTCTCTCGCGCTTCTTCTGAGCGTGTTGCTAAACGCCTGTCTGTCGAGCGCGGGGGTGTTGACTGTGAGTTTTGATGGTCTCAGTGTCAAGCTGCTGCTCTTCTCAGGTATCACAGGATCGTTTTTTGTCTTGGATGCAGAGTTGGTCAATGGTACATTCTTCTGTTTTTCGGCGCTCGAAGATTTTTCAGGCCCGGTAGCTTTCGGCGTCTCTTTCGAGAGTTTGAGATGCCTTCGATTTCGTCGAATCGACGTCCCGTCGGACAGTTGAATTGTGTATGATCGCGGTCCGACTTTCTTGTCGCAGACTCCCCTTCTCCATCTTCCTGTACGTTCCAGAGGTTGCACGCGCACGATGTTTCCTGAGTGAAGTCGCTTCAGTCGTTGAGAGCCTTTGTCGTAATGTTTCTTTCGCTGCGCCGCTTTTGCTTTGTTCCTGTTGAATTGATTCCTGTCGGTGACCTTGTTCTGATCGGGCCGTGATGGTATCTTGGTCCTTGTCTGACGACCGAAGAACTTCTGAGCGCGGCTGACTCCTTCAGGCTGGGGAACGTTCCTTGTTTCGAGGAGTCCGTAATCGTAATCCTCCTCGTTCAACTTGATTTTCTTGAGTAATCTTTTGGCTATCTTCACAGCGGCCTCCGCTTTTCCGTTTCCTTGGGAGAAATACGGGCTGCTGGTCACCAAAGTGATGTTCCAGTCGTTGGCGAACTGTTTGAACTCGGCCGATGTGAATTGTGGACCATTGTCGCTATGTAACTCTACTGGAATTCCGTAGCGAGAGAAGTGCTTCTTTGATGCTTGAATTAACTTTTTTGCAGTTGCAGTCTCACCCAGCTTGTCCACTTCAAAGAAATCTGAGAAAACGTCCACTGTCACGAGATATTGCTCTCCGCGGAATTCGAACAGATCCTGGAAAACCACTTGGAAAGGAAAAGTGGCCGTGGTCGTCTGGTTCATTGGTTGTTTTCGCTGTTTCGCCTGGAATGACAGACATGCCTCGCAGTTATTACAGAATTCCTCCAGTTGTGACTTCAGCGACGGCCAGAAAATACATTCCCTGGCGCGTCTCCACTGCAAACGGAGACCATAATGGCTGGAGTGACTGGTTTTGAGCATTTCTTTTCTCAGGCTGTGTGGGATGAAAGTTGCAGATCCTTTGTAGATCAATCCTTTAACGTGAACCAGTTCCGATTTGTACTTCCAGAACGGTCTGATCTCCGGATTGCACTGGTCTTTGTTGGTTGGCCATCCATTTTCGATGGTTTGTTTGAGTGTTTCGAATTCTTTGTCGGTCCGACCAGCTTCCCTGATGCGCTCCAGCGTCTTGTTGCTGACAGGACTGAGCTTCTCCACGTCGATCTGTTCTGTTGCCGTTCTGAACACAAATTCTTGAATGGTGGTGTCTTGATCCGATCGAGCTGTCGGTGGTGAATCTCGACTCAGCCAATCAGCCACTCCATTGTCTTTGCCATTTATGTATGATACTTGGAGACGGAATTTTTGTAGCCGTAATAACATCCGTTGAAGTCTCTTGGGCGCATCGTAGAGTGGTTTCTTGAAAATATTCATCAGCGGCTGATGATCGGTTTCGACCCTGACGTCTTGGTGGTGGATGATGTAGTGTTCGAATCTCTCGCAGGCTATCAGAATCGCCAGGAGTTCTTTTTCTATCACGGCGTAGTTTCTCTCCGCTTGCCTCAGGGTAGCGCTGCAGTAATGGACTGGCCTTCCGTCCTGCATCAGAACCGCACCGACGCTGTGCATGCTGGCGTCGGCTCTGATCAAAACTGGTTTGTTGGGATTGTAGTACGCCAGGACCCGGTCTCCGCACAGCTCTTCTTTGAGTTTTTCAAATGCTGAGTTTTCTTTGTTTCCCCACGTGAATTCGATATCCTTCTTCAGGAGTGCTCGTAGAGGTGCCGTGAGACTCGACAGGTCCCGTATGAACGAGTGGTGGTAGTTGACTGCCCCGAGGAATCTTTGCAGTGATGTCTTGTCTTTTGGGGGGGGAGCATGCGTTTTATCGAGTCGACTTTCTCTGGATCTGATTTGACTCCCTCGGGTGTGAGGATGTGTCCTAGGAATTTGACTCGGTCTGTACAAAGCTTCAGCTTGGCCCTGTTCAGTCTAAGTCCTCGTTGCTTACATCGAACGAGAAGAGCTTCTAGGTTTTTGTAGTGGTCCTCCCAAGCTTCTTCATCGGAATCGCCCGATCCCGTGATGAGCAAGTCGTCCGCAACACAGTGGACACCTCTGAGTCCCTCGAGCACTTCCATTTGTTTGGCTTGAAAGATCTCGGGACTAATGTTCAAACCTTGAGGCATCCGTAGGTACTTGTATCTTCCCAGCGGCGTCCAGAAAGCTGTGTGATCGGTGGATTCTTTGTCGAGAACGCATTGATAGAAACCATCTGCCGCGTCGCACACCGTGAAAAGTCGGGCTTTGTTCAGCTGTGGCAGAATATCGGTTAAAGTCGGCATGCGGAAATGACATCTCTTCGTTGCCTGGTTCAAATGGAAGGGATCGAGTGTGATTCTGGGCTTCTTACCCTCGCGAGTGACCACCAGCATTTGACTGATCCATGGAGAGGGTTGGTCGTGCTTAATTCTCTCGACAACACCCAGTTTCTCCAACTCCCGTATTCTTTCGATGACCTGTTCTTTAATGGCGACCGGCACTTTTCTCGGCAGGCTTTGTATTGGCTTGCAGTTTTCTGTTAGATGGATTGAAACTGTGCCTGGTAGTTTCCCCCAGACCTTGGAATACTGCATTGTGCTTCTTGATCAGGGCTTGTAATTGAGCTTCGTGCGATTGAGTTTCCGTTGTCTTGACGCGTAGCTGATTCACAAACTCCACTCCCTTCCCCAATTGGATGCAACCAAGCTCCATTGAGGTTTGGGTTGAAATCAGAGGGAGTTCTGTGACGTTGGCGACCTGGAATGATATGGAGGTCCGCCTGGTTCCATTTCGACAGCTAATGGAACACCGGCCCAGCGACGGGGTGATTGCGCCGTTGTACATCTGCAACCGCACCTTGGATTTGGCCATCGGTCCGACCAAATTCTTTGCTGCTAGCTTCTGGTAGATGCGAAATGGGAGAACATCGCAAGAAGCTCCAGTGTCGATTTGAGCCTCGAAGGGGAAAACGCTGTCTCCCGATTCCCCGTGCAGCGTGATTCTGATGCTTCTGAACGCGGGTCTGGATTGTTTTCTCACCGCATATGTTGATTCGACGCTGTATTGGTCGTGGTCGTCTGACGCGGAGTATTCGTCTTCCGATTCGAAGTCGATATGATGAATCTTCTTTCCTTTTGAAGATTTGCACATTTTCTTGAAGTGTCCCCTCTTTTTGCAAACTTCGCAAACTTTCCCAGAGGCCGGGCACTTCTGTCTGTCCCGACTGTGCCGGTATCCGCAGAAACCGCACTCCACATTTGAAGACGCGTTTTTTCTCTCGCCTCTTCGTCTCACCATGTTCACGCTTGCACAAGGTGTTTCGTCGTCCGTAACTCGTTTTTTGGAATCCACGAGTCGTCTGACTGTTGTCAAAACTGCACTGAGATCGATCTTTTCCGCTGACATCAAGCGATCCTTGGTAGCCTGGTTCTGAATTCCGAACACGATGCGGTCTCTTATCATCTCATCTCGGAACTCCGACGGGAACTCGCACTCCGAGGCCATCTCGTAGATCTTGTCCAGAAACGCCTCGGTGTCTAATTCTCCCTGTGTGAATTTGTAGAATTTCTCACGCAGCACAAGGATGTTCTGTGAGCTTCCAAACTCCCTGTCCAGTGCTTTGCCCGTCGCGACTAGCAGAGGAGCGGGCTTGCCCGCCTCTGGTTCCGTCAGAGTTGGCAGCTTGAGCATGCTGAGTTTACTCCGCCAGTGTGGCCCCAAATGAAGCCTGAACGCTGTCATCTGTTTTTCAGCCGACTCTTTGTATAGATCGGTGAAAATGGCGTAGTCATTGAACTCAGCTTTAAATTCTTCCCAGCGAGTCTTCCGGTTGCGGCAGTTGAGCGGCATTTGCCTTGGCACGGGGATTCCCACGTTGTTGTTTCCTGACATCCTGACTTGTCTATCGGATTTTGAGGACGATGTTTCACAAGTTTCACTTCTGATACCATGTAAAGAATGGTGTACTGCTAATTGACAACGCGAGGTTCCCTGTTCGTGACCAAGAGGAAAGCGGTGTTTATTATTGAAGCAGTTGGCTCGCTGGTGCGAGCCCGGGATATTTGAATGCCTGAACACACTCCATCCTCAAACTGCTTCATGGCTGACTATCCGTCTGCGGAGCGCCCGGTTTTTTCTTTCGACGTGACGATACCATCGAGATTCCACAAACTGTAGTGCCTGAGCCGACTGAGACAGTTCCACAGAGCAACAGACGGTCTGGATTGCTCCTGGTCCGACCCTCGGCCCCGCCGTCACGCCCGCCGCCGCCCATCCGAATCTGGTCTCGTAAGCCTCAACGTTCTCCACGACTGTCTCCAAAGCCCGACGGAGAACGAACTTGCACTTTTGATCACGACTGATCAATACTGTTCGTATGTATTCAAAGACTCGCGCTGTCGGACACAGTGCTCCCGGGTGTGACAATCAATAAATCCCCAGTTCATCTGCATTACGCTAAAGAGACACCAGAGCCTCTTCATTTAGATCGTAACAAGTCCTTCATAGCGTAATAGTACAGAACTCACAAACTAATATGTCGCATGGCGGCGGCGGGTTCGCTTCAAGCACCGTTAGATCCGCGAGCGGGTGTGTCTGCGTGACCGCTTCGAGCGCACGTCGGATGTGACCCGGACAAGAATTTCGGGGGCTCAAGCCGAACTCGTGCTCGTTGGCGAGCATCTCTATGGTTTTCTTAACCGGCGCACCCGCAAGACGGACGTTGAAGCGCCCGGTGTCGCTGTTTTGAGTGCTCGAAAAACCCTCGATGGTCAGCCTCGCTCTCTGGACTGGCCGTTCGTGCCGGAGAAGTCTTCTGACTCGCGGCGCGATGAACGATAATACGCTGCCACCATCGAAGAACACCCGGACAGGAACTCTCAGTCTTCCATTCACAATGTGCGCCATCGCAGTCAGGATCAGAGTACTCTGTATCCTAGATATCTCATCTTCTAGTTCTGCCGTCATAACAGCAGCACCGACGTCAAACTGGTGCAGATACAGCTTCTCCTGGGCTGCGATACTTACTACGGTTCTCAGTCCCTCTGACCTGGCCAGGGGACTGAATATTTGGTCAGCGGAATAGTCCTGTCCTTCTCGCTGGAGGAAACCACAAATAACTACTACAAATAATAGTGGTGTTGTTCCGTGGGTCAACCTTCTTACGGAAAATCCACTTGCTTGTCTGCCATCTTGCAGATCAGCTGTTCTCCATGCTTTGAGGTCTTTTGCGGCCCACGACATCTCGATGTTTGCAAACTCGATGCCTACATCTCGATGCCGACACCTCAATGCGTGATCAACTTGATGCCATCAACTTAGATGGCAATATGGTTTATTCTTCATGTTTTCGAACTATTACACATTAATTCATCCTCGGAGTTTTCCTAGGAGTCATGAATACACAAATTGGTAGAATGACTGGGCTTACATCATGAAATTGCACGCTATACCTTTCAGATATTCGATTGGCAACATAGCCTCGAATCTATTTACCAGATTAAGAAGCCTTGTGTCCGCTTTTACATATTCTCGATAGCAGCATTTTTGGCAGCAGGTTGGTTCGCGGCCAAGAACTGCGCCCAAAGCGGGTCTCGATGTCTCTGTACTCTTTCCAAACCGTTGATGAAACGCCACAAAGAAGGGTGATCAACAGCCAATTCCGTTTTGAGGCGTCGCCGTTCAAGGTGCGATCGTAGACGAACCAACTGCTTATAGCAGTGTTTCTCAACCTTTTTTCGGCCGTGCCCCCCGTCATAGGCCTGAATTATCCTCATGCCCCCTCCTCTCTCCCC
Organism: Neoseiulus californicus; assembly: GCA_028455905.1. Taxonomy (NCBI): domain Eukaryota; kingdom Metazoa; phylum Arthropoda; class Arachnida; order Mesostigmata; family Phytoseiidae; genus Neoseiulus; species Neoseiulus californicus. The sequence continues at coordinate 15,019,137 of JAMQGS010000006.1, forward strand.
ATCGATGGTTATAAAAGCGAGAATGTTACACAATCACTCATTCGATTTCAACCCGTTCGAAAATTATGTAAACCGTTGATCACCCCATCAAAGGGTAAGAATAGCACTATTGTGACACTTCGGCCTGTTTTCGTGATCGCGAATCGCAGATCGAGCCCTGAGGGCGCATATCGGAGCATGCGTGCAAGGGATGTAGATAGCGTACCGCGCATCGACGTCGCCGCCGAGGTGCTCAAGTCGAGCAACAAGTCGTCAATCATTAGCAGTGTTGGTATTCACACACTTCGGTATTGGTGTCTTTGATCCTTGACGAAAAATATGTATGAGAACCAGCATCAAGTTGGAGAGCGCGAGCACACTTTCAACCTGTACATCCACAGCTTATCCATTTGCAGGAGCGATGGAAGAATTGGTTTAACACTGAAATATTTGCGATCTCGCCACGCCCACCGAAAAACCCTCCATGCCCCTAAAAGTGGGCACTTACCCCCGGTTGAGAATCACTGGCTTATAGGAAACCGAGGGTCGTTCCTGACGATGCTCCCATCGGGTGATAGCCGAAGCAGCTTCCCACTATAGTTGTTCTCGAAATACCGTATTCACTCTAATAAGCGGGCATGCCCGTCAATTTTTCAATACCTCGAAGACGTGCCCGCTAATTAGAGAGTGCCCGTTAATTGGAGAGTGCCCGTTTATTTTTTCAAATGCCTGGGACCGTGCTCGCATCTCAGCCATTCAAGTTTGATCCAAGATTCCCCGAGAAATTCAATTTCAATGTAGATTCATTTCGGAACTGCGAGTACCCCACTGCTCGCTGAAGTTCTCACAGAAAAAAAGTACGTGAATATAAAGAAATGTTGGTTAAATATCCCAACGGCAAGACGAATTATTGTTCAGCAAAAGGTCCCTCAGAACTCAATTTTTTTTTTTAACGAGTCGAGGTCACGGATCCCTTTTTGTATGGACTCCCAGATCTTCGGGAGATGGGAACTGAGGGCTTGTTGGCCGAGAGTAGTGAGAGCGCGTGGTGTGGTGAACTCGGTTGGGCGGCGGCGAGGCCGAAAGAGGAGATTTTCCATGCGCTAAAACCGATTTTGGAAAGCAAGCATGCGTGAGAGACCGATGCAGAGCCCTAACAGCCCGGAACTCATATTATTCATTCCCCTATGCACGTTACATACATTACACACATTTTGGCGCCGCGGGAAAATCGCGACAGGCTCCCGCGCTCAAGCGCGCGCAGTCTGTGCATCACACAAAACGTGCCCGTTAATTAGAGGGTGCCCGTCAATTAGAGAGTGCCCGTTTATATTTTCAAACGCTTCCGAAGGTGCCCGCTTATTGGAGAGTGCCCGTTTATTAGAGAATGCCCGCTAATTAGAGTGAATACGGTAGTTTGAAACTGAGATGAGTTCCGCTGGCAGGTGCACGGCCAGCTCGGCGAGAGCACTGTCAAGTGCTGGCACAAACGCCAGCGCCGCGATCATTCGGGTCAGTAACGAGAAGTCCGGCTCCGTTCTGTATCGCTACATCAGCCGGAATTCTGCGAGCTTCTTTTTGAGGTTTCTGACGAGACGAAAGAAACACCCGTGCAGATCAACGTGGTCATTCGGCCGTAGCATTCGTCTGATTCGCTCGCTAAGAGCGCGTAGCATATCGGTAACACGGATCCTCCACGCTCTCCGAGGATCACCACAATTTGGTGGAACAGATGCGGTGCGAGACTAAATGTTCCGCCGACATGAAGTTTTCGAACACTTCCGATCCATTCTTTGACAGATTGTCGGCCAAATATTAAGATTCTTTGCTGGTTTCCGTGTCCTGGAAAGAATCGCGGTATCAACACGATACAGCAACGAGCATCCACCATATGATGTTGAGTAAGTTTCGTTTGGAATACCTCGTTTAAATTTCTACGGAAGCAATCAGAATGCCCACCTGTTTCACCGAGAAGGAAGTTCTCTCCGTGTAGCGGCGAGCTGTAAACCTTGTACTCATCCTCATCAGGATTACAGCCCTATCGCCCGAAACCGCTAGCCCGAACCCGTAAGCCCGAGGGCCGTTAGCCCAAGAATCGGTAGCCCGGGAGTCGGACGCCCGACGCCCGACAGCCGCTAGCCCGACAATGAACTTATCTCAATCTTCGATCGTGATGAACGAGCGAAGCTTCTATGCTTTGAAAACTGTAGAGAAAACCGACTGCGATTGAATTCTCCATCGTCCAGAGCCACTTTCAGAGATACGGTTAGGATTGCGCGCCCATCCCAGGAGGGATTTGTCGAAGAATCGGTCTGTTGATACCTGAGAAGACTGTGACCTCGGGATCCATGAGCATCTTTTCACTCATTGTCAGTCATCTCCCGTGTGTAAGGACGCACAGCCCTGCCACTATCTTCGCGTCCTCGAGCTGTGGAACTCTGAACAAAAGTTCCAACTTGTCGAGAGAAGACATGCCTCAATCGCCTCGTAGTCACCGTTGACGAAATCGTCTCTGGGAGGATTGACGGCTTGTGGCTGTCTTGAGGTCAATCGACATGTTACCATCATATGATCAGAAGGAACGGGTGGATTTGAAACTTCGACTGTATCAGGTGCAAGAGGTGATCCTGGAGACGTGAGAAGTAGGTCCAGGAGAGACTCACTCCTACTGCGAGTATGGTCAGCAACATGCTGTGCGAGTGAACGATTGTCACAGAAATCTAGGGATTTGCGATGTTTAGATGACATGGATGATCCAGCTGGACAAGCTCTCATTTTCCAGTCTATGCCTGGCAGATTCATGTCTCCAGCAATAATGATAGATATTTCATCGTTTACCACAGTGTCTAGGTCGTCCAGGACCCCATCCATACTTTGAGCCGTTATGTTCGGTGGAATATACACTGATGCAATTCTGACCGGGAATGAACCTAATAGGTCAACACATATAATCTCACTGCTAGTAACGATGTCAGGAGAGACCGAGGGGATACCCTTCTCGATGAGTACAGCCACTACTCCACCTCGCTCTCCTCGGTCTCTCCTGTAAACAGCGCATCTGCCCCCTAGGGACAACTCAGCATCTGTTATCGATTCATGACACGCCCATGTTTCTTGCAAGCAAACAATGGATATTCTACACGATTCGCAGTATTCTCGGAGCAAGTCACATTTCCTATGGATCTGCAGTTTAGTGAGATGAGCTTGACAGCAAGTTCTGGTGAGTGACTGTGATGATGTAGTTTAGTTGGGAGTCATTGAGATATTGTTTGAGGCGTTTTGTTGGTCTCGCAGACAGGGGGTGGCCGGTAAGTTTCGACCAGTCTGTCTCTATTGAAGGCCCCTCGGTATGTCTTGAACAGAATATTTCGGTCCCATGCAGTAGGAGCGTGGAGTAGATCGAACTTGACGAATTTTATCTCAATGCAGAAAGACGATATGTCCTCTCTGACTGATTTCAGTTTGTGCACAGCGATGATGTCACCAGAGGCAGATTTCGCAGCATGTTCATGGATAGCTTTTGCAGTGACATCAGTCCTAACGTTCGAAACGAAAAGTCGCTTCGTTCTCACGCGGGGAGGAGCGGCCAGTCCATTGCCCGAGAGGTGATCTCGGTCTTGCTGTCGGGCGAGGCTTCTCAATAGGCCCTCTTTCCTCTTGGACTGGCAATTCACCATCCTGCAGAGCATCATCATCTCTCTCCACTTGACCAACGTGAGTCTCCGTGGACTCGTGGAAGACAGGAGAGTCGCCGTGAGTTGACGATGTCTGGACGTAAGGCCGATTTCCATTGATCGAGACTATCGACCCGAGTTTCTCGTTTTCCCGCTTATATCGCTCGGCTTCTGAGATGGCTTCGCGCAATCGAGATTCGAGCTGCTTTATCTTAGCCACGAGCCCATCGGTGTCCCTTTCATGATTCGTCCGTCCGGGATTCCTGTCGTTGAGAAGATCTATCTTCCGATCGATGCGGGTTTGGTCAAGCTTTCGAGTAGGGCTCGCAAAAAAAACCGGTTTCACCGAAACCGGTTTTTTCCTCAGAAACCGATTTTTCGGTCAAAACCGGTTTCAAAACCGGTTTCGAAAACTGATTGGAAAATACGAGGGTGCGCAGAAAAAAAACCTTCATTTTGTCCCTGCTCGGGATGGAGAGTATGCTCAACGGAGCACGAGGAAATAATGTATTTATTTGTTCTCTTCTTGAGATCGATAATATGCTCGGGATTGATAGTATGCTCAACGGAGCACGAGGAAATAACGGATTCATTTCTTCTCTTCTTGAGATCTATAATATGCTTGCAGGAGCATGAGACTATCTAGTGTGGTCGGGGAAAGGGAGTTACGAGTTTTCGAACAGATGAAATTCATTGAACTGAATTCCCTTTCCGGCTGAATCGACGTCGGGCGAACTGTAGAGAGCTTCGCTAGACACTTTTCTAAGAGTTTTCCACGGCCGTTGCCGGCTTCGTGGAGCTTCATTTCGAGCCGTAGCTGTTGCATCGTTGGCTCCAAATGAGTCCCGGGTCTGCCTCGAACTCGCACGGGGGTGGAGAATACAGTACTGAAGGTCATCGGTTCTTCGCTCGAGGGTCCGGGCATCGGCTCCTCCTCGTCTTCAGGAGGTGAGCTGCGAACTCCCGGATTTGCAGCACTGTTCAATGTTGCTAGAATCAAGTCGCGCATGGCTTTCTCGGGAATGCGTCGCTGGCCAAGCAACCTCTCAAGTTCGAAATCGTAGGTTGGATTCAGCAGGTATTGGAGGAGTGTTGACGTCGAGGTTCGACGCTTTACAGCCTCCTCAATAACTGCCGCTCTCAGAGCTGCTGAGAAGGCTGTGTCAGTCCGCTGGAGCTCGCTCATAAGCACTCGGAGGACACGGTCGGCGTGAGCGAGGGTAGCTTTCGAGGAGCTCAGGCACTTGATGGCGATTTTGAAAGGCAAAATGGCATCAAGGATTTGCTGGAGTTCGTTCCGCGCGTGCCTGTTGTAAGTCATACCATCGCTGTCGATAAGAACCGCGTTTATCGCGGGCATGATACGCAAAGCTCTTTGGAGCATGCTGGCGGTGGAATACCACCGAATCTTTGTGTCGAGCACGATTCCAAGAGGCTTCCCGTTGTACTCCGGGAGCGATGTGAGCTCCCTGAGTCGATCACGTTTCGGACCGCTCCGTTTGATGCCTTTGAGGCTTTTCCGGAGCTGTGCCAGAACGGCTTTGATGGCGCGGGGACGGCATTCAAGGTCCGAATCGTCGTCCATGTCGTCGTCTTCGCTGCCATCTTCTGAGAGGTTATCGGAATCGATCTCCTCAGGGGCATATTCATCTTCGCCTTGGCCGTCGTCGATGTCTTCATCTTGTTCTTCGTCGCTCATTACTTCGTTGATGTCGATTTCGGAGCTTACGATGGATGCGTTCTGTAAGACTTTTTCGATGGCCAGATGCAAGCCGTGTATCATACAAAGCTGGGAGCCTAATCCCAGTTTCGAAGAACAGCTCTTCATGTCGCGTACGGAGGCTCCTAGCGCCTATGAGTATTTGCAATCACACACAAAACACACAACACGTTCACATATCGAGTTGGAGTTTTGGTATGGGCGATCAGAAGCTGCGATGAATTGATATGTACCTATATTCAGATATTCGTTATACTGACCGTCGCTCGAGCTGAGCGACTCTATACAAATAAAGTTCTGGGTCGTGCGCGCAGACTGGCTGCGAGTCGGCAGAGCCACAGGCGTACGATGTCTTCAACATCGTGCGCGACAAAAAGAGAAAGAGAGACATCAGCTGTTGTCACCAAAGAGCAACACAGCCAACGTGGAGCTCCCAGCGTCGGCGCACGCCCAGTTTATCCGTTTTGCATCATTCGGGTTTTCCATCCAACGTTTTCAGGAGACTGTGTGTGTCACACTTCATGACGGCGGCGCCATCTGTACTCGCGAAGAAGCACCTCCCGACTTCCACACCGAAGCTATCAAGACGGCCCCTGATCTCTCGCGCAATGACATCTGCAGTTGCCTTACCGTTGATTCTGATGAGTCCGAGATGGATGTCTTGACCTGGTTTGAAATCGTCGACCATCGAACCCTCTGTTCTGAGGCTGAGGCTGACGAAACGGTGAGGGCAGTTCGCAGCGGATGCCTCATCAAAAGCTAATGAGAGAGTACAACCCTGGCTCTGATAGTCCTCTAAATAGGTTCGCAATTCAGCACGAGCTTCGTCAGCTTTCTTAAGAACAATTTTTCGGATGGTGTTCGCCGATTTAGGCAGCGACTCACGACAGCAGGTCTCAATCATGGGTCGAATCGTCGTAGACTTTGCGATCGTTTCGAAGGCCATGTTGTCCAATGACGCGAGTTTTGCAATCCGTACATCTCGACTCTCACCTTGGGAGCTCTCGGAAGTAGTGAACGGACTCCTGACGGCTTGAGGTGGTTCTTCGTCTGTTATCTCGTGCAGCTTCTTCAAATGCGCTGCGAGACTGCTCGTGCTTCCTCCGCGACATTTCAGCAACTTCGCACAAAGCATACACTCCGCTTTTTCACCTTCGATCTTCTTGAAATGCTTCCACACCCAGCTTCTTGATGATTTTGGGCTGGCGTCCATTTTCTACTTCTTGCTCCAATGCCTACGTCAGCAAAGATCGAGACTCAGTCCCGTGAACGTGCACGTTATAACAAATCGAGACTCTGTTTCGTGAACGTACACGGTATGACAAATCGAGACGTTGTTCTGTGTACGTGCACGTCATGGAGGACTGGCAACGTGCTTCGAACAAAATAATCCATTTAAAAACCGATTTTCCTGAAACCGGTTTTTTCGATTAAAACCAGTTTTCTGAAAACCGGTTTTGACGGTTAAAACCGGTTTCAAGGCCGGTTTTCTGAAACCGATTGCGACCCCTACTTTCGAGCCAGGGACTCCGCACCCAGCGCGTTAGATAGCTCCCCAATCTTCAGGCAAACACGGCACTCAGCACTGACGGACGTGGATGAGAAAACACAGGCGCACTCCTCACACCGGAAAAGTTGACCGAGATTTTCCAATGGACCACAGGCGGACAGCCTTGTGAATTTCCCTCTTGGGGTACAATGAGCTGCTGAGATACCACTCACGCTTCCTGATGTGAAATCAGGGGGAATCAACGGAAGTCTCTGTGAATGAACAGGGTCTTCCTCGTTGACAGTCGGTGAAGCTTGTTTTGATAAAGTGTTGACGTTGTCGGGAGTGCGATCCCCTGGTGGAGAAACAGGTCATTGACTGGGAGTTGACGTGTTGAGAGTAAACACCGTGGGTTGAGCCGGACACAGTCGGTGAATAGGGCTGTGTCTGGGGATCGGAGGCGGCACATAGGTTGCACTTGAAAATGAGCCCCGTGGGTGATCTTCCATGCGAATGTTATTCATCATCATTATTTTGATACCTATGCAGTCATGATGCACTACGTGCTTTCCGCGACATTTTCTCTATTTAAGGAGCGTTCCGAACGCTCATTCTTTGTCCACTCGGCCAACCCTCTGTGCCGCCGTATCTCGTCCGAACGTATTTCGCCATGACGAGTCGCCAGTTGAAAACCCCCACCAGCTCATCACACTCCACCACGGACTCTTTGTTGGAACGTGGATAGTGCACGGCATCCAGTTTCGAGTCGGCGGAGGACGTGCCCTTTCAGGATGTCTCTCCACGACGGAGTAAGCGTTCCTTTTCCGATGTGGAGCCAGGCGTAGTGAAAGTGCGCATTGGAAGGGAGACAAAGATCGCGATGTCTACAGGCTGTCTCCTCACGATTCTCTCGTTGATTGGGTAATCGACACTGAATGGTATGTTTCATTTTTTTAACGTAGGAGACGTTCTACCCCGGGCTACAGACCGGAACTCCGGACGGTAACGAAACCACTGCGAGTGGCTTCGATTGGCCGCAAGTTTGGCCACCAGCACGACAACAATCGGCTGTACGCCATGGTGTGTGGAAATTCGCATACACCACCGACTTTATATCCCTGAAGTACTTCTCCTGAGGGATACACGCGCTCCCGAAGGCGTTAGCCGGCAGAAACTCTCTCACTGTTCATCTCAAAGCAGACGACCTTTGCCAGGTTTCTGCCACTGATGCTATTCGCCAATGGCCTAGCCGATTCTCTTTTGCGGACTGCTCTCCAAAGGAGCATATCCAGTGTCTGTTCCGTATGGTCTCAATCGTAATCTAGAGTATTGACCGTTTGTCCTCGCCGGTCCGCGTCGTTGCGTCTAGTGATCGTTGATTTCGTATTTCGCCTCCATCGGCATTATTGGACTACAACGACGTCAAGAGATTTGGTGAATTCGGCTTTGGGAGAACATCCAGCAACGCAATGACGACCGAAGAGCGCTCAAGACTTGCGCGTCAGAGGGCGGCAGGCAGCAGCCCGGAGAACCGCAGTCAGAAAACCACAGGCGCAAGATCTTCAGTCTGCATCTTCGGAGTTCCAAATGGGTTCTCCGCGACAAGAATTTGGCCACGCCTGCATCTACTGCGATCGGCCCTGATTCCGACTAAATTTGAACAAAGTAAGGCCTCTTCACGTCGACACCCTCCGGCTGATGGGTTGTGAAAGGCGGGACGAGCTTCTGTGTTCTTCTTGGTACTCCACATTGATTTCTGGGAGAATACCGCAAGTGGCGGTCTACAATGGGTTTCCTTAAGCGCTAATCCCGGATCATATCCCTGAAGACCTCCCGAGATCGACGAACAAGAGACCTTCGTAAGGAGAGAGAAGAATTCATAGACCCCAGCGATGAACCTGAGTTGCTCCAAGCCAACCAACACACGGTCCTGATGACCTAGGATAAATATCAAGAGCTTGCTCCGGGCCAACATTCTGTTCCGTTTAGTATCATATATGATGAAAACGCTGAAAAGTTGTCGTTCCCGGATATCTAGCGTGGTGTGCCTCGGAGATTTCGAGATGACATTCGGGTCACACCTTTCCAGGACGCAACAAGCGAAGTGTGACGCCGCGATCGTCGTTGGGCAACTTCTGAAAATCTATTGTACGTGGCAGTGAAAATTCCGCGGCTACGAGTTTCTTTCTGCTGGTCTACGTGCAGAGTTCCGTTTCCGTGGTGATTTGCGCAATAACCCACGTGAGATGATCGTGGATTGACAGAGCCTAGAGCACTGCGTTGCACGAAATTCTGCGCTCCTGAAGTCAATACCTCACTCCGTACACAAGTGGTCGACAGGAGAAAAGGATTTATTCGCGATGCTCCGGCAATTGGGCAAACCGACTTTTTTCCTCACAATGAGTGCGGATGAGCTAGGCTGGCCTCATTTGTTGAATCTATTGAATAAGCTTCAAGAAGGAATTGAGCAGGAGGCGAACAAGGCTCTCGCAGAGCTTTCGTCTGCACGAAAGGCAACGTTAGTGAACTAGGATGCGGTCACCTGCAGCATGCGGTCACTTCAGGAAATTGGTCACCATGATTCTCCGGATTCTGCAATCCCCCACCATCAATCCGTTCGGTCAGCATCATATCATTGAATATTTTCTTCGGACTGAATTCCGGCCTCGAGGTTCGCCGCACGTCCATGGGTTCCTATGGTTGAATGATTCTGCAAACGGCGCAGTGTCCGAATGTATGTGTATGTGCCCGGTTGATCTTGCGCGAGTGCGCGAGCAATCGAGAATCAAGTGAACTCTTCGTTACGAGTGCATCGACGAAGATCAGCTCGCGGTCAGCGGGAAGTTTGACCACACTGGGCGCCTACTACCGCACGCAAACTACACCACCACAATCAGTATCATCACGATTGCGCTCACCCAGTTATACCAGTGATGAGACCCCTCACAATGCCGAGCTTCCTATTCCGCACTGAATGGCACTCCCCTCAAGCGATGACTACGAGACCTTAAATGAGGTGGCACCTTTTCCGGACACTATAGAACATCGCCGTTCCCGTCTCAAGTTTTCTACCCGCACTCCCATACGAGAACGTCTCCTACGTCTCTTGCTTCAATCGCAAGATTGAACTGGCACCAACTTTTTGCTCTGTCATCGCTTGAATGATTCTTGAATGATCTTTGTTCTTTTTCTCTTGGAAATACTTCCACTTTCTCTCTTGAAAAAAATTTGCAGTTTTTCGGAGTGCGATGTCTTCGAATCAGGATGTTATCGCTCAGATGCTTGCGCAACAGCCGACGTTGCAGAAGCAGGTTGTTGGAGACATTGAGCGCCTTCCAATATTCAGAGTTTGGGCGAGATCCTCTCCGCAGAAGGACGAACTGCCATATTACGATGCCGACTTCTTCGCGAAGACAAATTCTCTTGACAATGAAGCCAAACCGGAGGTTCGCAGTCCCAGGTCAGCTCAACAACCATCAGTGGCGGTTCCAGGAATGGCTCGAGGGGGGGGCGGTTTCAGATTTTTGGTATCCCAGGCGTATTTTTCCACCCTAATCATGCGGTTTCATATGGAATTGTTTGTTCGATATTTGTTGAGTACAAATATTTCTCCATTTTTGGAAACATTCATGGAATTACCACTTCTGATTTGTATATTCCGCCTGGGAGACCCGACTCGAGGGGGGGGCGATTCTGCTTCTATGTTCTCGAATGTCCTGGGATATGGTGAAACTTCATTTGACCCCAGAGTGTAATCAACTCCACTCTGCGCCTTCTTATCCTCATCACTCGCAACGTGACTACCAGTGCTGTGGTTAAAGCAAACGCTCCTGTGATTGCCAGCGCGATCCAAGTCCATTTCTTTGCCGGTGCTACGGGTGCTGGCTTGACTGTTGGACGCACTGTTGGTGCCGGCGACGGTGGCGCCGCGCCGTCGTCGTGTTTCTGTCTTTGAAATCGGACCAGATGTCCTCGCCACCAAGAGCTGGCTTGCCGGGACGGAGGCAGACGACTTTTCTCGACGCTGACACCTCGCAGATTGTTTCCGATTCCAAGCAGTGGCAAAAGAAGAAAACTTTTGTTTCTTCGGAGATCGTGCAGCCGAATTGCTTTGTTCTGCACGAGCCGTCGCAGTCGTCATAGGAAAATATGATTCTGCTGCGGAGACGAGAGTGATCGCAACAAGGATGTTCGTGAAACTCCGCCACATTGTTTTACGTTCTTTGTCCTGTTGATTGAATCCCAATGAGTGATCGAAGTCTTTGGAAATCAAACTTATCGAGAGGTTTTGTGAGTATATCTGATAAATTGTCCTTGGAACTCACGTGTCTGACCTCTAGTGCCTTCTCTTCGATCTTCTCTTTCAAGAACAGATGACGAACGTGAATATGTCTAGACTTTCGGCTCACAATCAGCTGACTTCCCTCTGATAGGCGGATGGCTGCGATGGCGTCGATGCGGAGGCAAGGAGTCTTCTGGTAGCCCAACTCGCTAACCAGTCGGTGGAACCACACCGCGACCTTGGCAAACTCCGCTGCCGCTATCGTTCCCGCTTCACATGAGCTGAGTGAAATGCACGGTTGTTTCTGTGAAGACCAGTAGATCGGTCCGCCATTTGGAACAATAAGCATTCCACTGACCGATTTTCTTGTTCTTGGGCAGCTTGCGTAATCCGAATCTACGAAGTACTCGAATGAATTTTCAGATTCGCTGGAGTATTGAATTCCGAAATCTCTGGTCGCATTGATGTATCGAAGCATCCTTCTGGCACAACTCCAGAGAAGTTTCGTTGGACAATGCATGAAACGACTCAAGTATGAGATACCAAATGAAAGATCTAATCTTGAGCCTTGAGCCAGATACATGAGAAATCCTATTAACTCCCGGTAAGGAGTTTGATCAAATGGTTCGGTTTGGTCTTCACCATAGACGCTTCGCTCAATGGGCGTAGCTACTGGCTTGGAATCCTGCATCTGAAATTTTGTGAGCAAGTCCTCAACATGCTTTCTTTGATGAATAATGACACCCATGTTTGGGGTTCTCTCAATCTCCTATCCGAGAAAGTAGTTAGCTGGCTTGTATTTGATCTCTAGTCTCTTCTTCAGCTGCTCAAGAAACGAAATGATTTGATTTTCGTTCTCGCCGAGGATGAGCCCGTCGTCGACATACAAGCAAATCCGAATTCTTCTGGAATCGTTGCTTGGAAATACGCAATAATTCGCGCTGCTCTGAACGAGCCCAAGCTCCAGGAATATGGATTTGATTTTGAGGTGAAACATTCTGTTGCTCTGTCTCATTCCGTAGATGGCCTTGTTAAGCTTGCAAACTCTGCCCGTCGGGTCCTCGAATCCAGGAGGCTGATCCATGTATGCTTCGCAGTCCTCTTATTCAGAGTACGAGAATGCTGACCTAACTTCGAATTGAAATACTGGAAGTTTCTCTTTTGCTGCAATACATAAGATTGCTCTGATTGTTTCATACTTTGCAACTGGGCTGTATAGTAATCTGAATTCTGAGAGTTCTGCGCGCTGTTGGAAACCCTTCAGGACAAGACGAGCTCGGAATTCGTCAATTGCCTCGGATGGTAGATATTTGATCTTATAAACCCATCTGCATCCTAGGCTTCTCTTCCCAGGAGGCAACTTGACTAAACTCCATACGGAAAGGACAGCCGTGCTGTTTAGTTCTGCTGTCATCGCTTCCATCCATTGATCGCGATGTGGCGAACTCATGGCTTATTCGAATGTCTGAGGAGTATCTTGCAAGTTCGCGGAACTACTGTCTGAAGTAGTCGCGCTTGCCATGGATTCGTCCTCGTATCTCAGTGGTGGTTTGAGCTTTGATCTATCTCTCAATACCATACTACCAGTCTGCTACCGCAGCAGCAACCGGTCGTGTTCCATGCCCGGTCCACGAAAGACCTGAGTTGCTTCAAGTTTCCCGGCGGTTTCCGTGCTGAAAAGCACACCAGTGACTCTAAGCAGACATCCTGTCTCCAACCTCAGAGCTCGTTAGTGCGAAAACGGGACTGTCAGGCCTCCCATCATGAGCGCGAGTGATACAGCAGCATCTACGGCGTGCGTCCGATGTATGCGGGCAATCCGTGGAAATGCCAGGCCCTTAGTGTGTTCAAGTTGCGAGGCTCAGACCCACAGGAAATCTGTTTCACCGAAGAAGCTCAAGCTAGCCAGGGATGAGATGCAGAACCCAGAATAAATGCAGACTCAGTCTGCTTTCAGCTGTGCCCAGCGCAGTCATTCTCCTGTACGTGCAGCTTTTTCAGAACCAAATAACGTGGCGACGAAGATGACAGGATAAGTGCGAGTTCATCAAATTGAAGAACACTACAGCAAAGGGTTTGGAGAAGATCGCCTTTCTGCAAGAACCATGCCGACGACTACGACGGTCGGTTCGGTGGCCGTGTTCCCCGAGTTCCAACCGGATGCTGAAAGGTGGACATTGTGATCGCGCGGCTGAAAAATCATTTGCTTCTTCAAAACGTTCAGGATGCTGCCCTCCAACGACGTGCGCTGGTTGCGTTCATGGGTTTGAAAGCATTCCGAGGCCTGCACGACAAAATCTACCCCGCGAAAAATCCTGACGACCTGGTTTTCGATGAGATCGTCAAAATTGTGTGTGATGCATTCGAGCCGGAGAAGAATCAATGGTCAACACGAATTTCGAAAGGCGCGTCAAACTCCGGGGGAAAGTTCGGGTGATTTCGAAAGCCGCTTGCGAGGCCTAACTGAGGGCTGCAAGTGGACCGCGACAGAACTCGGAGGAAACCTCATCGAGCAATTAATCAGCGGACGTGAAACGAAGTCGGTACGACAATCCATTCTGACGAAAACAACAGTCTTCAAGCAGTTATCCGAAGTCTACGCATTGGCTCAGAACCTACTCAACGCCCAAGCTTCGACTGGAACCACCGTGAATCCAGGAACCGTCTTCAAAGTTTCAAGCAAACCGACGTCGCATCCCAAATCTTCCAGACCTACAGGGTGTTCAGTCTAAGGTGGGACTCGGTGGGACCTTGTTGACGGGTACTGTCGAGGCTGCTTTTAATTGTATCGATCACTCTTTGTTTCTGCACATGCTCGAAACTGTTGGTTGTTGCCCTATCACTTGCGGCTGGTTCTCATCTTTTCTGCGTGGGCGCCGCCAGGCTGTCCAGGTCGACGGGGTTAGCTCGGCTTGGAAAGTTCTGGATATCGGTACTCCGCAGGGCTCGATTTGAGGACCCCTGGTTTTTCTCGTGTATATAAATTTCATTCTTCTTGCCATCCTCCGGCTCAGAGCATGTGATGTCTGTACATTTGCAGATGACACGACTCTTATATTCAGCCTCAAAAAGGGCACGCTCGTCAATGACGTCTCGAGGTCTATGTCCGTTGTTGAGCAAATCATTCGAGTGTTCGAATCTTTCGGTCTTCGTGTCGATTCGGCTAAAACCAACTTTGTACTGTTTCGAGCGCGCCCCGGATGTACCACCGACCGGTCTTCGGAGACAACGCAGGAGCTCTTTCTCTCGTCGAAAACAACCAATATCACAAACGCTCCAAGCACTTTGCAGTGCGTTTGGCCTTTCTGCGTGGGCTCTACGAACGCCACGCGGTCAGTTTCCGTCACGTTTCCAGCTCGTAAAACGAAGCTGACGGGCTCACCAAGCCTCAACCAAAATCTGTGCTTCAGGCACATCGCGCACAACTGCATTTGAAACCATGGCCTCAGCCACAGCGCTTCTCTGCCTCGCCGCGCTCTTTGTCGACTCCACTCACTCTACCCTCCCCAACTATTACCGGTATGAAACCGACTGCGATTCTGACTGCGTCCAGCTCAACATAAGCTGCACCATCTCGCCGCTCAAAACAGGTTTTCTGAAGATGTGCACGCGCTCCGCATCCGCCTGCTATTCAGAATCCTCCCCGACCACTTGTTGTCTCCGTCCGCTCTCTCCGCCGGTCGGAGGTCAAGAGTCATGGTTGTCATATCGAGCGAAATACTATCCAAACATCCCCGCAGTCCTTCCCGATTCGACATTCCTACATTGGATCTTGGCCGGCGCTGGCGCTCTGCTTACATTGGCCGTATTTTTAGCTGTCACAGTACTCTGCATGCTCTGTGGAACGCGGAGGGGCTATCGACCTTTCGCCAATCCGTCACCAGCTCCGGGCATTGACAATCCCTACTTGCCCACAACCGAACTAATTCAGTCGGCCTGAGCTATCTCTCACTGCTGCACACCACGCAAGCATGCACTACTCAGTTTACTGCTTCGCATGCAATGCAATCAAACTCATATAAAAAAAATTCCCACTCCTATTAGGCCCACAAACCTCCTACCTGCACCTTCTAGCCGAACACAACACCTCCTTCCAACATGCCCCGTACCAAACCCTACTGGAATTATGTTCTAGAACTGCAAAACCTCTATAACGTTGACCAAGAGGCTGCTGAGGCGGCGGCCGAAATAATATGGCCCACATTTGACGAGGTAGATCGCTTCTACTACCGAAACCTCGGCTCCGACACAAATGTCCCGGCTGCTCTTGCAAAACGCGCCGAATCTCGCCGTCAACAGGCTAACAACGCCATCTTCGGCAGCTCATACTACACTGAGCAACTTTTAGTTAAACATGAAGCCCTGACTAGGAAGTATAACAAGCTACAAAAACAATTCGATGACCATCGAAGCAGCACCGCAGTTCAAGACAACGCGGCTCTCACGTCGAAAGACGAACAAATTGCAACCCTGCAGAAAGAACTAGAAACTGAACGTCGTTACCATGACGTCACAAGACGCCAGGCCTCCACGGTGTGGTTATCGGATATGGGGCTCAAAACTCAACTCCATGACAAAGTGTTGAATATCGTCCAAGATATTCTGTATTTTGTTTTTCGTCAACAGCTTCCCAGCACCAAGGTCATCCCAAATGACTGTCTGCGGATGACCATATCATTTACTTTCAGTATTTCCATTGTTCTCGTAATCACAGTGTTTTCTTCTGTGAGTGGTAATCGTCTATTGTTCCGCTGGTGTTGTGCCAGACTTTTCTGTACACTGATTGACACCACTGAGACAGTGGCTAGCTGAAAGATATATAAGGCACCTAATGAACATGCGGCAGTACCGAGTTGAAGACCAGTACAAGGGAAACCTCTGCACGAGCAACTGCTCCCGCTTTGTACGCATTGCAACTGCTTGTCTTCTTTGATCTAGTGCTAGTGACCACAGGATCAGGAGCGAAGGACCGTTTTGGCGAGCCTGATTCGAGACGCCACTGAGCGAAGCGAACCTGACCTTCCACCACAAAGAGGATCTCTGTCAAGCTCACTTACAAGGGATGTCCGCGACATGTCCGAGCCCGATTCGCCCCAACTTGTGGGATCTTGTAGCCCAACGTGAGAATAGAAAAACGTCATACATAACTTTTCCCCGTTTTTTGTTTTCATAGAATAACAGCATCGTCAATGTTCAAATTTTAACATGGGCGTCTATGGGGACTTTTTTCAAGATTTTGTTTGACCGCCGCCGCCGTGAAACATAACTACCGTAAAGATTCTGGGAATTCTTGAAGAGGGTTTCGATGTCCTCCGGACGAGCGATGGATTCGAAAATGGCGCCACACTGCGACTGCAGCATTTGTTGTTTCTAAACTTCTTCACGGCTGTCTGTCCGCGCGGTTCCTTGTTCGTTGAGTGTGAGATATACGTCGACTCTTGGGGAGGTCATAGGGATCAGGAGCTCTATGCTATTCCGAACAAGGAGGTTGCGGTGAAAGTCTTCCCCGACGGCTCAGTGGGTTTCGTTCAGCTCTGGATTTGTATTGTTTTCGGCCCTGGAAGGTCTTCGCGAAGAGAATCACCGAACATTGCTTGCTCTTCAACTTCCGTGTCGATCAGCGGAATGATATTTTGCGTATGCAGTCACTGATACATAATCAGGTCCAAAGCTCGGAGGTCTGACCCTTCTGGTTATGTGCTTGGCGCTTGGGCGGTTTCCCGGTGCCCGAGGTCCCGTTCCCGACCATGTCTGAACTGATTTTCGAAATCGATGGTGTCTGCGCAACGCCGGCCTGTGGCCCTGTTCCATTCATAAGATGTGTTTATTGCAAGAATGTACTCTGCTGTAGTTGTTCCTATATGAAATGCTATTTCCATTGATGCGAAGCCTCAGGAACTGTTCGCCTTTCCTCCTTCGTCGTCTTCAAACTAGATATGGTTATTCCCATAGTCTCCACAGCAGCCAAACTAAATCTTGAAAAGAATCCCCATAGACGCCCATGTTAGAAGTTGAACATTGACGATGCTGTTATTCCGTGAAAACAAAAAACGGGGAAAAGTTATGTATGACGTTTTTCTGTTCTCACGTTGTGCTACAAGATCCCACAAGTTGGGGCGAATCGGGCTCGGACATGTCGAGGACATCCCTTGTTAGCAAAACTCAATTCTTGCTCTCAAACTATAAACTCCCTGAGAGCCGAATTGAACTACCAGGCTACGGCAATACAAAACCTACGCTCTAAACCACCGACAACCGCCCCTGGATCCTCGAATGTCATAAACTTACGCCGAAACCTAGCTCAATCGGTAAAGGAAACAACCGAACTGCAAGAACAGCTGAGGAAGATGAAGGCGGAACAAGAATGCCTCGAGCGTAACAACAACCATCTCTGCCTAACTAACGATAGAGAATTCAAACCTCGCGTAGAGCATGTGAAAAAGATCGTTGACCTACAGAAACACCTAGAAGACGCGCAGCAAACCATACAACGCCTAAAACAATCCTCGGCCCCCTCGTCTCCCTCACGATCATGCGACTGGCCGAGCGACTAAACAACTGTTCAACTATCACCAACAACCCATAACTTAATCCGTAAAGAACTCTCCTTTATTTTTGATATAACTCAACTCATGTGCTTCATAAGTCGTTTGAAATGAGCCTCAACATAGGCTTATAATATAATGACGGTATGATATCGATATGAATGTATTCAACTTGATAGAACGATGTGCACATCGCTCACAAACATACTGTACTCATGGATATTTCTTCTCGGGGATCAGCACTCGGATCCACCCAAGGACGGGGCTCAGCCACCTGCCTACTTCGACAAATCGCCGCTCTCGTGCATCGGCTCGCTCATACTTCTTCATAAATTTGATAATCTCGACAAATAGCCATCGGCGAAACTGCACCAGCAACCGGTCTCACAATAACGACATCCGGTTTCTCAACTCGGTCCAGTCGTAGCACAATGCACACTCGGCCCAACCGATTGTAACATACAACTCGGGTCACCAGTTTCCGACATACGTACTCCTGAAGTCCCAACGTCTTCAACTGGATGGACTCGATGACGCTCACTTCTTCTTTCGAGGACAGGGTCTCATTGTCAGACACTTGATCCTTCTTTCCCCACTGCTTCTTCAGGTGACTTTCGGCCGAAAAGACAACGCGAGTGGAGGTCTCAACGGCTCCGTTTCCGGCGCCCTTACTTAGGGATGACCCAACGCCAAGAATCAAACCTAAAATTAATTAATTCACCAAATTTGCACCGTGCGGCAAATCTTCTCATTATTATTCATGATTAATAACAACCAGCTCTAAACACCCAACAACTCACCAGCAATTCCTCCAACGAGGATCAGCACAACTGCGACTCCGCTCAAAAACACACCGATCTTCATCTTCAGACAACCGGCGGCCAGTTCGAAACAATATTCAAGACGTTAGCTATGGTAGAGACGTTCTGAAGTTGCGGCGGGCCATGTCCTGGTGCTGTCATCAGACTGTAAACGAGCCAGTAGGCCAGCCATTTGGCTCTAAGCGAAACATAGTCAAGCATAGTCAAATGGAGAAAATGAAAAAAAAACTCACACTTTTCGGTGCCGCACGGTCTACACGAATCACTTGATGCAGTGCCCGTGTCGTCACGTTCAGGGAGCCAAAGCTGGATTAAAGAAAATTTCGCGTTACATTTGCCAATAGCCAATATAATAGAATGGATATATCGTAGCTTTATATGTATATGTATATATATTAAAATATATCGATAGATATTGATTCCCTAGTGCAACACTCACCTCCCCGGATGAGTCGGACGTGAACTCGATCGAGCTCAGGCTTTCCGGGCTTGACGCGGATGGCGAGGCCGGAGGGAGGAGCTGTACACAGAAGAAATGATTCCTCAGCCAGGGCATCAGCTCAAATTGCGTCGGCCATATGCCCGCGATGCGCCGAGGGCGACTGACCGCCCTGTTCCGGCAAGCGTGCCCCTCTAGGGGTCGCTCGATTCGTTTCTGATCCTCTGACTCCTTCTGGGAGCCATTCCTGTAATGTGGCAAATGTTAGAATATGGAAAAAAAAAAAAATTTGGCAAGGAATATAGGACGAAAAATATCTGACAAAAAATATTTGAGAGAAAATATTTGGCAAAAAATATTTGGCAGGAAGTATTCGAGGAAAAATATTTGGAATAGAATAATTGAGAGAAAGTATTTGAAAAGAATATTCGGTGAAAAATATCTCATATCTCATGAAAAATATTAGGTGAAAAATATCTTATGAAAAATATTTGGTGAAAAATATCTTATGAAAAATTTTTGGTAAATAATATTTGGTAAAACCCGGAACGACGGCGGTATCTATACGGAGGCATCTGAGGACGGTTTTCGTGTCCTTACTGATGTGACAACGAAAGCTGTCCCACACCAAAAGCCTCTTATCGAACATCGCGTTACCGAAAACTTGTTCCAAGTAAATCTTGGTCGTTTCATTCGTCATCCATGACGATCCAGCCCAGCAAAGCTCCAAGCTCTTACGGAATTGCTCCACGATTTGTTTGTCGGGCCTCTTGCGATTTAGTAGGACGAACGGTTTCGATTTGACCCCGTCGGACCGGGCGGTTAACATGACTGTGATCCGCAATTTGTCATGGCCCGTACGAAAATCAGAGCTTGGGAACTGTTCCCTGAGCTCATTCAAGGACCGACGTGCCTCCACCCGTTTTCTGACAGATTCCTCCTCTGAGTTCTGGGGATGCCTCTTCTGCAAGCGTTCTCGGACCGACCTTTGCTGAGGAGTATCCATGGATCTCTGATGCAACTTCTTTGTGGGAACTCAGTAAGGCACGCAAAGATGAGATTGCGCGATGAGATTTTGATGAAATCGCAAACGCAGTCGTCGCTATATACTGGTGGAAAAGGTATAACTCAACGCCCACCTCAGTTTCCCGCCAAAATTTCTGCTCTGGATTAGGGGCTGTTTTTGTAAAATTGCACACTTAGGAAGCGGGGCAGTCCTACGGAGTATGGAAAAAGGGAGGGTATGTTAGAATATTTTGGATATTCAATCCGTTCAACTGTTTCCCAACCCCGCATTCGTTATTCCACTTCCTGTACCGTAGTCTGGTAACATCCAGCTTTAACGCTCCGCGCGCTGTTTGAAACTTGAAACCCGGTCCTTGTCTGACCTGGTTACTGTCGACTAGAGTAGTTACTTCCCCCTTCTCATGGTTCCGTGTTCACCAA
The DNA here is from genome assembly GCA_028455905.1 of Neoseiulus californicus. Taxonomy (NCBI): domain Eukaryota; kingdom Metazoa; phylum Arthropoda; class Arachnida; order Mesostigmata; family Phytoseiidae; genus Neoseiulus; species Neoseiulus californicus. The sequence continues at coordinate 15,039,532 of JAMQGS010000006.1, forward strand.
ACTATATAAACCCATCTGAATAAAGTACGTGTATGCGTCTTTTTCGACTTGTACCTCGTTTGCCTTCATTCCGTGAAAACGTCTAGAGCAGGGTTTCCCAAACTTTCTTTCCCATGCCCCACTTTTTGAGCCGGAATTTCCTCATGCCCCACCGAGGTCTTCAGGAGGGAGATACGCATAATGCTGCATCTAATCAGTAGAATTGAAATAACATTGTTGATCGCAGCGGAATTTCACAATTTTATTATGTTATACAAGCACTTCGATGGCGCTCGGTCTCAATGGGATGGATGCGCGGCATGAGCTTCACACAACTTTGCGATCTGTGGCATGATCCCAGTTAGCTTCAGCCGGAGGTCCCCTCTCTTTGTTACCTCGAGCCGGTGCCTTTGATCGCGCAGGAGCTGGTTCACGGCACAGAACCCGCACTCCACAAGATATGAGGACGGGAAATGAACCAGCATCTGCGCGGCGCAGGAACTCAGTTTCGGGTAGAGTCGTGCCATATCTTTTTCGACCCACATGAGCACACCTTTTGTCTTGAACACCGTTTCTTTCGCTAAGTCGCATTGCAGTTCTGCCATCTCTTCCTGGTATTCGATACCAACGTCTTCTAAGCCGACCAGGAACGGCTGAGCAATCCATGATGGGAATTTCAGACTCTTCAAATCGGTAAACCAGTCATTGAAATCTCTCACGAGACTTTCCATATATCTCGTTATCGTTACTACAGCACCGTTGGTCACATTACAATCATTGAGCCACGGGAATTGAGTGAAATTGCGGTCACGCACGTTCTTCGTGCTACACTGCAGGAATCCGACAAACCCGAATATTTTTCTCTTCGCATCGAGCAATGTGGTTCCACGCCCCTGCAGCTGGAGATTGAGCTGATTCAGACGGTCGAAAATATCCGTCAGGTAACTGAGAGGAGCTTTCCCATCGATTGATTTCAGACGTTCCATGTCGGCATTGTCTCGCAGAAATTCGGCTATGAGGTCAAACATTTGCAGAAAGCGTCTCAGACAGTTTCCTTTGGATAACCAGCGGATGTCAGTATGAAGGAGAAATGTCACATGATCTGCGTCCTGATCGACACAGAACTGCCGGAACAAACGCTCCGCTTTGGAATTGGCCTTGATATTATTTACACAGTTGATAACAGCTTGCATGATTTCATGCATCTTAGGACACAGGTTCTTAGCCGCTAAGTTCTCTCTATGGATCACGCAGTGGATGCGGAGCACGCTGGGATTTTTTTCTTCCATTAGCATCAGACAACCTGACTTCTTGCCCATCATCGCCGGGGCCCCGTCAGCGGTGCAGGAAACGATATTATTGAATCGGATTTCGTTCCGATTCAAGTAGTCACAGATGACGTTAAAAATGTCGACTGCCCTCGTGGTTGTCTTCAATTGCTCGCAAAATAGCATCTCTTCTTTTAAATCACTCTCGTCAACGTATCTCATGTAAGCTAGAAGCAATGCTTCGCTGCCTCGAATCGTAGACTCATCTACTTGAAGTGAGAACTGAGTCGTCCGTTTTCAACGTCCGTGCTCATCTCATCCATTCGTCTGCTCACAATGTTGTTGCTGAGTGGTAGCGCGCGGACTTTCTTGTCGTCCATTCGCAAGACAGTCTTCATAAACGCAGCCATGGCGGGCTGGATCAAACTTTCACCAATGTGGTGGCTCTCCCCGCTCTTTGCAATCGTCAGGGATATTGCATAACTCGCCTCTTGCACATGGTCTGCGGAAGTACTGGCCGCTGTGAATAAGCTACCGATCGTCGGTCGTGCCAAAAACTTTTCCTTCATTTATTCAAACACGTCGACTTCACGCGTGACATACGTTGGATGTTTGGTTTTCATATGACTCTCGAGTCGTCCAGCCTTCATCGACTCATTCGTGAGTGATTTCTGACAGATGAGTCAGAAAGGAGCGCTTTCATCATGTGTGGAAGCGATAAATCCAAACTTCAAAAAGGCGTCAGAGTAGGGTCGAACCTTCTTCCTTCGTTTCCCGTCCATTTCGTACGAGACCTATCGGCGATGCAATTCCGTGAGTCGATGGCAACCCTTTTCCACGCGGGAATCATTCTGAATCCCGAAAAACAGCGAAAACCACATGGACGGAACCGAAAAGGACAAGGACGTATGCTGGATTTCAAATCGAATCTCAGTCGAACCAGAAGGAAGAGAAGCATTGCTCACGATTCTCGCTTTTGTTCACGAGATTCTGCTTTCGCTCACGGGATTCTGCTTCACGACTGCGGGCAGCAATTCCGAAACAAACATGTTGCGAAGTTGCGGCTCGACCCTTTCCCGTCGGCGGTCGAGGCGACGTGCAAACGTGCGCGACTCAAGGCATCTGTTGCCCGGGCTCGCTCACCGCCCGGGACATTCGCATTTCCCGGAGTCCGTCGACTGAAGCAAGGGCGATACCGGCGACGTTGAACCAAATTGGCAGAGAGCTTCAGTCATGTAAAATTTATCACCCTTCCCCGTTCCATCAGAACAACATTCGATTGCCGCCTTAGTCATCGATGTTTCCCTTCTAGAGTTCGCTCAGCGCCACCACAATAATATGAACACGTTTGCGATCTCGTACACTTCACCAGCGGGGAATGCAAGCATTCCTTGAAGCGGGTTTCAAGTGAAAATTCTCGGTTAGGGATTCCGAGCTCCCGGTGGAGAGGTTTGATAGTATGAAATGTGTTCACGGCCCCGTGCCCCACCGAAAATTCGCTACGCCCCACTTTGGGAAACCCTGGTCTAGAGTGAGGACAGTACAGCAGCAGTACGCTTGACAGCTGACTGAGCCTGGTATTTCCGACACCTTCAACGCGAGCAACGCTTTTGATGCTTTGAGATGAGCCTCGGCGTCACCGAGAGGCTCGGCATGCAAGAAAGCCAGGCTGGTCGGCTTCGGATGGGCCTGTTTAAGATCGTCCATGAGTTTTGATGTGTCTTGTAGTTCGAACAGCCGAGTCAGGGCGGCAACGACACGGGGGCTGTAAGCAAACAGCGTCGTAAGGTACCGAGGGGCACAGTAAAATTCCATGGCCGGACGGGAAGTCGAGGGAAAGAAGTGTATGGGGACGGAACTCACTTCAGAACAGGTGCGGTAGACGCGTCTAGGAGTCCCTCGAAAATCGAAGGGGGGGCGGCAGTCTGTGATGGCTGCGCTGGCCGCGGGGAGTCGGGAGGGTCGTCATAGACATCCTCTTCGGAGCAGTCGATGTGAATGTCGTTGTCTCCGAAACCGTCCATAGCGGATTGTGAACTGCAAAGTAGATATACACGATTGGTTGTGGCCGAAAGGCGTGGAAATAGGAGCGATTGCTCGTGGAAGGGATCTTCGGGTATATAGGCCCTTTTGGCATCAATCTCGGATATGCGAGAAAGAAATTAGGAATAGTTATGCTTCGTGCCCAGTTAGGGTTCGCACGGCATCGAGGCGCTCCATCGCGTACTCGGCATCGCGTCAAGGACAGCGGCATCAAGCCGGGATGGGCACGGCTTGGCATCGAGCTCCAATGAGGAAGATCGGCATCGAGTCGCGCGGGACTCGGGAGGTCTCATATGAAGAGGCGCTCGTTCGCGCCACGTGCTCGACACATGGTCAGAGCGGTGTGGGAACTTCGAGATAAGGAAGCGAGCTCTGGGTTACGGAAAACCGAGAGCAGAAGTAGCTGAAAGGAAAGGGGGCAGCGACTTACAGGCGGGAAGAGTCGTTGGAGCACAACGTGATACAAAATACAATTTGAAGTGGCTCGCACGCGTAGACACGACTGAACTCGCTACCTACGCGGAAGACAACAAGTGAGAGCGCCATTCCCGCCGACGAGTCTAGGCCACAAGCCCGCCGTGTTTACATCGAGGCGCCATCTTGAAGAGGGAGAGGGAAGAAGAATCGAACGCCGAATTGGCTAAATCGACTCAGTTTTGAGCGTTCCTAACCTAACGTAACCTTTCCTAGCCCATGCGCTGGCTTCGAGCCCCGCGGCTACCTTATGACTAGGTCCGGTTAGGAGTCTATGTCAGATGGTCGCAATCAATATGGCGGCCCGCCGCTGTTCTAGCTGTCCGGCTATATACACAACTGAAGGTCAGAGCGCTCCGCGCGTGAGTCAGGCCACGAAGTGCTCAAACCCATCAGCTCTCCAGTCTCTTGTATCACTTAGGTCGACGGACTGACTCAGTTTGAGCGTTCTCAACCTAACCCAACCTTTCCTAACCCATGCGCTGGCTTCGGGCTCCCGCTGAAACGGCGGGCAATCGAGGAAGTCCGCCATCTTGATTGCGACCGTTTGACGCATCGGGGCCTGACTTACGCGCGGGGCGCTCCGAGCTACAGTTAGGCATAAAACCCAACAGCTAGAACAGCGGCGGGCCGCCATTTTTATTGCGACCGTCTTACATAGACTCTCTGACGCATCTCCCTCCCCCGCCGAGTATAGGTCATAGGGTAGGATTCAAAATGGCGGCAGTCCGCTGTTCTGGTTGTTAGGCTGAAACCCGACTCATACGTTTGGGCGCGGATCGAGCAGATTAGCGTTCGCTAGAATTTGTCAAGTCCCTAACCTAAGGAAGCCTGACTCAGCTTTAGCGTTCCTAACCTAACCTGTTCTAGCCATGCGCTGGCTTCGAGCCCTGCTCCGAAACGGCGGCAGTCCGCCATTTTGAATCCTACCCTATGGCCGTTTCCCCCCCCCGCCGACGACCACTCTCCTGTGCTGTTTTCTTTAAAGACCGGCTCCTCGCCTACCGGATCACAGTCGCTCTCTGGTCTCGGTGGAGGATGGAGCCCGACGAAGTGAAATTAATGGATCGGGTGAAGGAGCGACGTCTTCAAATTTGGCGGGTAAACTCCGGATGCAATGATCTTGCTGAGAAGATTCTGAAGTGACGGCGCCAAGACGTGGCTACACAGCTTGAAGAATCTGCCTGGTATGCCGTCGACACCTGGTGACTTGTTTTCGCTCAGGGCCTGGAGGAGGCCCTCTACGTCGACAACGGATGGGACGTAGAAGTTCTTGAATGACGATTCAACCTGAGGCGGGAGTTTGTTGGTTGGATTGATGTACCCCAACTTTTGCGCTTTGTTGTGGCGAAGTATCTATTTATACCGTCGATGCTGAGACCTGTAGCTTCTGGAAGAAGAGGGGACGATGCCGTCCTACCTCTAAACAGGGAGTTCGATTTTTTTGCGGTAGAAGTTGTCTTTGGCTTGTCTGCAACGTCTCCTTATACAAGTGTTGGAAGATTCGTATTGGATTTTGTTTTCCATCGTTGGCTGAGTGATGCATTGGGTCTAGGACATAGGACATAGGGTCCCAAACAAAGCTTATTCATATCGGAAATTTTGAGGGAGAGGGGGAAAGCTGTAGCGCGCCAGATTCAAGTGGGGGGTGCTCCTAGAGCAGTGGTTCCTAACCTTTTTTTGTCCGCGGACCCCCCAGCCGTACTCCATCAAGCTCGTGGACCCCCTTGCTGGAATTTTGCCTGCGGCATTCCCACGCAGCTCTTCAAGGCCGTGCGTTGATCGGCGATTAACTCGAGGTTTTATTCATGCTAACAAGGAGAGGTCCCTAATGTGAACACTCCGATTTCTCTGAAACTTCCTCAGCGTGAAGTTCATCATCTACTGAAGAATACCCTATCAGGATTTTGTACGGAAATGCGCGGATCAGGAGATATGACCATTTGAATATTGTGCTCCGTAGAGGGTGGCGCGGTTTCATCCGCCCTCTGATGCGCATCAGAGCAGCTCACCAGAATCTTCTGGCTGAATCGAGGTTTGTAGGACATGATGTTCGCAACAGGGCATTTCAAGAAACGTGGTAGATATCTCAGGGTCCTGCATCGACTTGGATCGAATTCGGGAATGTATAATAGTACCTACACATATGCTAAATCATAGATCTGTGTGGTGACGGTTCATACGAGAATTTATCCCACGTGCTCGTGTGCGGCAGTGGCTCTGATTGTCACCCGAGTGAGAGTACCCCGCAGCTAACGTCGAATCGATGCTACATCGATGCCTCAAACGCGGCAATCATTCCCCATCAGCATCGACTCTCCGCGCCTCCTTTCTCGCCAATGTGGAACATCCCCGGGATAAGTTATTGCGGTTGCTTCCCTTGAGTTTATCTGTAATTATTCAGCCATTCTTCAACTTGATCCGACTTCTGTTTCAGGAATCGGTCCTGTTATTTCAGCAACCTCTTGATAATCCGAACTTTCGACCACATCAACTTCTTTCTCTTTTTCTCCTCACTTTTCGGAAAAACTCGGCTGAGAAGATCGATATATGTAATGCTGTATTTGAGTTCCTCTGCATCAACTGGAAACTTCTCATTGCAAAGGCCATGTATTACACCACAGACCATTCAGCCACCAGACTCTGCTGCGCTGCTTTAGCGCGCTCAACTCAATAGAGCAGGGGTTCCCAAACTTTATAGGCCATAGGCCAAATAGGCAGCGCCCCACCATGGGATGACAATCGAGATCAGATCATGTGTTCAACCGCTGACATGAATGAATTGGAGAGCGCTCTGTCTTCCACCAGCTATAGATTTGTCGCGTACACATGCAAGGTGGCCGACCCTAATCAAACTTCTTACCTCTCCCACGGCAACGTTAATAATCTCCCTCAGTCAGCAAGGAGGTGACAGCTTGGTTGGAATTCTTCCTTCCTGCATTCGAACGAGCGAGAACTAAATTGATCGAGACAAGACCCAACCATCCGTTCCGACTAAGTTTCCATTCGACTTCGAACAAGAGAGTCTAAAGCAGGGGTGGGCAACTGGGTGCGGCCCGTGGTATCATAGATGCTGTGCCAGAACCGGGTTCCCTCCGGACCGCGTCATAAGCACGACATGTTTACATTGCAGACACCGCGGTTCTGTTCTGTTGGGCGGCTGGCGTTTTCGCTGGCGATAGGATGGCGGGTTGGATTTCCGAACTCCCGTAGACCGTGCACGAGGTGGCGTCTTGGCGCTTACCGGTCCAAGCTTTAAGCCGCCGAAAAGCAATTATCCGCCACCACAAGCGGCGTCTGCTATGTAAACATGTCGTGCTTATGACATAGACCCCTCCCTAAATCCGTATAACATATTCTCCGTGCAAGAATGAAGAAGTTCGATGAACGCTCTCAAGCGAGCCACACGTGTTTTCGGTCTGATTCACAGGTTTCTCCAGAAACTCTTCCTCAAGTGAAAGTTCACTCCGTCTCAACAACGAGGAGACGAAAACTAGTTCCTTAGAAAGTCTCTCACTCAAAAAGTTGAGTATGTGCCACGACATTCAGTCTCCGGTATCTACAAAGGTTGCTGCAACCAATATCCTATTAGACTTTTGATTCCGCTCGCGTCCCCTCAGGAAGATAACGTCACTTCGCCATATTCTCCACACATTGGCGTAGCCGGGGGGAGGCGCGAGGGGGCCATGCCCCCCCCCCCCCAAAATTGTTGGATTGCCCATAGGCCTCCTTGTTAAAGCTCAGCATCATCGCCCGTTGCCCCCCCTCCCAAGAAAGTGAAGAAATGGTCTTGGCCACCCCCAAGAAAAAATCCTGGCTATGCGCCTGCCTCCACAAGCTTCATATCGGATTGAATCAGGCGGATGCCTGATACTTTCACGTTCTCAATTCCTACTCCGATTTTACCTGAAAATTCTGGCAAAAGAAGTTCCCTAGAAATCATTATTATTGTGGGAGCAAGCGGGATAATTCTGCTGTCTATGAGGGAAGAAAGTACAGCTTATCTCTTTTTCGCATGCTGAGTCCGCTAGCATTTCCTATGCATGCGCAATTTAGATCAACGGAACTTATTCCTGCAATATCCTATGTACGTCTGACCTATCCCTACGAACTGAAAAAGCGGAACAAATTTCGGCCTTGATGCTTTTCGTTTCATTGATTATATGAAGACACTATTATGACTACTATTGTTTTTAAAACGAGGCGAACTAGCTTGAATAAACGCAATGATTCACAAACACATGATAATACTGCTTGCGAAGCTTATCAGCCGATTTTGGCAAGTTACTGAGTTTCCGCTCTTCAACATGGAAAGCTCATGTTTCGAGGCGATGCCGAGTGGTCTTGAGTCTATGTCAGACGGTCGCAATCAATATGGCGGCCCGCCGCTGTTCTAGCTGTTCGGCTATATACCCAACTGTAGGTCAGAGCGCTCTACGCGTGAATCAGGCCACGAAGTGCTCAAAGCCATCCGCTGTGCAGTCTCATGTATCACTTAGGTCGACGGACTGTCTCAGCTCGGGCGTTTTCAACCTAACCTAACCTTTCCTAACCCATCCACTGGCTTCGGGCTCCCGCTAAAACGGCGGGCAATTGAGGGAGTCCGCCATCTTGATTGCGACCGTTTGACGCATTCCCTTCGCCAATGTAAACGGTGCCCGTACGGGAAAGACTTCTCATGAGCCGGGAGCGGAAATTCTTGGCTCATCTTGGACACAGTGATCCGATGAGCGCTCGTATTACTGAACCTCACTTCTCCGTCACACCCGACGGACGAACTCTTCGTTCTTGTGACCAGGAACATGCCCAACATTTTTCCTCGCCTGTTACCCGATGCCCTTCACGACTGCATGTACTACCCTCCGCCCTCTGCCCCTACCCCTCCTCTCTCCATAACAGCCGGCAGTCTTAGCGAGACAATCTCAACACGTTTCCCATTGTACAAGATGCATCTCTGGACCTTTCTCTAGGACAGTGATTCCCAACGTGGTCCATGTGGACCCCCGGGGGTCCATGGCGACCGGCGAGGGGGTCCACGGGATCGAAACTGATCGGACTGGCCACGGACGAAGAGCTCAAAGCTCACTTCAGAATGGGCTACCAGAAGCTTTGGCTCCGGAAGGAGACAGCGGAGAAATATCCTTCACTATGGACAGTGGCCAACAAGTTTTTCATTGCTTTCCCCTCGTCTTACCTTGTAGAAAGGGCTTTCAGTCACGTAACCAATCTCATCACCACGAAGAGGAAAAAGTTGGACATCGCCTCTGGGGTAGATCTTCGTCTGAATCTAATCAAGTTCGAGCCCGATATCAAGCGCCTAACCTCAAAGCATCAAGCTCAGCCATCGCACTGAGTTCTTGTATCACTGCGTTCTTGTGCTGAATTCCCCTTGTATACGAAAATGATCTCGCAATATCCATTCATATTACCCTAAAGTCTTGCGTATAACGAACCCGGTTTTCCGGAAAAGTGTCGATCGTATAAAGAACTTTTCATATAAAGGACTTTTCGTATAAGGAACTTTTCCTATGAAGGTCTTTTCGTATAAAGAACTTTTCCTATAAAGGACTTTTCGTATAAGGAACTTTTCCTATAAAGGGCTTTTCGTATAAGGAACTTTTCGTATAAAGGACTTTTCGTATAAAGGACTTATCGTATAAAGAACCAGTACGAGGGACGAAGAGTGCTTTATACAAAAAGTCCTTTATACGAAAAGTCCTCCATACGAAAAGTTCTTTATACGAAAAGTCCTTTATACGAGAAGTTTCTTATACGAAAAGTCCTTTATAGGAAAAGTTCCTTATACGAAAAGTCCTTTATAGGAAAAGTTCTCTATACGAAAAGTCCTTTATAGGAAAAGTTCCTTATACGAAAAGTCCTTTATAGGAAAAGTTCTCTGTACGAAAAGTCCGTTATAGGAAAAGTTCTCTATAGGATAAGTTCCTTATACGCAAGACTTTAGGGTACATATTACTTACAAGGAGAGGTCCCTAATGTAAACACTCCGATTTCGCTGAAACTTCCTCAGCGTGAAGTTCATGGTCTCCTGAAGGAAACCTTCTCGGGTTTTTGTACGGAAATGCGCGGATCAGAAGATATGAGCCTCTGAATATCGCGTGCTCCGTAGAGGGTGGCGCGGTTACATCAACACTCTATTGCAGGGGTTCCCAAACTGTGGGGCGCGCCCCACCAGTGGGGCGCGGGAGCTTTCCTGTTGGGGCGCGTTAGTCGACATGAGCATGTTCACTCGTTCGCTCGGCCTGGTGAGTGGCTGCTCTCGGGCGGGATGGTTTCCGCGCTCGCAAGAACGTTCGCAGGGATTGATGGGTTCATTGGAACTCTCTTTGAAGACGGAACTTACAATTAGCTACCCGAGTCGAGAAATCCGAAAAACTACCCATTCGTTCGAGCTTTAGACCAGGGGTGGGCAAAGTGCGGGCCGCATGAGGCCCGCGAGCCGCGAGGGAACGGGAGTACGCCATAAGCCCGCATTGTTTGCATGCATGAACGCATTCTCAGCGGGAGAGGAGCCGACATTCAGCGGTCGCGCTGGCGAGCTGCCGCTCGCTCCAACTCACTGCCTCCTAACTCTAACGGCCAACTCGCCCTCGTGGGTTCTGCGCGGCGGATACGCACGACATACCTCGGTGACCAACGGGTAGTGAGAATTGAGAAGGTTAAGTTGGTTCCTTTTTCTTAGGCGGCTGGCGATTCGATGGCGGGTTGGATTTTTCAAGTCCCATAAACAGTGCACCGGCTGGCGTCTTGGCTTTCCGACCAAGCCTCAAGCCGCAAAGCATCGTTAATTCTTGAATCCGACGGAATGCGATCAAACCCAACCCCCTCCTAAGCAGTTGCGTCACTCTCGATTTGAACGTACCCTCAATACTCTGAATTCGATACCCGTGCCGCAATATTGGAGTTGTTCATATGACGCATTCCCTCGAAGAGAGTAGCAAGAGAGGAAGAGATGTTGACTTGAAGAGGGTCAATGGCTCAGCGGTCGTTGCGTCGTGATACGCGCTGGAACTCCGAGCAACTAACATTCAGTCATCATGAATCATGGAGAAGAATGCGAAACAGAAAAGCGCTGCGTTATCGCCAGTAGCGAACGGCCCCTTCCCCCCGACCTCAAGTAAGACCCGCTTATGAAGTTCCCTCCGCGAAAAGGAGCGGTGTGGAGAGATCCCCTAAAGAAGAGTCCCCGATGAAGATCGCGGTTCAGGGGGGGATATCGAGCCCACTAAAGGCCCCAAAAGGCAACGTGTCGGCGGTTCTGAAACCGAATATTATCCTCTCTCTTCCTCGACAGAGATGCTCCTGAGTGACCTCAACACCGCCATCAAAGTGGAGCTTCGTCGTGAAATTGCAGTGAAGGCCGACCGGTTCGAGATGGAAGTCAAATTTGAGAACACGGCGCAGGAGATAGAGAAATTCAGGGCACACATGCAGGCTACAGTGGCACGACTGGAAGCAGACATAGTTCCCTCACCAGGGCGTGCGTGGAAAACAACCTCAAAAACGCGGACAGTCAACAAGCGGAGGAGGAACAACATACGGACGTCAACGCACAACAGGAAAACCGAGGAGAGTTCATCGAGGGGAACCACGTCTCAATGGGAATCAGGGCAAACTTCTTTTGTGCGAACACCTAGCCTCCGATTCAAAAACCCAGACCTCTGGTGCCATGTTAACGCAAACTTCGAGGTCGATGATGCAGCAGGTGTCGGCGAATTCTTCTTCCACAAAAGATACAGCAACGCTGACGGTACCCTGGACACTCTCCGCTGCGCAAAGCACAAGACGCCAGGGATTCATTGTGAGGTGACAGCAAAAATCAAGCCCTCAGGAGAGATCGTCGCAGCTGGAGGCACACAATCACCTGCCAGACAGGGAAGGATACGGGGTCCAATACAGGACAACACGGAACGCCATCCTCGAAGATATAGATGAGAACCCTCATGTACAGCCATGTGATGGCCATGCGAGGCGCAGACTGCGACGCGGACCAGCTTCACAATTCGTCTTCGAGAGACTGCTGCGGACGGGTCGCGTCCAGAAAGAGACCGAAGAACGTTCGGTCCATCTTCGAACTTCACGTCGAGATCCAAACGAAGGATGTTCCGGGGTTCACCCGTTCGCTAAACGGCGAACAGCGTTTACTGAGCTGGTATAACGCTGAGCTCGAGATAGTACTTTTCACCACGAAGGATTTGCTCGAGCTGCTCGCTGACGCCAGCATGGTCCATGCGGACGCGACCTACGAGGTAGTTCCGAAATTGGCAAGCCAATTATTCACTATCCACGGCAATTGGGAGGGATATGTGGGCATCGTCGCATGCGCTCTTATGCAGTCGAGCGATAGCGAAGCTTACGAGTGGATATTCCGCAACCTGAAGGGAGCAGTACCGAATCTTGTCGTCCGCCATTTCATGGCAGACTGGGATGCCGCCATCAGGCTAGCTGCCAACGAGGAGTTTCCGGAAGCTGAACTGCAATCATTTCACTGGCTGCTCATTTCACTTTGCGCAGAGCTTGGTGCGTAAGATTGCCTCCCCAAGCATCGGGTTGGCCGCCGAAATCGAGAAACCCGGTAAACCCTCTCTAGTCTTCAAGATGTTGCTGCGCTTCTCCGCCCTGCCTCTGCTGCCTTCGGGAAAGATTCGAGCTACGTTCGAGGAGCTTTGCGTGATGTCGACGACAGTACATTCTGCTTTCGAAAAGTCCACGGCATACTTCCGCAAGTACTGGGTGTTGACAAGTGGACCAGGGGGACTCACCGTGTACAGGTCACTCGCTCGGACCAACACCGCAGTGGAATCAAACAACGCTACATTGGAAAGACGTCTCTGACGCCGCGCACCCGTTTGGTCACATGTAGGGGTCATCATGGACATGAGCGTCGACGTGACACAGGACACAGGATCATCAAATCCATAGAAGCGGCGTCCGCTTCATTTGTTCGAGGCCCAGCAGAGCCACCAAACGCAACGAAGTAGATACAGTAGAAGCTCGTTACAACGAACACATTGGTGCCACCAAAATCAGTTCGTTATACTGAATGTTCGCTAAAACGGAATGTACCCGAAAATGGCAATATCAGCCACAAGCCACAACTGATTATCTTCATTAAGATTACTATGATTTAGGAACGATACACGAGCACAAGTTACGACCAATTCGACCGAAAATAAGTCAGTCTGTATCAGTCTATCTGTTTGAGGTTTCATGAGGTACGCTTCAAGCTCTGCAATCTAACGTAGGATAACCTCCGCAACGTCATCAAGAGCTCCTTCAGATATCCTTATCGTACCGAAAGCGTTGTTAGCCACATTCAGAGATCTTCTTGGATCATGATGAGCTTTTCCTTCGTAGAGAACTGCCTCCTTTTCGCCTTGGCCTTATGGTGAAGCTTGGAGGACGGTTATTCGCACTAAGAACTGACGTTCTTCACGAGTTGGAACGATTTCGAATGTCAGCGCTGGCCGGCCGGAGTGCAAGTTCGACATCGCAGTCAACCGTGAACATGGTCTGATCCGACATTTCGAGTGCGAACCTCTGGAGCATTCGTTGCAACGAACTTTTGACCACTACCGACACTGTTTTCAGTTCGTTCTACTGGAAAGTTCGTAGCACTGGAATTCGCTCTATCGAGGATTTTTTGACATTATCTCTATGAAAGTCCGAACAAAAATGAAAATCAGTTCGTTGAATTGAAAATTCGTTGTGACGCGGTTCGTTGCAACGAGCTTCTACTGTATATCAGAGTCCTGGCGCAAGTTGTATGACGGCGAACTTTCTGCCATGGCCTTCATAGATCGCGTCAAGTACCGAGTTGGCGCCTCGGCAATGAGACGAGGCTTACTGAAGGATGAACCTGCGGATGCTGACGCCGAGCGGGCACAAGCCAAAGACCAGAATTTGGTGAAGCTGTTCGAGGATGCGACTGCCGAAACACAGTCTCGAGAGGCGCTGCAGTACTCTGAAGATGAGGACCTCCTTTAAGGCGAAGCAAGCACTGAAGGCGAAGATTCTCCGGGGATAGGGACAATTTGGCGCGGCCGTTTCGGCGCGGCCGTTTTGGCGCAGCCATTCTGGCGCGGCCATTCTGGCGCAGCCGATTGGGCGCAACCCATTCTGGCGCGGCCGATTGGGCGCGACCCACTTTGGCGCGAGCGTGGCGGTCTTGCCGTCTTGTCATAAAGTGGATGCTGTCTCATCCGAACGAGATCTGGGTGATCTGCGTATTCCAATCGTAGAATTACCCGAGGTTAGGTTGGGTTAGGTTAGGTTTCCCAGTTCGTCTCTTCTGACTTGCCTCTTTATGAAAATCTATCGAGGAGATAGGCTGCGCCAAAAAGGGTCGCGCCCAATCGGCTGCGCCAGAATGGGTTGCGCCCAATCGGCTGCGCCAGAATGGCCGCGCCAGAATGGCTGCGCCAAAACGGCTGCGCCAAAACGGCCGCGCCAAAAGGGCCGCGCCAAATTGTCCTAGACCCGATTCTCCGATCTCCAGTGAGAACGATTCGTGCTCCTGCAGTTCGTGCAATGATGAGGAGGACAGTGCCGCCGCAGATCGCTGCTACTCACCTCAATGTGGCTCAGACGACGATACGGATACGGCGCCGGAGGGATGCCCTTATTCAAACGGAACGGATCCAGGCAACCAGGCACCTTGCAACCCGCGAGGTGAGTGTTTTGGTCGCAACCCTGCGCCGTCTGGGTGGTTTTCACCTGAGAACGCTTCAAATATTCTTCGAAATCCGCCTCTCACCAGTCATGTTTTTTTTCAGTCGTTGCAGGAGACCACACCAAGGCCGCCGTTCACACGGCAAGGAAAAAGCTTCAGATTCCATCTGACAGCAAGCACATGCTGGCCGAGATAGATGAAGCTTCGGAAGGTCCATCCGAGGAGATCCTTATCAAAATCAACAATTACGCCATCACTCGGAATGATCCTTGGAGGGGACAGGGGACCAACTGGCTGTGTTAGGAATCTGAATAATCTCAGCGCTTTTCAGACGGTCGCTCGCGCCGTCCTCTTAAATTCGACGTTCTCAAATCTTGCTTTCACCCTTACTCTCGCGCGGATGTCGTCCGCACCGCTACAATAATAAATAAGTTGTTGGCTCCGTACGCCACTTGTGACAGGACTGATGGTCTCATCTTTGTGCTCGTAGCATGTTAAGAACTCCACCAAAGGGAATCGCCCAGCAAGGTAGCTCTCGAAAATCGTAGAAAGAACATGGTGCCGTGACCAGGATAGCCCGATATCCTGTCGATCGTCTAAGAGCTAGCCTAACCGCCGATTCCCGCAAGCCAAGGGTAATCTCGACGCCTCGGGGCCGCTGACACGAAGTGCTTCTGCAGCGCGACCATCAGTTGCCCGTTCGGGATCCGTCAAAATGCCTCGGACACTAGCGATTGTGAGACGCCTGAGAACCTCGGAGGCGAAGAAGCTTCGAGAGATCGCCCGTTTTGCTGATTCCGAGTTCGCCAAGGAGCCCGCTGACGTCGATGCCCGTGAAGTGCAACTGAACCCCGACCTAGCCCGAGCTCATTTCGAAAGGATCTCAGAGCTCGATGATGAGATCTTGAGTCATGCGGACTTGCGCGAAGAGGATTTGGAACGTGAGATGGACAGCTACGAGGTACACCGCACGCTCGGCCTCGGGTGTATTGCCAAGCTGAGTGCCTGCTTGCCGCGAGATGACGTTAGGCCTAACCCCGCGCCAACGAACCGCGAGCCTGAGTCATCACCTTCCAACGCGTTGCCTCCGGAGGACCCGCTACCCACATGCAATGGAAATTCGAACACGGCAGACGTCACCCCAGAGCCGTTCGACGGCAACAGACTTCAGTTTCGTTCTTTCATGGCGCAATTCCAAAACTGGATCGACAGAAAGCGAACGCTGACACCACTCGACAAGCTCATTGTTCTCCGGGAGCATCTCCGTGGTGAGGCGAAATCGTTGATCGACTCGCTCGAGATCAAGGAGTCGAATTACAGCGTCGCTGTCGGCCTTCTCAAGCAAGCGTTCGGGCAGGTTGACATCGAGAGACAACAAATCATGTCGTCATTCTTCAATCTGCCCCGGGTGCGTTCGCCTTCAGACCTGACAAATCTCAGAAGTCTCCTGAACACCGTACAGTCCTCAGTGCAGCGTATGGAAGCTCTCGGCGCACCGCTGGCAGAATACGCTCTCGCAATCGAGCCGGCTCTCCATGCCTCCGTTCCCCACGAGTTGATCTTTGACTTCGCGGAGGCCACCAGCAAATCGACGCCAGACTCAGCGAGAAGCACTTCATCGGGAACGTCGAGCGCGTCATTGTCCAGTACTCTCGCAGTCCAGGCAGCCGAGGGCATCACCAGTCTGATAGACTATCTTCGCCGGTACGCCAGTCATCGTGAGAAAACATCGCTGATTCTCCAGCGTCTTCAACCATCAGCTGATCGAGAAACCAGTGCTCCACACAAGACTCCGGCGAAGAGGAGAGCGCCCCCCGGCGGCACGTTCGGCCCCGTCAACCGTCTCTGCTATTGCGCAATCGACCACCCGGGCCCGGACATGTTTCTTTTGCAAGCAGCCGAACCACAAACCGTCTCAGTGCACCGCCAATCTCGGTCTCAAACAGCGCACCGACATCCTCGACAAGTTGAAACGCTGCCACAGATGTTTCCGGTTCCGCCACGAGGATCCGAGTAAATGTCCTGGGCCACGTGAGGAGTGCGGGAGATGCAAATCCCGGGAGCACTATGCGGTGATGCACCCAGACGAAATCGGGACTACCCACAAGGCAGTCGCAGCGGTCGAGGCAGCTGAGGAACAGCTACCAGCTGTTCTGCTCCACACTGCAAGCGCCTTCGTCGTCCATGGTCGCCGTCGAATCCCTGTCCGAATCTTTCTCGGAAGCTCGCTCACATTCGTATCACCAAACCTCATCGCTCTTCTGTCGGACTGCAAACCAGTGTCATCAGCTCGCCTTGGTCTCACATCATTCTCCGCTCACCAGAACCTCAACTCGAGACGCTTCGAGTTGACACTTCAGGGCCCGCACGACTCGACGCGCGTAACGATACAGGCTTTCGAGTATGACTTCATGGTGGACCCCGCGCCGCAGTGTTCAGCCAAAGACCGCCAGCTCATCGAAGTTTTCGCTATGGAGCACCCGCTGGCTGACAGCGCGCTAGCATTCAACTCCGTTGGTCCTCCGGTCTCGCTATTAATCGGACGGGACCAGTTCTTCAAGATCGCCAAAGTTGGCGTCGAGAAGACACTCGAGGGATCGCTGGTTGCGCGTGGATCCATTCTTGGGTGGATAATCGGTGGCGCTACCGGTCCACAGAGTGATCCGCGTCCTGAACTCATCCAAGCCAACGTCCATTGTTGTGTCGCTAGCGTTTCAGGCAGCGCAAGAGACTTGGAGAGGCTGTGGACAGTCGAGGCAATCGGTGTTGAGAGCGAATCAGCGTCGTCGTTCAGCTCCGATGAACTTGAGGCGTTACGACAGTTCAAGGAAGGTCTCCAATACGACGGGAAGGCTTACACCGTCAGCATGCCTAAGAGACCCGGTATCGAGAGACTTCGTTCCAATCTCGCTCAAGCCGTCGATCGCCTCCGAAGCAAGCTCAAGGGTCTTCGGAATCGGCCAGCTGTCTACGCCAAGTACCACCAGGAGATCATGACTTTCGTTGACCAAGGTCATGCGGAGGAGATCGTCGGATTCTCATCTGACTCCCGCATCGATGATTCTCGACATCCCGAGCGATTCTATGTGATGCCGCATCATAGTGTCGTTACGCCGGCCGACCAGGGGGAGAAATGGAGAATTGTGTTTGATTGCTCCTCGTCAGCGCGCGGTTGCGGATCGCTCAACTCATTCCTACTACCTGGTCCTGACCTCAATCCGGACATGATCTCAATCGTCCTGAATTTCCGTCTTCACGCAATCGCGCTATCTGCTGACATCGCTCGCGCCTACCTGTGCATCAACCTGAGTGAGGCGGATCGCCCGTTGTTTCGCTTCCTCTGGCAGGGCCCCGAAGACGAATCTATCCGCTGTTATCAGATGAGGAAAGTCACCTGGGGAGCTGCGCCGAGTGGGTTTCTGCTCGCCGCGACCATCCGGGAACATTTTTCCCGCCTGGACCCTGACTCTGAGCTGCGCGTGGGAGAGTCGCTGTACAATGACGATCTGCTGCGTAGTTTCCCAACAGTCGACGCTGCGCAGCAATTCACCGACACCGTCCGGAGTTGCATGCGGAGTGCAGGCATGCAGCTTGCGAAATGGAAAACCAATTCGCGCTCTCTCGCTGCACACCTTACCCGTCAAGGAATTTTTGAAGCCGCCATAAATCTCGACGCCGGAAAACTTCTCAAGATGCTTGGTATCTCATGGTGTCCAGCTGAAGATACGCTCCAGTTCGCTCTCGATCACGTTGTCCGAGGAGCTGTTCATGAGCGTCTCCGGACAAAGCGTCAGGTGTTGAGATTGGTCGCGTCAATCTATGACCCGCTCGGCTGGTTGGCCCCTTTTCTGATTCGTGGGAAGTTGCTACTGCGCGACCTCTGGGCAACCGATCTGAAGTGGGACGACCCCCTCGACACTGTACTCGCGACGCGCACGCTAGCCTGGGCGCGCGAGATCCCGTCCTTATCCTCCATACGCATTCCACGCTGCATCGCAGGTCGCGACGCTCGGGTAATGAACCGCCATCTCCACTTGTTTGGTGATGCTTCTCCCCTGGCTTTCGCCGCCGTCGGATACCTGCAATCGTGCTTTGAAGACGGAACTTCTGAGACCTCCATCATAATGTCTAAGACACGCGTGGCTCCTCGTCTGCCACAAAGTCTCCCGAGACTTGAGTTGATGGC
Organism: Neoseiulus californicus; assembly: GCA_028455905.1. NCBI lineage: Eukaryota > Metazoa > Arthropoda > Arachnida > Mesostigmata > Phytoseiidae > Neoseiulus > Neoseiulus californicus. Next base: position 15,058,172 of record JAMQGS010000006.1, read on the forward strand.
AGCTCTTCTCTGCGTTCGTCTCGGCAACTACATCACGAGCAAGCTCGCTCTCCCGGTGGATCGAGTTACATTCTACACCGACTCAACCGTCACCTACTATTGGTGCATCTCAACTTCCGTCGGTCGGTGGAAGACCTTCGTCGCGAATCGAGTGTCGGAGATCCAGGCATCATCGTCGCCAGAGCAGTGGTATCATCTACCTGGCTCGGAGAATATCGCCGATCTTGCAACGCGTGGCATCTCCGCCGAAGATCTCTGTCGGAATCCGTCCTGGTGGCGTGGTCCTGCCTGGTTGAACCTTGCTGAATCGAATCGTCCGATTTCCCAGCCTGGTCAGGACGCCGCGCCATCTCCGGACGCCATTCAGAGCGAAACTCGGAACACCGCCTATACGGCCGCTGTTGTCAATGCCGAGTGCCGTCCGCTAATAGACATTCGGCGTTTCGGCACTCTTGGAAAGGCGTTGCGTGTTGTCGAGTACGTCTTCGAGGCCATTCGTCGCATGAGGGAGCGCCCATCGATGAGTACGTCGGAACGTCGAGTCGAGGCGACAAACTACCTCATCAGATGTGCGCAACGCGAATTCTTCCCCCGAGAAGTTGAGGCCGCTTCGGTGGACGATGATCCACCCCGGAAGTCGAAACTCGCGGGTTTCAAACTATTCCTCGATGCTGATGGACTCATGCGCGTGAAGACCCGACTTCATGCAAGCTCGAACTTCACCAGCGAGGAGAAGACGCCGATCGTGATCCCAGGCGAATCCCATCTCGCCTCCTTGCTCATCGTGAACGACCACCGAATGAGCGCGCACTTGGGTGTCTCTACGATCCTAGCGTCACTTCGCCATTGGATTACGCGCGCTCGCCAGAGGATCAAGTCGATTCTCGGAAGGTGTATCGTTTGCCGAAAACAACACGGTTCTACACTAAGAATCTCCGAGGCTCCACTCCCGGAGTCCCGTCTATCCCCTGTTGTTCCCTTTCAGACTGCTGGCGTAGATTTCTGTGGACCGTTCCGGACGCGGCGTGGCTCCGACGTGGAGCGCTGCTACATCGCACTCTTCTCCTGCGCAACCGTTCGAGCGGTTCACCTGGAGCTCGTGCCGGCGATGACGACCGCCCAGACCCATTTGGCTCTTCGCAGATTCCTCAGCCTTTACCCCAAATGCACCGCACTGATCTCGGACAACGCTCGATCCCTGTTCCCAAGAGCGAGTTGGATGGCTGGCTTTTACGAACGAGTCGTCGGGACGGTGAAGGCTGCGCTCAAACGCACGCTGGGGAGGAGTCTGGTATCCTTTGAGGAACTCCGAACCATCGTCGCTGAGCTTGCCGCCGCCGTCAACGCTCGTCCGCTAACGTATGTGTCCAGCGATCCCGATGATATGACACCGCTCACGCCTTCGCACTTCCTGCGAGGTGCTCCGAGAAGGACGCCTTTGTGTACGGTAACCACACTCGACGTGCTCGGCCAGGAGCGAATGCGCTCCGAAGTCCTCAAGCGCACCAGCTACTACAGGTCTCTGGTTGCTCGATGGCGAGGCGAGTACATCACCCAGCTCCGAAACGTAGGAAAGACGGCTTCTGGTGGACAGTCTACAATCGAGATCGGGGACGTGTGTTTGCTGAGAGATGATTCAAAACATCGGAGCGGTTGGAATCTTGTCCGCGTCCAGGAAGCGCATCAGGGACGCGACGGAAATGTTCGAACTCATACTGTGAGATTTTCTAACGGCTATGAGGCCCGCCGAGCTGCGCAAATGCTATGTCCACTAGAGGTAGTCCGAGAGTAGTACCGTTGCCTAACCCAGCTAGTATATTACTTTGTGTCAAACGTTGAAAGCAGACTCCCTCTGTAAGTCTGCTTGGTGGACTGTTAGGAATCTCAATAATCTCAGCGCTTTTCAGACGGTCGCTCGCGCCGTCCTCTTAAATTCGACGTTCTCAAATCTTGCTTTCACCCTTACTCTCGCGCGGATGTCGTCCGCACCGCTACAATAATAAATAAGTTGTTGGCTCCGTACGCCACTTGTGACAGGACTGATGGTCTCATCTTTGTGCTCGTAGCATGTTAAGAACTCCACCAAAGGGAATCGCCCAGCAAGGTAGCTCTCGAAAATCGTAGAAAGAACAGGCTGAATGATGTGATCGTAAACGCATACTTGTCACTCATTGTGCAACGAAACAAGAGGAATTCTCGGCTGCCGAAAGCCTTCGCGTTCGACACCCTCCTCCTGAAATTCCTGAAACGCGATGGGCCTCGCTCTAAATCGGTACGGAACTGGACGCGGGGCGAGAATATTTCCGCTTACGATGCTATCTTGGTTCCGATACATACGAGCTGCAATTGGTCCATGGCTGCGATCGAAGTCAGAGCCAAAGACATCAGATACATGGACTCGAAGGCCAACGAGAGAGACAACTGCCTTCGCCGCCTGCGTGATTAGTTGGCCAACAAAGAAGTGGCGGAAGACATCAACGGTGCAGTCAATCCAGACGAATGGAAGCTCACTCACGTTATCAAGAAACCGCAGCAAGCCAATGGCTATGATTGTGGCGTGTTTGCGCTGAAGTACGCTGACTTCACATCACGGCAGGCGAAGCTGAACTTCACGGAAAACGACATGCGATCTTTCCGCCGTCGGATGTCCCTCGAGATATTGAAGCCCCCCTTGAAGTCGCCCGCTGATCATGGCTTCCTGCACCTCATCGGTGGTGAATCGGCTGGATGACTCGAATCCGCAGGATCCAAATCCAAGACCTTATCGTGGATTAAAATAAATGTAAGTTTCTAGTCTGTCATATCGTGTGGGACAATCTTTCTTTCGAAATTGTGATTCGGACAGACCTCCTGGTAAAACGCGTCTCGCATCTCGGTTTTAACATGAGGGCGGACTTGTACCCTGTGCCGCGCTGTTCTAATCCCTGGGCTTGTATCCTCATGTTTCCGGTTTTCCGGTCTATCTCACTTCTACAGTTACGCAGTTCACTATTATTCTCCTACATCTACCCCTGGGGACATCCTCGAGTATGCCTTCAAGCATCACGCTTTGCCGCACGTATTCTCACAACGACCTGACTGATAATGGCTTCAAACAGCTTGTATCCGAAATAACCATTCGCCGTCTTGTTTTCGATATTCGATTCCCAAACTCTTTGAACTATTTCCCCTGCCACACACTCTCTAGAAGCAAATCCACACCTTGCTCCCGCCTCCCGCCTTCTCCTCCCTGGAGTTCGAAACCGAGCAAGACCGCGAGACTCGCTCTTTCAGTAGCACCCTACACCACTTGAATCTGGCGCGCTCCAGCTTTCCTACTCTCCCTCGTTTCCGATATAAACAAGCTTTGTTTGGGACCCTGTGGCCGACACCGAATGAATTTCTTATAGAGCTTAAAATCTCCAGAAAGCCTTCTGTTCGATAGATTCGCGGAGGAGCTGTCGTTTCCGTCTACATACTCCGGGGTTGGTCGTGAAATAAGAGCTGATGATGCAAACCCGTGCGTTCCACGCCATATACGATGTGCATGTGAGAAATTCGGAGGACGGATCGTCGTGGTGCGACACCCAACCACGTTCTCTATATGGCAATGAAAATTTTCCGGTTCGGGATGGCATCCAGAACATGTATCGATGTTTACGGTCCACGGAGAACATCACTCGCGATATGATCGGAAACCGTGAATTTTTCGAGCGACTTATCGACACCAATCAAGCTTTCTTGAAAACTATCCCCAATTCGGTCCAATACTGGGCAGCTCGGAAGAGAGATTTATTTGCGATGATTCGACAGCTCGGTAAGCCCACTGCATTCCTGACCTTCAGTGCGATCGAAAGGCGTTGGCCGCATTTACTTCGAGTTCTGTATCCTTCAAGTGATAAGTTCAAATCGCTCGGTGACGATATCCCCGAGAGTCATATTCTTGAGAAGCTCAAAAGTTATCAGCGAACCCACTTGGTAGCGGAAGATCCGGTCACATGTGCCATCTATTTCCACAAGTTATTGCATGTCATGATGTCAATACTTGGAACGAAGAACTCGCACAATCCTCAGGACGATATCGTGTCAGAGACCACTTTTTACGAGTAGAATTTCAGCAGAGAGGTTCTGCCCATCGTCATATCTGGCTACTCTGGCTAGAAAACGACCCCGAAGAAAGCGTAAGTGAAAATATGCCACGAACAATCCAAGTGCTCATTCCTATGAGTGAAGAGGACCAAAGGAGAGAGCTCCTCAAGAACCAGGCGGAGGTCACGCGTCTCAAACTCGAACAGCGGACTCACAGCTCGATCGATACGTTCTTGAAAGCTATCGGCTGTACACATGATCAATACCTCGATCTGATCAGGTCAACATTGAAACGGGCCAGTTCATTGTTCAAGAGGGATATGACGCAAATCAGGGTAAATTCTTTCAATCCATGGATTGCGTCAACACTCAATTCTAACATGGATTTGCGAATTGTCCTAGACCCGTACTCCTGCGCCGCATAAGTCGTTGACTATTCGAATGTGTCGGCCTGGCTGAGCTGCAGTGGATGGGAAACAACGTTCAAGATAACCTGGTGGTCATCGTGTCCGAAATCAAAACACCGCAGGACGTGAATTGTCAAGGCAAAGTCAAACGCCGGCAGACTGTACGGGTCGTTGATGACGCCCCCACCATTGCGACTCTGACCTTCTGGGAAATGAATGCAGGCAGACTGAACGACAAAGAAAGTGACGTCGTCATACTGCGCCAGGTCGAGACAAAGGAGTTTCAAGGCAAACGGACACTCACTGCTACAAACGCCACTACGATTGACGGTGGGAGCCCTCAAACGTCCTAGAGGAAACCCCAATTGAAGGCCTAGTGGGCTCAAGAAGCTGCGGAACAAGACTTCAGGGAGCTGACCATCGTGCCCCAATGAGTTCGGCGAGTTGAGAATCGCTCCGCATCGAATAAAGCACTCACCAATAGATACCTTCTGTGATTATTTTGATTCATCACTTAGAAGTGTCTGTTCGGAATCAGATTCGCTCGCGGTGGCAGTTTCCGGTCGATAACTGTCGAGTTCAACATTCACCATCCTTCTCCCGAATTCTCACGAAGCAAGTCTCATCAGCTCACCTTGCGTTAGAGACGTTTTCCCGCAAAAACGCACGCTGATACCACCGGTACTAGCCAACCACGGATTTTTGACGGGAAACGTCTTTAACCTCGGCAGGCATCCTGATGTACTTCGAAACTTCAGTGACAGAAATTTTGAGATTTTCGTCACTTCTGTTGCGAAAATGTCACGAAATTTAACATGGGACTCTATGGTGGGTGTTGCTATGCCAACATCGCGTGATTCGTTACTTGCTCCAGATATGAATCACGCCCTTCTGTACCTTCTTGACGCTTTCGCTCAAGATTCTCCCGTGGAGTATCGAGCGATGACCCTTCGAAGTTCCGCCTCATGACGTCATCGCCGAGAGTTGACGTACACCGATATTCATAGGTCTCTATCATTTTGCTCAATCTATGCCTCAAAGACGTAAGACTGCAATCGCATTCTTTAAGAAGTATTTCTCGATTTCTTACTCCCTCACACGCTCGTTCGGAATACGGAGATGGATTCGCGGTCGCTCTGATCACTTTGGATGAGCAACGAAG